>CM019713.1:25002092-25727926 GCA_009760885.1 Achatina immaculata | reverse complement strand
GAGGGTTTAGCTAGGAAAAAAAAGAGGGGGGGGGGGGGTCTTTAAAAAAAAAAGCTGGCATTGCAGTTAAAATATGCAAGGCAAGCCATAACAAATTAATCAACTTTCTAGAAGGGAATTTTTCTGGAGAAAACCTCCGCTAGGCGGCGGCTCGTCTTGCTGGAGTACGTGGTTCAAGTCATCGTCATTAACTTACCATTTCTTCTTTCACGTTTAAAGTACTTCATATTTTCATGGAAGATAAAACACTGCGTTCTGTCCTTTCATTGCGCCCAAGCCTAGATGTTTTCTGCTTGCTAAATTTGTACTTTGTGATTTAAGGACTCTTATTGATACGGATTTCGAGTGGGCAACTTTCTTTACGCCAAAGTACTTAGTAAACGTCTAAAAAGACTAACCCGCATGGCATTGTGGGATTATCAAAAAGACGTAAATAAACGCAGTGATACTCTAATGCCACCATATAGTAACATTCTAACAATGTCACCATATAGTAACATTCTAACAATGTCATCATATAGTAACACTCTAACAATGTCATCATGTAGTAACACTATAACAATGTCATCATGTAGTAACACTCTAACAATGTCATCATGTAGTAACACTCTAACAATGTCATCATGTAGTAACTCTAACAATGTCATCATGTAGTAACACTATAACAATGTCATCATGTAGTAACACTATAACAATGTCATCATGTAGTAACTCTCTAACAATGTCATCATGTAGTAACACTCTAACAATGTCATCATGTAGTAACACTCTAACAATGTCATCATGTAGTAACACTCTAACAATGTCATCTTGCGCCCATGGAGACAGTGACGAAAACAAGTTAAGTGTCTAGAAGCTGTACGCTGTTATTATTTATTGATGCTGTTCTTGTTCTTGAAGCTGATCTTTTTAAGAATAGTCTAAACAAATCTTCCCAAACTTCGACGACAAAAGATCTCTTCGACTTGTTTCAAAACCCCAGGGACAAATCCTGTTTCTGCTGCAATATCTGGCTTCTTAGTCAGCCAGCTCCACCACACCACTGCTACCTTCGCCAACAAGGCTGCTAGGACACGAGCCTCTTTCGAAGGAGCGCTGGAAGGAACCATGACTACCCTTCACCTTACCAGGCCCGACGTCAGAAGGCCTCCATCGTTCCACATATCTCTGTGATGTACTAAATAACCAGATAAAAGGGATGGCGACTGCAGTAAAACTGGTTAATATAAATAAGGTAGATAGAGGTGTATGGTGCAGTTTTACAAAGTGAGGGAGGAAGTGAGCAAGGTGAGAAAAAAACGAATATAAAGTATGAGAATGTATAAATGAAAAACATACAACATCCGATATTTCGGCGTGAGCCTTATTCGAGGATACATGCAAAACAAAATACAAACATATATAACTTATCTGAAGCGTCTTGCTCTCAGTAAAGTGGAAATGTGTGTGGAAGAAGGAGGAGGAGGAAAAAAACCGTTGCCTACAGACAAAAGATTCCCGATATAGCCAATCATAGCGAACAAGCGGAGAGAGAGGAGGAGAGCAATTGGGAGAAAGGGGTTGGGGGAAGGCAATAGAAACATGATAGCCGCTAGAGGTGTCGGGGGGGGGGGGAAGGGGAGAGAAAAGAGGACGCGAGAGATAATGAATGAAGAACTTAAACACCTACAGGGAGGAAATGTAAAACTGGTGAATGGGGCAAGACCAATATGTTGGCAGAGAAGGAAATAGGATGGTGGTAGGGAGGGGTAGCATAGAGAAAGAAAGTAGAGTATAAAAAAGGCCAGTGGAAAAATAAAGAAGTTACAGAAAGCTGAAGACATTGTTAATTCCAGCTGGGTGGAGACAGCCAGTCTGGAAAATAAGGCGCTGTTCTAGGACCCTCCGAGATCGTACAAAAAAAAAACATACTGTTTCGCCATCTCCACCTCCTCCAGACCGAGCCTGAGACACGTGAACTTTTTGGGGAACCCCCATTGGTGGCTTTACAGACGGGACAAAAACCTCAGGGACCTTTTAATTCGTAGTCATCTTAAGACAGATGACACTTTTCATGGTACCAGACTTGTGGACGCTGTAGATGCAACACTTGTCCGTTTGTTGTCGAGGCCAGCCAGATCTCTTTCCCTAAATCCACGTTATCAGTACAGGAGGGTTTCACCTGCACTTCACGAAATGTCATTTATGTTATCATGTGCAAACGTTGCGGTTTGAAGTACATAGGGGAAACTGGCTTACGGTTAACAATGTCGATTTCGCCAGCATCTCAATGATATTTCTAAGAGGGCCTGGACACCTGTGGCTAAACATTTTTGCCTTGATAACCACAGGGGCAAACAGGACATTTCGGTTAGTGCGATCCGCTCTTGTTCCGCAGATGTACGATCTCGGAGGGTCCTAGAACAGCGCCTTATTTTCCAGACTGGCTGTCTCCACCCAGCTGGAATTAACAATGTCTTCAGCTTTCTGTAACTTCTTTATTTTTCCACTGGCCTTTTTTATACTCTACTTTCTTTCTCTATGCTACCCCTCCCTACCACCATCCTATTTCCTTCTCTGCCAACATATTGGTCTTGTCCCATTCACCAGTTTTACATTTCCTCCCTGTAGGTGTTTAAGTTCTTCATTCATTATCTCTCGCGTCCTCTTTTCTCTCCCCTTCCCCCCCCCCCCCCCGACACCTCTAGCGGCTATCATGTTTCTATTGCCTTCCCCCAACCCCTTTCTCCCACTTGCTCTCCTCCTCTCTCTCCGCTTGTTCGCTATGATTGGCTATATCGGGAATCTTTTGTCTGTAGGCAACGGTTTTTTTTCCTCCTCCTCCTTCTTCCACACACATTTCCGCTTTACTGAGAGCAAGACGCTTCAGATAAGTTATATATGTTTGTATTTTGTTTTGCATGTATCCTCGAATAAGGCTCACGCCGAAATATCGGATGTTGTATGTTTTTCATTTATACATTCTCATACTTTATATTCTTTTTTTTTCTCACCTTGCTCACTTCCTCCCTCACTTTGTAAAACTGCACCATACACCTCTATCTACTAAATAACCAGCAATGTGGTTATTGTAGATATCTTTATCCCATGTTCACTTCACCGTGGAATTTACTGCGATTTTGGGTTTGGGGGGGGGGGGGGGAGTGGGGTGGGAGGTTAGAAACCTTATCAAAGTTCCCTAAGCTTGAGATATTTGGGTTTTCCCCCAACCTACATCATTGTCCCGGCTCCGGGCGTGTGTATGCCCGATTACCTGCTTATACGGGAAACATGTTTCGGCTTGGTCCGTTGCTTCAGCAGTGGCTATGAAGTTTCGACTTTGTTAGTTCATTGCTCTTAGATTTTATGTTTCTTTTTTGTGTAACCTGAAGTGGTCAAGCGTTCGTGAACGCATTAAACTGAGTTTATTTATATTTAGATATTTTAAACAAAACTGTATTACAATAGCACGTAATTACCAATGTGATTTCTTTCTTTTTTTTTCTTTCCTTTTTTCTTTTCTTTTCTTTTCTTTCTTTCCTTCTTTCTTTCTTTCCTTCTTTCTTTTCTTTCCTCCTTTCTTTTCTTTCCTTCCTTTCTTTTTTCTTTATTTCTTTCCTTCTTTCTTTTCTGTTTTCACTATATCCATTCTGTTACCTGCAAATCTTAGTGTGAATGTTTTCTGTGATACTAGTGTATTGTCTGGTGGTAACCGTGTAATATGGCCAAAACATTTGACTTGCTGTTTCTGGATATAGTGTAATACTGGTGTTACTCCAACCTTTGCCCTGATTGTGTCATTTCTTATTTGGTCTCTTCTTGTCACATTTAGTATTCTCCTTAAACATCTCATTCCTGTCGTGATGATTTTTCTTTTGTTTTTGGATGTTAGTGTCCATGTTTGACATTGATAGCATAGAGTTTGGAGGAAAATTGTGTTGTACAGTGCTCTTTTTGTTTCAGTTGTGATATCTTTGCTTTTCAGTAAAGGAGTCATTTGTCCAGTGACCTAATTTGCTTTATTTCATCTGTTCTCAGTCTCAGTATCAATTGTTCCTGAGGATGATATTATGCTACCTGGGTATTTGAAATGTGAGGATGATATTATGCTACCTGGGTATTTGAAATGTGAGGATGATATTATGCTACCTGGGTATTTGAAATGTGAGGATGATATTATGCTACCTAGGTATTTGAAATGTGAGGATGATATTATGCTACCTGGGTATTTGAAATGCGAGGATGATATTATGGTACCTAGGTATTTGAAATGTGAGGATGATATTATGCTACCTGGGTATTTCAAATGTTTCACTTGTTTCAGGGGCTGGTTATCTAGGAAGATCTCTGTTGGGATTTCTTCTCTCACTATGGTCATGACTTGCATTTTTGCAGCATTGATCTTTATGTTGTGGCTTTTACACGCTCTTGCTAAATTATCCTTGTTCTGCTGTAGGTCTTTTTCTGATGTGGCTAAAATAAAATAAGTTCATTTATGGTCCTCCTCTTGGGTATATCTTATGGAAGGTATTGTGGGTTTTACTGGGATTACTTCTGGGGTTGGGCTGTTGGGCAGCTTTGTGGTGGAGTTTTTGCTACGTATGTTAGCTTCTTTGTAGATGTTGTCAATGTATGTTATGAAGGGAGATAGTAAACAGTCTTGGCTCACTCCAGATTTTATGAGAAATGGTTCAGAGTGTCCGACATTTGCTCTAACTGTACACTGAGTGTTTTCATATAGGTTTTTGCATAGGTTGATTAGATGTGTACTAACTCCATAACGCTGTAAGATTTCCCACAGTTTATATCTATCTGCTCTATCAAATGATTTTTCTTGATCTATGTAAGCTATGTGTAGTATCTGATTGTGTTCAACTGATTTTTCTTGATCTACGTAAGCTATGTGTAGTATCTGATTGTGTTCAACTGATTTTTCTTGATCTACGTAAGCTATGTGTAGTATCTGATTGTGTTCAACTGATTTTTCTTGATCTACGTAAGCTATGTGTAGTATCTGATTGTGTTCAACTGATTTTTCTGTTAGTTGTCTTAAAAAGAAAAGGTGATAATGCAAAACATCCGTGAAAGTGAAATCCTGACAGCTCTGATATCAGACAGCTCGGACATTATGTCAGACAGCTCGAACATCATGCCAGACAGCTCGGTCAGAAAGTCTCCTACAATAGATCGTTATTTGTTTACTGGATGCAGGTGTTTCTTGGTCAACAAGATGATTAATTATTAGTGAATTGATTATATTTTTTGTGCATTCACTCATTGGGAATACCTGAAGATTCCGGTAGGTGGGATATGTGGTCTCGGTGCTAGACCTTCGCCTCTGATTTTGGAGATTGCAGGTTCGAATCCTACCAGAAGTGGGAGGGATATTTTCTCATGAATCCTCCAGCAATAAACTCTCCTGTTCTCTATTTAGTGGGACCGACATCCACATATTCTCTGTCTCTAAGTAATGGTACCTACGTCTTTGTATACTCTGCCTGTAGGTAGTGATACCTACGTCTGTGTATACTCTGTCTGTAGGTAGTGATACCTACGTCTGTGTATACTCTGTCTATAGGCAGTGGTACCTACGTCTTGTATACTCTGCCTGTAGGTAGTGATACCTACGTCTGTATATACTCTGCCTGTAGGTAGTGATACCTACGTCTGTGTATACTCTGCCTGTAGGTAGTGATACCTACGTCTGTGTATACTCTAGGTAGTGATACCTATGTCTGTGTATATTCTGCCTGTAGGTAGTGATACCTACGTCTGTGTATACTCTGCTTGTAGTCAGTGGTACCGACGTCTGTGTATACTTTGTATGTAGGTAGTGGCACCAAAGTCTGTGTATACTTTGTATGTAGGTAGTGGCACCGACGTCTGTGTATACTTTGTATATAGGTAGTGGCACCGACGTCCGTGTACACTATGTCTCTATGTAGTAGGTCCAACGTTAGTGTACACTCTGTCTCTATGTAGTAGGACCGACGTCAGTGTACACTCTGTCTCTATGTAGTAGGACCGACGTCAGTGTACACTCTGTCTCTATGTAGTAGGACCGACGTCAGTGTACACTCTGTCTCTATGTAGTAGGACCGACGTCAGTGTACACTCTGTCTCTATGTAGTAGGACCGACGTCAGTGTACACTCTGTCTCTATGTAGTAGGACCGACGTCAGTGTACACTCTGTCTCTATGTAGTAGGACCGACGTCAGTGTACACTATGTCTCTATGTAGTAGGACCGACGTTAGTGTACACTCTGTCTCTATGTAGTAGGACCGACGTCCGTGTACACTGTCTCTATGTAGTAGGACCGACGTCAGTGTACACTCTGTCTCTATGTAGTAGGACCGACGTCAGTGTACACTGTCTCTATGTAGTAGGACCGACGTCAGTGTACACTCTGTCTCTATGTAGTAGGACCGACGTCAGTGTACACTCTGTCTCTATGTAGTAGGACCAACGTCAGCGTACACTCTGTCGCGCACGTTCAGTTGGAAATCGCCAAAAAAGGAGTAGGCCAGACGGCCTGTGCTGGAACAAAATTCTAGGAAAAATCTGGCACGGAGATGGTCCTGGCACTTGGAGTGTCTGTACTGACTGCGATACCCGCTCGGATGTTGTAAGTGAAATAGGAGGCGGCGCAGGTATAGGAATGTCCTGAGCGAGATACATCCTTTTTTCAGAACATCGATCAAGAAGGAACCTGAATAATCCACATGGAAATTGTGATTGTCCCCCCCCCCCTTCCCAAGCATCAGTTTATCTCTTAATGCTCTGACAGCTTGTGTATCCTTTGCCGTTAAGCGCTTTCAGTCAGTCAGTCATTTTTTCATGTCCCTTGCGGAACTTTGCCTCCCTAACAGCACTCCTGTAGGCCTCTCGGTTGTAAGCAAGATGGCCTGCTGCTGATGCATCACTCTGCAGATCATCAACGATGTCTTGCAGCCATCTTCGCCTTGATCTTCCTCTCTGTCTTTTTTCCCCATTATGTGCCCTTCAAAGACGGTTTTCTCTAAATTCTTATGACGTTTAATGTGTCCAAAATATTTAAGTTTTCTCTGTTTAACCCTTTTTACTAGCCAAACTTCTTTAATATTTAATTCTTGTAGTATGGATATATTTGTTCCTTTTTTTTTTTTGTGCGCATGATATTTGAAGAAGTCTTCTGTAGCATTTACATACAAAGGATAAGCGGTTTGTAGATGGGTGTTTTCGGTGACTGCGTCAACCAGCAATTACCGGCAAATTACCGACATAAAACGCGGGAAACCGAAACTTTGAAAGATTGTCGCTTATTATAACCGGTTTATATTATGAAAAAAAAAAACAAACCTAGTAAAAAGCTAACAGAGAAATCGGCTGAAGACGAATTGGGCCAGTAGGATGATGATGATGATGATGATGAGTTTGCACGGAGGAGAATCAGGCCAACTTTGACTGTCGTTCAAGCACCTGAGGATTTTGTAAATCTTAAATCTCGCTGTAAATAACGTAAGAAAACAAATTTCACACAATTTTTTAAATTCCCGCTTTGGTTTGTAAAAAGTTAATTTATATTTCTAAATGAAGGGGAGGGGAAGGGTGTGTACAAGGCACCAAATGTTGCACTGAAGAAAACAAAAACCCGGTGTATCGGGAAGTATTTCACTCACAACGAAAGAATCTAGCGCCATCACTGGATTCTTCTTCTTCGTCTTCTTCTTCTTCTTTTTTTTCACATGTAGTTCTCTTATGTTGCAACTGTGCTAATTCAGCTTCAGGGCAGCCAATCTTCTCTCCATTGTCTTCACATGCCAAGGCATTAAGCTAAGAATTAGGGGGGGTGGATCCTAATTCTTCAATAATGCAGTTAGTGACAGGTAAAAATTGTCCATACAGTGTTCATTTTCCGCAGTTCTCCTGTCAGATAACATTTACTGGTGGGTGTTTCAGCAGTACAAACGTCATAGGGTCATTCGCCAAAATATCGACCTCGACTCTCAAGTTTTTTGTGTTATCTGACTCCCATCATAAATAGTACCTCTCTACCGACTCTGACCCCATTATAAATATTATCTCTCTACCGACCCTGACCCCATCATAAATGGTACCTAGTAAACGGTTTTCTATTTGGTTTCTCTGCCTCCTAATTCCAACTTCATCACAAATGACATATTTTTGTTGACTCGTAACTCCATCATAAATAACATATTTTTGCTAACTTTAACTCCATAAATGACATTTTTGTTTAGTCGTAACAGCATAATAAATGGCACACTTTCACTGATTCTGACTCCATCATAAATGAAACATTTTCACTGATTCTGACTCCATCATAAATGACATATTTTTTACTAACAATTGACTCCATCATAAATGACATATTTTTTACTAAAGCTTGACTCCATCGTAAATGA
Source organism: Achatina immaculata (assembly GCA_009760885.1). NCBI lineage: Eukaryota > Metazoa > Mollusca > Gastropoda > Stylommatophora > Achatinidae > Lissachatina > Lissachatina immaculata. The sequence continues at coordinate 25,719,543 of CM019713.1, read as the reverse complement.
CATATTTTTACTAAAACTTGACTCCATCATAAATGACATATTTTTTTACACTTAACTCCATCATAAATGACATATTTTTACTACCACTTGACTCCATCATAAATGACATATTTTTTACACTTAACTCCGTCATAAATGACATATTTTTACTAACACTTGACTCCATCATAAATGACATATTTTTTACACTTAACTCCATCATAAATGACATATTTTTACTAAAACTTGACTCCATCATAAATGACATTTTTTTTTACTAACACTTGACTCCATCATAAATGGTACGTTTCTACTGATTCCAGCTCCATCAAAAACTACCTGTGAATCCTGATCCGACTCCACAGCCATAATAGAGCAGGACATAAGTCCTACATGCCTGAAGAAATCTACATGGAAGCAGAAATCTGAAGTAGAACGATTACTGTGTGCTCTGTAGCGAATCTCCTGTCTTTCCCAAGGCTGTTCCCCCGGAAAGCGCCGGGTCTGATGGGAAGAGTTCTGTGCCTATTTTTATCTTGCCCTTTATTTCACCAACAAGAGGGGACGTAATTCAATATTCTCTTCTGTTATGAGGCTATCGATAAGGCCCGTTGTTCTCCTGTCAGCTTTAATTAAACTTTACTATTCGTCGTAATCGCCGGCAATAGACGCGGTTTTTTTTTCCTTCAGCATGCCTTTATTATTAGAGCTCTTATAGCTATATAGCCTGAAGCCATCGTGACCCGACAGGATTCTCTATTATTTTATTACACATTGACGTGTTCAGGACGTGGAATCCACTTTCTCCCACATGTAAGTTGTTTCAGAACGCCATTAGCAACATCTCCTTTTTGTACGTTGTTCAGTGAACTCCGTGTGACTAGCGCTTCTCCTTCACCACTGCCTGCCAGCCTTCTCGATAATTTCCACCTTCAAGTTCAAAAGTCATAGAGGTCACACGGACACAGCCAGTAGTAATCCACAATAGCATACGCTCTGCAGAATCTTCCCGCGTGTTTCATTTTCCATAGATTTATTGTAGGCTTTTAAAAATCTTATCGACTGTGCTGGCCCGCGCTTGAAATAAAAAAAAAAATGGCACGGGATTTCCAGTTTTTCCGACACTGATTTTCAATCAGGCAGTTTCCGGGCAGATGCCCTCCATGTAAAAGTGTTCCGTGGATGATTGGTGCCTTGTTATCACGCTGAAGTATAGACTGTGCTGACGGACTGCATTGTCCCTTGTAGGGGAACATTACTCATACAGTAGCCGCAGCTCCGTCGAAAGTGACGGGAAGAGAAATGAAATTGTGATTTATACTATACCTAAAACTGTACAAATTTTTATCTAGCTATAACTTCCATTTATTCCCCCCTCCCCCTTTTGAAGATTACATGTTGGCGAGAAGACAAGATGTTGTGGGGTTTTCAGAAACGTTCAGACAGTAGGTTGTTGATCCTTTTCATATGCAAAGTCTGTAAGTCTTTGACTAAAAGTTGAGTAAAAGTGACACGGTTAAAACTGGACTGACACTGCTCGTCCACGGACTCCGTCAGAAAATGGCCTCATGCTTGTGATGGATGTTGCGCCAGCACTGAAATCTCATATTGTCTTTGTCTTGTCTTCTGTCTCACTGGAACTGCCAACTGTTGTTCTTTTGCAGCCGATGCTGTGAAGATGTTGAAGCACAACATCGTGTCGGACTGGGAGCGGGTTCTGGCGGCTTTTTTTTAAGTCCCTGAAGTGAGAGCTAAAAGCGGGGGGGGGGGGGTGTGAAATACTTCTTTAGCAGGCTCCACCACCACTGGTCCTATGGAGCAATCCCTGCCCCGTTAGCCAGGCTAGGCCTGTTACTGGGGGTACCAACGGAGAGGTGGGGTAGGGTCTTGGACAGTATGGTTCTTGAACACTAATGTTAGTATGTCGGCTGTGGATGGGTGATTGCCAAATTGACAGTGTCTTCCTGAAATAAGAAAACGTCTTTATAGGCTCCACCAGACATGAGAACGTTGCTATCTGCAATGTTGGTCAAGCTCAAGTAATAGGGCAGTCTATTTACAGCAACCTTACAGCATGTCAGACACAGCATCGATGAACTTTGTTTGCTGTCCATGATAACTCACTAGCCATGATAACACTCTGGCCATGATAACTTACTAGCCATGATAACACTCTGGCCATGATAACTTACTAGCCATGATAACACTCTGGCCATGATAACTCACTAGCCATGATAACACTCTGGCCATGATAACTTACTAGCCATGATAACACTCTGGCCATGATAACTCACTAGCCATGATAACACCCTGGCCATGATAACTCACTAGCCATGATAACACCCTGGCCATGATAACTCACTAGCCATGATAACACACTGGCCATGATAACTCACTAGCCATGATAACACACTGGCCATGATAACTCACTAGCCATGATAACACACTGGCCATGATAACTCACTAGCCATGATAACACACTGGTCATGATAACTCACTAGCCATGATAACACACTGGCCATGATAACTCACTAGCCATGATAACACACTGTCCATGATAACTCACTAGCCATGATAACACACTGGCCATGATAACTCACTAGCCATGATAACACACTGGCCATGATAACTCACTAGCCATGATAACACACTGGCCATGATAACTCACTAGCCATGATAACACACTGGCCATGATAACTTACTAGCCATGATAACACACTGGCCATGATAACTTACTAGCCATGATAACACACTGTCCATGATAACTCACTAGCCATGATAACACCCTGGCCATGATAACTCACTAGCCACGATAACACCCTGGCCATGATAACTCACTAGCCATGATAGCACCCTGTCCATTATAACTTACTAGCCATGATAACATCCTGTCTATTATAACTTACTAGCCATGATAACATCCTGTCTATTATAACTTACTAGCCATAATAACACCCTGTCCATTATTAATTACTAGCCATGACAACACCCTGGCCATAATAACACCCTGTCCATTATAACTTACAAGCCATGATAACACCCTGTCCATTATAACACCCTGTCCATTATAACTTACAAGCCATGATAACACCCTGGCCATGATAACACCCTGGCCATGATAACTTACTGACCATGACAGTTGGCTAGCCATGATAACTCCCTAGTGATGATAACTCGCTAATTATGACAGTTCTCATGTTATGATAAACCTCCAGCCGTTATCAAGCTTCCCATGTTCTGTAGAGAAGGACTCAGCCTAAGTTCTCTCCTGACAGTTGACAGGTGAAAGCCACCCACTCTCTATCCGACATAAAATTTTCTCTTGAATTCGGCACAGAAAAGAAAAACGAGCTTCGCACTAGCTAGAAAACACAACAACAACAACAACAACAACACCAACAACAACAATAACAACAACACCAACAACATACGAATCTAGACTCACTCCTGTTTCTGCTGTACGTGTCTATTCTTCCATACATCTGTTTGATTACTCTGTAATTGTCCGCAAAGTCGATTCTCTATTTATGTTTATGATAAAAATTTTGCTTTTAAAATTCGCATGGTTCCGTATCGACTTTAGTCGGGGTTTTCCACAGATGACTGCGCCCAAAGAGTGTGGAATTCTGGACAATGGCGTCATTTATTCCGCTCCACCAACTTGAGCATATCCCGCAGAGATACGGCCCAGTCAAATTGTGCGCAAAGATGGGAAAGCGTCAATCGTGAATATATAAAAAAGAATGTGCGTGTGTGTTGGAAGATAATTAGAGGGGAAAAAAGAGAAGAGAGAACAGAGGACATAAAATTCAAGTTGAAAGGATATAGAAAAGAAGCGTGGCAGCGTATACGAGGACGTAGGACTGTTCGTGAAAGAGGATTTTAATTCCAAGGGAATGGTTTTTATACGGGGAGTAAATGAAGCTCACAGCCAAATGAGACTTGCCTTTTGGTAAAAGTTTCTTGCGGACGCCACGCTCTTTCGACTCGTGAAGGTCACATGTCCAAAAAAACTGGACAAGCAGAAAAAAAATTTTCACAGACGCTAGAGATAAAAGAAGTAAATCATGACAGCATGAAATCTTTCTCTTCTTTCGTGTTAAATATTTTTTTCCCGACGTTTATGTTGGTGAATATGATTTTAAACAAAACAAATCACGGCAAACTGTGAATTATGAGATTTTAGTGCTATAAAACTGGACCTGGTATGCCAGATTGTCCTCGGATTGAAGGCTTTTTTTTTTAAAGAAACAAGACCCAAAAAAACCTGGTGAACCAGCTGGAAAATTCGAGTTACTTGATGTGGCACAGTTTTATAAAAACAAACGACCCGTGATATCTGTCTTAGTTCCAGATCAGTAAGTGCATATATTTAAACCTGAGTTTAAAAAAAAATCGAGCTAGAAAACTCTGAAAAGAGAAGTCTAGTTTTATGAACTTTAATGCGAAAAAATGGCTGTGAACGCATGTTGGAAGAAACCAGTTCCCGCCGTAACCCAGTCCCAAGCTGTCCCACTCTGTCCCATTCTGCTAGTAATGTCCAGCTCCCTGTTATAGGAAAGTTAAAACTATAACAAGTATGATTGTTTTTCTTGTTTTGTTTGTTCCGAGAAGGAAGAAATTGTTCTTGTAATCAGTGACGATAAAACTGATGATTGCGATGACGATGGCAAGATATCCGGACGTCCCATATTTTCCAGGGCGTCCACAGAAGATGGTCAGATATAACCGCTTCTAACGGATAGAAACAAGTCCTGGTTGGTGTGTGTGTGTGTGTGTGTGTGTGTGTTTATTTAGAAAGCGGGTGTGGTTGTTTCGCTCTGGTAACAGAAGAGTAGTCGTCGCCGTCGCTCTACCCCCCCCCCCCCCCCCTCCCCCAAATATCTCAAAAATTTTTTGAACTCAAATTTGACAGATGATATGACAAGTCTAAAATTCGTCTCCCTGTTCTCTAACATTAACACTCATTCATTCATTCATTTGCATGTCCCTTGCCGAACTTTGCCTCCCTAACAGCTCTCCTGTAGGCCTCTCGGTTGTGAGCAAGATGCCCTGCTGCTGATGCATCCATTTGCAGATCATCAACGATGTCTTGCAGCCATCTTCGCCTTGGTCTTCCTCTCTTTCTTTTTCCCATTATGTATCCTTCCAATGCGGTCTTCTCTAAATTATCATGACGTTTAATGTGTCCAAAATATTTAAGTGTTCTCCCTTTAATCTTCTTTACTAGCCAGCCTTCTTCAATATTAAGTTCAACTCTAACATTAGTTACTCATTTTTGTCCTTTAGTTAGCTTGACTAAAACGAGTCAGGACAGGAGTCTAGCTACAGCTGAATCTCTTCTCCCTGAGTGTCCTAACGGCTGAGCTGCAACTGAGTTCGGTGGAAAGAAGAAACACATCTCTGAAGAACAAAAAAAGAATCACATCAACACCTTGTCAAATCCTTGGATTCTCACCTGGAGGTATCACGTGTAGGTTCTCAAGCTTGGTCATGGTAATTCCCTGGACAGCCCACAAGAAACGATCACCAGGTGCCCTGGACAGCCCACAAGAAACGATCACCAGGTGCTCTGGACAGCCCACAAGAAACGATCCCCAGGTGCCTTGGACAGCCCACAAGAAACGATCCCCAGGTGCCTTGGACAGCCCACATGAAACGATCCCCAGGTTAAGTTTTAGACAGGCAGGTAGGGAGTTGTAGATGGGCAGAGGTCAAAGAAAGCACAACCAACTGCAACTATGAATATTTTTCATAAGTTTTATTGTTGCTTAACTGTGAATATTTTTCATAAGTTTTATGGTAGCTTAACTATGAATATTTTTCGTAAGTTTTATTGTAGCTTAACTGTGAATATTTTTCATAAGTTTTATTGTAGCTTAACTGTGAATAGTTTTAATAAGTTTTATTGTAGCTTAACTGTGAATAGTTTTAATAAGTTTTATTGTAGCTTAACTATGAATATTTTTCATAATTTTATTGTTGCTTAACTGTGAATATTTTTCATAAGTTTTATGGTAGCTTAACTATGAATATTTTTCGTAAGTTTTATTGTAGCTTAACTGTGAATATTTTTCATAAGTTTTATTGTAGCTTAACTGTGAATAGTTTTAATAAGTTTTATTGTAGCTTAACTGTGAATAGTTTTAATAAGTTTTATTGTAGCTTAACTATGAATATTTTTCATAATTTTATTGTAACTTAACTGTGAATATTTTTCATAAGTTTTATTGTAGCTTAAGTGTGAATATTTTTCATAAGTTTTATTGTAGCTTAATTGTGAATATTTTTCGTAAGTTTTATTGTAGCTTAACTGTGAATATTTTTCATAAGTTTTATTGTAGCTTAACTGTGAATATTTTTCATAAGTTTTATTGTAGCTTAAGTGTGAATATTTTTCATAAGTTTTATTGTAGCTTAACTGTGAATATTTTTTGTAATTTTTATTATAGCTTAACTGTGATTATTTTTCATAAGTTTTATTGTAGCTTAACTGTGAATATTTTTCATAAGTTTTATTGTAGCTTAACTGTGAATATTTTTCATAAGTTTTATTGTAGCTTAACTGTGAATATTTTTCATAATTTTATTGTAACTTAACTGTGAATATTTTTCATAATTTTTATTGTAGCTTAACTGTGAATATTTTTCATAAGTTTATTGTAACTTAACTGTGAATATTTTTCATAAGTTTTATTGTAGCTTAACTGTGAATATTTTTCATAATTTTATTGTAACTTAACTGTGAATATTTTTCATAATTTTTATTGTAGCTTAACTGTGAATATTTTTCATAATTTTATTGTAACTTAACTGTGAATATTTTTCATAATTTTATTGTAACTTAACTGTGAATATTCTTCATAATTTTTATTGTAGCTTAACTGTGAATATTTTTCATAAGTTTAATTGTAGCTTAACTGTGAATATTTTTCATAATTTTTATTGTAACTTAACTGTGAATATTTTTCATAATTTTTATTGTAGCTTAACTGTGAATATTTTTCATAAGTTTAATTGTAGCTTTCTTCTTCTTTGTTCCCTCCCACACCCCCCCCCCCACCATCCCCCCTCCTCACGTACCCCTTCCCCAGATTATGAAGCCGGTAGGTGCCAGCTGATGTGGAACTTCCCCTATATAATATGTTTGAAAAGCCGGCTCTATCAAAATTTGATTTGCATGATCGACATTGCTTACTTGATGATTTTATTTATGACTTAACGAATAAAATTCTGAATTTTGTCCTTGCTTCGACATGTTCTCTGGTCTCCAAACGTACCAGTTTCTGTTTACAGCTCTACTAGTTCCAAGTCACACAAATATCCACCTCAGTGCTAGTTCCAAGTCACACAAATATCCACCTCAGTGCTAGTTCCAAGTCACACAAATATCCACCTCAGTGCTAGTTCCAAGTCACACAAATTTCCACTTCAGTGCTAGTTCCAAGTCACACAAATATCCACCTCAGTGCTAGTTCCAAGTCACACAAATTTCCATCTCAGTGCTAGTTCCAAGTCACACAAATTTCCACCTCAGTGCTAGTTCCAAGTCACACAAATTTCCACCTCAGTGCTAGTTCCAAGTCACACAAATATCCACCTCAGTGCTAGTTCCAAGTCACACAAATATCCACCTCAGTGCTAGTTCCAAGTCACACAAATATCCACCTCAGTGCTAGTTCCAAGTCACACAAATATCCACCTCAGTGCTAGTTCCAAGTCACACAAATATCTCCCACCCCCTCCCCGAGTACTACACCGCTGATTCTGACATGTATAGAATTGGAGAGTAAAACAATCCCTTTAATATGTGGATTGCATACAGTTTTAAAAATATGTATAACACTGTTTTGTTTCGTTTATTTTGATATTTCGTTTCGTGCTACATTAAAAAGAAGAAAAAAAACGAAACGAAGAAAGAAAGAGACAAAGCTAAACGAGTTAGACCAAGTGATTGAGTGGAGTTTTTTTTTTTTCTTTGGTTGGGGGGGGGGAGTGTGATTAGGATCTGACATAACACTAATAACAAGGCCCAAGCTTGCATTCCTCAATGTGAGAAAAATTATGGTCTGTTTTAAAATAATACACTCGTATGTTAATGGCGACGGTCTATTCTTATCAGACATCCCCAGGCCAACCAACCCAGGGCAACCAACCCAGGGCAACCAACCCAGGCCCAACCAACCCAGCCCTACAAACCCAGGCCCAACCAACCCAGCCAAACCAACCCAGACCAATCAACCCAGGCCCAACCAACCCACTCTGCAGAAAAAGCCTCCTGACTCCTCCTAGAGACAAACAAATAAAGACATTCAGGCTGACACTGTCCACGTGACCTTCTAGTGTCCCCCCAGAGATTAAAGAAAAGTAAAAGGACCAACATCATCTCCTGATATACGACCAACCTGTCCCCTCTAGCTGTGATCTCTGCTATTATTATATAACTGTATTACATAGACCAAAACACAGCTGATATGCCACTGTCTTTTGTATTACAATAATCTGTATTCTTACATTTATTTTTTCCATGACGAAGGGCCCGTTGACCTTCCGCGCCATTACGCAGACAGGAAATTGCATCTGGCCACAATACAGATAGGAACGGTTAAAGAAAGCATAACTCTTCACAAGAGGTTTCGTTCCAGGACGAGAAACAAAAACAAAACAAAACAAAAACTATTTTCAGATGTTTCCAGATATCAGGATTTCGAAATACAGACTAAAAGGCCGGAGAAAAAGAGGTCGACCACGTGAGGTTCTAAAGAGGACATTGTTAAGAGAAGCCAGTTTAGTGGGCATAAAATCCCCTGATGAAGATGAAAAGCTCGCCGAAAACAGGAAAACTTGGTGAACTACCTTGCGAGCCCTATGTGGCGTTTAACTGCACGGGAAGGATGTAAGATGTAAGATCTGTAAACATTTACAACAAACGATATGGAAGAGTCAGGGCGCTAAATATGTTGAATATATCAAAATACCAAATATATTGAACACCATGTTAAATTTATAGCCAAGTTTATGTCTATGTTAATATTTGTTTTTACAAATTTAGACGTTTAATAAACGAATGTCAAGTTTGCCAGCAACGTTGGTGAGCCAAATCATGGCAAAGCTATAGAGCTCTACCACCACAAGGATAAAGTCGACCTTTCTCTCCAGATTCTAATGGCACCCTCTTGTTTCTCTCTCGGCTATAGATCCAGTATTCGCTTTCGGGTGCATGTGTTCTGGGCATATCTGCTTCACAGACGACGTTGTCAAGGAGAGCGAAACAACCTCACTATTCATTAGCTCACCAGAAAAGTATCATTTCCCTCGTCTCAAGCTAAATTATCCACTCTCTTTTTCTAATTATTTAATTATTCGCTGTCCTTTCTAATTAACCAACTATCCAGTCTCCTTAATTAACTTTCTGTCCACCTTTCTTCCTGATTAACTAAATATCCACTCTTCTTCCTAACTAACTAATTGACTGAGTAACTAACTGCCTAATTAACTACCTAACTAACTAACTAACTAACTAACTAACTAACTAACTAACTAACTAACTACCTAACTAACTAACTAACTAACTAACTGACTGACTGAGTGACTGACTGACTGACTAACTAACTAACTAACTAACTACCTAAGTACCTAACTAACTAACTAACTAACTAACTAACTGACTGACTGAGTGAGTGAGTGAGTGACTAACTAACTAACTACCTAACTAACTAATTAACTAACAACCTAACTAACCAACTAACTAACTAACTAACTAACTAACTAACTAACTAACTAACTAACTAACTAACTAACTGACTGACTGACTGACTAACTAACTAACTAACTAACTAATTAACTAACTAACTAACTAACTAACTAACTAACTAACTAACTAACTACCTAACTAACTAACTAACAACCTAGCTAACTAACTAACTAACTACCTAACTATTAACTAACAACCTAACTACCTAACTAACTAACTAACTACCTAACTAACTAATTAACTAACAACCTAACTACTAACTAACTAACTACTAACTAACTAACTAACAACTAACTAACTAACTGACTGACTGACTGAGTGACTGAGCGACTGACTGACTGACTAACTAACTAATTTACTAACTAACTAACTAACTAACTATCTAACTAACTAACTAACTAACTAACTAACCTAACTAACTAACTAACCACTTTTCTCCCTAATTAACTAACTAACTAACACTAACTAACTAACTAACTAACTAACTGACTGACTGAGTGACTGACTGACTGACTAACTAACTAACTAACTAACTACCTAAGTACCTAACTAACTAACTAACTAACTAACTAACTAACTGACTGACTGAGTGAGTGAGTGAGTGACTAACTAACTAACTACCTAACTAACTAATTAACTAACAACCTAACTAACCAACTAACTAACTAACTAACTAACTAACTAACTAACTAACTAACTAACTAACTAACTAACTGACTGACTGACTGACTAACTAACTAACTAACTAACTAATTAACTAACTAACTAACTAACTAACTAACTAACTAACTAACTAACTACCTAACTAACTAATTAACTAACAACCTAGCTAACTAACTAACTAACTACCTAACTAATTAACTAACAACCTAACTACCTAACTAACTAACTAACTACCTAACTAACTAATTAACTAACAACCTAACTAACTAACTAACTACCTAACTAAGTACCTAACTAACTAACTAACTAACTAACTGACTGACTGACTGAGTGACTGAGCGACTGACTGACTGACTAACTAACTAATTTACTAACTAACTAACTAACTAACTAACTATCTAACTAACTAACTAACTAACTAACTAACTAACTAACTAACTAACCACTTTTCTCCCTAATTAAACTAACTAACTAACAACTCTCCTTCCTAATTAACTAACTCACAACTCTCCTTCTTAATTAACTAACTAACCACTTTTCTTCCGAATTAACTAACCACTTTTCTTCCGAATTAACTGGCTAACCATTCTCCTTCGTAATGAATTAACTAACCACTTTTCTACCTAATTAACTAACTAACCTCTTTCCTTCATAATTAACTATTTACTCTCCTTCATAATTAACAAGCTATCCTTTCTCAAGCGTAAAATGTAATAATTACAGATACTTTTTTTAAAAATAGACATAATTATTATATCAATGCAGAAAAGAGAACATAAAGCAAGTATAATAAATACATTAAAAATAAAAAGAAAAAGAAAAGAGATATCTAAAGAGACTTTATCCAAGTATTAAAATCTATTCTCCCTAAATACAACATTACAATACCTCTTCAGTTTAACTTCGCAGTAATGAACTCGCTTTTCAGAAACTTACATTTTCATAGAATCTTCTAGAAACTTACATCTTCATACACCGCGTTTTCTTTTCTTTTCTTTTTTTTTTTTTCTACAAATTTATTTTGATTCACAAACGCCCACCTTACTTCTGTGAATATTTTCTATCACTAGCACACAACTTCTTCTTGAAGCTCATAAAGAGTCATTAAACAACCCCTTTAGAGTGACGCTCTGGAGTCACTAGAGGAGAGAAAAAAAAAATAGAATTACGAAACGAAAACTTTCATTTCTTGCATCAAAGGAAGCCATCTGTAAACTATGGCCCGTCTCTATTTCATATTTATCAAGGAGATGCGGAGATCCCTTTTTGAAATTGTTTTTCTGAAAGAAACATGTGATATTTGATGTCTGAATTAAGACTCGGTGTTCTGAGGCAGACTTATAAGGAAAGACAAATGTCTGTAAAGTGGCTGAAAGGAGCGGATGGAAAGTTTAAATGTTAAATATTGATATTCTCAAACGCTAGCACGCGAGTCAAATGTGGTCTTTCTAAATCTGTCAAGCGACCTACAACGGCCGTCAAGATTCAGGCGATGGCGTGCCTGAAGAGACACGATTCGTGGCAGTTCGCTTGTGGGGAAATTGGTTTAAAGGTTCAGCGAGATGCGAAGGTGCAGTGCAGATAATAGTGAATAACTTTCTCATTCAAATGACAAAAGTAGAATAACAACTTCAGCTGGTCTATAGGCAGCCTGAAAAACTTAGCATGTCTACCTGCAAGACGAGGCACACTAAAGCCCGCCGAACAGGTGCTTGTGTATTAAATATGTATTTCAGTTGAAAATCAAACCATTCAATGTCTGTTCACGTTCTTCTTTGTAACCATTATGTGGAAGAAGATGCTTTCCCACTTGGTAGCCAGATAGCCATAGCTGACATAACGGCGTCAGGCTTGGTCATTTTTGCTCCCTGGTCACTCCACGAGTCACAGTCATCTTTGCTCCCTGGTCACTCCACGAGTCACAGTCATCTTTGCTCCCTGGTCACTCCACGAGTCACGATCGTCTTTGCTCCCTGGTCACTCCACGAGTCACAATCGTCTTTCCTCCCTGGTCACTCCAACAGTCACAGTCATCTTTGCTCCCTGGTCACTCCACGGGTCACAGTCGTCTTTGCTCCTTGGTCACTCCACGAGTCACGGTCGTCTTTGCTCCTTGGTCACTCCACGAGTCACAGTCGTCTTTGCTCCCTGGTCACTCCACGGGTCACAGTCGTCTTTGCTCCCTGGTCACTCCACGAGTCACGGTCGTCTTTGCTCCTTGGTCACTCCACGAGTCACAGTCGTCTTTGCTCCCTGGTCACTCCACGGGTCATAGTCGTCTTTGCTCCCTGGTCACTCCACGAGTCACGGTCGTCTTTGCTCCCTGGTCACTCCACGAGTCACAGTCATCTTTGCTCCCTGGTCACTCCACGGGTCATAGTCGTCTTTGCTCCCTGGTCACTCCACGAGTCACAGTCATCTTTGCTCCCTGGTCACTCCAACAGTCACAGTCATCTTTGCTCCCTGGTCATTCCAACAGTCACAGTCATCTTTGCTCCCTGGTCACTCCAACAGTCACAGTCATCTTTGCTCCCTGGTTACTCCACGAGTCACAGTCATCTTTGCTCCCTGGTCACTCCAACAGTCACAGTCATCTTTGCTCCCTGGTCACTCCAACAGTCACAGTCATCTTTGCTCCCTGGTCACTCCAACAGTCACAGTCATCTTTGCTCCCTGGTCACTCCAACAGTCACAGTCATCTTTGCTCCCTGGTCACTCCACGGGTCATAGTCGTCTTTGCTCCCTGGTCACTCCACGAGTCACGGTCGTCTTTGCTCCCTGGTCACTCCACGAGTCACAGTCATCTTTGCTCCTGGTCACTCCACGGGTCATAGTCGTCTTTGCTCCCTGGTCACTCCACGAGTCACAGTCATCTTTGCTCCCTGGTCACTCCAACAGTCACAGTCATCTTTGCTCCCTGGTCACTCCAACAGTCACAGTCATCTTTGCTCCCTGGTTACTCCACGAGTCACAGTCATCTTTGCTCCCTGGTCACTCCAACAGTCACAGTCATCTTTGCTCCCTGGTCACTCCAACAGTCACAGTCATCTTTGCTCCCTGGTCACTCCAACAGTCACAGTCATCTTTGCTCCCTGGTCACTCCAACAGTCACAGTCATCTTTGCTCCCTGGTCACTCCACGGGTCATAGTCGTCTTTGCTCCCTGGTCACTCCACGAGTCACGGTCGTCTTTGCTCCCTGGTCACTCCACGAGTCACAGTCATCTTTGCTCCCTGGTCACTCCACGGGTCATAGTCGTCTTTGCTCCCTGGTCACTCCACGAGTCACAGTCATCTTTGCTCCCTGGTCACTCCAACAGTCACAGTCATCTTTGCTCCCTGGTCATTCCAACAGTCACAGTCATCTTTGCTCCATTGTCACTTCAATGGTCACAGTCATCTTTGCTCCCTGGTTACTCCACGAGTCACAGTCATCTTTGCTCCCTGGTCACTCCAACAGTCACAGTCATCTTTGCTCCCTGGTTACTCCACGAGTCACAGTCATCTTTGCTCCCTGGTCACTCCAACAGTCACAGTCATCTTTGCTCCCTGGTCACTCCAACAGTCACAGTCATCTTTGGTCCCTGGTCACTCCACGAGTCACATCATGAGATACAGTTTATGTGATATGAGAGGTTTGAAAGTAAACGATTTGTCAAGACAGGAGATGTAAAAGTGATAAGTCAGGCAAGAAACTGAAATATCACGTGTATAACAAGCTGAAGAAGGGCACATATGGGAAATGACTGCGCAGCTTTTGCTACAAGACTGCCCAGCGTACGAGGAGCAAAGAAGACACACATGGACATCACCAGACCCAGTCCGGACCAAGGGATGTCTGGCGATGTCCACAACCCCAGGCCGAGTGACTGCGTTCTTCCAATAAATCCAACCTGACCAAGAAGAAGAAGAATGAGAGTTGCCTGGTGTGCTTCGCCTTGCAGGTAATTTTTCTTCAGAGGCGGTTCTACTAAAAGCATTCAAGCTACTCGCTCTTCACAGCCGAGTTTGTTGGACAGTGTCTGAGCCATACTTCGCATACTTCGCTTGTATAACTCGGTTATCTGTTGCTGGGCTACACCTGTGCTCGCCTGACTGGGGGGTTCGTGTTCTGAGATAAAGATGATTATATTCACAAGAATGAGATATCTACAGAAGATGAAAGAGTTTCTTCTGAAACAATTTGTCATGAGAAAAAAAAAGGTTACTTGACGCAACTGGAGAAGACACAATATCAGCAGAAACAGCTTTCAGATCCTGGAAAACTCGTATCTTTGAAGGAAAGTAAATTCAGTTCTTGGGTGGTGCCTTATGCCGTCGCTGGCCGCAGCTTTGATCTTTCCCCGAAGCTTCGGTGCCACACTATGGGCAGATAAGGATCAATTGACGTGAATGAAAAGAAATAAAGACCTTTGGAGGCTCCGAAATATCGCGAGACCGTTAAGACCTTAGGACAATGTCTACGTGCCGGGCAAACAGCGGCCTGCAGGTTTTTAACCTGAGAGTTGATTTAGTTAAAGATTGTTGAGGGGCGGGGGAGGGGGGGCACGTTTATTCAGGGGCTGTTAGAGTCCTCTTTGAGCAAACACAGCTCACGAGTGGCCTGCATCGTGGAGCTTCGGGTACAAAATGGCTGCAAGCCCCTGCGCGTTTTCACTTAATCGGGTTATCAGGTTTCTCTGACACGTTCACGCGAGCCGGGAAGGATCAGAAGTTGAGGTCGGAGAAGAAGGATGTTTCTCTCTGTCCTTTTCTGCTTTTCTACTTCCATTCCTCCTCTCCCACCCCTTCATCTTGTGTCTTCTTCTTTGTTCGTCTGCTTTTTTGTCAATGCAGTTTTGTTTCTTGTAAGGGGGGAGGGGGGGGGGTGGAAGTTCTTGTATAGCGCCACACAGCTTTGCTTCTTGTGTGGTATCACTGGACCTGTAGGTGCGTCTCAGTCTTTCACAGCTGCTGCAATTTTGGATGTGTTCGTCGATTCCATCCCATTGCAGTATACATATGGGCAAAAGAAGGTGGCAGATTATCACAGACACACGCGTGCCATATGAGGAAGCTAAGTCTGTGAAGATAATAACATTCAAACATTTAAAAAACAAATGGGCAAATGAGCACCCTGGCCAGCAGAAAAATATCGCTTACTACAAACTCAACAGAGAGGAGCACGTAATCATTTTTCGGTTCCGCATTGGTCACAACAAACTGAGGTAATGTAAGAGGAACAAACGAAGGTGTCGAGTGACTGCGTGCGACTGGCAGGAAGTGTGACGTCAGAGAGAAAGATATATGGCGGCCACTAGCAATGTGTGTCAGTTGTACAGACTGTTGCTAATCGTGAGTATTGGGCTTAAAAAAAAGCTCATAGGCCTGCATTATATATAAAGTGACAGCTGAAGTATCCAAGTGACAGTGTGTTTCGGTAAATGATGAGAAAATAAATGGATCTGACACTGGTATGTGGAATCTAGTTTTCTGTGACAGCTACATGCGTATGCCCTGTTGAGAACCTTCCTACAGTAATACCTTTTCAACAAGGTGAAGATTGGCCCAACCGACATGCTGTACATGCGGCACTGGTGGCACTAGCGAGATGAACGGGAGAAGGTATCCTGTGGGAGTTCCCAACATACGAGATGCAGATAAAACAGATGTGACCAACACCTTCATCAGTTCATGAGAAGCTTTATAGGGATGTCGATGCCAGTTCAAGAGAAGCTTTATAGGGATGTCGATACCAGTTCAAGAGAAACTTTATAAGGATGTCGATGCCAGTTCAAGAGAAGCTTTATAGGGATGTCGATGCCAGTTTAGGAGAAGCTTTATAGGGATGTTGATGCCAGTTTATGAGAAGCTTTATAGGGATGTCGATGCCAGTTCAAGAAAAGCTTTATAGGGATGTCGATGCCAGTTCAAGAGAAACTTTATAGGGATGTCGATGCCAGTTCAAGAGAAACTTTATAGGGATGTCTATATCAGTTCAAGAGAAGCTTTATAGGGATGTCTATATCAGTTCAAAAGAAGTTATAAAGAAGGATGTGCACCAACATTAGCTGACCACTGATTACTTCACAAGTATACACACGGACGTCCGAGAATGATTGGAGAAGAATGAGTTCCCCAGTTTGAAGCGCGTGAGCACGTGGTCTTTCAATCTTCGTATACACGTGAGTCAGACCCTCTTCTCTAGAATTTTAACTTTTACCACTTAACAATTCACATTTTGATAAGTGTCGAACTTAATTCGTCTTTTTCTTTTTTTTTCATTGAACTTTGCACAGCGATAATGATACAAGAAAACTATAAATCCTTGCTAATATTTAGTCCATTATGATCACGATACAGGAAAACTATAAATCTTTGCTAATATTTCGTCCATTATGATCACGATACAGGAAAACTATAAATTCTTGCTAATATTTAGTCCAGTATGATCACGATACAGGAAAACTATAAATTCTTGCTAATATTTAGTCCATTATGATCACGATACAGGAAAACTATAAATTCTTGCTAATATTTAGTCCAGTATGATCACGATACAGGAAAAATATAAATTCTTGCTAATATTTAGTCCATTATGATCACGATACAGGAAAACTATAAATTCTTGCTAATATTTAGTCACTTATGATCATGTGACTCATAATATCGCTGATAGCAGTTGTGACTATTACCCAAAGTTGTGGAGTCTATTGTGAGGCTTGTTTCTAAGGCCCTATCTGGGTCAGATTAAACATAAAATGCTGTATTAGTACACTACTTGTTGAGTGTGGTGAAAAATGCTCAAGCCGAAATATCGGATGTTGTATGTTTTTCATTTATACATTCTCATATTTTCTATTCATTTTTTCTCACTTTACTCACTCCCTCCCTTACTTCGTAAAACTGCACCATACACCTCTGTCTATCTTTTTTAGTTAAACCAGTTTTACTGCAGTCGCCATCCCTTTTATCTGGTGACTTTACTACAAGCTATGAGTTATTACACTCCTTGTTGTGTGTGGTGACTTTACTACAAGCTATGAGTTATTACACTCCTTGTCGAGTGTGGTGACTTTACTACAAGCTATGAGTTATTGCACTCCTTGTTGTGTGTGGTGACTTTACTACAAGCTATGAGTTATTACACTCCTTGTTGTGTGTGGTGACTTTACTACAAGCTATGAGTTATTGCACTCCTTGTTGTGTGTGGTGACTTTACTACAAGCTATGAGTTATTACACTCCTTGTTGTGTGTGGTGACTTTACTACAAGCTATGAATTATTACACTCCTTGTCGAGTATGGTGACTTTACTACAAGCTATGAGTTATTACACTCCTTGTTGTGTGTGGTGACTTTACTACAAGCTATGAGTTATTACACTCCTTGTTGTGTGTGGTGACTTTACTACAAGCTATGAGTTATTACACTCCTTGTTGTGTGTGGTGACTTTACTACAAGCTATGAGTTATTACACTCCTTGTTTAGTGTGGTGACTTTACTACAAGCTATGAGTTATTACACTCCTTGTCGAGTATGGTGACTTTACTACAAGCTATGAGTTATTACACTCCTTGTTGTGTGTGGTGACTTTACTACAAGCTATGAGTTATTACACTCCTTGTTGTGTGTGGTGACTTTACTACAAGCTATGAGTTATTACACTCCTTGTTGTGTGTGGTGACTTTACTACAAGCTATGAGTTATTACACTCCTTGTCGAGTATGGTGACTTTACTACAAGCTATGAGTTATTGCACTCCTTGTCGAGTGTGGTGACTTTACTACAAGCTATGAGTTATTACACTTCTTGTTGAGTGTGGTGACTTTACTACAAGCTACGCAGGAAGCTAGAAAAGGATGAGCGGACATCGACTTTCTGAAACTCCTGGGTTCTGCCCCAGTCTGCTTCATCTTCCATTTATGTTGGTTTTCGCCCGTACCACGGAAAATATTGGAGAATACCGAGATCATGCTCTCACAGGAGACAACCAGAGCACTTGATGACGCGGCTTGTGTAGGTTCGTGACAGACCTTTAACATCTCAAGATTCTCAAGGTTTTTTTTTTTTCTCAACAGAAGTGGCTTTCTGAAAGATTTTCTCGCTGCCACAAGAATATCCCTTACCATTAGTTCCCAGATTGGGGAGTCATGTAGGGGGATCGGAGACGCAAGTTTAGGTTATAGGGAGAAGTTGAAATGATTCCTTGCTTTTACTTTCATATCTGGTGGCATAGGTAAAGGAGGTTTGTGCGTATGTGTGAGTGTGTGTCTGGTTTATGTGTGTGAGGGGGTGGAGGCATGGAGGGTGGAAGATTTGCCTCAAGAAACAGGAAACCATTATCCTGGTATTTAACAGACACACCTGTAAAAAAAAAAAAAGTATCTTCAAATGGCCCACATTTTATCCAGCATTGCACACTTCGAACACGAATATCATCCACCCACGTGGCAATACTCGCGTGTTACATTATAGGTGGAACATTTGTCATATTTAGATTGTCACGTGGTAAATGTTGTAGGCAACTCCAATGATTCCATTAAATGAATGAAATCCAATTTGAGAAGTGAGATACCAGCTCTCACAGCCCTGCGTAGGCACCATGGATGTGCAGAAAGAACTCTCGCTAAAGTCTACTCTGTCCTTTTCAGATGTACGAAGGCGAGTCAAAAAGTAAGCACAAAACAAGGGACGCAACAATTATAAAATATATAAAAATATATATATCTCAAATGGTTGCGCTCTTTTATTTACGGTTACTTTGTGACTCGCTCTCATATATTATCTATATTTTGTATCTACGGGCACACCAGATTATTACAGTGGAGGGCACTAAAGCTGATGAATATTATTTTTTTAAAGAATAAATGGGGGAGAGAACCCACAGATGACCAAGACCCTGTCTTATCTCTCAAATGATATGCCCAATAGCAGGCCTGACCTGGCTAACAGAGCAAGTGATCGTTATAGTCCACTTGGTGGTGGAGTCTGCTAAAAGAAGTACTGTATGCCCCCCCCACCCCTGTGTGTTATCTGCACCTGGCACCTGAAAGAATAGCCAGTGTAACCTGGTTCCAGTCCGACACGACACTGTCCAACAACATCTTCATTGCATCAGCTGCAAAAACTCAATCTGGCAGCTCCAGGGAGACAGAAGAAGAAGAAGAAACAAATCTTATCAGGTCAAAGAGCTGTTTTGTTGTCCATTGAAAGTTACAGGTCAAAGAGCTGTTTTGTTGTCCATTGAAAGTTACAATTCAAAGAGCTGTTTTGTTGTCCATTGAGAGTTACAAGTCAAAGAGATGTTTTGTTGTCCATTGAAAGTTACAAGTCAAAGAGCTGTTTTGTTGTCCATTGAAAGTTACAAGTCAAAGAGATGTTTTGTTGTCCATTGAAAGTTACAAGTCAAAGAGCTGTTTTGTTGTCCATTGAAAGTTACAAGTCAAAGAGCTGTTTTGTTGTCCATTGAAAGTTACAAGTCAAAGAGCTGTTTTGTTGTCCATTGAAAGTTACAAGTCAAAGCTGTTTTGTTGTCCATTGAAAGTTACAAGTCAAAGAGCTGTTTTGTTGTCCATTGAAAGTTACAAGTCAAAGAGCTGTTTTGTTGTCCATTGAAAGTTACAAGTCAAAGAGCTGTTTTGTTGTCCATTGAAAGTTACAAGTCAAAGAGCTGTTGTGTTGTCCATTGAAAGTTACAAGTCAAAGAGCTGTTTTGTTGTCCATTGAAAGTTACAAGTCAAAGAGCTGTTTTGTTGTCCATTGAAAGTTACAGGTCAAAGAGCTGTTTTGTTGTCCATTGAAAGTTACAAGTCAAAGAGCTGTTTTGTTGTCCATTGAAAGTTACAAGTCAAAGAGCTGTTTTGTTGTCCTTTGAAAGTTACAAGTCAAAGAGCTGTTTTGTTGTCCATTGAAAGTTACAAGTCAAAGAGCTGTTTTGTTGTCCATTGAAAGTTACAAGTCAAAGAGCTGTTGTGTTGTCCATTGAAAGTTACAAGTCAAAGAGCTGTTGTGTTGTCCATTGAAAGTTACAGGTCAAAGAGCTGTTTTGTTGTCCATCGAAAGTTACAAGTCAAAGAGCTGTTTTGTTGTCCATTGAAAGTTACAAGTCAAAGAGCTGTTTTGTTGTCCATTGAAAGTTACAAGTCAAAGAGCTGTTTTGTTGTCCATCGAAAGTTACAAGTCAAAGAGCTGTTTTGTTGTCCATTGAAAGTTACAAGTCAAAGAGCTGTTGTGTTGTCCATTGAAAGTTACAAGTCAAAGAGCTGTTGTGTTGTCCATTGAAAGTTACAAGTCAAAGAGCTGTTGTGTTGTCCATTGAAAGTTACAAGTCAAAGAGCTGTTTTGTTGTCCATCGAAAGTTACAAGTCAAAGAGCTGTTTTGTTGTCCATTGAAAGTTACAAGTCAAAGAGCTGTTGTGTTGTCCATTGAAAGTTACAAGTCAAAGAGCTGTTGTGTTGTCCATTGAAAGTTACAGGTCAAAGAGCTGTTTTGTTGTCCATTGAAAGTTACAAGTCAAAGAGCTGTTGTGTTGTCCATTGAAAGTTACAGGTCAAAGAGCTGTTGTGTTGTCCCCTGAAAATTTCAAGTTGCGACCTTCTGCTTCACAACTAAGAAGACTACGAGAAAAATGGAACATAATAATAATAATAATAATAATAATAATGCTCATAATCATAATAGCAATAATAATAATAATAATAATAATAATGCTCATAATCATAATCATAACAGCAATAATAATAATAATAATGATAATCATGCTCATATTCATAACAGCAATAATAATAATCTTGCTCATAATCATAAAGGCAATATTAATAATAACAGTAATAATAATGATGATGATGATGATGATGATGATGATGATGATGATGATGATGATGATGGTAGTAGCAGAAGGAAGGGAAAAAAATGTTTATTTTATAAAGTTAAAAAAAAAATAAGCACAAAAGCCGACCTGACATAACATCTTTGGCCTGGGTACAGAAGTGAGAGCGCCTTAACTTAACGAGAAGCTGAGGAAGGAGTAGAAAAGTCTGAAGCGGGAAGAACAAGATTAACCGCCCAAGCTAGATCAGGTCGGTCATCAACACTGCCCACACAAACCCACATCCACAGGGCACAAATCTTCACCAAGGACAGCCCCAACCTCTGCCTCATTCCCCCTCTACAGCCATGTTCTGGTGCCACGCGATTGTCGCCTCTTCTTTTCGCTTGAAGAGGTCCTACGCGGTAACCAGGGTCACCTCCGACGATGAAGCTGTGCAGATCTGGACTTGGGGGAGCTGCCGAAAAGCTTTTTTTTTTCCACCAAGAAATGAATAAGCTGATGAAAGGTGAGACGATGCAGGAAGTGCATCGACCCGCAGCTGGATTATGTGAATAAGTGATAGAGCCGTTCAGCTTGATTTGCTCACCTGTATGTTGCCTTTACCTTTTTTTTTTTTACTCTTTCTCGTACACTTTCAAATATCCGATGTGTGCAGGTGTCAGCACGTGTACACTGTACACAGAATTAGTATCACTAAATGTTCACTAGAGCCACTTCTACAATCGTCAACTCTAACCACCCTAGTATCATTTCCATTTTTCGTTCTCACACTTATTTCCCATACAAAGTTTTCGTCTCCACCTCTCTAATCTCGCTCTTTCTCGTTCCAAAACGAGAACTGAAGACTACAAGACTACCTGGCCACGTGACTTTCGGGGGGGGGGGGGGAGTGTACTAAAAACGAAGAAAGATTTTTTCCCTGGGGGGGGGGGGGGGGCAGAGACAAGAAATTTTAAAAATTAACAATGTTCACATACTACCACGATCTTTTTAACCGAACATTCGAGAAAATAAAAAGAAAAGAACAAAAAAAAAAAAAAAAAACCGTCGTATTAACAAACAAGGACAATTATGTACAAGTGGACAGGATAATTACTTCCATTTGGATCAAATTTACTAGCAACTTAATGTAAGATATAATTGTTGTTCATGAGAAGATTGTCAGAATTCCAACGCTTAAGGAAAAAAAAAAGCGTAGCGTGGAATCTATAGCTATTTTCTCTTTTGTGCTTGAAACCTTTCTGGGACAAACGTTTCTGCATCGGTCGCGCTGGTGAATCCTGAAGGATTAATAATTGAGTCGTGACTTCAAGGTGAGACTAAAAAGCTGTTGAAATTGTGAAAACTTTTATGGCAGAAAACAGCTACGATTATGCCAAGAAACGTAGTTTTTAATCATTATTACAATAATCATTATGTAACAGAATACACGAGCTCAGAGCAATTTCCAGAAAAAAAAGAGGGGTTACTTAGAGAGTTTGTCCTGGATGTTGTTTGACCGTGGTATATGTCCTTGATGTTGTTGTTGTTTGTCCGTTGTATATGCCCTTGATGTTGTTGTTTGTCCGTTGTATATGCCCTTGATGTTGTTGTTTGTCCGTTGTATATGCCCTTGATGTTGTTGTTTGACCGTTGTAAATGTCGTTGATGCTGTTTGTCCATGGTATATGTTCTTGATATTGTTATTTGTTTGTGGTATATGCCCTTGACGTTGTTGTTTGGCATAATATATGTCCTATATATGTCCATGATATATATATATATATATATATATATATATATATATATATCCTTGATATTGTTTATCCGTCTCGCATGTCGCTTATATTATGGTTTGTAAGTTGTGTATGTCCTGTCACTTATGTTAGGGTTTGTAAGTTGTGTATATCCCTGACGGTGCTATTTGTCCATGAAATATGTCCTTGGTGTGGCTGGTTATCCGGACATGTTTTCTTGAACAATTTCTGAACAATTTGAAATAGTTTCTTTGTGTTTATAATGTAGTTCCTTACTTCGTGTCCATGTTGCTGCCCTTCCATGCACATTCCCGCAATTCATTCATCGTTTCCGCTGTTCTGTTCTGCAAGTTTTTATTTTGCAGTGTTTAATTTACTTCGTCCATTGCCCTTTTCGCAATTTTTCTCATGTACTTTGTGTGTGCACTGTTAACTCTCCTCTATGTTGTCTCCACGAGCTAGCTCTTGTTTTTCTGTATCAAGAGTGTCTTGAAGGTCTTTTTCTCTCATGTTTTTCACGTAATTTTTAAAAATGAATTCTGAAACTTCCATAGCATCATTCTTACAGCATCATATTTTTTTTCTGATATTTTCTTGGACATCAAAGAACGCTGCGATAGATGGAGGTCACTATGATAGGTGGAGGTCACTGTGGTAGATGAAGGTCACTACGATAGGTGGAGGTCACCGTAATAGACGGAGGTCACTGTTTTGTTGCTCTTTTGTTCGGCAATGGCTTCATCGTAGCAAGGACATTCCTATACCCTCTCCGCCGCCTGTTCCTGCTATCGTCATCTCTGCACGGGTGTCGCACTCAGCAAAGACACTCCAAGCGCGAGCAACATCCCCTCCGTGGTAGGTTTTTCCTAGAAGTTTGCTCCGGGCACCGCCCATCTGACCTACTCTTTCAGCGATTCCCAACTGTCAGGGGACTTTTAACGCGCGACAGAGTGGACATGAACGTTCAGCTCCACTACCCAAGGGAATTTATTGCTGGAGAATTAACTAGAAAATATTCCTGCCACTTCCGATGGGACTCGACCCGCAAACTCCCAACACCCGAGGCGAACGTCCAACCCTTGGTCCTCGCAGCTCCCTGGCTGTTGATGGTGAGCAAGTCCTGTCCTATGTTTTCCTGGCCCTCTTGTCACCAAATTGATGTCCTAGGTTAGAGTGACCAGCGAGCACAGCTCGAGAAGAAACCAGTGATGGTCGAAGCTGCATACACGACAAAAGAAAGAAAGAAAGAAAGAAAGAAAGCTTTTATCCAGACTTACCAAAAGAAAGAAAGAAACTATGTAGTTTAAAAATAAAAAATTAAACAAAGGAAAAAGTAGTCCTAATCTAACACCGAAACAAACAAACAAACATCTCTACTTTCTGTTTTAAAAACTTTCAACTTTGAAATACCACATATTTATTCTGTTGAACCTGTTTATTATTTCTAAACTTAGTTATGGACATATACAGTTTATAGTTGGTTTATGTGAGAAATATTTCAGTCTATATATATATTTTTTTTTTTTCATTTCCTCTCTAATTCTTATTTGTAAAGGCAACATCTAATTTTCTATGTATTTTAGCTTTTATCTTTCCTTCCTCGCCTGCCCCCCCCCTCTCTCTCTCTTACTCTCACTCCTCTCTCTCTCTCTCTCATCTCTATCTCCTCTTGCTCTCTCTCCTTTTCTCTCTCTCCTTTTCTCTTTCTTTCTCCCTTTCTCCTTCTCTCACTCCCTCCTCTCTCATCTCTCGCTCAATCACAGCTAAAATCAGAACAGAAGATGGATGGCCTCACAGGAACTTCCAAGACCAAAACATATAAGATCAGAACATTTCATCAGGCACATCGAGTTCAGTGACCTCCGAGATCATTCAAGACTACATAATGTGAAGCTAATGTGAGCCTTATACAAAACAGGTTTAGAGAATTCCAACAATAATAATAGTTATAATAATAGCCAACAGTAGCCGTGTCATGTCTTAGAGGCACATAGGGATATGGTGTTAGTGCCCATATTTTCCTTGACCTGTCAGCACATTAGAGGATGATATGACCGACTTCCCTTCCCTGACTCCAGAAGAAGTCGGGTACCCATTTCTACAGCTGGGTGACTGGGTTGCCTCCGGCCGGATTCGAACCCCCGACCTTCGCATGAGAGACTAGTGCACTAACTACTTGGCCACTCAGATGCCGAATAATAACAATAATAATTGATGCCGTACCGACAGGCATTGGCGATCATGCTTCCTCGCAGATCTTGATCCTTGATGTTTTCCATCAGATCTTGATCCTTGATGTTTTCTCCACAGATCTTGATCCTTGATGTTTTCTCCACAGATCTTGATCCTTGATGTTTTCCATCAGATCTCGATCCTTGATGTTTTCTCCACAGATCTTTATCCTTGATGTTTTCTCCACAAATCTTGATCCTTGATGTTTTCTCCACAGATCTTGATCCTTGATATTTTCTCCACAGATCTTGATCCTTGATGTTTTCCATCAGATCTCGATCCTTGATGTTTTCACCACAGATCTTTATCCTTGATGTTTTCTCCACAAATCTTGATCCTTGATGTTTTCTCCACAGATCTTGATCCTTGATGTTTTCTCCACAGATCTTGATCCTTGATGTTTTCCATCAGATCTCGATCCTTGATGTTTTCTCCACAGATCTTGATCCTTGATATTTTCTCCACAGATCTTGATCCTTGATGTTTTCCCCACAGATCTTGATCCTTGATGTTTTCTCCACAGATCTTGATCCTTGATGTTTTCTCCACAGATCTTTATCTTTGATGTTTTCTCCACAGATCGTGATCCTTGATGTTTTCTCCACAGATCTTGATCCTTGATGTTTTCTCCACAGATCTTGATCCTTGATGTTTTCTCCACAGATCTTTATCCTTGATGTTTTCTCCACAGATCTTGATCCTTGATGTTTTCCATCAGATCTCGATCCTTGATGTTTTCTCCACAGATCTTGATCCTTGATGTTTTCTCCACAGATCTTGATCCTTGATGTTTTCTCCACAGATCTTTATCCTTGATGTTTTCTCCACAGATCTTGATCTTTGATGTTTTCTCCACAGATCTTGATCCTTGATGTTTTCTCCACAGATCTTGATCCTTGATGTTTTCTCCACAGATCTTTATCCTTGATGTTTCCTCACAGATCTTGATCCTTGATGTTTTCCGTCAGATCTCGATCCTTGATGTTTTCCATCAGATCAGTTGGCCACTTCTTCTTGTACCATCGTGTTAGACTGTCCTCAGTTTTGTTTTGTTTTTCTTGACCTCCCCTACCTCTCTTCCCATTTATTTTTCCTGCTGTTACGATATTTCCAAGCCCACCCCACCTCATCATTTGTCCAGTGAAGAATGACTGTTACTTTGGCACGGATTTAATTAAGTTCCTCTATTTTTTTGTGTGCTTTTGTTACACGTTCCCTGTCTGTCATCTTAGCTGTCCATAGTATTCTTAACAATCTTCTGTCAAAGCACATCTCTGTAGGGTCTAATGATCATTGCATCGATTTGTTGAATGTCCAAGACTCACTTCCATAGAGCAGGCCCAATGTAGCATTTTGCTAAATTTGTTCTAAAGTTCATTGACAGAGATGCACTGCACACAATGTTTCTAATTTGTTTGAAAGCTGTTTTGCCTTGACATATTCTATTCTTGATTTCAGAGGTGAGTCTGATGTAACCCGCGTGCCAAAATATTTAAATGTATGCTCTTGCCTCAAACTCACAAACTTTGACTTATTCTAAATACAAGAAAAGAGATGTTAGAAATATTTTCTGACACAAAGAAAGAAAGGTCAAGGCCCTGTACGTTTAGGCAATCAGCGACCCATAGGCGACATGCTGGCATGAGGGTTGGCAAACCACAGCTGACCAAGACCCTGTCCCACCTCTCCGTTGGTACCCCCAGCAACAGGCCTAGCCGACTTACGGGACAGGGATCGTTATAGTCCCCATGGTGGTGTAGTCTGCTAGAAAAGCATTGCACGCCAACTGCTTTTTAGCCGTACTTTGAGGCTGAAAAAATAGATGTCATAACCTACTCCCGCGCCGATACTAATCTGTGCCTCTAAACCTCCACAGCATCAACTGCAAAGAACATCAGCACGCAGTTCCAGCGAAGAAGAAGAAGAATAAGATCGCGAAATCCCATCTAAATACTGCTGCTGCTGCTACTCAGTCAGTCATTTGCATGTCCCTTGCGGAACTTTGCCTCCCTAACAGCTCTCCTGTAGGCCTCCAGTTGTAAGCAAGATGCCCTGCTGCTGATGCATCCATTTCCAGATTATCAACGATGTCTTGCAGCCATTTTCGCTTTGGTCTTCCTCTCTTTTTCCCATTATGTACCCTTCCAAAATATTTATTAATATATATGCTGCTGCTACTACTACTACTATAATAATATTATTATTAGACAGACAGACCGACAGAGAGACAGACAGAGAGACAGACAGACAGACAGACAGACAGACAGATAGATAGATAGATAGATAGATAGATAGATAGATAGATAGATAATAGATAGATAGATAGATAGACAGACAGACAGACAGACAGACAGACAGACAGATAGATATAGATAGATAGATAGATAGATAGATAGATAGATAGACAGACAGACAGATAGATAGATAGATAGATAGATAGATAGATAGATAGATAGATAGATAGATAGATATAGATAGATAGATAGATAGATAGATAGATAGCAATTAACAGAGAAAAGGGGACAGCGAGTTATAAATGCATATAAAAACAAAAATAACATTTGATAAATAAGCAACAACAAAAAAAAAAAGACAAGACAAAAAATATATTAAGAGAAGATTTCTGAGAAGGTGAATCTGTCACAATTAAACCAATTATTCACGGTCATAGTTGGCAGGTCGCAGTGAACTCATTCACATTCACATCTGATAACAGAATCCCTCTAGAACTATTTCATTGTTGACACGAACTGCGAATTAATTGTTACAAAGTCCACATGTAACACTTTGCTCTCTCACAGCCTCTCGAAGACTGCCTCCAAATTTGATAACAAACTATGGTGTTTTTTTTAAATATTTTTTTGGTCATTAGTATCACGAGATGTAACTCGTGAAATAATGACGAGAGAAGAAACGAAAATTGGATTAAAAAGAGGGGGTGGGTGGGGATTAGGTGGGTGGGTGGGTGGGAATTAACTTATAATTATAAGCTTCTTGAAGCTGAAAAGGAAAAAAAAAAAACATTACTTAAATCCGGAACTGAATTTCTACCCTTCTAGTTTCTGACTACACACTTTACCACTACACCAAATGCTTCGTTCAGTCTATACCTCATAAGACGAAAGCTGAATCTGGAATTTTTAAGAAAAGAAAACGAATCATTTGAAAGATCATTAGGTGAAATAAAGGATACCTGAAATTGTAATCAGAAAATAAAAACAATTGTTGATCAAAGAGAAGCAACTAGAAGAGCGATGAAACTTGTGTTTACTTAAAACTTTCGGTTATATCTGTGGAAACAAATAAAGAAAAGTTTCATGCATGGATACTATCAATATGGCTGTGGAAGTCGTAAAGTAAGCTAGAGGCAACTTCCCCAAAAATGACGGGATATAAATGAAAATACCAATTTTTCTCTTACTAATTTCACAATCCCTCTGGGGCCAGAAAATATATCACTCCCCAGTTACATATTCTTAAGATAATCAGATCGGAATTTCAGTGGTATTTACTACAAAATTATATGTAAACTCACTGGTGAAACACCATGATTTGGTGTTCGATTTGTAGAACCGGGAAACCATGAGTGAAACAGATTTCTATTTTCGGAGGTACGAACGCAAAAAATGATGACGTCATAAGCCGTCTGCTTTAGTTCTTAGCAACGTCACTGGTTGATTTCTTAATCCGACGTTGGAGTAAACATGCACATGAAGGCAGCGGGGACTTACGACATAAGAATTGTATATGCGTTATATATGCGGACTTGTAGGCTGGTTTCTTGCTAAACATTCCGGATCGACAAACATACTGTAGATGTCCATTTCGATAGAGGCTTGGAGGTGTAATCAGTCAGTCTATGGCCTAAGTGTGTAGAGTCTAATAGCGACAATTGTTGCTCTATTTATGTAGAGTCTAATAGCGACAATTGTTGCTCTATTTATGTAGAGTCTAATAGCGACAATTGTTGCTCTATTTATGTAGAGTCTAATTAGCGACAATTGTTGCCCTATTTATGTAGTCTAATTAGCGACAATTGTTGCTCTATTTATGTAGAGTCTAATAGCGACAATTGTTGCCCTATTTATGTAGAGTCTAATTAGCGACAATTGTTGCTCTATTTATGTAGAGTCTAATAGCGACAATTGTTGCTCTATTTATGTAGAGTCTAATTAGCGACAATTGTTGCTCTATTTATGTAGAGTCTAATTAGCGACAATTTCTGTCTTATATATGTAGGTCTAAATAATGACAATCGTTGTCCTACTTGTGTGTAGGTCTTAAATACTAACAACCCTCTCTCCTTCCCCCCCCCCCCCCGGGAGATTTTTTGGGGGGTGGGGGGTGGGGTGGGGAATTGGAACCATAGGCTGACAGACTGAAATTGTGTGTGACAAGTCCTTTCCAGAACGCTGTCCCTCTCACAGCCTCCCTGGACACAACATGGTCTTGAGCAAGTTGGCCATCGTCTCGCAATCAAATAATCAGACTTTCCGTGATGCCCTGAGATCACCTGAGCCAGGTCGTCCCTTTTTTCTTTTGCCGGGCACGGCCTTCTACTATCAACCTCTCCAAGATGTTGTGTCGCTTGATGTGGCCGGCCACTATGTCTTCTACTATCAACCTCTCTAAGCTGTTGTGTCTCTTGATGTGGCCGGCCACTATGTCTTCTACTATCAACCTCTCTAAGCTGTTGTGTCTCTTGATGTGGCCGGCCACTATGTCTTCTACTATCAACCTCTCTAAGCTGTTGTGTCTCTTGATGTGGCCGGCCACTATGTCTTCTACTATCAACCTCTCTAAGCTGTTGTGTCTCTTGATGTGGCCGGCCACTATGTCTTCTACTATCAACCTCTCTGAGCTGTTGTGTCTCTTGATGTGACCGGCCACTATGTCTTCTACTATCAACCTCTCCAAGATGTTGTGTCGCTTGATGTGGCCGGCCACTATGTCTTCTACTATCAAACTCTCCAAGCTGTTGTGTCACTTGATGTGGCCGGCCACTATGTCTTCTACTATCAACCTCTCTAAGCTGTTGTGTCTCTTGATGTGGCCGGCCACTATGTCTTCTACTATCAACCTCTCCAAGCTGTTGTGTCGCTTGATGTGGCCGAAGTATCCCAGCTTTCTAACTGTCAGTGTTTACGAGCCAGTTTTTCTACGACACCT
This sequence comes from Achatina immaculata, assembly GCA_009760885.1. Lineage (NCBI taxonomy): Eukaryota > Metazoa > Mollusca > Gastropoda > Stylommatophora > Achatinidae > Lissachatina > Lissachatina immaculata. The sequence continues at coordinate 25,689,199 of CM019713.1, read as the reverse complement.
AACCCCGTTAGTATCTCTTTATTTGATTTGTTTTTTCAATCCATGATATTCAAGTGCCCTTCTGTAACATGTGTCCTTCTGAAAACTAAATTGATGACAACTGACAAAACAAACAAGGCAGCTGAAATATATATCAATGAGGAAAAATTGGAAGAAGTGGAGAGTTTTTAATATCTTGGATCATTACTAACTAGTAGTGGAGATACAATGAGGGAAATTAAAAGGAGGACATCTATCGCTCTTCAGAAAGTAAAACAAATAAAGAATCTGTGGAGAGGAGCAGACAGAACCACAAAAATAAGATTTTTAAGGGCATGCATCTTTCCCATCGCAACATATGCCTGTGAGACCTGGACACTTAACAAAACAGCTGAGAAACACATAAATGCCTTTGAATGTAAATGCTAGAGAAGATTTCTCCAAATATCGTGGACACAAAAAAGAACAAATATATCTATACTACAAGAGCTTAATATTGAAGAAGGCTGGCTAGTAGAGATGATTAAAGAGAGAAAACTTAAATATTTTGGACACATTAAACGTCATGATAATCTAGAGAAGACCCGTCTTGGAAGGGTACATGATGGAAAAAGAAAGAGAGGAAGACCAAAACGAAGATGGCTGCAAGACATCGTTGATGATCTGCAAATGGATGCATCAGCAGCAGGCCATCTTGCTCACAACCGAGAGGGCTACAGGAGAGCTGTTTGGAAGGGAAAGTTCCATAAGGGACATGCAAATGAATGAATGAATGAATGAATGAATTCTGCAACATTTCATCTGAAATACTGTTATTCGTTTTTTTTTTCTTTTCCTAGTGATTTGTAAAGTGTCTACATTTCACATCATTATGTTGCCGGCGAGAATATTTAAGTTCTCAGTAAACTTTGTTTTCTTGTTGGCATTTTGTCACATTCTCTTCATGAGGGCTAGATTCTGTGATGCAATTGCCAGCTTCATAGCGGGGGGAGGTTTGGAGGGAGGGGGGGGGGTGTCCATGAACCCAAACTGTTGAAATATTATAAGCATGTTATTTGAAATCCACCTTTTTGTGTCTGACAATCTTAAAGAGTAGAGGAGAGGGTGGGGTTGGGTAGATGGAAGGGGGGAGGGGAAGAGAAATGGCATTCCGACACATGGTGACAAGGAAGCATGGGGCACAAAGGGTTGAGAACCACTGTTCTTATGTCTAGAGGTCATAGAAGTACGAGCACTAATATATGCCTGACATAACAGGGGCACATCTACCTGACATAATAGCGGGCACACACACCTGATATAACAGGGGGCACACATACCTGACATAATAGGGGGCACACATACCTGTCATAACAGGAGGCACACATACCTGACATAATAGTCGGCACACACACCTGACATAACAGGGGGCACACATACCTGACATAACAGGGGGCACACATACCTGACATAACAGGGGGCACACACACCTGACATAACAGGGGGCGCACATACCTGACATAACAGGGGGCATACATACCTGACATAATAGGGGGCACACATACCTGACATAACAGGGGGCACACATACCTGACATAACAGGGGGCACACATACCTGACATAACAGGGGGCACACATACCTGACATAACAGGGGGCACACATACCTGACATAACAGGATGCACACATACCTGACATAATAGGGGGCACACATACCTGACATAACAGGGGGCACACATACCTGACATAACAGGGGGCTATCTGTTCTACTTTGAGATTGAAACATAGAAAAGGGACCGTCCATTATGGCAATAATATTCAGCCATTTTTTAAAGCTCCCTCTTGTCAACAACTGTGAGGAATCTGAGGACACACTACCCCCACCCCCACCTCAACCACCAAAACAACAACAACTACAAACTACATAAATTCTAATTGAAATGATAAACATGTTTGAAAATGAAGAAAAAAAAAAGGTGGCAGGGAGAGAATGTTAGCAGATTTTTAAATTAGATTAGCACGTGAATTTCCTCGCATGCCGTGTACGGGACCGTTTTTCGTAAAGACCGACATACTGAATGTTAATGTATGCATGAAAAACTATAATAATCTTATAATTGGTTTTCCACTAATGATTTATTTATTTATTGTGAAAAAAATTTGTTGACATCATTTTCTCTTCAGTTCTCCCCCCCCCGCCCCTTTTTTTGTCAAAATTTTTCAACCCCCCCCCCCCAAACCACAAAAAAGCTTTACGCCCCTCTTCCACCACCTTTTTTTTTTTTTTTGACATAATTAACTGACTGCCCCAAATCCATCAGATCACTTCATACTCTCTCATATTTTTCACAGCAAATTTCATGAATTAAAATCTGAAAATATAAGGAAAAAATGAATAATTATGTACTCTTTATAAAACGATGATAAGTGGACATTTTGTTACACACTGATTCTCAAAGCTCTGATAACTGGACATTTAGTTACAAACTGATTCTCAAAGCTCTGATAACTGGACATTTAGTTACAAACTGATCTTAAAAGCTTTTTCATAAACTGAAGAATCAAGAGATTAAGAATGTTACAAATCGAAGGTAAAATTTATTGATGACGAAGAAGCGATACAAAGTACAAGCACAACTTGAGGAAAAGAGCTTTGCAAATGGCTTATTGAATATGCACGGATCTTTCATTATTTATTGAATATACAAGGATCTTTTATTCTTTATTGAATATACAAAGATCTTTCATTATTTACTGAATATACATGGATATAAAATTGGCGAACTACTTTGCGAGCCCTATGTGACGTTTAACGGCACGGGAAGGATATAAGATATAAGATACATGGATATTCCATTCTTTATTGAATATACAGGGATCTTTCGTTCTTTATTGAATATACATGGATCTTTCATTCTTTATTGAAATACACAAGGATCTTTCATTTTTTATTTAATATACAGGGATCTTTCATTCTTTATGGGCGATTGAGCAGCGAAGTGGTTAATGCACTAGTCTCTCGTGGCCGAAGGTCGGAGGCGCCCCAGTGACCCAGCTATAGAAATGGGTACCGGGTTCCTTTCTGGAGCTGTGGAAGGAAAGGCGGTCATGCGTGACGCTGATTTGAGCCACCCTCGGGTGCAGTCGCTCTCCACCTTTTCTTTTGCCATCCGCGGAACCTCAAAATTGAAATATTTGCCGCTGCTAACTTTTCGCATCATATGCTTCTCCTCCTCCCCCCTCTCACTGCCTCCCCCCCCCCCCCCCCATAGGCTGTCAGACTCCTGATGTAGGTAGAAAAAAAAAATTGTGTTTTCTTTTACTTTATTCAATAGAGGCCTACGCTACAGCCGAAAAGAAGAAGAAGAAATGTCTAATATAGACTTTGTTACAATCAGGCTCTGGCTTGTGATATATGGCTTCTGTTACAGTAGGTTTTTTTTCCTTCCTTATCATCATCATCATCATCATCATCATCATCATCATCGCATTTCACTCCCTCAAGGAATCAAAATTTTGTATATTTGTCGCTCAAAACTGTGTATATTTGTCGCTCAAAACTTTGTATATTTGTCGCTCAAAACTTCTTATATTTGTCGCTGAAAACTTTGTATATGTGTCGTTCAAAACTGTGTATATTTGTCGCTCAAAACTTTGTATATGTGTTGCTCAAAACTTTGTATATTTGTCGCTCAAAACTTTGTATATTTGTCGCTCAAAACTTTGTATATTTGTCGCTCAAAACTTTGTATATTTGTCGGTCAAAACTTTGTATATGTGTCGCTCAAAACTGTGTATATTTGTCGCTCAAAACTTTGTATATTTGTCGGTCAAAACTTTGTATATTTGTCGCTCAAAACTTTGTATATTTGTCGCTGAAAACTTTGTATATGTGTCGCTCAAAACTGTGTATATTTGTCGCTCAAAACTTTGTATATGTGTTGCTCAAAACTTTGTATATTTGTCGCTCAAAACTTTGTATATTTGTCGCTCAAAACTTTGTATATTTGTCGCTCAAAACTTTGTATATTTGTCGGTCAAAACTTTGTATATGTGTCGTTCAAAACTTTGTATATTTGTCGCTCAAAACTTTGTATATTTGTCGGTCAAAACTTTGTATATTTGTCGGTCAAAACTTTGTATATTTGTCGGTCAAAACTTTGTATATTTGTCGCTCAAAACTTTGTATATTTGTCGCTCAAAACTTTGTATATATGTCGCTCAAAACTTTGTATATTTATCCCTCAAAACTTTGTATATTTGTCGGTTGGAAACTGCCAACTGTATCCATGTCCCCAGCACCTATATGTGGTTTTGTTTCATATGTGAACACCTGATTGTCTCTTAATATACTGCCAGCAGTGTGTATAATGTGTTGGATTCACCTCGCCTTATACGTCCATATTCTCTGATTCCAGGGGCAATACAGTTTCAGGCACCAAGGTTGGATTGACTGGAGCACAACGGAGTCGGATCTATAACCTACTCCACTGGCATGAGCAGGCAGCTGACTACTGTTTCTCTACTCCTGACTTTGAATAATTTTAATATTTGATAACATTCCCCATATTTTGACGAAATCAACACAGCATCTTTCTCTTTCACAAAAATGGGACCATTTCCCAGTTTTAAAAAATACATTTTGGGGGGGGGGGGGAGCTTTTTAAACAAAAGATAGTGGTGATCAGGGGGCCCCAGAGAGGAATTTTATAAAGTGGTGCAAAACTATACCCTCCACTCCCTCCCCCCAACTCCATCCCTCACCAACACCCCCCCCCCCATATTACCATACTAAATATTAAATTGACTAGCCATACCATTTTCTTCCAATACTGTTCTCTCTCTCTCTCTCCTTTCAAAGACTTCTGTGCCTTAAAGCAGTGCACCTGTTCCCCCCCCTCCCACCCCCTTGAGGTCTGGTGGCAGTAGTAAAGTGTATCACACTGTCGTGTGGTCTCTAACATGGGGCATTAGGTGGCCGAGTGGACAGTGCACCACTTATCGTAGTCCAGACGGCTGATCGTGCTACCAGAGTCTGGGGTTCGAGTTCCAGGTAGTTCTCTTGTCCCTTTTTTCTCTTTCTCTCGCGTCCAAAAGTGCTTTGTGTACATTGTCTAGAATGATAACCATACAAGTACTGTGATAGATCACTTTACTTTGCCACAGCTTCGTTGTTTCTCTTTTGAAAAATTTGCACCTGAAAGTAGTAGTAGTAGTAGTAGTAGTAGTAGTAGTAGTAGTAGTAGTAGTAGTAGTAGTAGTTGTAGTGGTAGTAGTACGTTGTTGTTGTAGCAGTAGTAATAGAAGTAGTAGTAGTAAAAATAGTTTTAGTAGCAGTACTAGTGGTTGGTAGTAGAGTAGAAGTAGTAGTAGTGGTAATAGCAGTAGTAGTAGTAGTAGTAGTAGTGGTAGTAGTATTGGTGGTGGTGGTGTGGTGGTGGTGGTGGTAGTAGTAGTAGTAGTAGTGGAGATGATGAAGGTAAAATAGTAGTATCAGTAGTACTCATTGTAGTAGTAGCAGTAACAGTAGCAGTAGTAGTAGTGGTAGTAAGCAGCAGCTGTAGCAGCAGTAGTAGTATTTGCAGCTGCAAAAATAGCATGATAATGAAAGAAGCATTACTAGTAGTAATCTTAACAGTAGTAGTAATGCTAGCAGTAGTAGTAATATTAGCAGTAATAGTAATATTAGCACTAGTAGCAAATTAATTAGTAGTAGTTTTAGTTAGTAGTTATATAAGATCGGCAACTCCCGTGAGACATGAAGGAGTTAACATAAGAAGGAATGTAATATTTCTAAAACACCAATGATAACAACAACAATAATAATAATAACGACACACAGTCACATAATCACACAAAGTTATTGAAACTTCACAAACAGAAACACTATAACAATATGAATGAAGAGATTAGCAATATCTAAGATTTTGTTTCAAAGTAAAGCACAGATAAAAAAACACGTTCGGCAAGATAATTCTGGGCAAGACCCCACAACAGCTGATACACAGAATCTTTAGTTTTAAAAAATGCCAATATTAATCACATCTGTCAACGACCTTTGATCCTGTCTGTATGCTCACTGGTAGGAATATACGAAGTATATCTTTCAGGGAGAAGTTTGACTGAAAACTGGTATATACGTGGTTAAAAAAAACAAAATACACAAAATAAACATAAAGAGCTTACCCCGATGACAGCTGTAGCCATATTTCACTCACGCAATTAAACAGTGCTACAGTCATCCGGTAAATGATCAGCTGAATAAGGACACTCAACACTCGAAGAACTTCCAACAAAACTGACCGAGAAACCATCAGAAGTCTTTTCTCGTCGTCTAATAGTGCCAATCAAAAACACTTTACTATCAAGTGCCGCGATCCGCCCATTTGAGTAAGACTTGTCGGAAACGCCGAGACGCGATGCCCCGATTGCCGTTCAAGGATCGAAAAGTGTCGTGCTGGAAAGGCGGGGCTTATTACGCCTACTGTCACTGCGATTAAATGATGAGATCAGAAAGGGAGGAGTTCAACTATGGGCGGATATCAGAGGCGGGGACTGAAAACTGAGTGAATCAAAGTTGTATTTTGTTCCAGAACCGCGTGAAAAACATTGATTTACCTTACCCTTTCTCTTTCTTTATGATCAGCGTTTGACCACAAGCCGTTTAAATGGCTCTGGGAGGTTCAAAGGGACGGGAGGGAGGACACAGAGGAGGAGATGAAGGACACGTACGAACCTGCTATTTGGGGCACTTTCATGGGCGTTTAAGATGCCGCCAACACAACAACACAGCCGCTAACTTAAGTGCTCTAAGATTTATTGAAAGCCCTGTTTTCAAAGGCTACAGTTTCTCCTCCGATTTGTCTCTATTCCTTCCTTGCTCTCAGCATCACCTTATACCGTCCTTATATCCCTCCATTAACTTTCCTCTCGCGTATCACATGTTCCAAACAGAGGAGTTTTATCGGTTGTTCTATTTACTTTTACATATAGTTTTTTTTCTCTTATTCCTTGATCAGTGCCTTGACCTTTGTGATTCTAATATTTATTTCTAGTCCATATTTATGTCTTCTATTGTTTACAGTATCTGTAATACAAGATTCTGCAAGTCTTCTGTATCTTCTACCAGTATATCTATTGTTGCGTGAATGAGTTATCCAGAAATATCACTAACGTTTTGGAAAAAACTGTTCAAAATTAGAGAGGGCACATCCTTGTCTGACCTTTCGTTTTATATCAGTGGGCTTTGAATAGCCACTGCTAGCAGGTTTATCAATAACTGATTATGGCGAAATACTGACAAATTACGTGACTGATGGAAGCGAAATACCGACACTGGAATAAAGACCTATCTCTGATGCTGGTTCTGTGGAACTGCTTCATTACACTCGGGGCATGTCCATACGGTTTCAGCTTTCCACATCAGGAAACAGCTGATACACAGAATCTTTAGTTTTTAAAAATACCAATATTAATCACACCTGTCAACGACCTTTGATCCTGTCAGTATTAAATACTCATTTAAACAATGGTGTCGGAGATATTACTCCGATGTCGTGTTTTCGCCCGTAAAAGTGATTACCACTCACTGCCCTTGTTTACTTGTAGCTCAGTTAGTCCTCCTTGGTGTGTGTGCTTCTGATAGAAAAACGTTGGACTTCTTCTTTGGTTTTTTGTTAGATGGAGTTATATAGCTTTTTTTTTTCTTTTAGTAGTAGTTTCTTATGAGGCCACTCGGGTGGGCCTTTGTTTTTGATGAGGCCACTCTGCCTTGTTTTTGATGAGGCCATTCGGGTGGGCCCTTGTTTTTGATGAGGCCACTCGGGTGGGCCTTTGTTTTTGATGAGGCCACTCTGCCTTGTTTTTGATGAGGCCACTCGGGTGGGCCCTTGTTTTTGATGAGGCCACTCTGCCTTGTTTTTGATGAGGCCACTCGGGTGGGCCCTTGTTTTTGATGAGGCCACTCGGGTGGGCCTTTGTTTTTGATGAGGCCACTCTGCCTTGTTTTTGATGAGGCCACTCGGGTGGGCCTTTGTTTTTGATGAGGCCACTCGGGTGGGCCCTTGTTTTTGATGAGGCCACTTTGCCTTGTTTTTGATGAGGCCACTCGGGTGGGCCCTTGTTTTTGATGAGGCCACTCTGATGGGCCTTGTTTTTGATGAGGCCGTCTGAGAGGGACCTTGCTACTAGCTGGTCAGTTTTTTTTTCATGTCCGTTGACATGTGATAGTTTGGACCTGTGACCTTGCTCTTAGTTCTAGCCATTCGCTTCCAACTGTGTTGTGTTCTGTCTTCTTCTGCTGTTCTTCAGTAGACTTTGAGAATCTGTAATGACTAAATGCGGAAAATTATGATGAAGACCAAACACAATCACATTACATCACAGGTGTACATATAAATGCGTACACATTACATTACTGGTGAAGCATTTTACTGAAAATTGGCAAAACACCGAGAACTAGCGAGGCATCCCACTCTAGAGCAAAACACACTTAGAACTAGCGAGGTATCCCATTCTAGAGAACAACACACTGAGAACTAGCTGTAGCATGGCCTTGTAAGTAATGATTATAGTTATTATTATTGTTATTATCGTTATTATTATTGATGAATATGATTATGAAAATATACTGTAAGCAAAATAGTAACATCGAATAACGACAGAGAAAAGTAGGTATAAAAAGGAAGAGAAAGGTATAAAACTTCCACGACACAAGAACAAGACGCGGACAAAAGTAAGCAGTGGAAACAGTGAACAGAAAAAGACGAGACTCAGTGACGCTGAGATATAAGTAATACAAAGGAAGGACGCCAGAAAGTAGGATGGTCCAGTGATAACAAAGCGGTGACTGGACGTGTAAACAACATAGAAAAGACAAATAGAAAAGGCAACCACAATGAAAAAGCCAGGACACAATAAAATCTCGAGATGAAAAAGAGCAAGATAATGACTTAGGTAAATAACAAGTGTTTAGACGAAACGGACACAGACTGACACACATTAGGACGCTGTTGCGCACAGTTTTTAAATAAAGGAGTGACCAACTCGGCCAGCTGACCAATGATATATTTAGAGGCGTGGCCTATTGGACAATTGACTTACGAGAGATAAGTTACGGGGCATTTGAATGACGGACAATCAGAACGCTCATGGGGACCAGTGGACATCTGAAGGATGGAGCCAAAATACTTATTGGTTAATCCGTCAAGCTGGACTTGAAGATAAAAAGGCGAGCGGAGAGAAGTACGGAAGTACAGGAGGACGAAGAAGTACAGAAGTACAGGAGAGAGAAGACAAAGGGGGGAGTCCGAAGACGGAATAACAGACAATCTAGGACGAAGAAGTACGGAAGTAGAAGAGAGGGGAGATAGAGGAGGGAGATCGTCAGAAAACCGTCGATCCGGCAAGTAGCGACTGACCAGAATGAAAGAAGGATGGTCAGTGCACGTGGACAAGTCAAGAGTGAAGAAAGAAAGTCCGACCAGAACAGCCGAGAAATCATCAGATGAGAGATAAGAACAGAAGTCCAGAGAAAAGGCAAGTAGACTTTGCTCGTTAGTACACTGCGATTGAGAGACGGCAGAGGAAGACCGTCAGAAGAAATCAGAAGACAGACAAGCGAAGAAAGAGGACGAGACGATATAAAATCAGAAGTAGTGTTAGACGGAAGATGGTTTTCAAGTGATTAAGAAGAAATGACACTTTAAACTTTGAGTACAGTGATTTTAGACGAGAAACTGGCTGACCACGTGTTGCACATGTGATATAATACTGAGATAGGAAATGTTCTCGTATCAAGTGTAGAATACTGTGAATTTGAGAAAGGCCGCATGTAGAATATGACAGAGTTTGATCTTGTGAACAAATGACTAAGTGTTTCAATCCAAGTGACGTAGTCGACAATACATCTTGAACTTATTTAACAGAATTAAATAAATAATGTAGAGAACATTTTCATCGGACTTGCTCTGCTCTAGATTAGTGAAGTCGTAAAATGTTCTTGAAACATCTATGTGTTCTATCAAAGAACAAAGAACTTAGACTTCATCAATAATATGATAGTGCACACCTATACATTTTTAGTGCACACCTATACATTGTTATATAGCGAAGCATCCCACTCTAGAGCACAACACACTGAGAACTAGCGAGGCATCCAACTCTAGAGCAAAACATACCGAGAACTAGCGAGGCATTCCACTCTAGAGCAAAACACACTGAGAACTAGCGAGGCATCTGACTCTAGAGCAAAATATACCGAGAACTAGCGAGGCATCCCACTCTAGAGCAAAACACACTGAGAACTAGCGAGGCATCCCACTCTAGAGCAAAACACACTGAGAACTAGCGAGGCATCTAACTCTAGAGCAAAACATACCGAGAACTAGCGAGGCATCCCACTCTAGAGCAAAACACACTGAGAACTAGCGAGGCATCTAACTCTAGAGCAAAACATACCGAGAACTAGCGAGGCATCCCACTCTAGAGCAAAACACACTGAGAACTAGCGAGGCATCTAACTCTAGAGCAAAACATACCGAGAACTAGCGAGGCATCTAACTCTAGAGCAAAACATACTGAGAACTAGCGAGGCATCTAACTCTAGAGCAAAACATACCGAGAACTAGCGAGGCATCCCACTCTAGAGCAAAACGAAAAAAGAATATGGCAGTAAAAGTTCTGTTTCATGGCGAACATAGTCATCCAGAGCACACCTTCAGACTTTTAAATAGATAGATAGATAGATAGATAGATAGATAGATAGATAGATAGATAGATAGATAGATAGATAGATAGATAGATAGATAGATAGATAGATAGATAGATAGATAGATAGATAGATAGATAGATAAGGAACCAAGAAAAGCAGTGGACGGAATACTTGCGCTGAGATCAGTACAACTTGCGGACGCAGACTGCCTGCGAGCTAATAATAGGGTTTAAGACAAACCAGTCCAGACAGGGGTTAATGCCTTGACGTATGTCATTCCGGTGTCAAAGGTCAAGGAAAATTATGTCTTGACTTTCTATTTCCGGCTGGAAGCTGTTATCATACATCTGGTGTAAGTGAAGAGAAATAGACCAGGACCCCGGATATAAACTTTATAAGTCGGTATAAACTATTATTCCCCCCCCCCCCCCCAAAAGGGAAAAAAATTAGGCCTTAAACAAAGGGGACAAAATTGGCTTTAAAAACACAAAAAAAAAGTTGAACGTTAAACAAAGAATTAATGTTAACAATGAGGGTGCTAAAAGAAGCAACAGAAAATAAAGGGACGTAACCATTTAAAATATGTATGAAAAGACGTTTTCAAACTCGCCTTCGAATCTTTTCATATATTTTGTTCCGTAGCTACGTCCCTTGACTTTCGGTTACATTCTGACTCGCCCATACCGGTAGTCATTTGATGGTGTTATTAATTATTATAACGTGTAAATAAATAATTCTGTAAAGTACAAATCATTGCGTTCTTGAAGACCATCTGTCAGTTGTCCTACATTTTGTATAAGTAGATTAACTTGAAATCTTTCCTTATCAGAGATAGTGACGGACTGACAAGAATCGGTCTCCTCAACTTCACTTAGGAAGGGCCCCATTCCCTTCCAACTTATACCGTCTATCTTGTGATATATGAACTGATTTTCCTATAGTTGTGATCTCTGTTAATTACTATGTGCTTTGTGTATTACACGAGGCAAACATAACGCGATACGTCGCTGGCTTTTGTATAACATGGCATGCTGGTGGAATAATAATAATAATAATTGTAAATAGCTGTCAAGTGAAATCAATATGCTGTATATGAAGAGCCCCTGCCCCTTGGGGGCCCCTAGGTCTAATCTTACTAAGCCTAATGGATCACCGATGAGAGAGTCGATGAAAGAGGAAGTTTATTGCTTGTATGTAACTAAAGCAAACATTTATATTAGTTCACATAATTTCTGCACATAAATACCATTATACCGCGTTCGTCAGCATCTGCAGCTCTCCAAGCCGTTTAGGGGGGCCCGGCAACCCCATTGTCCTCCTCTTTTCTTATTATAAAGACCACCAAGAGAAATTATGTAAGCCGGTACAACCCTCCCCCCTTTCAAAAAAATATCTTTTTTTCATCCACTCTAGACCACTGAAGCCTTCCGGACTAGCCTTTAAAACAGAAAAACTTTCCTGACGAACCTTTAAAACAGGAAGACATTCTGGACCAATCTTTAAAACAGGAAGACTTTCCGGGCCAGCCTTTAAAACAGGAAGACTTTCCGGGCCAGCCTTTAAAACAGGAAGACTTTCCAGACTAGGCTTTAAAACAGAAAGACTTTCTAGAGCAGTCATTAAAACAGGACGACTTTCCGGACCAATCTTTAAAATAGGAAGACTTTCCAGTGCAGTCTTTAAAACAAGACTTTCCAGAGTAGTCTTTAAAACAGGAAGACTTTCCGGACCCAGAGAGCAATGCACCGGCTGAAACGCTCACTCATCTCCCCCTCCCTCACCCTTTTCCAAACAGGGCTTACTTAGGGAAGCGCTTGGATAGGGGTCTTAACACTAACTAACCTATGTGCCTGTTGTGAAGCTCTGCTGACTTTGCTATCTGCGCTGCTCATAGTTCCCCCATCGATATATAATTAAACAAGGCCAAATATCGGAGAAAATATCGTTTTGGCGTTTCGAGAAACATTTCTGCGAAGATCGATATGCTTCCTGTAAGTTTTCGCACTTTCAAAACAAGGGCATGGCTAGGTCAAAGACAGCAGATATACGACACCAGCGGTACAGGAAGGCATGAAAGACGCTCACTACTCTTTACCTCCACAGTACACACGTTTAGGACGCTGTCGATAATTGGTATCACTTTTAATACCCTGCTCCCTGGACCAGACTCCCAATCAAATTACAATGTCTCATCCGGGTTCTATTTTTTTCTCTGAAACTGAGAGCAGCGCTCCTCATTCTCGCAGCGCCATCTCGCGGTCGGTTAATTCGGCGATTATCTGCTCCTGATCCCTAGTAACCGATAGTTATTCTGCCAGTCCGACTGTTTAATAAATTAATCTTGTTTTCATCGATGCTCGCAGCTGATCGCTTGGCCGGGGGAACGGTTTACAGGGCTATTTTCCCGGCCTGTGTTTTATTTTCCCTGTGGCACAAGCGCCAACCGTTTTTAAGTCCTGGAAGGAGTAGTCTGCACTTTGTCATGTCGTGTTTTGGACACAGGGCATCACTGCTCAGACACGTGACCTGTCGTGTTTTCCATTCACTTCCGGAGTTCTCCTTAACCCCCCCCCCCCTTTTTTTTTGGTTCTCTGAGGATATTTAAACAGTATCATCATCTTGAGCCATCTCCATAAGCTGCAATGGATTTCCAAGCTTATCTGTCTCTTGTTTTCACCTTGCCAAGATTAACTTTTATCTCTTGAAGTTTTGCACTGATCCATAAAGTTGTCTGCCCGCTTGATCTTGTCCTTCAATTTTCCCTTCATTTGTAGTTTTCATTATAATATCTCGTCTTTTAATACGACCGATATACTTTATTTCTTTTTATTATTGTTTTTCATTATTTCTCTTTTCACTTTCATCTATTTCCTTGTTGTTTGTCTGTCTAAGAGAAACATCCCTGCCCATGTTACTCTGTATATCCACTTTCAAGGGCATTCAGAATTTATTGTTGCTGTTGTTGTTGTGTTGTTATTGTTGTTCTATCCCTTGGAACTGCGGGTGTGCTTTGCAGACGATGCGTGAAGATGTTGAGGCACTCTCGTGTGGGTCACGGGACATTTTCTTTTTGTAGACCTAGCTAAGAAAAATAAACAGGGGGTGGAGGCGCACTACTTCTTTTGCAGACTCCACCACCATGGGGATTATATCGATCCCTGCCCCGCTAGCCAGCCCCAGCCTGGGTGAGGAGATGCGGGACGGTGTCTTGGTCAGCTGAGGTTCGTCAACCTTGACTCTACCAGACAGCCTGTGGGTTGCTGACCAGTCTCCACTCCCCTCCGGCATTTAAGCAGCAACTGCCAAAATATGCTTCCACAGTCAGGGTAAAGGGATCTTTGACTGATGCCTCACTGCAGTCACGACATCCCAGCATCTGTTCCGACCTCACAGGCCTTTACCTCCCGTAACAGGGGGTTGGTACAAAATGGAGCTGAACATGACACGAACAAAGTTCAAGGAGACAAGAAGAGAGAGGCCAGCTGACCAAGCTGTACAGGAAAACAAAAACAAACAAACACACAAACAAACAAAGAAAAAAGAGACTGATAGAAACCGCCAAGGACAGCGCAAACTTTGAGAAGCATCATCGTCAGCTTCTATGGGCACGGCATACAATGAATGAACTGAATGAATGAACTGAATGAATGAACTGAATGAATGAAATATCTGGAGAGCACTTCTCGGATGTTTCAACTCACCACTAGTGACCACACAACGGACCCCAGCTCTCTAAGCTGAGCCAACAGACACCATCGGAAGTTCATGAGAAAAGAGTCCGTTTTTCTGTGGGCGTCTACTACATCACTCTTGTCTCTCTATTCACTGAGCATCCGCCCACGCAAGGCCCCACTCCTGGAGTGGTGCTCGAGCCTCTTTATTAAACTTATGATACCAAAAATAAAGCGATGAACACTTTTAACAATAACAAGATTTCAGTAAATGTATCGGACACTCCCAGATTCTGTTGATGATGAAATCTTAAGCGCCCACGAAGTTGTCTTAAAAGCAGATTCGTATGTCGCTCGTCTCTTTCTCTGTACCTGCTAGATCTCAAACAGCTACTTAACTTCCTTCCTTCCTTCCTTCCTTGTCTCACACTGATATGAACTAGTCAATGCGATTCTCTATTGTGTGTGCTTCTTACTTATTCGAATCCTTTCAGCTGCCCCTCTTTGCATGTGCCACTTGGTCAGGCCACTGAGATGTCTCTTAGCCTCCCTCTGCTCTTCCCTTCAGCACGTATTTTAATCACATGCAGCTCCACATTTGCTGCCCTTCAGTAGCCTTTTAATTCTGCCAAAAAAGTTTAAAACTGTATGAAATACTTCACAAGGGATCTCTATTCTTTACCTGGGAACACGCGTTTTAAAGGAAAATAAATGTTTCACCTTTCCAATTTACAGAAGTCTCTTGTCGCTTCACGCTTCCCCATAGCGTGCTTATGCTTCCTTCTGTTCTTGAGAGTTCCCAACTACTCAAGTAAACCATGGGCTCTCCAGCGGGAGAAAACAGCCTTTGTAGCTCCCACCACAAGCCGCCTCTTGTCCTGTCCGGGGCCCTGCAAGGGTTGCCAATCCTTTCACGAGAACAGATGTCGGGAGGTTTTGTTCTCTTTTGTTCCTAATTGACTGGGAGACAACTCCGTTATAGTTTATTAAAACGTCCGCCTCTTTCGCACTGGGTGACCTTCTCTTGTCGCCGACTGAACGATCTACCCACGTGTGTTCCCTATGGGGCTCTACTGGATCTAGTGTGTCCCTTTAGTTCTGACTGCTGGTTAAATCCATGCTGCCTGCTTCGTTTTGTCTGTTTTTTTTTCTTATGTGTAAATTCCTTTCTCAGCTGTTATTTCTGTTCTTAGAACTCTTGCAGTTGCTGATTATGTTTTCTCTATTGTTATCATCCACTTATAAAGTCTCTCTCTCTCGCTCTCTCGCTGGTCCATGCCAATCAGGCGTTGGTCGTCACTGATCTCCACAACCACCTGTCCTTTTGCTCCTTTTGTAAGATGTGTGTTGGAGCGCGCTCTGTGGCACTCTTTTAGTCCGTCAAGTATCTTGTTTCTTTGTTTTCCCTCCAGTTTTCCTGTTGTCACTAAGTGTTCCAGTTCCTTATAAAGTGGTTCAATGCCTTCCTGGGGAGGGGGGAGAAGATGTTGGGAAGAGTTGGTGGTGGGGGGGGGGGGAGCAGTTGTGGAAAGGGGAGAAGCAGGTAATATCAGAATAAACTGGTAGAAACATTTTGGGGCTGGTTGGGGTGGGGGGAGGGGGGGGGTAGAGGTGCAACCTGGCAGAATGGGGCTCATTCTCCGAAAAAGTTTGGGAACCGCTGGATTATAATGTCATGTTAATATCACTTCAGTACCGTCTTGTCTTGTCTTGTCTTGTCTTGTCTTGTCTTGTCCTGTCTCCCAGTGAATCAGTCCCTCAGCTTATCAGCAGAGAGGACAGACAGACGTCATGCTAGGGCTCGAATATTTGCTCTATATAACGGGGTATTGAAGGTTTATGTCTTTCTTCCTTCTTCTTTCGTAGTCGGCCTCTCCTTGTTTCCTGCAACTCGCCCTTGGAGATTAGAAAACAATAGGCTAGTGGTTTACTAACATATAGGCTAGTGGCTTACTAACATATAGGCTAGTGGCTTACTAATATATAGGCTAGTGGCTTACTAACATATAGGCTAGTGGCTTACTAACATATAGGCTAGTGGCTTACTAACATATAGGCTAGTGGCTTACTAATATATAGGCTAGTGGCTTACTAACATATAGGCTAGTGGCTTACTAATATATAGGCTAGTGGCTTACTAATATATAGGCTAGTGGCTTACTAATATATAGGCTAGTGGCTTACTAACTATATAGGCTAGTGGCTTACTAATATATAGGCTAGTGGCTTACTAATATATAGGCTAGTGGCTTACTAACATATAGGCTAGTGGCTTACTAATATATAGGCTAGTGGCTTACTAACATATAGGCTAGTGGCTTACTAACATATAGGCTAGTGGCTTACTAACATATAGGCTAGTGGCTTACTAACATATAGGCTAATGGCTTACTAACATATAGGCTAGTGGCTTACTAACATATAGGCTAGTGGCTTACTAACATATAGGCTAGTGGCTTACTAACATATAGGCTAGTGGCTTACTAACATATAGGCTAGTGGCTTACTAATATATAGGCTAGTGGCTTACTAACATATAGGTTAGTGGCTTACTAACATATAGGCTAGTGGCTTACTAACATATAGGCTAGTGGCTTACTAATATATAGGCTAGTGGCTTACTAACATATAGGCTAGTGGCTTACTAATATATAGGCTAATGGCTTACTAATATATAGGCTAGTGGCTTACTAATATATAGGCTAGTGGCTTACTAACATATAGGCTAGTGGCTTACTAACATATAGGCTAATGGCTTACTAACATATAGGCTAGTGGCTTACTAACATATAATCTAGCGGCTTACTAACAAATAGGCTAGTGCCTTACTAACAACTGATACATAAGATGTTAGAAGAGAATTATCAATATGCTCTGACAGGTCCATTCTCCTCTTTGGAAGGGAATCTCAGAACATGTGCATGTATTCCGTAGCACCGACGAAAATCCATATGGAATGGAAAGCGACAGAAGCGGGGATATAGGTCACTGCCGTCGAGTCCAGGAACTGTCATGATTATACTTACAGTCATTGGCTGATTTACGGCCACTTCTGGAACCGGTGACCTGGTCATAAGTCGGTCTGGTCGAATGTTGGCCGTTACAAGGGCAGGTCAGACACTGAATATAGTTCACTATTATAACATGTTACAAAACGTGCAGACATGTTTATGATAGCTGTAAAACTCTGGCAGAATGTAAATTACTGTACACTGCAGTTTCTTATTTCTTTAATAAAATATAAACTTTAGTATACCAAAAATATTATAAACATATGTTTCGCACATCTGTACATTATGCATGAGTTACAGTACTGTACTGTGACTTAAATATGTACTGTGTAGCATATGTACAGTGCCACAGCAACCGCTAAGTGCAATGACTAAAATCTCAACAGCCTGTAGCGGCCAATTTGGTCTTTTCTAGAACATTTTCTGATATATCCTAAGTACCTCTGCCGTAAGTATTATCAGCTGTAACCTGCTTGGCTGTAACTTGGAGCGTGACTGTCAAATCCATGAAGGTAAACAAACAAACAAACAAACAAGAAACTAGAGGATAGGTAGCAGAGAAACAAACCTGCAGTTTCTTGTGAAGTACAAAATGTAAAAGATACTTTCCAGGAGCCACAGTGACTCCGCCAGAGCCAAGATACAGGAACCACAGGCGGTGAACCACAGATGATCAAGACACTTAGTCTGGTACAGTAACCACAGCCGGTGAGCCGCAGATGATCAAGACACTAGTCTGGTACACTAACCACAGCCGGTGAGCCGCAGATGATCAAACACTAGTCTGGTACAGTAACCACAGCCGGTGAACCACAGATGATCAAGACACTAGTCTGGTACAGTAACCACAGGCGGTGAACCACAGATGATCAAGACACTTAGTCTGGTACAGTAACCACAGGCGGTGAACCACAGATGATCAAGACACTAGTCTGGTACAGTAACCACAGGCGGTGAACCACAGATGATCAAGACACTAGTCCGGTACAGTAACCACAGCCGGTGAACCGCAGATGATCAAGACACTAGTCTAACTCTTCCTTGTGCTTCTTATGTTAGATTTTCTTCTGGCTAACGTGGTAGGGCTGACCTTGGCCCATATACCGTGGCCTGCTTCTTGTGTCTGCTCCAGGTTCCAATTAAGGGACCATAACCCACTCCTCATCCAGTTCAGAATCTTTTGCTTCAAGATGGCCGTGATATCTGCTGCAGTGACCCAAATATTGCAGTTCTGATCAATCAATCAATCAATTTTATGACAGTGTAACGGAAGCTTGGCATGTCTCATTACCTCTGGCTACATCTTTCTTCTTCTGTGAAAATCCACCAACACGTGGACTCAAACGTTTATTCACATCTCACAATCTGCCACTTCCTCGCCAACCCAGATCATTCGCCAAACAACTCAGCTGCCCCAGGCACTTTGCTCACAATGAGGCTGAAGCTGGGGAAGTAAAAAATAATGACATTCCATGCGACAGGCACAACAACGAAACAAAAGAAAGGAAGCGTTCGCACTTTTCACAAAAGAAAAAAAAATGAGGGCAGTTTGTTCCAAGAACGACAAACGAGTGGCATCTGTTTCTATGATAGCCTCCCCTTTTGATAATTAAGTTCGGCTAAAACAAACTTGGCAGAAAAAATGTATGAGGAAGTAATTTTCCAAAGAGCGTTTGCAAAGTTGGGGTTATTTCTACAGCAAAACTGACTGTGACGCAGTGGATCTGATATCACAGGGCACAGACAATTAAGTTCCGAGTTTATTTAAGTAACTGCTAGGCCAGGGAGAATAACTCTGACTAGGAATACAACAGATAAAAAGTTGTCTCGCCATGAATGCATATTTACTCACACCGTGGAAGTTTCTGCCTCAGTTTCATCTAAAAAGTGAGCAGGGCAGTAACAGCCTTGTTTAAGGTTCTGCTCTGTTAAATATTTGCTGCTGTCAACTCCAGAATATAAGAGGGGGGTGGGGGATGGGAGGGGGAGCCCCGCTACCAAACAAGTATCCCGAAGACCACACACACAATTTATAATAAACAGAGCCGCCATGTTCTTAACAGCAACGACTACAGGCCCATATATGGCTTATTTAAAATGTTTTTATGTCCAAAACTGAGAACACAATCAGATCGATGCAGTGGCGCATTATCCAAATGGATGCAGTGGCGCATTATTCAAATGGATGCAGTGGCTCATTATTCAAATAGATGCAGTGGCTCATTATTCAAATGGATGCAGTTGCTCATTATTCAAATAGATGCAGTGGCGCATTATTCAAATGGATGCAGTGGCGCATTATCCAAATGGATGCAGTGGCGCATTATTCAAATAATGGAAATCAAATAAACTAAGCATAAATATGAAAATCAGGATATTTAAGAGTAATGTTCTAAGTGTACTACTCTATGGAACTGAATGCTGGAAAATCACCAAAACCATAGAAAACAAGTTGAATTCTTTCCAGACTAAATGTTTACGTAGAATTAAAAAAAATATTTTGGCCGAACACCATAAGAAATAACATTTTATTGGCAGAAATGCAGATGAAACCACTGACAACAATTATTGAGGAAAGACGCTGGCGATGGTTGGGACATGTGCTCCGAATGACTGACAACTGACTACCAAAAATAGCACTAAGATGGACACCACAGGGGAGCAGAAGTAAGGGTAGACCAAAAGAGACATGGAGAAGAACAACAGAAAGGATGTTGAGCAATAGAGGGCTCACCTGGGCAAGAGCAGAAAAAAAGGCGAAAGACAGGCATTTGTGGAAAACCCTTGCGGAAGCCCCATGTGCCCTGGGCACTTA
Organism: Achatina immaculata; assembly: GCA_009760885.1. Classification (NCBI taxonomy): domain Eukaryota; kingdom Metazoa; phylum Mollusca; class Gastropoda; order Stylommatophora; family Achatinidae; genus Lissachatina; species Lissachatina immaculata. Next base: position 25,669,034 of record CM019713.1, on the reverse strand, counting down.
AGGTTCAGAGAGAGAGAGAGAGATTATTCAAATAGATGCAGTGGCTCATTATTCAAATAGATGCAGTGGCGCATTATTCAAATAGATGCAGTGGCGCATTATTCAAATAGGTGCAGTGTCGCATTATTCAAATTTATGCAGTGGCGCATTATCCAAATAGATGCAGTGGCGCATTATTCAAATGGATGCAGTGGCGCATTATTCAAATGGATGCAGTCGCTCATTATTCAAATGGATGCAGTGGCGCAGTATCCAAAAGGCCGAAAATACTCAAGCAAGAGGGCCCGGGATGGCGAGGGGCCCGGCGTCAAGGGAAACAAATCACTGCAGATACAGAGCACTACTTTATGAACGTTATGTCCGGAAATGGGCAGTATAGATCAGAGGGAGGGGAGGTGAGTGGGAGTTCCCACACTGAGTTTAGCCCAGGGGCCTGGGTGACTGTTAATCCGCCACTGAAGGGATACCATTAATTTAAAAACCTGTACAAAACTGAACAAAGCTAAATATATTAAAATTGATTTAAGATCACCATCAGCGCATTCTAGATAAATTCGTGACTGCCTTTATCTCCTCACTGGAGAGATTCTTTCCATAGTGCCTGTACTCGATAGCTCCGACGAGAATCATCATAAATAATTAAGGTGATGGCAGCGAGGAAGTAACGCTGTTGCCCTTAACACATATGTGTATGATCTTTCTTTCTTTCTTTCTTTCTTTCTTGTTTCTCTCTCTCTCTCTCTCTCTCTCTCTCTCTCTCTCTCTCTCTCTCTTTCTCTCTCTCTTTGATTGAACCTTTAGGTGCTCATGACACATGAGGCTTTCACAAGGATTTTTCACAAACGGTGTATAGGACAGTCATGTTTATATTCTGTAACTCTGCTTCAAAAACCATTCACACATAATTATTACATGTGATATCATGTGACAGACACTGAATTATGCTAAGTTTGCTAGTGATATCATGTGGCAGACACTGAATCATGCAAAGTTTACTAGTGATATCATGTGACAGACACTGAATCATGCAAAGTTTACTAGTGATATCATGTGACAGACACTGAATCATGCAAAGTTTACTAGTGATATCATGTGACAGACACTGAATCATACAAAGATTAGTAGTGATATCATGTGACAGACACTGAATCATATCAAGATTACTAGTGATATCATGTGACAGACACTGAAACATACAAAGATTACTAGTGATATCATGTGACAGACACTGAATCATATCAAGATTACTAGTGATATCATGTGACAGACACTGAAACATACAAAGATTACTAGTGATATCATGTGACAGACACTGAAACATACAAAGATTACTAGTGATATCATGTGACAGACACTGAAACATGCAAAGTTTACTAGTGATATCATGTGACAGACACTGAAACATGCAAAGATTACTAGTGATATCATGTGACAGACACTGAAACATGCAAAGTTTACTAGTGATATCACGTGACAGACACTGAAACATGCCATACAGTAATAATGTTTTCTGACTCTGACTCTCTCATGCCACGCAGGAAGTTTATCTGCCCTGACTCTCTCATGCCACGCAGGAAGTTTATCTGCCCTGACTCTCTCATGACCTACAGTAAGATCCTTTGTTTCGGACTTCCTGCTTTGTCCATGCCATGCAGCAGGAATGCTTATTATGAACTTTCTGCTGTTTCCAGCACTGAAATAGATTTGGTGGAGCCATAAGATATATAAGGATTGTAGCTTCTTTATAACGAGTTATACAAGATTGATTGTGGGGCCCTACGCTATATAAAGATTTTAGCCTCCTTGTAAACAAGTTATACAAGATTGATTGTGGAGTCCTGAGCTATACAAAGACTGTAGCCTCCTTGTAAACAAGTTATACAAGATTGATTGTGGAGTCCTAAGCTATATAAAGACTGAAGCCTCCTTGTAAACAAGTTATACAAAATTGATTGTGGGGTCCTAAACTATATAAAGATTGTAGCCTCCTTGTTAAATAGTTACACAAGATTGATAGTGGGGCCTCAAGCTATATAAAGATTGTAGCCTCCTTGTTAAATAGTTATACATGAATGATTGTGGAGTCCTAAGCTATATAAAGATTGAAGCCTTCTTGTAAACAAGTTATACAAAATGATTGTGGGGTCCTAAGCTATATGAAGATTGTAGCCTCCTTGTAAACAGTTACACAAGACTGATTGTGGGGCCCTAAGCTATATAAAGATTGTAGCCTTCTTGTTAAAGTTTCACAAGATTGATTGTGGGGCCCTAAGATATATAAAGATTGTAGCATCCTTGTTAAAGTTACACAAGACTGATTGTGCAGCCCTAAGCTATATAAAGATTATAGCCTCCTTGTTAAATAGTTATACAGGAATGATTGTGCCGCCCTAAGCTATATAAAGATTGTAGCCTCCTTGTTAAAGTTACACAAGAAGCTGCAGCTTGTGTAGCCTATCCCTAAATCCACCACTGGTTGGTTCCCTTGAACACAGTGAAACAGTTACTTTTTTTAAATCTAAGAATGTTATCTCCTATTTTGCCATAATCAGTCAATCAATCAATCAATCAATCAACCAATCAATCAATCAATCAATGTCCGGAGCCCTCATGGAGCATAAACCACAGACAAAGACTTTACCGTCATTTCTAATGTTTGACTTTGTTCTCCAAGCAACTCCAGGTGAGTCCCTCAACTTCTCGGACCTTCACGTTATCACTTCCCCACGTGCTCTTTCATCTTCCCTCTTCTCATTTCCCTTTGGCGTGAGGCCTGGCCGCTAGTCCTGAGAGTAAAGAAACAGCTTCTGCTGTCATCCATGCGTGTCGTAAGAAGTGACCAAAAAAAAAAGGGGGGGGGGGGGGGTTGGGTCAGGCTAACTACCTGTCACCTGGGAGAAAAAAACCCAAGTAACAATAAACACATTTTGCCATAAAGTGTTCCAAAAGTGTTCTTTTTTTTCTCTTCTCTTCTTTTCTTTTCTTTTTTTAACAAAATGTTTTCTGACGATACGCGCAGTGGCTCTTAACGACTCTAGGTCTGTGCCAATAGACACACCGTTTCTATTGTAATCTTTGCAATCAAACATAAGACAAAGTCAACATGACCCTTCGCTATGTGCGCAACGAGTAAGATTCAATGCATCACTGTTTTTTTTTTTTATTTCTTTGAGGAAAAAGCTCCAATGTCTAATGGGGGACGAGCAAGGGAAAACAGGTGGACCGATCAATAATAACGCTTCGATAAAAAAAAAACAGGTAGAACGATCAATAAATAAAACTTCAATAAAAGGAGATGTTGATACCTGAAGACCATACACGCACACACACTACGTGATGAAGTGAGAGATAGTAATTGCCCAATCTTCTCTCCGTTTCCTCTTTCCCTTTCATATTTTTGACCTTACCCAGGTCAGGTTTGGGATTTCCCTCGTCGTAGATTCTCTCTCCTTTAAAAATCTGCTTTCTATGCCATGAAAGAAGCCCTAAATGTTGAAGCCACCATTGTGTCAAGAGCCCAAGCAGCTTTCCCTCTCGTGTTTACAGCGCCATCTACCCGTGGGTATCCCGGAGAGGTTTTCAAGTTCTCATTTCAAGTGAGAAAATTGTGTGTAATTATCTCCCCTGTGAACGGGTAAAGACGTAGGAAAGGTTTGCTTGAGTGAATGCAGACGTTTTCCAACCACGGCTTTCGGCTCTTAGAGGCTACAGACGAACTTTCCGACACATACAAACCCGAGGACAAAGTTGTAGAAATTCGAAGAATCGTTGCGATAATGAATTGCCCTTTATCTCGAAATATCGTTAACAGACATAAAATATTATAATAAAAGTTTTAATGAGGCAATTAAAACAGGAATTTATTCTTTAAAAATTTTATTTTTATTGTCATAAATTCATAACTTGGAGAAAATGTTAAGGACTTCAATGTCAGTCAACCAGTCATTTGCATGTTCCCGTTATGCACCCTTTCAAAACGGTCTCCTCCAAATTCTCATGACGTTTAATATGTCCGAAATATTAAAGTTTTCTCTGTTTAATTTTCCTTACAAGCCAGCTTTCTTCAGTATTACGTTCTTATAGAATGGATATATTTGTGTGGTTTTTTTTGTTTTGTTTTTTGTGTCCATGATATTTGAAGAACTCTTCTGTAGCATTTACATTCAAAGGTATTTATGTGTTTCTCAGCTGTTTTGTTAAGTGTCCAGTCTCACAGGCATATGCTGCGATGGGAAAGATGCATGCCCTTAAAAATCTTATTTTTGTGGTTCTGTCTGCTCCTCTCTATAGTTTCTTTAGTTGAAGAGCGATAATTGTCCTCCTTTTAATTTCCCTCACTGTATCTCCACTACTAGTTAGTAGTGATCGAAGATATTAAAAACTCTCCACCTCTTCCAGTTTTTCCTCATTGATACATATTTCAGCTGCCTTGTTTGTTTTGTCAGTTGTCATCACTTTAGTTTTATTTGCATTCAGATAAAGGTTCTGCTCTTCGCTGTTCTTACGGACTGACATAAAAAATTTCTCCATTCCTTTTTGTGTTGTGGACAGTAATATTGTGTTATCACCATATCTAATCTCTGGTATTTCATAACCTCCAATTTTTATGGCATCGTAATATTCTTTGTTTACATCTTCTCTAACATTCCTCATTATATTTTCAGTATACAAGTTAAATAAGTAGGGTGACAATATGCACCCCTGACGGACCCCTTGTTTTATGTCTAAATTGTTGTTTCACCATTTATTCTTACTGCTGCCTGTTGGTCTAGATGCAGCAGTGATATTAATTATATTACATATGTTGGAAATCGTATTTTTTCTCATTATTTCCCAAAGTCTCTGGTGTTGTACACAATCAAATGCCCTTGAATAAATATAATAAAATATAAAAGATAAATATAGATTCACATTAAACTCTCTGAATTTCTCTATTATTAATCTTATATTGAATATATGATCTTTTGTTCCTCTTCCTTGTCTAAAACCAGCTTGGACCATATTGATTTCTTCCTCTATTTTCTTATAAAGTCTGCTCATTATGATTTTTAACAGAATTTTACTGGCATGACTAATCAGGGCAACGGTTCTCTAGTTTGTGCATAATTTCAAGTTACTCTTTTTTCTAGCCAATGGTATGAACACAGTTATTTTCCATTCTTTTGGCCAAATATCTGAATGCCATATTTTTTACATAGTGCATGATAGATTGTTGCCCTTTCCTTTCCTCCTGCTTTAATAAATTCAGCTGTTATCTCATCACATCCTAGTGATTTACCATTTTTCAGATTCTTTATTGCCCATAAAACTTCTTAAATTGTCGGTTTGGGTTCTTTCTCCTCCAATATTACATTTTAAAAAAATAGTACAGGAGTTAAATATAGATAAAAGTGAGAATAAGAAATATTTTAATATCGTCACCCACATTATCGCTTCCCTGTAGTTGGGTGCGCCTGTATGTCACGTGCTATGTTTACGTGTAGGTGAAATAGCAAATAGAAGAACTGTTTCTATGTAGCAGACAAATAGATGAACTGTTTCTATGTAGCAGACAAATAGATGAACTGTTTCTATGTAGCAGACAAATAGATGAACTGTTTCTATGTAGCAGACAAATAGATGAACTGTTTCTATGTAGCAGACAAATAGATGAACTGTTTCTATGTAGCAGGCAGGCAGATGAAATATTTATATGTAGTAGGCAAGTAGATGAACTATTTCTATGCAGCAGACAAATAGATGAACTTTTTCTATGTAGTAGGCAAATAGACGGACTATTTCTATGTAGTAGGCAAGTAGATGGACTATTGCTATGTAGTAAGCAAGTAGATGGATTATTTCTATGTAGTAGACAAGTAAATGAACTATTTCTATGTAGTAGACAAGTAGATGAACTATTTTTATGTAGTAGGCAAGTAGATGAACTATTTCTAGGTAGCTAAGAACTTTAGTTTTTTTTTTTTTTGCAGCCGATGGAGTACTTGGAGCGGGGGGTGGGGGGTGGGGGGTGTTAACTGTCAAATACGGGTATATACCTGCTCTTAAGTGTCCACTTGGATGTCCTGTCAGAATGATTGATTAATTAATGACCGCTAACCTAGAGCAGTTCGAGATTCGAACCCGTACCATCCTTGGTGAGAAATCAGTGCACAAATTGCACGATCACGAAACCCTCACAGAATTTGAACCCCACATCAAATGAAATGATACGTTGGTCAAAGTGAACCCCACATCAAATGAAATGATACGTTGGTCAAAGTGAACCCCACATCAAATGAAACGATACGTTGGTCAAAGTGAACCCCACATCAAATGAAATGATACGTTGGTCAAAGTGAACCCCTTACTTCTCGGATAAAATAAAACTATTTTTAAAATCAAGTTCCTTCACACCTGGAAGTATGTCAGTTGATCAGACTTTGGCAACAACCTGGCATGGGAGATGGTAAAAGTCTCGACCTGGCCAGTTTTGGATCACTTGGCTCTGATGACAGTGACGGATTCAGGTCCCTAGGTTAAACATAGTACGGTCCCCCCCCCCCCCTTTTTACCTGTACTTTTCATCTCTTGATATAATATTCATAAAACAATCATCTATATTCGCATTTTTTTCCAATGATACCGTAACCTCTGACCTTCCAGATCCCTAGGCTTAAAGTCCTCTCAGCCTAATTAGTAATCCACCATTGCCTTGTGATGAGGCGTTATTTGATGATGAGGCGTTCTTTGATGATGTGGCATTCTTTGATGATGAGGCGTTATTTGGTGATGAGACGTTATTTGATGATGAGGCGTTATTTGATGATGAGGCGTTATTTGATAATGAGGCGTTCTTATGTTCTCATAACTTCTAGTCTAGTTCACTTACCACTGCTAGCCAGTTTCTCCTGTTTTCATAACTTCTAGTCTAGTTCACGTACCACTGGTAGCCAGTTTCTTCTGTTCTCATAACTTCTAGTCTAGTTCACTTACCACTGGTAGCCAGTTTCTTCTGTTCTCATAACTTCTAGTCTAGTTCACTTACCACTGGTAGCCAGTTTCTTCTGTTCTCATAACTTCTAGTCTAGTTCACGTACCACTGGTAGCCAGTTTCTTCTGTTCTCATAACTTCTAGTCTAGTTCACTTACCACTGGTAGCCAGTTTCTCCTGTTCTCATAACTTCTAGTCTAGTTCACTTACCACTGGTAGCCAGTTTCTTCTGTTCTCATAACTTCTAGTCTAGTTCACTTACCACTGCTAGCCAGTTTCTTCTGTTCTCATAACTTCTAGTCTAGTTCACTTACCACTGGTAGCCAGTTTCTTCTGTTCTCATAACTTCTAGTCTAGTTCACTTACCACTGGTAGCCAGTTTCTTCTGTTCTCATAACTTCTAGTCTAGTTCACTTACCACTGGTCGCCAGTTCCTCCTATTCTCAGAACTATCTAGTCTAATTCACTACACTAGTAAGTCTTATCTAATCTAGTTCACTATACTAGTAAGTCTGTATTTGATGTTGGACTTATTTCACATCAATATATTAATCTTTTCCATGTGCTGACAGTTGATGTCTTCAAGGACAAAATGTATGGAAATTTCTTTTTTTTTCCCCTTTTTTTTTTAAACATTTCTTATGGTAAGGTTTGGAGAAAGATGTGCAAGTTGAATTTATTACAAAACAGTATTATTATTAGTGTCATTATCATAAGACTGGACTAGGAAGACTGCAACTAATGCCTTTTAGTATTTCATTCTGAGCATTTTTCAGGAACCTGATCGCATTCAGGCCAACCGATTCTCGTTAGCCGCAGTTACCCTGGGACCAAACTTTGCTAAACCTAGCGTGACCTCGAAGTCTCTGCTCGTCCAGATTCGTGTTGACTGTCGGCGAGCTTTGATCAAGGAACAGACCGTAAGATTGTCCTGCACGAGTGAATATTCCATTGGCAGGCGTCTTGTGACGAGGCTGGATAGAGCAGAAAGCCAGGGAGGTGCCTGTAAGAGTCACCTGGACACCCTAGGAGAACTAGCTTTCACGCAAGAGCTGTCAGCAGTACAATTATTTTCTCGCCGTTTGCGTTGTCGCTTGATAATCTTTGTCAATATAGTTCTCTCTCTCTCTCTCTCTCTCCTCACAGGCATCGGCAGTTAACCATCTACTCTTTTTTTTTCTTTACTCCGTTATCTGTATAGTTATTAAATAATCTATACATAATCCGAAATAAGTTGTTTATATAGTGCGAGACTTTTGGCTCACCTTGTATAAAACTAGATATACAATGTTCGTTCATTTATTTGCCACAAAGTTATGTTAAGCTGAAGCTATAAGCTAGAGATCTTTATTTTAATGTGTCTTCAATGGACGGTATATTTTCTAGTTATTCTCCTCACAATTATGTTTTCATGTATTATTATATTTATTGCTGACTATAAACATCTGTTTCTCACTTGTGAAAGAAGCATGGGACAAGCCAAACAGACAGGGAGACGTACAACAGAGAAAAATTGCTGGTAAACGAAGGAATGACATGGGGGAATAACAGAAGACCGAAAGAAATTGGAAATAGTTTGCTGCCAGCTTGTGCCTTGGGCAATTAAAGGACAGGAAAGATGGAGTGGGGGAGGGTGAGGGAGGGTTGGAGAAAGATGGAGGGAGGGAGGTAGAGAGAGAGAAGGTGAGAGAGAGAGAGAGAAGGTGAAGAGAGAGATTTTTCCCGGTTATTCTCTTGTTGTAGCTATGTTTCTCAATTATTCTCCTGTTGTAAATATGTTTCCCAGTTATTATTCTGCTGTTGTAGCTATGTTATCCCAGTGATTCTACAATTGTTGTAGTTACGTTCTTGTATTCTTTGTTGTAGCTGTTTCCCGTCTGTTTTCTTGCTATAGTTACATTTCCCAAGAGACAGCTGTTTCGTCGTTTTCTTCTCGTGTGTGTGTGTGTTTTGGGTGATCTTCTTCTTCTAGTTATGATTTTCATGTTTCTCCCCCTCCTGCTGTTTGCTGTAAAAAATATTCACAGTATTCACTTTTCTTGAACCTTTACTTGCATGGATAAGGGGACATAATCGGCAGAAAGTTTGTCAGTAAAGTTGCTACAGCCGACCGATTGCAAAAAAAAAAAAAAAAACCAGAAACTTTCTGATTGGCAAACTAGCACACTAACCACTACACCACCGAGCGTCTTGTGATGAATTCATCATGAACATGGAACAGTCTCTTGTACAATAATCATGAATCTTGTAATCAGTGGAGTTGACTGTGATGAATCTATCCATCATCTACAATGAACACAGCCACCTCTTTTATAATGACGGTGAACCTTCTGATGGCTTTCTAGCTGTTTCAGAAGTCAGTTAAATTTGAACTGACCTACAATCTTCATGTAATTCGTTTTTTTTTTTAAAGGAGACTTATCTCTGAGTTATACAAATTCGTCTTTATCGTCACAGACTCCCTGTTAGTTTCACAACGCTCTTTAACATAAATAAATGACAGTCACACTGTGAACCACTGCGATACTTACTGATACTAAAATTAAAAAACCGCAGAGTACAGCACGAAACAAACCTGTTAACAGATTATACAAATTTTACACCATATTTTGTTTAAAATTGTAAAATAAGTTGTTTTCTTTTCTCCGAAAGGAAACTACTGTGGGCGACTGCGTTTGGATCGAGGGGTGTACGACCTTGACCGAAATGTACTCGTCCACGAGATCTGGTACGTACTCGCCTGTTCTAGGTTGCTGTGACTTTGCCTTGCCCCCCCCCCCTTTTTTTTCAAAGAAATTGAAGGGACGCGGTAGATGAAACCCAAACCGACTCACATATGAATGATCTTAAAGGACAAGACGTCCGCGGTGATTCTGAAGCGTGGAAGAAGAGTTAGAATCGTTGTGTACGCTTAACAAATAGACTAAAGCGAAAGGGATGACAATCAAATCTGAATAAGGTAAACATATACTTTTGTAAGGGCCAGTATGGAAACTTTCTGATACCACGGCGTAGTTTCGTATTTTCCATCAACAGTGTAATTTATTACTGGTAAATGATAATCCGGGGGCCGGCTAGCGTAGTGGTTAGAGCACTCGTCTAGCAACCAAATGGTCGAGGGTTCGAATCCCAGCTGAGCGACCAATACGGCCCCGAGGTCGACCCTACCTCATACGCCGATGACCCAGCATAATGAGGTCTCTAACGCCTCACCCCCTACGGCATTTGCTATGGGACTATCCTTACCTTTTAAATGATAATCCACCTGCATCAACCCTATATCTGTACTAGTGTGTGGCTGAATAACGCAAATTCGAATATTCGTATTCGAGAAAAAGATTCGAATATGTCTATCGATGTATTCTTTCATCCTCCTGGTGTTTTTTCTTCTTCTCTTTTTTTTTTAAACTTCCCTTGGCTTCCATGCATGACGTAAGAAGAGATGAAAAGCGGTTTGTTTTTTGGTTAGATTAACCATTTATGCCATATTTCAGAAATGCAAGGTTATGCGCTAAAATTAGAATTGTTTACCATGACAACGGGGAAGGGGGCGTGTTTCCGGTATCTCGACGAGGCTTTCTTTAGAGGGAAGTTAGCAGAATCGAGAAGCATCGATGGCCGAAACCAGCAATTAGATATGGATAGGAAGCCAGGAAGTCTGACACAACCCTACGAAGATGCTGTGGCTAACTTAAAATGGATAAAGGTACGTTTTATCAGAATAGTAAAAAAGTGCATTATACGAGCATACAATATTTTGTGCAATTTTCTGCTATTGGCCATATTTTCCTGTGAGAAAACGACACTAGAAGGCGATCTTGCCAATGCCGTGCCTGACTGCCTTTCCTTCGTTAGCTTCACGAAGAGCCAGGTACCAAGTTTTCATATCTACGTTGACTAAGGCCCCTAAGTCCAGTATCGAACCCCCGACTATCACAACAGAGGTGTGAACATTAACCATTTTGCCACTGATGTGTCTTGTGGAGGAAAGGAAGGTATTTATTTTTCTCTTCCTGCATTAACCGTTCAGAGCCATTTTATTTTATTATTTATTATTATTTGTTTTTCTGTCGTGTGTACTGTACCGTGAAATCACTTTGTCATTTCACTTTCAAGCTTAATGCTATATCCCGAGTGTAATGAGTACAGTGCTTTGATATATTGTCATTTCCAGTGCCCCTGAAGATGGCATTTTGCTGAAATATTTTCTGTAGTTCCTTGCAAGAGTTAGTGATCAGGATTAGCCAGTGGTGCGTTACCCCCAAGACTAAACTTAGTAAGCCCCCCCCCCTCTCCCCCATCCTCCTGATATATTTCCTGTAGTTGTAATCTGTTATATAACTTTCTATTACACATACCATACATAACTAATACATCACTGTCAGTCACTTTTCAGCAAACTTATTACTGATTTCTGTATAAATTTTATATGAAATTTGCACATTTATTTTCATATAAACAAGTACAAAAAAAAAGGGCAAAATAGAGCTTGTGCTCGTTAGAAATTCACCGTGGTTTATATAATTATCTGGGTCCGTTCGATTTGAATTCTTTTCTCACATTTCCAATAATAGTTGTGAGTGTCACATCAAACAACGTGGGCCTCCCACACTTCTGGGCCATGGGCTGAAACTACTTAGCCTAATGTGTAATCTAGCACTAGGGTTAGCTATTCTTCCTTTTCTCCTAGGCCAGCTATCTTATCTGTCAATCAGAGACTTTGATTGTCATTCCTGGAAGACACGCCTTATTGAAATGATTTTCTGTGCCTTCAGACAGAGTTATTTCTCAGATAACATTGAAGATAAACAAGGACTGACACTCTTGACACTCATTCTTTCTCAGATAACATTGAAGATAAACAAGGACTGACTCTCTTGACACTCATTCTTTCTCAGATAACATTGAAGATAAACAAGGACTGACTCTCTTGACACTCACTCTTTCTCAGATGACATTGAAGATGAACAAGAACTAACTCTCTTGACACTCATTATGGCATGCTGTGAAATTTTATTTTAAAATCACTTTTACAAAAGCCTGTTTGTACAAATATTGAAGAGATTTGGAAGTAGAATATTTTATTTGTAACTTTCAGATAGCTGGGGCTGGGAATGCACAAGTTGGAAAAACATGTTTGTTGAGGCACTATTGTGACAGTAAGGTACAGCCATTTCACTGCATGTAATATCTTCTTCTTCTTCTTCTTCATTCAGTTTCATATGCTCAGCTTTCTAAACAGGGGGCTGGGTCACCTCCATGAATCCTGATGTCAGCAAGAGGTCTTCATAGGAACCCCAGAGCTTCTCCTCAGTGCTTCTCTCTCAGGGCCATACCTGGGCTATGAGGTCTCTTCTTGTTAAATGATCCTTTAAAATATACCATATTCAGCTTGAAAATAAGTGCCCTTTGTCACATCTGGTAATGTACAATCATAAACACATTGTCAAGAACTCATGCCACAGAGACCGTTGAACAACATTCAGAATACAAACAAGGCACACAACAGTCAACAGACTACACAGGCTGATCATACAAACAGTGGCACACAACACTCAACAGGGCATCCAACACTCAACAGAACATGCATCACTCAACAGACTACACACAACACTCAACAGACTACATTCATCAGACTACACACACCACTCAACAGACTACACTCTACACTCTACAGACTACACACAACACTCTACAAACTACACACACGCTGATTATACAAATACTTCATTCTACAATTATTTAACATACAAACTGAGGAGTATTACTTCATGTGATCCTTCACTGATTGTGAGATTTTTTATTCAATTCATAAATCAAAATCATCCTATCCTTCACTTGAAAGTAAAGTCTAAAAAAAATGTTAAAAAACCATTGTAAAATCCAGGTAGCAATAAAAATTATGAAAATCTGATATTGTCCACAGTTTCATGCGGGCTACCAGGCAACTGTTGGTGTTGATTATGGATTTAAAATTCATCAACTACCAGGGATTAATAGTAAGTTGAAATGATTAAAAGTTTTTAAAAATGTATTAGTCCTTCTTGAAGAGGAGTAATAAAAATGTAAATGAAAAAGCTGATGAAGATGAAAGCTGGCACACAGCTCCAACAAGAGAAGAAAGTTATCCTTCTTTGGTGGTATTAACCCACCCAGCGGCCCAGCGAGAAGAATAATGGAGGACATTGTTTCTGAGAAGCAGTAAATCAAATAAACCTATGGTAAACCCTGGCATTGTCAGCACCACACTTACAGCAGCAACCATCCTAACTAGATGATGATGGACTAACAAGAGAGAAATGTTCCACATCGGACAGACCAAATAAATTAATTTTTTCCCAAAAGGTTTATGTCAGACTTTTTATAAGACTTTTTTTTTCTTATCTTTTGTTTGTATCAAAAGCACACATGACTGTACTTCAGTTCTCTTCTGATCATTGGAGTCAGTGAACCAGAACTGGTCAAGACCCTTCTTTTCCTTTCTGCAGTGCAGATAATCTCTTATACTGCTTATGGCAGGGGTATGATCTTCATTTTCTTAGTAGTAGTGGAGTTTATCAAGAAGCCTAATTCTTATATCAAGGATTAATGAAAACCATTGTGGCCCAGTTCCCATGTGCCTGTGGTTTAAGTGCTGTTCCATGTGTGCTACTGTGGCACTGTACCTACCTGCAGCCCAGTTCCCATGTGCCTGTGGTTTAAGTGCTGTTCCATGCTTGCTACTGTGGCACTGTACCTACATGTAGCCCAGTTCCCATGTGCTTGTGGTTCAAGTGCTGTTCCATGCTTGCTACTGTGGCACTGCACCTACCTGCAGCCCAGTTCCCATGTGCCTGTGGTTCAAGTGCTGTTCAATGTTCACCAATGTGGTTGGCACACATGCTGCTTATCGCATGTTCTATAATAAGTTCTGAAACTAACTTCTGAGACACAATCAACCATTTTTATAATTACAATTTTGTTGTTGGTGTTTTGTAGATCCTTTGGACAGTACGGTACTTTTATTTTCAAATATACTTTCGCTGCACTTTTCTTTTCAGTAAATGTTCATTTATGGGACCTTTCTGGCAAGTCAGAGTATGCTGATGTTAGGAATGAACTTTACACTGGCACTGATGGCATCTTTCTGGTGTTTGATGTCACAGATGTTTCCTCATTCGAAGCCATGAACCAGTGGTTAAATGAAATCAACACATACACAAAGACTCAGCCAGAGATTTTTATTGTAGGCAACAAGGTAATGTCAGGAAATAAACAACATTCTTGTTCACACTGTTATCATGAGAAAACAGTTTCTTTAAAAAAGTACTAAGAGCCAGTTTTGTGAATTAATTATGTCTCGGGGCATTTACATGCTGTAAGGATGTGAAGTGTTAGTGCTTTCACATTCCTTGGCCATAGTATTATGAGGTAGGTAGGCCAGCATTTGTCCTTGCTAATGCTTTAACATTCCTAGGCCATAGCATTGTGAAATAGGCCTGGACATTTCTTCCATGCCTTTGTTTTCTCAGGGAAACTCAAGGACCCGCTTCTTGAGGCTGGGTTAAGCAGGGAAACCCAGGTACCCGCTTTTTTAGGCTGGGTTTAATTGGTGCAGGTCAGTCAAAAAAAACTCTGCCCTGTACAGAACTGAACCTGTGATGTTCTGGTCAGCAGGTTAGTGCGCTAACAACTAGAGCACTTACTTTATATAGGGATAATATACTGAAAATATTGTTTTTGCCTTGTGTCCCCCTGATGCACATTAAGTCAGACATGAAAGTAGTCTTGAGCTTTCTATGCCACTTCTCATCTTTCTCACAGTCTGGAGCTCTGTGTGAAAGATTTACCTTCATGAGGCCTTTCTTCTCATAGAGCTCTGTATGAAAGATTTACTTACATGAGCCCTTTTCTTCTCATGAGCTCTGTATGGAAGATTTAGCTACATGAGCCCTTTTCTTCTCACAGAGCTCTCTTCATTGCTTTTCTTGTATTCTACTTCATGCACATCTTTCCTTGCAGTGTGAGAATCACAAAACTAGGATGGCACATTTATCAGAACCAGTGCAGGCCACCTGTTTGTGGCCCATCAGCCAGACAGGATTGTAGGGATTAAAGTGGGCCCCTAATGTGCTGGAGACTATCCTGTGCCTGCATCATGGATTTGTTCTAAGAGTTTATTAAAAAGTTCTTCCCACTCCCCATCCAGCTCGGTGCCAGTGTTTTACTTGTTATGACAGAATAATACCTTCCTGGAAGACTGCTGTCCAGCTGTAGCATTCTGATATTTTTCTATATAATGGCTGTCATTCTTTACAACAGCAGAGCGATACCTCTCTAGATTATCTGATACAATTTTCTGTAGTTCAGGGAAGGATAAGAAGATAAGTAGTTTGGAGAAGTGTGAGAAGATAAGTAGTCTAACCTGAGTTCAGAGAAGTGTGAGAAGATAAGTAGTTCAGAGAAGTGTGAGAAGATAAGTAGTTCAGAGAAGTGTGAGAAGATAAGTAGTTTGGAGAAGTGTGAGAAGATAAGTAGTCTAACCTGAGTTCAGAGAAGTGTGAGAAGATAAGTAGTTCAGAGAAATGTGAGAAGATAATAGTTCAGAGAAGTGTGAGAAGATAAGTAGTTCAGAGAATGGTAGGAAGATAAGTAGTTCAGAGAAGGTAAGTAGTCTAACCTGAGTTCAGAGAATAGTGAGAGTAGTCTAACCTGAGTTCAGAGAAATGTCAGAAGTAGTCTAACCTGAGTTCAGAGAATGGTGAGAAGATAAGTAGTCTAACCTGAGTTCAGAGAATGATGAGAAGATAAGTAGTCTAACCTGAGTTCAGAGAATGGTGAGAAGATAAGTAGTCTAAGCTGAGTTCAGAGAAGTATCAGAAGATAAGTAGTCTAACCTGAGTTCAGAGAATGGTGAGAAGATAAGTAGTCTAACCTGAGTTCAGAGAATGATGAGAAGATAAGTAGTCTAACCTGAGTTCAGAGAATGGTGAGAAGATAAGTAGTCTAAGCTGAGTTCAGAGAAGTATCAGAAGATAAGTAGTCTAACCTGAGTTAGAGAAATGTGAGAAGATAAGTAGTCTAACCTGAGTTCAGAGAAGTATGAGAAGATAAGCAGTCTAACCTGAGTTAAAAGAATGGTGAGAAGATAAGTAATCTGAGTTCAGAGAAGGTTGAGAAGATAAGTAATCTGAGTTCAGAGAAGGTTGAGAAGATAAGTAATCTGAGTTCAGAGAAGGTTGAGAAGATAAGTAATCTGAGTTCAGAGAAGGTTGAGAAGATAAGTAATCTGAGTTCAGAGAAGGTTGAGAAGATAAGTAATCTGAGTTCAGAGAAGGTTGAGAAGATAAGTAATCTGAGTTCAGAGAAGGTTGAGAAGATAAGTAATCTGAGTTCAGAGAAGGTTGAGAAGATAAGTAATCTGAGTTCAGAGAAGGTTGAGAAGATAAGTAATCTGAGTTCAGAGAAGGTTGAGAAGATAAGTAATCTGAGTTCAGAGAAGGTTGAGAAGATAAGTAATCTGAGTTCAGAGAAGGTTGAGAAGATAAGTAATCTGAGTTCAGAGAAGGTTGAGAAGATAAGTAATCTGAGTTCAGAGAAGGTGAGAAGATAAGTAATCTGAGTTCAGAGAAGGTTGAGAAGATAAGTAATCTGAGTTCAGAGAAGGTTGAGAAGATAAGTAATCTGAGTTCAGAGAAGGTTGAGAAGATAAGTGATCTGAGTTCAGAGAAGGTTGAGAAGATAAGTAATCTGAGTTCAGAGAAGGTTGAGAAGATAAGTGATCTGAGTTCAGAGAAGGTTGAGAAGATAAGTAATCTGAGTTCAGAGAAGGTTGAGAAGATAAGTGATCTGAGTTCAGAGAAGGTTGAGAAGATAAGTAATCTGAGTTCAGAGAAGGTTGAGAAGATAAGTAATCTGAGTTCAGAGAAGGTTGAGAAGATAAGTAATCTGAGTTCAGAGAAGGTTGAGAAGATAAGTAATCTGAGTTCAGAGAAGGTTGAGAAGATAAGTAATCTGAGTTCAGAGAAGGTTGAGAAGATAAGTAATCTGAGTTCAGAGAAGGTTGAGAAGATAAGTAATCTGAGTTCAGAGAAGGTTGAGAAGATAAGTAATCTGAGTTCAGAGAAGGTTGAGAAGATAAGTAATCTGAGTTCAGAGAAGGTTGAGAAGATAAGTAATCTGAGTTCAGAGAAGGTTGAGAAGATAAGTAATCTGAGTTCAGAGAAGGTTGAGAAGATAAGTAATCTGAGTTCAGAGAAGGTTGAGAAGATAAGTAATCTGAGTTCAGAGAAGGTTGAGAAGATAAGTAATCTGAGTTCAGAGAGGTTGAGAAGATAAGTAATCTGAGTTCAGAGAAGGTTGAGAAGATAAGTAATCTGAGTTCAGAGAAGGTTGAGAAGATAAGTAATCTGAGTTCAGAGAAGGTTGAGAAGATAAGTAATCTGAGTTCAGAGAAGGTTGAGAAGATAAGTAATCTAGCAAAGAGGTAATTTTTGACAAGAAAGGTGTCCAGGTGTGATGCTGAACGTATAATCCTCTAATATGTCAACAAGTGGGCACTAACACCATATGGCATAGATGCCACCGTGGTATGATACTAACACCATATGGCATAGATGCCACCGTGGTATGATACTAACACCATATGGCATAGATGCCACCGTGGTATGATACTAACACCATATGGCTTAGATGCCACCGTGGTATGATACTAACACCATATGGCATAGATGCCACCGTGGTATGATACTAACACCATATGGCTTAGATGCCATCCTAACACCATTTGGCCTAGATGTCACTGTGGTATGACACTAACACCATATGGCCTAGATGTCACTGTGGTATGACACTAACACCATATGGCCTAGATGTCACTGTGGTATGACGCTAACACCATATGGCCTAGATGCCACTGTGGTATGACACTAACACCATATGGCCTAGATGTCACTGTGGTATGACACTAACACCATATGACCTAGATGCCACTGTGGTATGACACTAACACCATATGGCCTAGATGCCACTGTGGTATGACACTAACACCATATGGCCTAGATGCCACTGTGGTATGACACTAACACCATATGGCCTAGATGTCACTGTGGTATGACACTAACACCATATGGCCTAGATGCCACTGTGGTATGACACTAACACCATATGGCCTAGATGCCACTGTGGTATGACACTAACACCATATGGCCTAGATGCCACTGTGGTATGATACTAACACCATATGGCCTAGATGTCACTGTGGTATGACACTAACACCATATGGCCTAGATGCCACTGTAGTATGACACTAACACCATATGACCTAGATGTCACTGTGGTATGACACTAACATTATATGACCTAGATGCCACTGTGGTATGACAGATCTAAACTTACCATTTTATGGTAACTTGGAACACATTTTCAAACATAAACTTGATATACAAAAACATTCACATGCAGTGAAGGTACATAACAAAGATATCACACTGGGGGAAAGTAAAGCATTACTTTTCACAAGAAGTATGCTCCACAATAAAACAACAGTCTTCAAAGTTGTTGGAATTTGGAGAAAGAGTTGTGGACTTTTGTGATAAATAGTTAATAAGTACAGAGATACTGTACTAAGGCTACCATGCAGTTATCAGTGTCTGCAGACCTGAACAATTCAAATTCCAACATCTACATGGTGGGCCTGGAAACAGGCTGTTTGTATTATTACTTCAGTCTGGCTAAGAAACAGGCTGTTTGTATTATTACTTAAGTATGGCTAAGAAACAGGCTGTTTGTATTATTACTTCAGTCTGGCTAAGAAACAGGCTGTTTGTATTATTACTTCAGTCTGGCTAAGAAACAGGCTGTTTGTATTATTACTTAAGTATGGCTAAGAAACAGGCTGTTTGTTTTATTACTTCAGTCTGGCTAAGAAACAGGCTGTTTGTATTATTACTTCAGTCTGGCTAAGAAACAGGCTGTTTGTATTATTACTTCAGTCTGGCTAAGAAACAGGCTGTTTGTATTATTACTTCAGTCTGGCTAAGAAACAGGCTGTTTGTATTATTACTTCAGTCTGGCTAAGAAACAGGCTGTTTGTATTATTACTTCAGCATGCGAAAGCTGGAAAACAACTAAAGAAATAGAAAAGAAATTAGACTCTTTTGAAAACAAATGCCTAAGGAAAATACTCGGCATCAAGTGGAATGAATTCAAGAACAATACAGAGATAAGACAGATGACTGAACAACAACCAGTCTCATGGGTGATCAGGAAAAGGAGATGGACATATGTTGGTCACTTGATGAGAAGAAATGATCAGAGAATCCCAAAACAAGCTATCAAGTGGAACACAACAGGCCGAAGAAAAAGAGGCAGACCGCGTGAAACTCTGAAGAGGACATTATTAAGAAAGGCCAAGTTAACAGGCATAAAATCCTTTGATGAGGTTGAAAGACTCGCCGAAGACAGGAAAAATTGGCGAACTACTTTGCGAGCCCTATGTGACGTTTAACGGCACGGGAAGGATATAAGATGGCTAAGAAACAGGCTGTTTGTATTATTTCAGTCTGGCTGTTGAAATCTGACAAGAAGTCACTTACAAGATACACTCTAGAAATTTTCAGAAAGCAATCTGGGCCAACTCCCAATCCAATTCATTATTCACTGGTTCAAGATTTTCTTTTCTCGCATTCCAGACTGACCTCAGATCTAAGAGAGCAGTTAGCTCAGATGATGGGAAGACATTTGCAGACAAGCACAAATACAGGTAAGTGAATCCAGTCATTGTTTTCTTTGCAATATCAGTTTTTAATGGAGCTAATCATACGTTTGCTTTTGTCATTACATAACATGACACTCAGTGCTGGATTTAAGCATAAGCTAAACAAGCTATGAGTGGCAAAGTGGCTAGTGCCACTAATCTCTCATGGTGAAGGTTGGGAGTTCAAATCTGGCCAGAGGTGCCTCAGTCACCCAGCTGTAGAAATAGGTACCTGACTTCTTCTGGAGCCGGGGTAGGAAAGGCAGCCAGGCGTGATACTCACCACATCACCCTTTAGTGTGCTGACAGGTCAAGGAAAATATGGGTACTAACACCATATCCTTTTTTGCCTCTAAGGCATAACAGGGTTACTTTTAAGCAAGCTGTGGGTTAAGGCATTGCACATCCTTTGGTGTAACTTTTTTAACAAATCAGCTCCAAGCTTTACATAGTGTAGGTCCTCACTAAGTCTAAGTCTGCTACTGATGATACTAGTCACATATTTTTGTATGCAATATCAATACTTTGTCCCATACAATAATTATTGTATAATCATATAACTATACACGAATCACTGCAGTTAACCGCGATACCAAAATGTATAAACCAGAAAGTAGGAACAGCTTTGTTACTTAAGCAGCACAAAGTTGTGACGTTTCGGCGTTAGCCTTCATCATACAAACACAAATAGGACGAAGACTTAGAGAGAGGAGATAAAGTATAGATTCACATGAATCCTATGTTTTAACAAAATAAATAAATATAATGAATAGAGCAGTTTGCTTGAAACAACTGGAAACTTCCGAATTTCAATCATAAACGCTCCCATTGCTACGTTCAAGATGAGTAAGTTCAGAAATGTACACAAATGCTCATGGTGGAGTGTAGAAAATGTTGAAATAGAGTTTTGTGATGTGTGATATGTGGATCGTAACTAATGGTGGTGTTTGGGGGAAACTACTGAGGGGAGAGAGATTGATGCAACAGTTACTATTGTAACTACATGAGCCCCTTTCTTCTCATAGAGCCACTAAGTATTGCATCAATCTCTCTTCTCTTAATAGTTCCCCAAACACCACCATTAGTTACGATCCACATATCACACATCACAAAACTCTATTTTAACAATGCACATGTAATTCTTCATCCTATTTGTGTTTGTATCATAAAGGCTCAAACCGAAACGTCACAACTTTATGCTTGTTAAGTAATAAAGCTGTTCCTACTTTTTTTCCTGGTTTATACTCTCTTCCATCTACATCCTCAGTATCTTGAGATGTTTACAGGGGAAATGTAGATAATTTCAAATAATGAAACAGTCGAGATGTTAAAAAACTTATCAATTAATAACTTTATTATTACTGCACTCTTTTTGTTTCATTAACTGCTTCTTTTTTCTTTAGGCAGTTCAAGATTGAGGCATGTATTTACGTCTATATGTGATCTGATATAATTTTTTAAAAATAAATTGCAAGATGTATAAAATTTGCTAACATAGTGTTCTTTCCCTCTCTAACATTGCCTTACAGAAATAATAAACTGAATGAATTGATGACAATTCTTATATGCAGATAAAACTAATGACAATTCTTGTCAGCAAACTTTATTATTTCAACCAGATAAAGATTTCTAGTGCGGTGCACATGCTACAAAATTTTCTCACATTTACCGTACAGTCTGGATAATTTTGTCTCAGCAAAATCACAAAAGCACACAACCAACAGCACAGTCAAGAGATGCTCGTAATGACCATCATCTAGCCCCATAAAATCATATTATCACTGTCCTCAAAGAAAAACCTGTTCTCTAATAATTTCATTTATATTCTCAGATACTTTGAGACATCAGCTGCCACTGGAGAAGGCATTGATGGAATGTTTGATGCTCTGTTATCTGCTGCCTTCAATAAACAAAGATGAACTGACAGAAAACAGGACACTGACTGAGAAGGGAAGTCATCATGAAATGTATCTTACACCCTCTACCAAATTAAAATGAATTTAGTGAAAGATCTTCTGGAATTGCATAATCAAATGAGTCAAATTTCACAGCAAATAATCACCATTAACTAACATAATATGATCGAATAAGTGAAACTTAAAAGCAAATAATCATTACAAACTATCATAATGTGATCATATAAACAAAATTTAACAGCACATAATTACGAGGGTCATACCAAAAGTCATGAGCAAAATTTTTTTAAAAATTAGAATTTATAGATAGAGAAAATATAAATGTATCACCTTTAGCTGCATCCTTTTTTCACTTTTCAACATAATCTCCATTTTTCTGCACACATTTTTCCCATCACTCTGCAAGTTTGCAAGTTTGAAAATACCCTCCCAGTAGAACTCTGTTCCATCTGACCGATGGCACAGATGCACTGCTTTCTGGATGTTCTCTCTCGTGGGACCCAACTGGCACAAACTTTACTATATCCTAGGGTTTCAATCATTTCCTGTACTGCACTGTGTCCTATTCCAAGATTTACAGCGATTTCAGATACTGTGATACGTCTGTCTTCTTTAATGATGTCGTCAATCCTTTCCACGTTGCATTTAGGGAGGCAGTTTGAGGGCGACTGCAGCGAGGCATATCTTGGATGCTCATGTTTCCATCTTTAAAATGTTTCACCCACCTCCTAACACTGCTAGCACCCATACACACATCTCCATAAGCAAGTTGAAGGCTTTGGTGAATTTCAGCAGCGGGGAACTCAATAACAGCATGCTGACGAAACGAAACTTCAGCACCCGCCATTTTGTTTATGCTCTGCATGGTCACATGACACATGATGGTGACATCATGTGACCTCTACATGAAGTGCAAAGGATGCAGATCAAGGTGATACATTTATATTTTATCTATCTATAAATTCTGATTTTTAAAAACTTTTTGCTCACGACTTTTGGTATGATCTTCATACTATCAACTAACATAATGTGATCAAATAACTGAAATTTAACAGCAAATAATCATTATAAACTAACTGATCATGTATTTAACAGCAAAAAATAATCACTATCAACTAGCACAGTGTGATCAAATGAATGAAATTTTACAGCAAATAATTATCACCAACTAGGCAGGAAATTCTCTGCTTGAGAGGAACTATATGGCATCTCAGATCATCAGAGAAGTAGGCCTATCAAGCAAATGTTTCAGTTCCCTCCCCCCTTTTTTTTCAGTCAGTGTGTGTGTGTGTGTGTGTGCGAGAGAGAGAGAGCGAGGGAGAGAGAGAAATGGGCCCCTCTGAACCTCAAGTCCCAGAATCCTGTCTGCAAAAGTTGTTGGTTTTAAATGCCTCATGAGGCTGGAAATTCTACTTGAACTCTTAGTGCTCCTCACCATTTATACTTAGTGCCTTATACTTAGCATCATGCATAATAATCAAGCCTTCTTGTCCTTGCTGAAAATGTGTCACGGCATTGCTGTCTCTCCTATTCTGCTGACTGATGGTGACATCATGTGACCTCTACATGAAGTGCAAAGGATGCAGATCAAGGTGATACATTTATATTTTATCTATCTATAAATTCTGATTTTTAAAAACTTTTTGCTCACGACTTTTGGTATGATCTTCATACTATCAACTAACATAATGTGATCAAATAACTGAAATTTAACAGCAAATAATCATTACAAACTATCATAATGTGATCAAATAACTGAAATTTAACAGCAAATAATCATTACAAACTATCATAATGTGATCATATAAACAAAATTTAACAGCACATAATTACGAGGGTCATACCAAAAGTCATGAGCAAAATTTTTTTAAAAATTAGAATTTATAGATAGAGAAAATATAAATGTATCACCTTTAGCTGCATCCTTTTTTCACTTTTCAACATAATCTCCATTTTTCTGCACACATTTTTCCCATCACTCTGCAAGTTTGCAAGTTTGAAAATACCCTCCCAGTAGAACTCTGTTCCATCTGACCGATGGCACAGATGCACTGCTTTCTGGATGTTCTCTCTCGTGGGACCCAACTGGCACAAACTTTACTATATCCTAGGGTTTCAATCATTTCCTGTACTGCACTGTGTCCTATTCCAAGATTTACAGCGATTTCAGATACTGTGATACGTCTGTCTTCTTTAATGATGTCGTCAATCCTTTCCACGTTGCATTTAGGGAGGCAGTTTGAGGGCGACTGCAGCGAGGCATATCTTGGATGCTCATGTTTCCATCTTTAAAATGTTTCACCCACCTCCTAACACTGCTAGCACCCATACACACATCTCCATAAGCAAGTTGAAGGCTTTGGTGAATTTCAGCAGCGGGGAACTCAATAACAGCATGCTGACGAAACGAAACTTCAGCACCCGCCATTTTGTTTATGCTCTGCATGGTCACATGACACATGATGGTGACATCATGTGACCTCTACATGAAGTGCAAAGGATGCAGATCAAGGTGATACATTTATATTTTATCTATCTATAAATTCTGATTTTTAAAAACTTTTTGCTCACGACTTTTGGTATGATCTTCATACTATCAACTAACATAATGTGATCAAATAACTGAAATTTAACAGCAAATAATCATTATAAACTAACTGATCATGTATTTAACAGCAAAAAATAATCACTATCAACTAGCACAGTGTGATCAAATGAATGAAATTTTACAGCAAATAATTATCACCAACTAGGCAGGAAATTCTCTGCTTGAGAGGAACTATATGGCATCTCAGATCATCAGAGAAGTAGGCCTATCAAGCAAATGTTTCAGTTCCCTCCCCCCTTTTTTTTCAGTCAGTGTGTGTGTGTGTGTGTGTGTGCGAGAGAGAGAGAGCGAGGGAGAGAGAGAAATGGGCCCCTCTGAACCTCAAGTCCCAGAATCCTGTCTGCAAAAGTTGTTGGTTTTAAATGCCTCATGAGGCTGGAAATTCTACTTGAACTCTTAGTGCTCCTCACCATTTATACTTAGTGCCTTATACTTAGCATCATGCATAATAATCAAGCCTTCTTGTCCTTGCTGAAAATGTGTCACGGCATTGCTGTCTCTCCTATTCTGCTGACTGATGTTAATATCTTACCATATTAATTATTCCACCAAGGCATGCTAGGCGATATTTATACAGTGATTGGCAAATAATGTCTCTCTATACAACACGGAGGAAAATAATGCAACAATTCTCTTGATGCGACATTGTGTAAAATAATCAACTGTGCAAAAATTCCTTAAGCATCATAGAATATAACCAAGTGTGCAAAAAAAAAAAAATCTCTACAAATATCATCATATAAAGCAATTAGCTGTGCAAAAATTTTCTCTGCGCACTGATGTGGGGAAAACAAGATAAATCATGCACAAATTTTATGTCCAATGGTGACACATTAACTAAACGATAAGACTGTGGGACTTATACGTAAGTAAGGTCTGCGCCTGCAAATGTCTTTTCTCAACAAAATGCATACAATAAAGAGAAAAACCAAAAAGACCAATACTGCAAAGACAATAACAATTATCTTTACGGTACAACACTCATGACTGCTACTGTCATCTGGAGGCTCCTTGTCACTGGTTTTTCTGGTAGGACCCTGTAGAGTGGGGGGAAACAGACAGATGAAAGCAAGAACACATACAACAGAGCACACAGACAGATGAAAAGCAAGAACACATACAACAGAGCACACAGACAGATGAAAAGCAAGAACACATACAACAGAGCACACAGACAAATGAAAAGCAAGAACACATACAACAGAGCACACAGACAGATGAAAAGCAAGAACACATACAACAGAGCACACAGACAGATGAAAAGCAAGAACACATACAACAGAGCACACAGACAGATGAAAAGCAAGAACACATACAACAGAGCACACAGACAGATGAAAAGCAAGAACACATACAACAGAGCACACAGACAGATGAAAAGACAGATGAAAAGCAAGAACACATACAACAGAGCACACAGACAGATGAAAAGCAAGAACACATACAATAGAGCACATAGACAGATGAAAAGCAAGAACACATACAACAGAGCACACAGACAGATGAAAAGCAAGAACACATACAACAGAGCACACAGACAGATGAAAAGCAAGAACACATACAACAGAGCACACAGACAGATGAAAAGCAAGAACACATACAACAGAGCACACAGACAGATGAAAAGCAAGAACACATACAACAGAGCACACAGACAGATGAAAAGCAAGAACACATACAACAGAGCACACAGACAGATGAAAAGCAAGAACACATACAACAGAGCACACAGACAGATGAAAAGCAAGAACACATACAACAGAGCACACAGACAGATGAAAAGCAAGAACACATACAACAGAGCACACAGACAGATGAAAAGCAAGAACACATACAACAGAGCACACAGACAGATGAAAAGCAAGAACACATACAACAGAGCACACAGACAGATGAAAAGCAAGAACACATACAACAGAGCACACAGACAGATGAAAAGCAAGAACACATACAACAGAGCACACCAACATGAGCAAATAAGCTTCCCTGCACAGCTTACAATAACCCAGAGCCTTGTCTTCAATAGCTTCTTCTTCTTCTTCAGCATTTAAGTGTTAGATCATGCTAACTCTAGGGCCCTGCTGGAAATAGTTTCTTCTTCTTCTTCGTCTTCTTCTTCTTCAGCATTTAAGTGTTAGATCATGCTAACTCTAGGGCCCTGCTGGAAATAGTTTCTCCTTCTTCTTCTTCATCTTCTTCAGCATTTAAGTGTTAGATCATGCTAACTCTAGGGCCCTGCCAGCCTCATTGTTTCTACCTCAGATCTGGCCCTAGTGGTCTGGCTGTATTGGTCTGCAAGAGCCGAGCATCCTAAGATTACAAGTTCTGGAACATGGACTCCTAGACAAGCTTTCATTTGTGCGGGACGTAGCAAGATTTTCAAGCATACTCAGCAGCTTATTATCTTAATGGGACATCTAACTGAAAAGGAATATTGTAAAAAAGGAAAGAAGACATTTTACTTGGTAGCAATAATAATCCATAACTGACTGTTTGTGTCAGGAGTTGGCAACCCACAGCTGATTAAGGACCTGTCCCACTTATCTGTTGGTGCCCTAGTAAGAGGCTCAGCCTGGCTAACAAGACCTGTCCCACTTATCTGTTGGTGCCCTAGTAAGAGGCTCAGCCTGGCTAACAAGACCTGTCCCACTTATCTGTTGGTGCTCTAGTAAGAGACTCAGCCTGGCTAACAAGACCTGTCCCACTTATCTGTTGGTGCTCTAGTAAGAGACTCAGCCTGGCTAACAAGACCTGTCCCACTTATCTGTTGGTGCCCTAGTAAGAGACTCAGCCTGGCTAACAAGACCTGTCCCACTTATCTGTTGGTGCCCTAGTAAGAGGCTCAGCCTGGCTAACAAGACCTGTCCCACTTATCTGTTGGTGCCCTAGTAAGAGGCTCAGCCTGGCTAACAAGACCTGTCCCACTTATCTGTTGGTGCTCTAGTAAGAGACTCAGCCTGGCTAACAAGACCTGTCCCACTTATCTGTTGGTGCTCTAGTAAGAGACTCAGCCTGGCTAACAAGACCTGTCCCACTTATCTGTTGGTGCTCTAGTAAGAGACTCAGCCTGGCTAACAAGACCTGTCCCACTTATCTGTTGGTGCCCTAGTAAGAGACTCAGCCTGGCTAACAAGACCTGTCCCACTTATCTGTTGGTGCTCTAGTAAGAGACTCAGCCTGGCTAACAAGACCTGTCCCACTTATCTGTTGGTGCCCTAGTAAGAGACTCAGCCTGGCTAACAAGACCTGTCCCACTTATCTGTTGGTGCCCTAGTAAGAGGCTCAGCCTGGCTAACAAGACCTGTCCCACTTATCTGTTGGTGCTCTAGTAAGAGACTCAGCCTGGCTAACAAGACCTTCCCACCTATCTGTTGGTGCCCTAGTAAGAGGCTCAGCCTGGCTAACAAGACCTGTCCCACTTATCTGTTGGTGCTCTAGTAAGAGACTCAGCCTGGCTAACAAGACCTGTCCCACTTATCTGTTGGTGCCCTAGTAAGAGACTCAGCCTGGCTAACAAGACCTGTCCCACTTATCTGTTGGTGCCCTAGTAAGAGGCTCAGCCTGGCTAACAAGACCTGTCCCACTTATCTGTTGGTGCCCTAGTAAGAGACTCAGCCTGGCTAACAAGACCTGTCCCACTTATCTGTTGGTGCCCTAGTAAGAGACTCAGCCTGGCTAACAAGACCTGTCCCACTTATCTGTTGGTGCCCTAGTAAGAGACTCAGCCTGGCTAACAAGACCTGTCCCACTTATCTGTTGGTGCCCTAGTAAGAGGCTCAGCCTGGCTAACAAGACCTGTCCCACTTATCTGTTGGTGCCCTAGTAAGAGGCTCAGCCTGGCTAACAAGACCTGTCCCACTTATCTGTTGGTGCCCTAGTAAGAGGTTCAGCCTGTCTAACAAGCCAGGGATCCCATGGTGGTGGAATCTGTTAAAGAAGTGTTGCATCTTTTCCTGCTTTTTAGTTCCACTTACAGCCTGAACAAACAAAAAATAGCAGAACTGACTTCCCGTGTGATAAGAATCTTCACTTCAACAGCTGCAGAGAACATCTTGCTTGTAGTTTCAGGCATTAGAACTACAAAGGGCAACCAGGAGTTTCTAAATCACAGTAACAGGGAGATCTACCTCCTCCATCACCAAGGATTAGAACAAGAACTTGCCTGTTGTGGTATGTTCTGTACAAGGTGACATGGAACATGTATTCAGCCACATGACTTTGTTGAATTATAACTGGTCAAGATTACTAGCACATGCACTACTTATAGGAAGTCACCTCTTCTGGTGATGATGTAGTCAAGTCAGGCTGATCATTGCAACAATGGAAAATTGACAACAGACAAGCATTAGATAGAACAGGTCTTCAGTTGTGCATAAGGGATGAAAATTTTAGTCCTACAATAAGTCAAGAGGGCTCACTGTTACTGATCAATCTACCTGTGTTTTGTAACTGATGAGTGAAGTTACAGTGAGTGTTTCTGCACCTGGAGTGCTAAACTGAATGGCGAGTTCTTTCAGATATTAAATATCCAAATACACGAGGTGTGTGTAAAAAGTTTGGTGAATGGTCCAATGTCTCAACGGCAACATGGCCCAGGTGTGTCAATGCACATGGCTATCCAGAGACATGTCAAGAAGTGCCATCTAGCATGAAGTACATGTGACTGACAGGGTAAACCCACTGCAGACAGTTGATCATAGTCAGTGTGAGAGGTTGGGTCACAGTGCAATGAAGCAACGGGCGAACATCAAGTTCTGCTACAAATTGGGAAAACAGCGACGGAGACGCAAGAAATGTTGGTGCAAGTGCACAGGATGGAAGTCATGAGCAGAAAATGTATTTATGACTGGTTCAAACACTTTCACGACGGGAAGCCTTTCATCCTGAACTTCACAGACTGAGGATGAGCCGCATTCGGGTCGCCCATCATCAAGCAGAACCACAAACATGATTGACTGAGTGCGACAAATCCTGGCATGAGATCAAGCAACTGCCTCTATGACTGATGGCAAAGGAATTGGACATTAGCAAGGACACAGTGCACAAAGTAATCTGCGAAGATTTGGGTAAGCAGAAAATCTGTTCCCAGTTTGTGCTGCACAAGTGGCAATCCAAGAACATATGATAGCAGTTCTGCAATCGATTCCTAAAGTTGACAGTTTCCAGAAGCTTTATGAATGTTGCCAAAAGTGTGTTGCGAAGGATGGTGTGATTATTTTGAAGGCTAATAAAGGGAAATTTATATGTATCTTTTGTTGTGTTTGTTTTCTGATACCATTCACTGAACTTTTTAGACACACCATGTACACAGTTGTCTCCAGCATAACCATTTCTGCAACTCCTGTAATGGATCACAATTTCTGAATCTGAAGCTGTTTTGCTGGACAGTTCAGTGATATAAATCTGGTGGTTCTGAGGGTTTCTGTTCAGCAGTCTGCAGAACTCATCCACGATTATATCACAGCACGCTGGACAAATCCACGGATGTTCTCATCTCCTCCACAAAAGGATGATCTCAGAATGGACAACAAATAGCGATGGATTAACCACCACTCAGGCCTCTCATTTAAAATTAGTAATGGCCTCTGTCCCCTCCGACCTACATCCTCCATTTCCTGCTATCTAGCCCGATTCCCCTCTAGCTGTGATCTCAACAACTACTAAATGACTTGTGTTACACAGATCAAACACACTGAAACTACTAAATGACTTGTGTTACACAGATCAAACACAGTGAAACTACTAAATGACTTGTGTTACACAGATCAAACACGCTGAAACTACTAAATGACTTGTGTTACACAGATCAAACACGCTGAAACTACTAAATGACTTGTGTTACACAGATCAAACACAGTGAAACTACTAAATGACTTGTGTTACACAGATCAAACACACTGAAACTACTAAATGACTTGTGTTACACAGATCAAACACACTGAAACTACTAAATGACTTGTGTTACACAGATCAAACACACTGAAACTACTAAATGACTTGTGTTACACAGATCAAACACAGCAAAACTACTAAATGACTTGTGTTACACAGATCAAACACACTGAAACTACTAAATGACTTGTGTTACACAGATCAAACACACTGAAACTACTAAATGACTTGTGTTACACAGATCAAACACAGCAAAACTACTAAATGACTTGTGTTACACAGATCAAACATGCTGAAACTACTAAATGACTTGTGTTACACAGATCAAACACAGTGAAACCATTATCTGTATCTGACAGTTCTTTCCTTAACTCTGGGCCCTTTGCCCCTCCGGGCCCATAAGATTAAGCCTGTTCAGCCTATGGCTAATCCACCACTGACAAAAAGTATTAGTGTTTTGCTGAAAGCACACTTGCCTCTGTGTAAGCTGGGCTGCTGTTCGTCATCGTGGCTGGCATTTCAGTGGTTTGCATACTGTTGCAAGGTTGTGGGTATTCTGGACATTTGTTACACATTAACCCATAAACTAGAAAGACAGAAAGAAATATTAATCAACAAGGCAGAAAGACGGCCAAAAAAAAAAAAAAATCTTCAAATTTTAAAAATAAAAAGTCAAAACAAAAGAGTAAAAACTCACAACGGTAAACAAACATCTCTGAACACAGCAAAGAGGGACTATGTTGAATGAAATATCAACAAGGCTTTACTTAACAGTTCATCATTATTTGTATCATTATTAATGTTGATACTATATATTTTAGACCAAACATGCCCACAAGAGATGGGGATTTGGATATGGTGGGGGGTCTCCAAAATGGTTGAATTTTTTGTGATGTTATTTTTAGCATTATTAGTGGTGCTATGGCTAATAACAAGGACACTGAAGAATGAACGAACAAACAAACATCCTTTATTTTCAAACGTCTAACATTCTGCCCTTCATCATACAGCTTTCATCAGTCACAGTCATTCAGCATTTGTTAATGAGCATAATAATCATGAAGACACAATTAAATGATTACATAAATAAATAATAAACTTATCTCTTGTCCATACACTCCACACTCTGATTTATGCAACAGCATGAATTAAATCTGCATTCTTAAATTCATTAAAAACTAACAAATTTATAGAAAAGCAGTATTAACAAATTACAACAATCAAGCCATACTTTAAACTAATTTAGACTATGCTTGGGGAGGCATATAGTCCATATAAAATAGATGATGACAAAGTTTAAAGTTATAAGAATGAATATTATTTCCTGAGGGTTACAATATCAAGATGTTTGTCTTTATTTGTAATATGTGCTGCATGTTTGCCATCTATAAGTTTTACTGCTCATTTCTGAAGTGAGTAAAGTCTTTTCATGTTTGACATGGAACAACCATTCCAGATTGTGGAACAATAGTCCAAGTGTGTTTTCATCTGTGATATGTAGTATATTTTTTTCTGGTGTTTATGTCAAGAAAATGCTTAATTTTAGTAAATTGGTAAACTTTTTGTGTAATGAATTTGATTAGATTGTCTACATGATGATTCCAGCTGAAGTGTTGGTCAATCATGAGATCTAGAGTTTTATGAGAAGATAATAGATGAGGTGCTAAAAGTAATTGGCAGCAACAACTTAGGCCACTTACAGAGAAGGTTTAATAAAATCTGGAAGAAGAAAAAGTTCCTTCAAAGTGGAAGAAAGGTATTATTGTTAAAATTAAAGAAAAGGTAATCTCAGTGACTGCAATAATTGTAGAGGGGTGACCCTTCCATCAGTTGCCTCAAAAGTATTCTGTAAAATCATCATGAATAGAATCAA
The DNA here is from genome assembly GCA_009760885.1 of Achatina immaculata. Classification (NCBI taxonomy): domain Eukaryota; kingdom Metazoa; phylum Mollusca; class Gastropoda; order Stylommatophora; family Achatinidae; genus Lissachatina; species Lissachatina immaculata. Next base: position 25,637,039 of record CM019713.1, on the reverse strand, counting down.
AGAGCTGGTGGATATTGTAATGCAAGAAGAGGAAACAGGGTTTAGAAATGATCTTCAGGACAAAAAAAGCACAGCAGCCACATAAAAAAGTCAAGCATCCAAAAGAAAAGGACTACAGAACACTGCAAGCAAAATCAAATAGCATTCATGTGCACACTGAACGCACAACCAGAATACAGTCTGAACCAACTTACAGAGTTATGGCTGTTCATACTTACAGCTCAGGTTCCACAGTTATATATTTTGACAAATATTTTATTTAAAAATAATAAAGGGGGTGAAGATGCCCGATAAGGTAATCAGCGACCCATAGCTGATATACCAGCATCAGGGTCAGCGACCCATAGCTGATATATTAGCATCAGGGTCAGCGACCCATAGCTGATATATTAGCATCAGGGTCAGCGACCCATAGCTGATATACCAGAATCAGGGGTCGCTAACCAAGACCCTGTCCCACCTCTCCATGATACCCTCAGTAACAGGTATAGCCTTGCTAACAGGGCAGGGATCGCCATAGTCCCCATGGTGGTGGAGTCTGCTGAGAAACACTGCACACCCCCTGCTTTTTAGCTGTACTCCAGGACTGAAAAAGTAGCCACCATAACCCGCTCCCATGCCGATACGATGCTGTGCCTCAACATATCTACAGCATCGGCTGCAAAGAACAACAGCTCGCAGTTACAGGGAGTTTGTACAAGTTAAAAATAATAAAATATGGTATACAGTAAATAACCAGGAAAACAGTTTTGTTCTGGCACTGCATCCTTCACTATCTGCTGGAAGTGTGAAACTTATAACTTGTGAAATATTCCATTTTTCATTAAAATGTACGGCATCATGGCCCTAGGCTTACTCATTTTGTGAGTACAGGATATATGCATGTAGTTTCTAATACAGTATGTTTATGTATGTTTTTATGCGTCAGTGAAAAGTGACAACTGTATGATTCTTTATTTAAAGTATCTGATATTTTGTGATTGATTTCCATACTGAAGATGAACTAATTTGAAGCCTGTTAGTAATCTGAATTGATGGTAAACAAGTTTATTCACCATGTAACATGCAAATTGAAATATTTTATCAGTGGCAGTTATCAGGTAGTATTTAAATATATCTTTTGATAGTACCATCATCCAACTTTATAACAGCTGTATGTAGGGGGCGCTAGGAGTTATGTGCGCATGCGCAAAGCAATAACAAAATGGCTACCCAACTGTTAGTGTGTACCAAAGAAGAACAGAGAAGTGTAGTGCGATTTGTGTGGGCTAAAGGACATTCAGTTGAGGACATTCATAAGGAAATGATTACAGCTTATGCTGAAAAGTGTTTATCACGTAATGCAGTCTATAATTGGGTAAAAAAATTTTCTCAGGGACACATCAAAATTGTTGACAAAGTCCGACTTGGCCTCCTGTTCAGATTGCAACAGAAGCAACTGCAATGTGTGAATGAGATTATCAGAGCTGATAGACGAGTAACGATAGACAGTGCAGGAAGTGCAATTGGATGTTCACATGGCTTAGCCTACAGAATAATGCATGAGCAATTGAATTTTCGGAAAGTTTGCTCACGCTGGGTACCCAGAGATCTGAATGATGAACACAAAATGAACCGAGCACCTCTGTCATTACGCATATGAAGGTGAAGACATGGTCCAAAGGATTACTGCTGGAGATGAATCTTGGGTGCACCACTGCCAACCTGAATCAAAAAGTGCCTCAATGCAATGGACACACCCGTCATCGCCATGCACAAAAATATTCAAGATTACACCTTCTGCAGGGAAGGTTATGCTGACAGTGTAACACTGTTACAAGGTAACCACCCTTGCTGTGTCACCTGCCCTGTAGTCTGGGAAATGAAAATTATCACCTTTGCCAAAAATATCCTCACTCTCCATGAGGGATTCACATGCAAGTCCCATAATGTGATATATGCCATTGTATGTACAAGATGCAGGATAACTTATATTGGTGAAACTGGTCTCAAATTAGGTAACCACATGCAAAAACACCTGTATGATATTACCCAGCATGCTTTTAAACCAGTTCCTAATCACTTCAATGGCCTTTTGCGAATGAAGAAGAAGGAAGACTTCGATGGCCTCAACCACAGTCAAATCTGATTTTCTGGTAACAGCCATCAAACAATGTCACATTTATGACAGAAACCACCTAGCATTCAAGAATATGGGACAATGAAACCACATAAACTATAAATTCAGTTACACCTAACATTCCCCTCTCCCACAAGCATATTCCCTTTTCACAAAGTTCCACTCCTTTCTCACCTGCTTCACACATTTCGAAACTTCCTCACAGCATCAGATTACAACCCCTCTGTCCCAGTTGCAATCACTTGTTCCACCTTCCCCAGCCTAGATTACCATTATATCACCCTCTTCCCTTTCTGCGGTTCCCCCCCCCCCCTCCACTCTTACGACCCACCTATCACACATTACAAGTCTACATTTAAACATTCTCAACACTCTACCACACACATTTCTGGACACAGCTTCTTACAAGTCTAAATGCTCCATTTATTTTATTTTATTCTGTTTTTTTTTTTTCATTCCTACTTTTAACACAGTATTCATGTGAATTTATATTTTATCTTCTTTCTCTATTTCTTTGTCCTGAGTGTTTCTGTACGTTTAAGGTTCAAACAGAAACGTCGCAACTGTGTACTCGTTAATTAATAAAGCTGTTCCTATTTTTTTCCTAGTTTATACAAGATTCCTTTCATTCTACATTCAGAGCAAACTTGTATATACTCATCGTTTAAATGAATATCAATAACAATTACAACACAATGATTATCACCAACAATTGCTATGCAACAACCAAATGTCTAGTGGCAAATCAACACAACAGTATTCATCAAACAAATGAATATCAGTAAAGATTACAGAGCTACAATTAAAAATATAATGTAAAACCACAATGTTGTACACACAACACATATTTACTGATAAGAATTATAGTCTGCCACCATATATAACATTCTGTGAGTAAGAAGAGAAAGAAGTCTGCCACCATATATAACATTCTTTTCTGTTCCATGGGGCAGACTGCATGAGTGATTTTGGCAACAGTTTTTTCTAACACATGTATTAGGTGTCTTTTTTTTAGCTGGGCTGACTAGAATATGCATAAGCTGGGTTCTGACCTGCTTCCTTTACCATAACTCTTATCCTAATATCATAATCAGGTTCCATGCCAACTGGCGTTGGCTATTATGCTTCTCCAGATTACCTGATCCTTCATGTAGGTCATTAGCTCAGTTGGTGATCTCCTCTCACACCATCTCGTCATAATGTCCAGTATCATTTCTCTCAATCTTCCCCTGGCTCTTCTTCTCTCTATTTTTCCTGTTGTTATAATATTTTCAATGGCCCCTCTTCTCATTACATGTCCTATGAAAGTTATTATCTTATTTTTTTCACATGATTTTTTGTCTATCCAGCTCTTCTCATACATTCTTCATTAGTTATTTTTACTGTCCAGGGAATTTACATTCTTCTAATAAACCACAATTCTGCTGCTTCCAATGATTTCTGTGCAGACCTGCCTATTGTCCATGATTTACTTTCATATAATAAGAAAAGGTTCAATATAGCATTTTAGGACTCATTTTCTAACATTCATTGATAAGGATGTTTTGCATAATATGTTTCTCATTCTCTGAAACGCAGTCTTTGCTTGGCCTATTCTGTTCCTAATTTTTGATCTGCATTTCCCATCTGAAGTTATTACTGCTCCAAGGTATTTAAACTTCTGCACCTGCTTTAGAATAGCTCCATTTAATTTTATACTGCATGCTGGTAGATTCTGTTTCTCAGATATAACCATAGTCTCTGTCTTTTTTTATGTTAAAAGTCAAGCCTTTCTGCTCACTTTCTTAGCAACTTTACCAAGAGTTTTTGCAGGTCTTGTTGGTTCTCAGCTATCAGTACTGTATCGTCAGCATACCAAATGTTGTTAATATTGTATCCTCCAACTTTTATACCTGGTTCTGTAATGATCGTCCTTAGAATATTCTCGCTGTACAGAGAAAAAAAGGTCTGGAGATAGTACACATCCTTATCGCACCCCTTGTTTTATAGGCTGATATTTTCCAGTTATATTTTCAACTCGAATCGCTGCTTCCTGCTGCCAGTATAGATGTTTTACAATCCTCAGGTCTTTGCCGTCTATACTGATGTCTTCAAGCATTTTAATAATTTCATTATGTCTCACCTTGTCGAATGCCTTGGTGTAATCAATGAAGCATAAATAGAGATCTTTCTGTACTTCTACAACTCTTTCTGTTCACGTTTGTAAAGCATAAATAGCACTGTGTGTTCCCTTTCCTTCAACAAATCCAAACTGTTCATCTGCTATTTCCATTTTTATCTTTTTCCTTGTTCTTTTCATAATAATTCTCAGAAGTAGCTTTGTTATGTGACATGAGAGGCTGATAGTCCTGTGGTCATCACATTCCTTTGCACCTGGTTTCTTTGGTAGCGCTATAAACATGGATTTAAGCAAGTCACTGGGCATATAACCACTGTTGTAAATGTCATTCAGTAACTTGGTTATTATTTTTATTCCTATCTCCTCTAGCGCCTCTATTTCTTCTACTGTTATACTATCAGGCCCAGTCGCTTTTCCTTTCTTCATGTGTTTGATAGCATCTATGATTTCATCTTCAAGTATTGGTGGTCCATCACAGTTTTCAGTATCTGGTGTTAATTCTGGTCTTTCTCCTCCATATAGCTCACCGATGTACTCTGTCCACAATGTCTTCTTTTTTCATTAACATTTTACCTTCTTTTGATTTCAGGCATCCTGTGGTATATTTTGTCTTCCTGCCTGTGAGTTCACTAATTTGTTTGTGCATGTTTTTGCTGTCTTTATTATGGGAGTCCTCTATTTGTCTGCACTGTTCATTTAACCACACTTCGCTTCTCTGCATTTGCTTATTTCTTTATTTATCTTGCTATATTTTTCTCAGTTATTTTTACTCCTCCTCCTCTTGTCCATCAGTCCCAAGATGTCGTCTGTCAGTCCTAAGATGTTGTCTGTCATCCATTTATTCTTGGGGGTTTCTTTTTTCGGTGCTATTATCTCCTACTTTCATAGGACATGCGATGAGAAGGGGGGCATTGAAAATATTATAACTACAGGAAAAATAGAGGGAAGAAGATCAAGAGGAAGACCTAGAGAAATGATACTGGACAGTCTGATGGGATGGTGTGAGAGATCACCAACTGAGCTGATGGCCTGCATGAAGGATCGTGCACTCTGGAGAAGCATAATAGCCAACGCCAGTCAGCACGGCACCTGATGATGATGATTATCTCCTTGACAGTTTGGTGGATAGAATCTCTTAACATTGCCCATTGTTTATACATACTATTTATCTTTGCTATTGCATTGTATCTATTTGTTATGATAACTCTGTATTGTTCTTGCAGTTCTTGGTCATTTTTAATGAGTTCTGTGTTCAGTTTGATGGTTCTCACTTTTCTGCATGCTTTCTTTAGTTTTATTCTAATTTTTTCACACAGTAGGTCATGGTCACTATTACAGTCAGCTCCTGGCACGGTTTTTATTGTCAGTAATGCATTCTAGAAATGTTTACTGATTAATACACAGTCTATCTGATTAAAGTCTTTTTTGTCTGGGCTGCACCATATTGCCAGTCTTCAGGGATGTTGTTTAAACCAGGTGTTTCCTACAACCATGCTGTGTATTTTTGCCCATTCAACTAATTTACTACCTCTGTCATTCCTCTCCCCCAGTCCATAGTCACCAACAGTGTCTAAAGTTCTTCCTTTACCAACTTTGGCATTAAAATCTCCCATGACTATAGTAACTTCACATGACTTTGTGTGTTTTAGGGCTGTTTCTATGTCATTATAAAATAGCTGTACATCTTCTTCAGAACTTTCAGATGTTGAAGCATACACTTGTATAATATTTATGTTTAGTGGTTGTCCTTTCAGTTGGGCTAGTAAGACTCGGTCCAAGATGTTCAAATATCCCACAACTGTCCTTGCTGTTTGCTCATCAAATATTATTCCTACTCCTCGTTCATGTTTCTTACCTCCTGAATATATTATTGTATATTTATAATATATTATTGTATATTTATCCGAGTTTATCTTCCCCGCACCTGTCCATCTAACTTCATTCATTCCTAATATGTTGATCTTCATTCTTTCCATTTCCCTTTCTACATTTTCTAATTTTCCAGCCTGGAATAAAGTTCTAACATTCCATGTCACTATCTTGATCTTGTTAGTTTTGCTACCAGTAGCTTGATGATGATCTGGCCTAACCTGTGGCTTGTAAGCTGCCCTACCTTATCCTAAACGTTTGACCACTTAATCAGCTTTTTAAAAATGTAAAAATATACTCCAGTCTGTTTCCTGGTTGAGAGTTGTTAATTTTAATCTAGCATAAATTCTAAAATAGGCACTGTATCATTTTCCAGTCAAACATGGTGGCTATGTTGTTTGATTACAAAAATGTTTGTGTGTCTTTGGTGGTGTCAGGTAGGACCTGACTTAAGAAACAAACTTAGAGTAAGGTTGGTCATACAAGACAGACTATGTGACCAATAACCTGTTGCCATGAGCACAGTGTGGAAAAAAAAGAATATGGCTTTGACCAGCTTCTTTTGGCTGGCACCATCAAGTACTTGTACTTGTACGAACTCCATTTAACTGCAACCTGTTGTTCTTTGTAGGTGATGCTGTAGAGATATTGAGGCACAGCACTGTATCCGCATGGGAGCAGATTATGGGAGTACAACTAAAATGCAAGGGGTATGCAATGCTAAGCACAGCACTGTATCCGCATGGGAGCAGATTATGGGAGTACAACTAAAAAGCAAAGGGTATGCAATGCTTCTTTAGCAGACTCCACTACCATGAGGACTGTGGCAACCCTTGCCCTGTTAGCCGGGCTAGGCCTATTACTGGGTGTACCAATGGAGAGGTGGGACAGGGTCTTGGTCAGCTATGGTTCGCTAACCCTGATGCTGGCATATCAGCTATGGGTCGCTTAGCACCATCAAGTATGATCACTTACATATTTTTCTCAGCTCCCAGTCTTGCACACAAAAATAAGCTTTCTATGTATATCCACTGAACAAACAAACAAAAAAACGATGAACACCCAGGTTCATATATCCACAGCTGCCTAAATATGACCTATGAAAGACCAAAAGCTTCCACAGAAAAAAAAAAGAGAAAGCTCTTTACCTGGATAGAAAGACCTATTTGAAAACTGGATATGAAAGAAAAAGAAATAAGTAGTAAAAGCTATGAAATATACATTAAAAATATAAAAACAGTAACACTGTACACTGTCACAAAGTAAATTTCACAAAATAAATCTCACTACAACTACATTTGCCCAAAGAAAGTTGTAAATCTAGTAAAAGCAGTATGTATACAATTCAAACACTACAAAAAAGTAATGCTTTTTTTTTGTCTGCTACCATCATGGGAGTAAAAGTCCAATTTTTGGAGAAAATGTCCAATTTTTTTTTTGTTGGAAATGTTCGATTTTTATGAGCTGTTAAAAACAGACTTTAACTCTTCCCGTGCCAAGGGTCTCAATCGGGACCCTTCCGCTTTGTCAAGTTTTTGCCAAGGTCCCGATAGGGACCCTAGCTTCGTTTCATTAAAAACCCAGTGTAACTTTTGATTGTAAACAGTTTAATATGCATGTCTAGTGACCTTTGTCACCATTTTGAAAGCATTATAACAACGGGGGTCAAAATACAGTGCTTTGATTGAAAAAAATCAATTTTTGTGTGACTTCATAGGCAAACATGTCCCCTTTTGACTAGACCACTGTCCGTGAATGTATCCCAAGTAGATTTTGACTATTAGATGGGCTGGAGAAGTAGTTAGAAGGTTATTTCAGGTATTATTTTAAGTGAATATGCAACATAATCACACGACGAGATCAGATAAAATGACAACATCGATCTACACATCGCTGGTCAATCGATGCCAGTCTTAGACCTATCTGATGGACAGTAACACACAATTATCAGCTAAAATCATCACACTGCATCTTTTTTCCTCAAAAAAACTCTTCATTTATGAAATCTTACACTTACAACTATTTGGAGGCATAATACACATACTTTTAACATGGAAATAATTAGTTAAAAATTATCCCCTATACATAACAAGACTCGCACTTTTTTGTCTGGCACAGAATGGAACATCTGCATTTTTACCTCTGACAGGGAAAGAGCTAAAAAAAAATGATTTCCTTTAATACTCTGCTATCACTGTATCCAGTTTATTCTGGTGTACTCCAGGCAGGATCTACCTCCAGGAACCTTACACTAAGTCCAAAATCTAGGAGTAAAGTGACACCACAAAATCTAGGAGTAAAGTGATACCACAAAATCTAGGAATAAAGTGATACCACAAAATCTAGGAGTAAAGAGATACCACAAAATCTAGGAATAAAGTGATACCACAAAATCTAGGAGTAAAGTGATACCACAAAATCTAGGAGTAAAGAGATACCACAAAATCTAGGATGTGATACCACAAAATCTAGGAGTAAAGTGATACCACAAAATCTAAGAGTAAAGTGATACCACAAAATCTAAGAGTAAAGTGATACCACAAAATCTAGGAATAAAGTGGTACCACAAAATCTAGGAATAAAGTGGTACCACAAAATCTAAGAGTAAAGTGATACCACAAAATCTAAGAGTAAAGTGATACCACAAAATCTAAGAGTAAAGTGATACCACAAAATCTAGGAATAAAGTGGTACCACAAAATCTAGGAATAAAGTGGTACCACAAAATCTAGGAATAAAGTGATACCACAAAATCTAAGAGTAAAGTGATACCACAAAATCTAGGAATAAAGTGGTACCACAAAATCTAGGAATAAAGTGATACCACAAAATCTAGGAATAAAGTGGTACCACAAAATCTAGGAATAAAGTGATACCACAAAATCTAAGAGTAAAGTGATACCACAAAATCTAAGAGTAAAGTGGTTCCACAAAATCTAGGAGTAAAGTGATACCACAAAATCTAGGAATAAAGTGATACCACAAAATCTATGAGTAAAGTGATACCACAAAATCTAGGAATAAAGTGATACCACAAAATCTAGGAGTAAAGTGGTACCACAAAATCTAGGAGTAAAGTGATACCACAAAATCTAGGAGTAAAGTGATACCACAAAATCTAGGAATAAAGTGATACCACAAAATCTAGGAATAAAGTGATACCACAAAATCTAGGAATAAAGTGATACCACAAAATCTAGGAATAAAGTGATAACACAAAATCTAGGAATAAAGTGATAACACAAAATCTAGGAATAAAGTGATAACACAAAATCTAGGAATAAAGTGATAACACAAAATCTAGGAATAAAGTGATACCACAGGGGAACCATAAGCTCAAAATAAAATCTCTGCATTTGTCAGATTTGAAACGTTCACTGTCAGGTAGTCTTAAACTACCATTAAGTTATCTCGACTCCTCAAAAACATTCATCTATATATGCTTAAAAAAAAACAAACCAAAAATTGACAACTTTACTCACAGTTTTGTGAAAGATCCTGCGTGTAGCCTGGCTTGCATCGTAATTTTGTATTACTGGTGGGAGTGCAGTTTTCTTCTATCTCTGTGTAATCATCAGGTTCGTCACAAGGGCTACAAGATGTATCCCAATGCTGGTTTTTGTCTGCATAAGTATCTGTGGGAAGATGTCAGGCATCCTATCAAATTTGCTTTAATCTAAACTACAAGAAAAAAAAATACAATGATATATGTATTTGATCTGGCCTGTAAAACAGGACTTTTGGATCTCTTTTGTTTTGTGAGGTCAAACTGTACTTTTGTATGAAGCAGAAAAATGAGAGATTTATAAACAAAAAAAATGAAATTCAGGTTCTGAGAGGCAACAAAATACTGAGAATAACATAAGAAGACAATGAGAAACATAGACTATTATTGGAGTGAGAAACATAGACTATTACTGGAATTAGAAACACAGACTATTATTGGAGTGAGAAACATAGACTATTATTGGAGTGAGAAACATAGACCATTACTGGAATGAGAAACACAGACTATTATTGGAGTGAGAAACACAGACTATTATTGGAGTGAGAAACATAGACCATTACTGGAATGAGAAACACAGACTATTATTGGAGTGAGAAACACAGACTATTATTGGAGTGAGAAACATAGACCATTACTGGAATGAGAAACACAGACTATTACTGGAATGAGAAACACAGACTATTATTGGAATGTGAAACACATTCTATTATTGGAATGAGAAACACAGACTATTACTGGAGCGAGAAACATAGACTATTATTGGAGTGAGAAACACAGACCATTACTGGAATGAGAAACACAGACTATTACTGGAGTGAGAAACACAGACTATTATTGGAGTGAGAAACACAGACCATTACTGGAATGAGAAACACAGACTATTATTGGAGTGAGAAACACAGACTATTATTGGAGTGAGAAACATAGACCATTACTGGAATGAGAAACACAGACTATTACTGGAATGAGAAACACAGACTATTACTGGAATGAGAAACACAGATTATTACTGGAATGAGAAACACAGACTATTACTGGAATGTGAAACACATTCTATTATTGGAATGAGAAACACACACTATTACTGGAATGAGAAACACAGACTATTATTGGAGTGAGAAACATGGATTATTACTGGAGTGAGAAACACAGACTATTACTGGAGTGAGAAACACAGACTATTACTGGAGTGAGAAACACACACTATTACTGGAATGAGAAACACAGACTATTACTGGAATGAGGAACACACACTTTTAGAACAAATGACATAAACCTTGAGGTCTAATTGTTATTTTATAGAAAACCATTTTAACAGTTTGTGATGGTCTAAGGTTTAAAGAACCTTTCAAATGTAATTCCAGAGTGCAAGAGAGACCCCACAGAAGATATAGATCTTCAGTACTGGTTTGACTGGAGAGTTACCTGCCCAGTGTGCAAGGTATTTATGAGGGATCATATTGATGATGAATATAATGGGTAACTTTAAAATGACTGTCAAGGATTTATACTAGGGGTATCCAGCTAGCAGCCCATGGGTTGGATGCAGTCCACAAGGGAGGTTTTTATGAAAATATTTCATTAAAATTAACATTTATTTTCTTCAAAACATGCAAAGAAAAAAAATCTAAAAGACCTGAAAGCTAATTAAATACAATGAAGTAACCTTTACTTCATAAATGTAACCTTTTCTCATCTTTATGAAAGATGACAAAAACTAGTTTTTGATGTGGCCCGTCACTCAACTTCCAATTATAGGTGTGTCTCTTGAGGCTACTAAAGTTGAACACCCAGATTTTTACTATTAAGAAATTACTGAAAGGAGATGTAAATGGTTAATGCACTCATTTGCTGCCTGAAGGAATACTCTGTACTACCAGCTAGACAGAGACAGGAAGACCTCAAGAGGCTTAGAAAAGAGCTTTACACAAAATACAAGTGACAAAAGAAAACAGAATGGACTACTTCCCTGTCAGATGAGTGGTTAGGTGTGCGGTTTACAAATCTGGTGGTACTGGGTTCAGATCCTAACAGTGAGATATTTTTTTCTGGTACATACCAAAAAAAAAAAGGCCCCAGGATCTGCCCAGCCTCTATGAAATGGGTACCAGAGACATCTGGGAAGGTAAATGCAACCAAGCATGACAATGATCACATCACATTTTCATGTGCTGTAGGTCATGGAAATACAGGCCTAACACCATATCCCTAATACAGCTCAATGGCATGGAAATGGGGATTTTATCTACCTTACTTTGCCTTGTTAACTGAACTGTACAATTTCTTTTTCTCTATGCTTGACACAACTTCATTTTGTGTAGGACACTCTGAATTATATAAAAAAAAAATGAACACATAAAAGACTCACCAGGATCACACATGACACAGGCTCGTTGAGGTTTGTCAAACTTTTCACCAAGGCCACAGGGAAATGGGGCACCGTGTGCAGCATTAACAAGGCATAAGAAAAAAACTGAAGCAACCCACAGTTGTGTCATAAATCTGAAATGTAACCACAGAATTTCGTTTAAAATTTTTTTCAAGTTTGTGGACATAATATGGTCATTTACATACATGTTTCACAAAGTATGGTATGCTGCATGCAATGTGACAACAGAATACTGTCTATAGAATAAAATTCTGTATCACACACTCATTCTATGTGTACCTGCAAGTTAGGGCCTGATCATGGGATCAATCACTGAAGTCCTAGTAATTAAGGCATATAATTTATGGCATCACATTCTGAATGCACATCTCCAGAAACAGGAGGCGAAGATGCAGTATGAACTCATAGTCAATGACCCACAGCTGACTGCTGAAGCCAGAACTGTTGAACCATAGCTGACCAAGGCCCTCTCCACTGGGGACCCCAGTAACATGCCTGACCTGGCTAACTGGACAGGAACCGCTACTGTTCCCATGTTGGCAAGTTCTGTGATGAAGCTGAGATAACTCAAAGATCAAGCTCATGCCGCTCATTGCCCCCCCCCACCCCAATCTAGCACTGTGCTCACTGTGAATATACTCACAGCTAAAGGAAATTCTAATTCAGTTTCAGGGGAATTAAACTCGTAGCTTGTTGTAAACAATCACCCTAATGCTACTCTTTCATGAATTTTTATTATTATTGCCATTTTAATATTATTATTATTTATTATTAATCAGAGGGTTAATTTTTTTCACACTGATCCCTTGCTAATGTGGTACACAGTTTTCTGAAAAGCTCCAATTTGTTAGTCAAGAAACTGACACATCTTCAATCCAATATGTATAAACTAGGAAAAAAGTAGAAACAGCTTTATTACTTAACGAGTACAAAGTTGTGACATTTCGACGTGAGCCTTAAGATGTTTCAGCATGTGGTCACCTAATCTGAGATCAATCTCTCCAATATAATATATACCTTATAAATCACAGACAAGTACTCCCTTTTTTTCTAATTTTTTTCTCTATTTTCATTATTGTTATAGACTAGGTGTTGAACAAAATAATATAAGTCTCTCAAAGAAATTTTAGACAATGTTCTCCATGCTTGAAGATCTGGATTATGCACATGATATAGCACTCTCTGGACACACACACACCAACACACACATGAAAAAACAAGTTCTCCAGATACAATCAGCAAACAAGTGGGACTGAACATCAATATAAAGAAGTCAGAAATAAATTAAACACAGAAAATCAAGCACCAATTAAAATCGATGACCAAAACCTAATAGAAACAGATACCACCACATACCTAGGCAATACATTAACACCTGAAGGAGGAACAAATAAAGACATAAAAGTAGAACAAATAAAGCAATAACAACTTTTGTTAATATTTAAAAACATCTGGGAGTCCTTGCATTACAGTACTGAAACCAAAATAAAGCTGTACCAAAGTTGTGTGTTATACTACTCCTCTATAGAACAGAATGCTGGGGAGCAACTGGAAAGGAAATGGGCAAAGTATCCTCATTCTGCATAACTTGTCTCTGAAAAATTTTGCATATTTATTTATTTTTATTAATAGTAATAAAAGAGACATACTTGCCCATTGTGAAATAGAAGATACACATGTCATAACAGAAAAGAAAAAAAAAAAGCTGGAAATGGATTGGTCTTGTCCCCTGAAGAGACCCCAGAAACGATGCTAAAGGAGCCATGAGATGGACACCCGAGGAAAAGAAAAAGAGGCTTATCAAAGACTACCTGGCAGAGAACTGTAAAAGCAGAAATGAGTAGCATGCAACATGGCTGGGACACCATACAAAGGCTGGCTGCATACTGTGAAGAGTGGAGACATTTGTTGCTGCCCTGCAAGACACCACAAGCTGTACTGGGTGATGATAGCTAAGCTAATCAACCAAAGATATGGATGGATTCTACATATTTCGTCCGCGATTCCGGTGACACTTTCAAAATGGAGAATGCGTGCCTAGTTACGAGCGATGCCGAGCGAGAACAAGGACGCGAAGTATGGAAATTTTTCAATTTTTTACGATGTAGATAGGGGTATGGACATAGCCTATGGCCACCCCGCTGCTCTTGAATGTTTTCTAAGTAGATTTAGACATATTTAGACGACTGGAGAAGTAGTTAGGAGTAGTTAGGAGGTTATTTCATACATTCAGTAAGCGAAAATGCCATACGGAGTCACAATACGAGATCGATAAGTAGATCTACACATCTTAGATGGTAAGTAGGGGTAAGAAGCGCGAATCTAGATCTAGCCGATGGTGAGCTGGCCACAATCAGTGTCTAAAAACATCACATTACTTTTTTTTTCCTAAAAAACTCTGCATTTATGAAATTTTCATTCATTTAGCTACACTTTGATACATATTACGTATACGGAAGTACATGGAAACACTGTTTTTCATTCCATTTTACACCTAGACCCCTTACTGACAAGGACCCGCGTTTTTACTCCCGCACTCCAGAAAACGTCCGTGTTTCTTCCTCCAGCATGGGAAGAGTTAAGTACGGTGAATTCTAGAAGGATTCTAGAATTTCCAGGATCCCAGGTAATTCTCTTGTGATTTTTCTTTCTCTCACATCTAAAAACTGCTTTGTCTATGAAATTTTCCAAGGTCTATTCCTACAAAACTGTGCTCTGTTACTTTACTATATGAAACCCTTGTTGTTTCCTATTTATAAAAAAATTGTATGCTGTGTATGAACGATTCATTCCTTAAAGACAGTATGTAAAAAATATAACCGCAAACCATTAAACTGTATCTCCTGTGCCAAAAACATCGGAGTACCAACTACTCATTTTGTCACGAACCTGTTACAGAAAGGTGTGAGGAGATGGTCTCGACGCCATACTTTGTTTTTGGAACTCTGTTGCATGACGCGACTTTGCTGTTCATCATGACCAATTCCAATTCCTGCAGTATCTTCTTTTGCTGAGGTTTCTGTCGTCTGTTTTTTTTTCTGTAATGTGTCACATTAATTCAACAAATTAATAGTTTTAAGAAAGTACAACCCCAAAAATTTTAGTCAATTGCTAACAATTTATCATAAATGAAATTAATCAAACAATTCTGTTGCTTTTACACTTTGCTGCTTTTTTTTTTTTATTAATCAAAAAGTTGTTATGCCGTATACTGGAGAAAAATATTCTTAAAAAATACTACAGATTAATATCATATGTCATTTAAGTCATTCAGAAACTGCACTAGTTTTCTGTTGAATGAGTTTAGAGACTTCAATGCAGTAATTTACATCTGACTGCAATAATTCACGCAGTCTACCCATTCTTACTCTTCTCAAATGAAGATCAAATATTATCAAGCTTTTCTGCTGAGATTCTAAACTATTACAACAAATGAGAAGGCAAAAAGGTTTGCTTTTTTCTTACTTCATAGCACAGAATGTCTGAATCAATACATATTCCTCAGATAAAATAAAGATCGTGACTGGCTGGTAATGTAATGTGTATTAAAAAGCAAACAACAGGAATAAAAGAAAGGCTGGAATTTTACAGGGAGACAGAAGACAGGGTAGATCTATGAGCATGTGGTGCTGGAGAGTATAAGAAAGACAAGAGTGGAGCTGGAGTTCTTTTTAGTTGGAATTACAGAGTATAAGAAAGACAAGAGTGGAGCTGGAGTTTTTTAGATGGAGTCACAGAGTATAAGAAAGACAAGAGTGGAGCTGGAGTTCTTTTTAGTTGGAATTACAGAGTATAAGAAAGACAAGAGTGGAGCTGGAGTTCTTTTTAGTTGGAATTACAGAGTATAAGAAAGACAAGAGTGGAGCTGGAGTTCTTTTTAGATGGAGTTACAGAGTATAAGAAAGACAAGAGTGGAGATGGACTGATAGGCCAAAGATAATGTGTGTAGAGGTGTTTTGTCTCTGCTTCATGAGAAAGAAAGAGAACAATTTGATGACCAAGTCAAAAATGCTCCATCCTTGCAAAATTAACAAAAACCATAAACTTGTGTTACATTACATGCTCCTTTCATAAACTTGTTACATTATATGCTCCTTTCATAAACATATATTACATTAGATGCTCCTTTCAGTAAATTGTGTTACAATGTATGCTCCTTTCACTGTACAACTATTTACATTATGTAAATAACAACAAGCAAGGTTAAACAAAGTGTATGTATGATAATATGAAGAAATATCAGCAAATAACAGTGTTCTGCCACAAAATAAGGATGAAGAAAGGAGAGACAACAGGTTACAACATTGATGAAAGCAGTACAAATAAAATAATTACAAGCAATGATAAGTTAATTCCTCTAAATTGCACCCATATATATATATATATATATATATATATATACATACATATATATAGTATATATATATCTGAATAATGAACTGAGTTTTCATATTTTTCATTCTGTAAAACTTTATATTTCCTGTGTTATTAATATATTTTGAAAGAGACATACACTCTTATCAGACTTTTGTACCAAGAATGCTGTAATTTTTTATTATGTAGACCAAAAAGTGAAAAAAATGTAAACCAAAACATCTTTCACGATTAAAAGATATATTTTTTATTATTATCTTTGAAACAAATAAGGACACTTAAATTTCTTACTCCTAATGATCTGATGCTAAAAATCTTAAGAATGTATATGCTACATGACATACTTTCTCTTCCACAGACAGCGACACCCCTGGTTCTTCACATAACTTTTGGTCATCATCAGATGAATTAGTACCACCAGCAGCAATCTGACCTTCTGCTGCAGTTACATTCTCCTCAGCATCATTATCATCTGCGACCAGTTTTCTTTCCTTGCGATCTACAGTAAAATCATCCTGTGGGGCAAAGTAAATTAATGTTAAAAATTCTGTGGAGTGAAACTATCCATGGGTAGATTTCACCACTGTACTGAATTTTAGCATTCTGATGAAGAAGATATGTGAGCATTGTGATATTTAGATACAGACTTTGGCATGACAATTTATATTAAGACCCCTGCAACTGTGTGGCAGTAAGCAGTGCTAGCAGTTTCTATCAAAACCTGCTGCATTATGGGTGGTTTCAGAGAGTAAAGAGGCTACCAAAGCAAACCCCAAAAGAAAATTCAGTAGGGACCCTATGACATTTACTGGTTAAGTTCTTCAGCCTATTCATCTTGTGTGGCATTCCATGAAATTCTGTTAGATTTTCAGACATGCAGACCTTGAATTTCAGGCATACTGACTTTGTTCTTCCCCTGATGATGACTGACAGAGCTGAGAAGGAGAAAGGGCAACATGAACAAGGCATTTTCTGCATACTAATGGTCTGTAACCACTGGATGATATGCACGTGAAGAACTTAAACATTACCAATCTTTCCTTTGTACTTTGTTTAGCATTCCGATCAAAAGAAAAACCAGAGACAGAGGAAAGAATCAGAGACAGTGGAAAGAATCAGAGGCCAGCAGAGCAGATCTCCAGGACATGAAAATCTGAAAAAAAAAGGTCTATGTCTAAAAGGATGAATGAAAGGTAGATGATAATTTGGAAAAAAAAAACTCAGTCATAAAAAATTTTAATCTGGATGAAGGGTGGATTATGAGATATTCCTGTTTGACCTGGACTGATCTGGTTTGACAGTCAGGTCCCAGTGTCTTGGCTAGCTATCGTTTTGATTCAAACAGTTAACCATACACATATGTACTAAATTTACTGGGTTTTTTTAAACTGGTAATTTGACCATCTTACATCATCTTACATCTTTCCTGTGCCGATAAACATCACATAGGCCTCACA
Organism: Achatina immaculata; assembly: GCA_009760885.1. Classification (NCBI taxonomy): domain Eukaryota; kingdom Metazoa; phylum Mollusca; class Gastropoda; order Stylommatophora; family Achatinidae; genus Lissachatina; species Lissachatina immaculata. Next base: position 25,619,204 of record CM019713.1, on the reverse strand, counting down.
TGGTAGTTCACCAAGTTTTCCTGTCCTTGGCGAGCTTTTCAACTTCATCAATGGATTTTATGCCTACTAATTTAGCCTCACGCATGATCATAAAAGGCGACTAAGGAGGGTTCAGCATAGGGCCAGCAACCCTATCTGGTAAAAAAACTATCAGACTGCTACAGAAACGGATGCAAGGGAAAAAACAAATGCAGGTGGAAGGAGAAATGCGTATCAGGAAACTGAGCCCATGAAGGTTGTGGATGTGGAGAAGAACAACAGAAAGGATGTTGAGCAATAGAGGGCTCACCTGGGCAAGAGCAGAAAAAAAGGCGAAGGACAGGCATTTGTGGAAAACCCTTGCGGAAGCCCCATGTGCCCTGGGCACTTAAGGTTCAGAGAGAGAGAGAATTTAGCCGCACTGTCCTCTTTAGAGTTTCACGTGGTTGATCTCTTTTTCTTCAGCCTGCTTCCAGTTGATAGCTTGCTTTGGGATTCAAGTGAAATTCCACTGATTTGTGCATGCCGGCATGAGCGTTAAAAAACACCTACCATCTTGCATGTCGCTACCAGTGACTACCTTGACTACCGGTGACATGACATTTAGTCATGGACTAAATTTTTTTCTGTGAGGCCCCCCCCCACCCCCACCAAAAAAGCATGTCCCAGTTTCCCAGTTTTTTCCAAAGAATTTCTGGTAAGCCTAGAATATAACATACAAATATAACATACAAATATAACATACAAATATAACATACAAATATAACATAGATAAAATGTCATTGGACAAGGTATTTTCTAAGATGCTCACACACAACTTGACAAGGTATTTTCTAAGATGCTCACACACAACTTGACAAGGTATTTTCTAAGATGCTCACACACAACTTGACAAGGTATTTTCTAAGATGCTCACACACAACTTGACAAGCTAAGCCAAGAAATAAATCTGAAATAATGAGGGAACTGAAAACTGAACAAATGCCAACAATGACAGAAAACAGAAGAAAACTGGCAGCACTGAGCTTTCAATAATCCTTTATCAGAAGAAGACTCTGGAAGATCTACTCCCTAAAGCACTTTGATCTACATTGTAATAACATTAGACTTATGAAACAGTTGTACACAGATCTTCAGAACTACAGTAAAGACAATTTTTTAAAAAGTCACTGTAATATTTCTGCTTGAGGCCAATGTATGACGGAAAGTTCAAGACAGTACACCAACAGGACGAAGAAAGACAGACATAAAGAGATGGACAGACATAAAGAGATGGACAGACATAAAGAGATGGGCAGACATAAAGAGATGGACAGACATAAAGAGATGGGCAGACATAAAGAGATGGACAGACATAAAGAGATGGACAGACATAAGGAGATGGGCAGACATAAAGAGATGGACAGACATAAAGAGACAAATGAGAGAAACCCTGTCCTGTGCATCAAAGCAAAAAATCTTTTGAGAAGGCTTGATATTCATAGGCAACCTTCTCAGGGGGGACAGCAAAAGATGATAATGATAAAAGGTTGATAAAAGCTGTAAAACAGTGTCATAAATATGAAAAAAAACCCAATAATAAAAACCTTTCAAATCCATACTTCAAAGAAATTTTCCCCCTCTGATCTATGCAGCCATCTTGCTCACAACCGAGAGGCCTACAGGAGTGCTGTTTGGGAGGCAAAGTTCCGCAAGGGACATGCAAATGAATGAATGAATGATGATCTATGCTCATCAAAACCTAGCTTAGATTTCACATGTTCATGATAACTCAACCATGACACACATAAGAAAACACAAAGGTAAACTTACATCTTCCACACCAAGCTCCTTCAGGAAATTTTCACAGTGATACTTGATATTCCTCACCTTGAGAGAAAATAAGCACAAAATAAGCACAAAATAAGCACAATAAGCCATAAGCACAACCAAATTTACTGATTTATGTTACATTTGTCTGAAGGATAATAGTAAGGAGTATATGCTGTAGTGTGCGCATGTAAGTTGAAATGTCACAAAAAAATGTAACATATCAAAATGTAATGAAACAAAATTTATGTTAAGATTTTTTAACCCTTGCACTGCTGACCACCATATCTTATATCTTATATCCTTCCCGTGCCATTAAATGTCACATAGTGCTCGCAAAGTAGTTCGCCAATTTTTCCTGTCTTCGGCGAGTCTTTCAACCTCATCAAGGGATTTTATGCCTATTAATTTGGCCTCTAAAAGAGACATGGAGAAGAACAACAGAAAGGATGTTGAGCAATAGAGGGCTCACCTGGGCAAGAGCAGAAAAAAAGGCGAAGGACAGGCATTTGTGGAAAACCCTTGCGGAAGCCCCATGTGCCCTGGGCACTTAAGGTTCAGAGAGAGAGAGAATTTGGCCTCTCTTACCAATGACCTCTTCAGAGTTTCATGTGGTCTGCATCTTTTTCTTTGGCCTGTTGTGTTCCACTTGATAGCTTGTTTTGGGATTCTCTGAACATTTCTTCTCATCATGTGACCAACATATGTCCATCTCCTTTTCCTGATCACCCGTGAGACTGGTTGTTGTTCAGTCATCTGTCTTATCTCTGCATTATTCTTAAATTCGTTCCGCTTGATGCCGAGTATTTTCCTTAGGCATTTGTTTTCAAAAGAGTCTAATTTCTTGTCTATTTTTTTAGTTGTTTTCCAGCTTTCGCATGCATAAATGAGGGTGGATATTACATTTGAATTCAAGAGTCTTAACTCTCCCCGTGCATTGGACGAAAAGCGGACATATGGGTACAAACGGGACTAAAAACGCGGGTCTTGGTCTGTAAGGGGGTCTAGTTGTAAAATGGAATGGAAAACAGTATTTCCATGTACTTCCGTATACTTAATATGTTTCAAAGTATAGCTAAATGATTGAAAATTTCATAAATGCAGAGTTTTTTAGGAAAAAAAAAGTAATGTGATGTTTTTAGACACTGATTGTGGCCAGCTCACCATCGGCGAGGTTTAGATCTGCACTACTTACCATCTGAGATGTGTAGATCTACTTGTCGATTTCGTATTGTGATTCTATGTTGCATTCTCGCTGAATGAATGTCTGAAATAACCTCCTAACTACTCCTAACTACTTCTCCAGTCATCTAAATATGTCTAGATCTACTTAGAAAACATTCAAGAGCAGCAGGGTGGCCATAGGCTATGTCCATACCCCTATCTTCATCGTCAAAAATTGAAAAATTTCCATGCTTCTTGCACTTTTTCTCGCTCGGCATCGCTTGTAACTAGGCACTCTTTCGCCATTTTGAAAAGTGTCACCGGAATCGGGGACGAAATACGTACAATCTAAATGTTACACTGCTTGTTTTAATGAAACAAACAATTGTCACTATAATGACCATACGGTACCTTCGGGATATTGGAAATGTCACTATAATGACCAAACGCACGGAAAGTGTTAACTTGGTTTTTGTGCTTATAACTTTTGAATTCCATATGTTCTCAAGGTTCTTGAAGATCAATGCTGCTTTTGCAATTCTGATTCTAACTTCCTTTCTAATGTCACCATCCTGGTCTATGTAGCTGCCAAGGTATGCAAATTGATTGACTTCTTCAATATATGTCCCTTCTATGTGTATTTTTCCATTTTGATTAAGGGGAATTTTCATTATTTTTGTTTTGTCCTTGTTAATTTCTTGTCTTATTGTGCTAGCCAGTGAAGACAGGCTATCTGTTTTTTCTTGCATGGAATTCACATTGTTACTGATAAGAGTTATGTCATCTGCAAAATCAAGATCTTCTAGTTGGGTCCCATATACCCAGTCAATACCTGTGTTGCCTGTGCAGCATTTTTTTCATTATGAAGTCTACTGTAATCCCAAAAAGTAAAGGAGACAGTATACATCCTTGTTTCACGCCTGTTTCAATCTGGAACCATTCGCTCATCCCTTCTTCTTCTCCATATATTGAAAATAAAATAATGACACCACATGCAGTGGGACAAGTCCGTTACTCTAGAAATTCTCAGACTAAACTTGCTGTGACTGTAGCGTTCAACTTGCTGTGACTGTAGCGTTCAACAAATACGAGTATGTCTGGGACACTGAAGGCCACTGCTCCTAAGTCTGCCCTATCTGCTGCTTGTTGCCGTGCTGTCTACACATGTTCAATCTGCACACATGGTTTTGTGACCTCTGTGTCGGGACTGCTCTGCAATCATTATGATGGCTGACAAATTCAAGCAATGATCTGCATTAAACTGTGTGTGAAGTTTTGCAAATCTGCTACCAAGACCCTCAAAATGCTTCTTCAGACATTAAGCTAATATTTTTTTTTGAGTCTGTGTGGTGCCACAATTAAAGGCCAGTTGAGTGTCTGTTCAAGATGGCCAGCTATCAGGGCAATCAGTCACCAGCAAAATGCCTGAAAATGTAGAGGAAAAAAATCATAAAATCCTCTGTAAGGACCATCACTGAACAATTCAACAACCCTCTCATACGGCAGCAATCAATTATGGAGTCTGCCTGGATATCCTCATGGAAAACATGAACATTCATCACAGTGCCGCGCTCTGTCCCCAGGCTCTTGATACTCAATCAAAGGCAGCAGCAGCAGCTTGACATGTGCCTTGAGTTTCATGTGATGGCTAATGGTGTCTCGCACCCTCCGTGCTTGACCGACCTAACCCCCTGTGATTTTGTCTTGTTCCTCAATATGAAAATAAATCTGAAGGAGTGCCACTTCAACACTGTATATAAAATCCAAATGGAATTGCAGGTGGTAGTCACTGACCTTCAAGGACTTCTGTGGAATTTCTGAGGTGTAGCAGAGGCAATGGGATCATTGCGTATGTCTCCAAGGGGATCATTTTGAAGATGATGGTAACCAAATTTATATTAGGTATGCCTATACTTTTTAAAAAAAAATTCAGTTCCAGGAAATATTCCAATACCACCTTGTATAAAGGCAATGAACACTATAACAAACTCTTAGACCTGCACAACAAAATTCATTGTCTCAACATGTAAAATAGCACAATCTATGGGAAAAGACACAATTTCTTAAAGTGATTTAACACAGTGCTGCATGGTCAGATTTTAAAAACTAGTAGATTAAACACTTTAGACATGAGTGAATTAAAGATGACAAAAGAATTAGCTGGGATTCGAACCAGAGAATCCATTAGGGTGAGCAGCCAAGCAGCCATCCAGCCATGAGAATCAGCACATTAGCCCTCCAGCCATTTAACACCTTCAAAGAAAGTTGCCTGGGTAGCTGAGTTTTTAATACGGATGAAATGACATCCGGAAAAGAAATGAGGTCATGACACAGAAATTCTGTCACTTAAATTCAATCTTGAACAGGTACCCTGTATATATGATCTCCTACAAATATTTAGTGCTACCTAGACATAATAAAAACAAATAAACCACTAACAAGGTAGTTTCAGTTTATAGTTTCTGGTACAAATTTTCAAATAAGAAACAATGGAGCTTTTCCACAGTGTTGTATGGTTAGTATCTTAAAAAACCCATGTGGATGTAGCTGCTTGCTTTACCAGAGTCCATGGTTTGAGTCCCAGGTAATTTTCTTGTCATTTTTCTTTCTCTCATATCTAAATTACTTTGTCATTATTTTTCAAATGCTACCCATACAACATTTTGCTAAAATTTTTTTTGCACAGAACTTAAAACGGACCTTAAAACAAAAGTAGGAACAGCTTTATTACTTAATGATTACTGCAGTGCTTTGTGTATAGTTGTATACCTTTACACTAATTATTGTGTCTTAAACCAGATCTTAAAACCACAGACTTATAACACTATCCATTCCACTACTCATTCACTAATTAAGACAATTCACAAATGATAAAACATCTCTGCTGCTTGGTCATGCCTGCACATGCCTTCATGTAACAACCATCCACACTTTTCTAATCACCATCATTCACCCGACACCACACAGGCATCATGCAAAACTATGCTCGAAGCTGATTTTTTGAATCTTTTCCAACATAATTTATCAACTAATCTCTGTTAAATTAAAATTTTAAACTACTAATCTGCACAAATAAATGTGTATCAAGCAGCTACTTTTCTCATACATCATCATCATGTGCCTTCTCCAGAACGAAGGTTGACAGTAAAGAATCTCTAGCTCCCTCACCTTGATAGTCCACTCAGCCAGGCTGTGCCCTGTCCACTCTCATATGTTATCTTCCCATCTACATCTCTGTCTTCCTCTTGCTCTTTTTTCCTTCCACCTTTCTTCTAGCATGGTCTTCAGTATACTGTTACATTTTTTATATGGCCAAAGTATTTTGTTTTCTTCATCTTTATTTCTTTGGAAAGTTCACATTGCACTTGGAGCTATTTTAAAACTTGCGCATTTGTTCTTTTGTCCATGTTATATGACCTAATTTTCTGTAGAACCACATTTCTGTTGCATTAATCTTTCTCTCCAGCTTTTTTGTTTAGAGTCCATGTTTTTGCTTCATACAGTAAAAACAGAGTAGATAAAGCATTTCACAAATCTGAATTTTGTTTTTATGGGCAGATTTCTGGATAACAACAGTCTTCATGGTGTTGTGTATATGTTTGGCCATTCCTATTCTTTTCTTTATCTCCATCTCACATCTCCCATCTTCAGTTAGTGTATGTCCTAGGTACTTGTAGTTTGTCATTTGTTCCAGTCTCTCTTTGTTTATGGTTATATCCATCTGTGGCTTCTGGTCTTTCCTGATGAACACTATTACTTTGGTCTTCTTGATATTGATCTCAAGTTCCCATTCTTGGCTTGTGTTGTGTATCATATCTATTAATTTCTGTAGGTTCTGTGGATTCTCTGATAGATGGACTGTATCATCTGCATATCTTAAAATGTTGACATTTCTCCCCCATGTAAATGTGCTAACATGAAGACAGAACACATCCTTGTCTCATTCCCCTCTTTATGGGTTCATCTGCTGATGTCACTGTGCCATATCTTACCGATGCTTCCTGTTCCCAGTAGAGATTTGTTATAATGTCTTTGCCATCAAGATTGATTTCCTCAAGATATTTTATTAGTTTGTCATGCTTCACTCTGTCAAATGCCTTAGTATAATCTATAAAACAGGCATGCTTGCATATCTTTCTGAACTTTCTATCAGTTCTCTTATGCAAAAAAATTGCCTCTCTTGTTCTGCTATTCTGTCTGAAACCAAACTGGTCTTCACTAACTTCTTTATCAGTTTTGGTTTTTATTCTTTTGAGGATAACTTTGGGGAGAATTTTAGTCACATGACTCATCAGACTTATAGTCTTAAAATCTAATCTGTCTGTGGATTTTTCTTTCTTCGGTAATGCCACAAACTCTGAATGTTTTAGTTCTTGCGGTAATGTCCCAGACTGTATATATTATTACATATTTGTTATTTTTTTTATTTCAAATTCTTTCAGTGCTTTTATCATTTCCATGGTAATGCCATCTAGTCCCACTGCTTTACTTACTCTCACCATGTTTATAGTTCTTTCAACTTCCTATTTCATTATTGGTGGATCATCTGTGTTCCTTGGATTGGCTTTTTGCCTGTTATCTTCAAACTGGTTGTTATATATTCTGCCCATCTTTTTGCTATTTCGTCTTCTTCTATTATTATCTGACCTCTTTTATTCTTGATGTTTCACATACAAGTTTTCAAGTAACTAATCTCAGCAAACAAGTTTTCAAATAACTAATCTCGGCAAACAAGTTTTCAAGTAACTAATCTCGGCAAACAAGTTTTCAAGTAACTAATCTCAGCAAACAAGTTTTCAAGTAACTAATCTCAGCAAACAAGTTTTCAAGTAACTAATCTCAGCAAACAAAAGATATCAAAAACAATCTCAAGAAACTAGTGGTATCATACATTTTCCACAAACATAAAGTATAAAGCATTTAACCTCCAGAAACAAAAGCTACAAATCAGGCTCCACAAACATAAGCTATCAAGAAATATTCACAAATAAAATGTATCATGTAATCTCCAGAAATGTAAGGTATCACATATCCTGTATAAACAGTGTACTTTACTCAGCTGACTATAGCTGGTTAAAAAAAAAATTATGAGGATGAGAGTTGAGATTTCACCATCTAAAGCTCAGCTTTCCTTCCCTTACAACATCTACCTAACCACTTCCCTTACAACATCTACCTAACCACTTCCCTTACAACATCTACCTAACCACTTCCCTTGCTGAGTTTATTCCGTGACAAGCAGTCTTAACAAGTCCGCGTTCAGTTGGGATTACTGGTGAAGCAGATTACAAAGACAGACGAACCCAGCTCCTGTACCAAGAGAAGCTTGTCTTCCAAGATTAAATCATCCAGTCAACAAAGGAAGAAAACCGCTCTTGGTATGCCCAAAGAAAAGAAAACCGCTCTTGGTATGCCCAAAGAGAAGAAAACCACTCTTGGTATGCCCGAAGAAAAGAAAACCGCTCTTGGTATGCCCAAAGAGAAGAAAACCACTCTTGGTATACCCGAAGAAAACCGTTCTTGGTATGCCAAAAGAAAACCGCTCTTGGTATGCCCGAAGAAAACCGCTCTTGGTATGCCCGAAGAAAACCGCTCTTGGTATGCCCGAAGAAAACCGCTCTTGGTATGCCCGAATAAACCGCTCTTGGTATGCCTGAATAAAACCGCTCTTGGTATGCCCGAAGAAAACCGCTCTTGGTATGCCCAAAGAAAACCGCCCTTGGTATGCCTGAAGAAAACTGCTCTTGGTATGCCTGAATAAAACCGCTCTTGGTATGCCTGAAGAAAACTGCTCTTGGTATGCCTGAAGAAAACCGCTCTTGGTATGCTCAAAGAAAACCGCTCTTGGTATGCCTGAAGAAAACCGCTCTTGGTATGCCCGAAGAAAACTGCTCTTGGTATGCCCAAAGAAAACCGCTCTTAGTATGCTCGAAGAAAACTGCTCTTGGTATACCCAAAGAAAACCGCTCTTGGTATGCCCAAACTCCCATGGACCATGATTATTTTCTTCTTCTTTTAAAGATTTCATTGAGCTTAAAACCTCTTCAGCAGATTAAGAAGTAGAAGCTACTGGGGAATGCTTTTGAGGTGCCAGAAAAATTATACAGATTTACTCAGAGAAACTCATATAAAGCTTTTGTGTGTGTTTTTACCAGCTGTGAACTCAAGACAAATCCTGCAAATGCTATCTAATTTTTGCATAAAGAATCTGCTTTGCTTTTCACACAAAGATTCCCAAACACAAGTCTGTCGAGTACAGACTGCCCTCATTTTACACCTGGGATGCATCCCTAAAGGACATGGTGTAAATGAAATTTACTGAAAATTAATCCATTATATTATGCTGTGAATGGGGATGTGCTCCAGGCATTCAACAATTTATTTTATTTTTTCAATAAAAACATCCTAACGTAAGTTTTTATTAATAAATATAATATTAAATTGTTATTTTCATATATAAAACTGTGGTAGGATACTTCTAAAGAGAACAGTGTACATCAATTCAAGCAGTAGCTACATTTAAACTACTGTGAACTACTTACATATACAATTCTCCAGCTAACAAAGCTGAGAAAGGATTCGCAGCATTCGGATTTAACCATGTCTTCTTCAGTCCTGAAATAATTTTTTTAAATGATTAAACAATATATATTTCAGCTGGGCATTTTGAAAACAATACTAACTATCCAGTTTGCTCATTAAGACTGAGTAATAAAATTTGTGTTGCACATAGTGAAATAACCACACATAACTCTTCTAATCATCAAAGGAATAGAACCACCAAACCCCACCTCCTGGTCAGTCAGTCATTTGCATGTCCCTTGCGGAACTTAGCCTCCCTAACAGTTCTCCTGTAGGCCTCTTGGTTGTAAGCAAGGTGTCCTGATGCTGATGGGTTCACTCCTACTCCCTGGTAAGAATTTCAATTTTGTTCCAGCTTAAAACGTATAAGAAACAAGTACAAAAACCACTTTTAGAAGGATTTTTTTATAATCTCCTGTTTCCAATTTCCTTGCTATTCTTTGTGCTTTATAAACATCTTCTGATGATAATTTGAGTATGTTCGCAGCAAAGAGTGGTCAGTCTGTAGTTGATATCTGGTTTGTCTCGCCATCTCATGGATCGCTGTGACATGTGCAGCCACCTTTCTGCACAATGTTCAAAGTTTTTTTCTTCATTAAATAAATTACAGCAGTTTTGATAGGGCCTTTGACCTCTGCATCTGATCAAGAGGTTTGTCAGTCTGTCTTTCTGTTTGTCTTTTTTTTTTAAAAATTTCTCTCTGCTTGTTTATAGGGTGAATTTGAAAAAAAAAATTGACCACGACAGAGGGAAAATGCAGCTATCATGTCCATAAGAACTGTCAAACTGCCCATACTACTTCTCCATGGTCTTCTATATATTGTCATACATCCTGGACAAGGGTGTATTCTTCAGACTGCACACAATGGTGTTGGAGCCTATTTCCAGGACAGCTTACATCCTATCCGACTCTGTCCATATATTTCAACATCTGCACCTTGGAGCTGGGTGCAGGAGTTCACAATGTGAAGAAGATAATGCCAACATCTACTGTTACATCATCATCCTCAAGTACGTGTGTCTCTCTATCAGTGCATCTGTTGTGCACAACTTATAATACCACTTCCATGTTGACTTACAATTCTTCCTGTGACTTTTAGCAGAATGTTCTAGCCTAACAACTGAATGTTCTTATCTAACATAAGCAGGAATTATCTGAAGAGCAGAGATTATGATCTCAAGACGACCAAATATTTTACTTCCGTGTTCGACTTATAAATAAAGGTATAAAATGCTTCATAATTTACCATGCACAAACATTTTGTTTCTGAACTCACCAAATGAACTTTACTACATACCACTTTTCTGTAAACGAACGAAACAACAGGTTCTAGAAGCAACTTACCACTCGCAGCTGCCAAATCCGAACTGACCCAAAGACAAATCTAAACTAGCGAGAAAGATGGCGGCTGATCAGCAACAAATAACTGAATGCTTACAATAAGTGAATGTTTTTGAAATAATTAATATTTTAAGCAATTGTGTGTTTTAAAAAGTAAATGGTTTTTAATGAATAAATATTTTTTAACTCTGCGTCAATCGCCGAACTGGGGGAGAAGGGAGGCTTTAAAAAAATCACCGCGAAATAATCAACGGATCATCAAAATTGCAACATCCAAACACGGAACAAACCATATTATGGATGGTCATTGTTATTAGGTGCCCAGCGTGGATGGAGTTGGTGGTCATGTTTCTGCACAAATCTTGATTCTTGATATTTTCCATTAGCTCATCTGATGACTGTGTGTGTGTGTGTCATTGCATTAGATCTGAAGTTCCAGTTGTGAAGTGTCAGTGTGAAGGTATTAAGAGAACACATCGCTGTATCTAGGGTTCACAAATGATCGTTCATTATCCTTTGAGCACCATGTGGACAATGTAATACAAAAACCAGGAAAGCATTTGGATCAGTTAGGTTAGTGGCTGCAGCGTGCTTTACACGGCACATTCTATTCCTGCTGATGCATGCGCTGGTGCCGTCACCATTGGAGTATGGTCTTGGCCTACTCACCCTGTCAAAAGCACAGCTGAACAGACGAGAGCGTGTTCAGAACGAGGCAATGAGAGTGGTCTTGGGGTGCACCAGGGATACTCCGGTGGCGGCCGTGCGCTTTCTTCTTGATGTGATGAATGTGAGATCTAAACACAAGCATGCTCTGGTAAAGGCATACATCAGGGTTGCTGGTATGAAGGATCATCCTCTTCTTAAGGATTTTGGGCTGATAAAGGGGCAACACATCAAACTGGGCAGATCTTCGACGGCTGAGGCCGAAGATACAATAAAGTCAGTTTGCAATCTAGATAAAGTGCGTAAAGGTGATGATTGGTTACAGATGCAAGAGCGACCTCAGCTAGCAAAGGTTATTATACAGAAGGGGCGTGAATGTCGTGATTGGGCACAGGGAGCAGTTGAACTTTGGATTCAAGATGTCATCCAGCATCACTGGGTCTTCCGACACAGATATATATATATAGCTCAGTGATTTGGAACAGCAGAAGTGGTTGGGGTTTTTGTTGGGAAGAGTAGTGGCACAAGGTTCAGGCGCCTTTGAAATCACCACATCAAGCATGAGAATGGAACCTGAGGCTGTGCCGGCAGCAATGGAGTGGATAGTTGCTCATGATGTGGTTAATGGTCTAACTGCGACAGATTCACAGAATATGCTTCATATGACTGAGAAGAAATTGCTTCGAAAAGAACGGGTTCATATGTAACAAGCCTAAAGTGGCTTTATTGTTCATGGCATGTGGAAGTACATGGCAGTGAAGTGACAGATAGACTTGCTGGACAGGCTAAAATAAATGGCAGGCTGACAGTAACAGGGGTGACATTGCTAAAGCTGTGTTGAAAAAAAAAAACTGAGGGAATGTAAGAACAATGTAGATGTGAAGAGACTGTGGGGCTATGACAAATTAAGGGTGTTGGCAGGAAATCCGAACTGAGCGTCAGACAACGTATCATAAACAACCAACATGTGGCAGGAACTACTAGCAAACACGCTCTTGGATGGATGCTTCGGCATGTGGTGGAGGTTCTGAATGCAGTGAAGCCGGAGTCTGAATTTTGAACCTTGAACTTTGCGTTAGATTGTTAATATTTTTTCCTCTATTGGTCTTTCTCAACTTTTCTTCCCATTCATCGTTCCTGTTATGATGTTTTCAAGCCCTCTCCTTCTAGGTACAACAAATGATGACTGTCGTTTTTCTTATGGATTTAACAAAGTTCCTTTCTTCATTTGATTTTCTCAGACATTCCCTGTTTGTCAGCTTAGCTGTCCATGGTATTCTTAACATTTTTTTTAAACCGCAAGTCTTGACACTATTGATCTTTGCTTTGATCAACGAATAATTTGGGTATAATTATTTATAAAGCCAGATGTATAAATATACACAAAGCCACTGATGTAAAACTGTGATAATAAAATGTTAAAACTATTTAAAGTATGAACTTTTAAAGTAGTTATTAATTAACGAGCATACATTTATGATGTATCGGTTTGTACCTTCATACGGAAACGTACAGGACAAGAAATAGGGAAAGAAGATAAAATATTTATACGAATTCTGTACAACAAATTTTACACCGTACATCCTTCCCGTGCCGTTAATTAAGAGAGGTCAAATTAGTAGGTATAAAATCCCTTGATGAAGTTGAAAAGTTCGCTGAAAACAGGAAAACTTGGCCAACTACTATGCGAGCCTTATGTGACGTTTAACAATGTCCTCTTTTTCACGTGGTCGACCTCTTTTTCTTCGGCCTGTTGTGTTCCACTTGATAGCTTGTTTTGGGATTCTCTGTTTCTTATCATCACGAGACCGATGTACATCACCTTTTTCTGATCACCCACGAGACAGGTTGTTGTTCACTCATCGGCCTTATCTCTGCGTTGTTCTTGAATTCGTTCCGCTCTATACCGAGCATTTTTCTGAGGCATTTGTTTTCAAAAGAGTCTGATTTGTTGTCTGTTTCTTCAGTTGTTTTCCAACTTTCGCATGTATAAATGAGGGTGGATATTAAATTTGAATTGAATAATCTTAGCTTGTACAACAAATAGGAATGGGGGAATTTAGGGAAAAAAGGTGCTTAACTGTGACTTGAAAGAAGCTGTGACCAATATTGCGTGTGGTATTGTGAATGCTTAAATGAAGACTTGGGATGTGTGATAGGTTGGTAGTAAAAAAGGGGGCGGGGAAAGTGGAAAGAAGAAAGAGAAAGATACTAAGGTAATATAGCTGAGAAAAGAGTGAGTGTGAAATAGATGAATAGGGTTGGGGTAGAGGGTTTGTAATCTAGTGCAGTGAGGAGGTTCTGGAATATAAGTTACAGGTGAGGAAAATGTAAGATTTAGTAGAGAGGGAATATGACTTTGGAGAAAGGGAATGTTAAATGTAGCTGAATTTCGAGTTCAACCCATATGTATCCAGCATTCCATATTCCTGAATGCAGTGGTTCTCAAGCACCAGACAATTTCCGAAATCAGAGTGACATTGTTTAATGACTTTTACTAGAAAATCAGACTTGCCTCTGTTGTTTGGTCCACTGAAATAATTAGAGACTGGCTTAGAAGCATACTAGGAGGTATCATAAAGATGTTCACCTAATCTGAGACTGGTCTCTCCAATAAAATATATACCTATATATCTTCATCTTACATTCTTCCCATGCCATTAAATGTCACATAGGGCTCACATGGTAGTTCACCAAGTTTTTCTGTTTTCGGTGAGCTTTTCAACCTTATCAAGGGAATATATATCCTTTTTTTATAACCCTTTCCATTCCTGTTTGTTACACAGCATTCATGTGACTTTATATTTTATCTTTTTTTCCCTGTTTCTTTGTCCTGTATGTTTTTGTATGATTAAGATGTAAACCAAAATGTCACATCTGTGCACTGGTTAATTAATAAAGCTGTTCCTACTTGATTAAGAGGATTAAAGAGAGAACTTAAATATTTTGGACACATTAAACTTCATGATAATCTAGAGAAAACCGTCTTGGAAGGGTACATAATGGGAAAAAGAAAGAGAAGAAGACCAGGGCAAAGATGGCTGCAAGACATCATTGATGATCAGCAAATGGATGCATCAGCAGCAGGCCATCTTGCTCACAACTGAGAGGCCTACAGGAGTGCTGTTAGGGAGGCAAAGTTCCACAAGGGACATGCAAATGAATGAATGAATGAGTATTCCTACTTTAAACAGTTTCAGCATTTTGTGTTGATCTGTTCATCATCCATGACTCACTTATAGAGTAGGAAATGTAGCATTCTCATAATTCTTTTTCAGTGACACATTTGCATTACTTAAGATGTGCCTCATTTGTCTGAAAGATGTCTTAGCTTGGCATATTCTAGTCTTGATTTCAGAGGTGCATTTCCCATTTGCTGTTCCCATATATTTAAACATATGCGCTTATCTCAAAGCTGCCTGATAAAGTGAGTTATTCTTCCATAATATAACCATTCAAAGCTGCCCCATAAAGTGAGTTATTCTTCCATAATATAACCATTCAAAGCTGCCCCATAATGTGAGTTATTCTTCCATAATATAACCATTCAAAGCTGCCCCATAATGTGAGTTATTCTTCCATAATATAACCATTCAAAGCTGCCCCATAAAGTGAGTTATTCTTCCATAATATAACCATTCAAAGCTGCCCCATAATGTGAGTTATTCTTCCATAATATAACCATTCAAAGCTGCCCCATAATGTGAGTTATTCTTCCATAATATAACCATTCAAAGCTGCCCCATAATGTGAGTTATTCTTCCATAATATAACCATTCAAAGCTGCCCCATAATGTGAGTTATTCTTCCATAATATAACCAGTGTTTCTGTTTTCTTGCTATTTAAGCTGCACTTTTCTTTTTGCTTTCTTTTACTGCTTTGTTGTAAGTGAAGACACTGTTTTGGCATTCAGAGACCCATAGCTGACATGCTAGGGTCAGGGTTAGCAAACCATGGCTGACCCCTGTCCCACCTCTCCATTGGTACTAGGTACCCCTAGTAACAGGCCTAGCTAATGGGGCAGTGATCATCAGTCCCTGCGGTGGTAGAGTCTGCTAAAGAAGAGTTACTCACCCCTGCTTTTTAGCTGTACTCTGGAACTGAAAAAATAGCTGCCGTAACCTGTTCCCACGCTGATAGAATTCTGTGCCTTAGTATCTTCGCTGCATCAGTTGCGAAGAACACTAACTTGAAGTTCCAGGGTGATGGGAGAAGAAGAAGAAGAAATAAATCTGATCATTTCTCTAGGCTCTTTTCATTTTTGGCTGTCAGTGCTGTATCATCTGCATATCATAGGTTGTTCATTTCTCTCGTTATGTTTTCACTGTATAGTGAGAACAAATCTGATGAGTGGATAAAGTCTTGCTTGATCCTCACTTTAGTGGTTGCCATTTTCCTATCATATTTTCTACCCCGATGGCTTATTCTTGATTCCAGTACATTTATGAATTTATGAACAAGTTAGGCCCAAGGTCAGTTACTATTGCACCCTCAATACATACGCATGAAGTAACCCTCATATAAGTACTTATAAGTTATTTTTAATGTAATTATTATCATTTTGTTGTTGCTTTATACACTGAACTGTGTAGGCAGAACATATTTAGCATGTTCTGGAAGTCTCTCTAATAAGGGGAAAAAAGCAGAGCTGCCAGGCAGCTTCAGCACCCCAGGTGCCATGGACAGGCCCAGTGAGAGGGAGCCCAGATGGAGCATTGCTAGAGGCCCAGATAACTTGTAAACCAGAAGGTTTGCTGCTTTAAGAGTGGTTATCAGTGGATGAAAACAGAATGGCAAATGCACCACTCTAAAAAAAATTCCTCAGTAGCCCTGAGACCACAACTCTGGCTCTCTCCACCACTCATCAGCTCTTAAAAGTGAGGACAAGAGTTAACAGTAAAATTCAATTAAGATGTTTATGAGGTTCAGACATCAGATGAGACAGAAACTTGGGTCTTGTCTTGATTTCTGCCTCATGTACCTTTCAGTGTTGAGGGACAGACTTTTTGAACTGGCTGGGCGCTAGTTTCCCATAAGGGGCACCTCAGCTCCATCAAGAGCAAAAAGTTATCTTCCTCTGGTCATATTAAACCACTTGATGGTCTATAGAGAAGAAAGTTATCCTCCTCTGGTCATATTAAACCACTTGATGGTCTAGAGAGAAGAAAGTTATCCTCCTCTGGTCATATTAAACCACTTGATGGTCTAGAGAGAAGAAAGTTATCCTCCTCTGGTCATATTAAACCACTTGATGGTCTAGAGAGAAGAAAGTTATCCTCCTCTGGTCATATTAAACCACTTGATGGTCTAGAGAGAAGAAAGTTATCCTCCTCTGGTCATATTAAACCACTTGATGGTCTAGAGAGAAGAAAGTTATCCTCCTCTGGTCATATTAAACCACTTGATGGTCTAGAGAGAAGAAAGTTATCCTCCTCTGGTCATATTAAACCACCTGATGGTCTAGAGAGAAGAAAGTTATCCTTCTTTAGTCATATTAAACCATTCGATGGCCTAGAGAGAAGAATAATGGAGGACACTGTTTCTGAGAAACAAAAAGTCAAATAAACCCAGTCACTGTCAACACTACACTCACTGTAGCAAGCATCCTAATTAGACAATGATTGACTGTCAAGAGAGAAATGCTCCACAAGGTGCAAACCAGTCATCATATTAACCAGCAATTACCGGTAAATTACTGATTAAAAAAAAAAAGAAAGATGAAATTTTTGTGGGTCGTCAGTTGTCATAACTGGTTTGTATTATCAAAAAAACTAGTAAAAAGTAACCAGCAAAACTGGTTGGATGATAATCAGGCCAACAGGCTGATGATGCTCACGTAGAAGAATCAGCCAGTTTTGAATCTGGTTCAGCATGTCAGCATTCTGTAAAGATGAAATCTCGCCAAGGAAAAAATGTACGCAAACATTAAATTCTCTCACTGATGTTTGTGTAAAGTATGTTTAATTTTAGATTTGAAAAAAAAAAAAAAAAGGTAGCGAATGTTGTAATGATAAAACCAGTATTTTGGAAAGTACTTCATACAAGGTGATAGCTGTACCAATTTCTGAAACTCTGTATCACTGGTACAGACCAAATAAATGAATTTTTTAAAAAAATAAGACATTTTTTTCTTATCTTTCATTCTTTTGTTCATGCCAAGAGCAAAGATGGTTGTGCCAGAGTAACAGTCTGGTCATCAGAGTCAATGAACCAGAACTGGTCAAGATTCCACATTTCCTTTCTGCAGCGCAGATAGTCTGTTTTTGTTTGTTTTTTTTTTTCATGGGGTGAGGATCTTCATCTTCTTAATGAAGATGATTCACCACAAGAATGAAATCTTAGTACACAACAATCACTATAAAATTCAAGACTGAAATCTTAGTACACAACAATCACTATAAAATTCAAGACAGAAATCTTAGTACACAACAGTCACTATAAAATTCAAGACAGAAATCTTAGTACACAACAGTCACTATAAAATTCAAGACAGAAATCTTAGTACACAACAGTCACTATAAAATTCAAGACAGAAATCTTAGTACACAACAGTCACTATAAAATTCAGATGGTTCTTTCCAGAATCAAATTATATTTCACCCTCAGTGCTCATCAAATGAAATTCACAAATATCAAACTGAAGCATCTCCTAAAGCATTTTACACAAAGTTCCAAAAATATCAAACGTTCTGGATTTCTCATGCAGCACTAATAATTACTTTCTAACTTGAAATACTACCTTATGGGTCTTTCCTAAACTGCCCGAACCCACCCACCCACCCACCCATCCACCCCAGTCTTCCTCTTTTCTTCTGTCTATAGTTTTTTATGAAAGTGTTCCTCTCCAATTGGCTTTCAAGTTATTTACTTTGTTTCTTACCTACATTCTATTTTATATAATAATCGCAAAGCTATAATAAAATGCTAATAGTAATAATAATATTTATAATAATAATAAAACTATCCTGATATACAAGTCACTATGTTAAACTTCATAAGACCAAAGAAATCTCTATAAAGCATGTTGTTCAATAATGGTGCCATCACATAGCAAGGTGTCCATATTTACTTGACCTGTGTGTGTTATAATTATCCATCAGTCATTGCTCCTTCTGTCTGCTTTTGTTATCATGTACTTTTCAAACTGCCTTCACTCTCCGATTCTCCCCCCGTACAGACTACTGGATTGTCATAAAAATTTAATGAGACAGTACCAATTATAAATCAGTTGAAAATACTTTAAACTTATATCTGAACATTTTAAAACCCTTAACAATTTATCTAACAAATTAATTGACTGCCATGACCAAATGAAGTTTGCCACGCCTATGAAAGTATGAACCATTAGCCTGGAGCTATTTCTGCTACTGTTTGAATGTTCAGTCTGTCAAAAGATGTGGTCTACACTCTCTACCGGTTAATTGTCTTATCCCTTACAGAAACTAAGAATGTAGGCACAACATGCCATACTGTCCTCTTATTTAACTCTTTCCGTGCCTTTGGTCATAATAATGCCGCTTCCGGTATACCCGATGCGTGCCAATGGTCATTATAATGATCATTGTTTGTTTCAATAAAACAACCAGTGTAACATTTAGATTGTAAATATTTCGTCCGCGATTTCGGTGATACTTTTCAAAATGGCGAAAGAGTGCCTAGTTACGAGCGATGCCATGCGAGAAAAGGGAAGAGAAAGACTGAAATTTTAAAATTTTTGATGATGTAGATAGGGGTATGGACATGGTCTGTGACCACCCCACTGCTCTTGAATGTATCCCAAGTAGATCTAGACATATTAGATGATGTTAGAAGTAGTTAGAAGGTTATTTCAGACATTAATTTAGCGAGAATGCAACATAGAATCAGAATATGAGATCGACAAGTAGATCTACACATCTCGGATGGTAAGCAGTGCATATCTAGACCTACCCGATGGTGAGCTTGGCACAATCAGTGTCTAAAAACATCACATTACTTCTTTTTTCCTAAAAAAACTCTGCATTTAAGAAATTTTCATACCTTTAGTTATACTTTGAAACATAATAAGTATACAGAAGTACATGGAAATACTGTTTTCCATTCCATTTTATAACTATACCCCCTAACATATCAAGACTCATGTTTTTACTCTGGCACTCCACAACACGTCCGTGTTTCTTCCTCCGGCACGGAAAGAGTTAAATCTTATTACAGACGCCTGCCTATCTCTACACTGTATTTCTTGGATGAACTTATCTAAACTTCAATGCTGTGATGGGCTCCTCTCCACAATGTATTTCTGAAAGTAGGGCCAAAAAAGAAAATGTTAGGCTACAATGATTATCTCAGTAGCCATTGACCTCACAATCTGATTTCTTTGTGGTGAGTTACTACTAATATTTTGTAACCACCACATTCCAGACAGTCCTAGATATTTCCTAATTCTGTTTTTTTAAAAAAAATTTTAGACACTCCAAGAAAGCAAAGACTGCATTTCAGAGAATGAGAAACAAATTATGTAACATATCCTTATCAATGAATGTTAGAAAAAGAGTCCTAAAATGCTATATTGAACCTATCTTGTTACACAGAAGTGAATCATGGACAATAGGCAGGTCTGCACAAAAGTCATTGGAAGCAGCAGAAATGTGGTTTATTAGAAGCATGTTGCAAATTCTCTAGAAAGCAAAAATAACAAATGAAGAATGTTTGAGAAAAGCTGGAGATAGAAAAAGTCTTGTAAAAAAAATAAGAGAAAGACAATGTACTTTCATAGGACATGCAATGAGAAGGGGGGCATTGAAAATATTATACAAACAGGAAAAATAGAAGGAAGAAGATCAAGAGGAAGACCAAGAGAAATGATACTGGACAGTCTGACGGGATGGTGTGAAAAGAGATTACCAACTGAGCTGATGGCCAGCATGAAAGACTGTGTACTCTGGAGAAGCATAATAGCCAATGCTAGTCGGCACAGCACCTGATGATGATGATGAAGAAAAATAACTCTAAAAATTCAGTATTATAATGTTTACATTTTTAAAAATACAAATATTCAGATTTCATCATTATTCAGCTAATTAATCTTTGCATAAAGGAACAAGTAGTAGAGACCAGTGCTCACATGACACAGCAGTCTCTGTTGAATCAAATATTCAATACTTCTCAAATAACAACAGATATATTGGGCTCCAAACCTTGTAAGAAAAGTGCATACTATAAAAGAAATCCAAAAATAAAGTTTTTCTATTTATCCTGTTAAACTGATGATTTACTGAACACCGGGGTATAATGAGAAATTGTTTTCTTTTTAATCAAATCTAGTAAGTATCCATAATGTTCAATAATGACATCATACTATTTGTCTCTGTTATTATTTCAAGCTATCTCATCTATGAAACGACTGTCTTTCCCTCATTCTGAGACCTTACAACAATATCTATTTCCCCCCCACCTCCCAGCAAAATCCTATTTTTCCCCTCATTTACTGATAGCCATGCTTTCTGTGTGGTCTGTTGCACCTCTCCTTGCAGGAAGTTATTCTCCATCTCTGGAGGTAGTATTTACACATAGTAAAACTATTACATTTTCTTTCTTCTTCTTTTTTTTTTTAAAGATCCATACAGTATTTGCTATCATGAAATATTTAATTTCCTTCATTAAAGCACCCCCCTAAAAAGAAATCATGAAGTGGACGGTAACTGTAAGAAGTAAATAAAAGCTCTTTACAATGAGATAGATTGTCTTATAAAATTCACTGTTACAGCAGATATGTCTTCAAAAAATTTACCTCAGACAAAACACTTGAAAAAAAAAAATTATCTTCGTAATTTCATATGGAATGTTAGGTGGTACATGCTAGCTGCTTGGAGGTATATGCTAGCTGCCTTTATTAAACAAAACTCAGACAGAAAATCAGACATGTTGGCCAAGAAGGGAAGTAATCATGAAATTTCTCCCATACATCCTAGCAAATTAACTTTAGCTTAGTTGAAATCTTCCAACTTCTGAACGTGTGTGATCATACGAATTAAAATTTTACACCAAACAATCATAATCATATTGTCTACTGTGACCAAATGAAAGAAATTTTACACCAAGTAACCATAACACCTAGTCTACTGTGACCAAATGAAAGAAATTTTACACCAAGTAACCATAACACCATGTCTACTGTGACCAAATGAAAGAAATTTTACACCAAGTAACCATAACACCATGTCTACTGTGACCAAATGAAAGAAATTTTACACCAAGTAACCATAACACCTAGTCTACTGTGACCAAATGAAAGAAATTTTACACCAAGTAACCATAACACCTAGTCTACTGTGACCAAATGAAAGAAATTTTACACCAAGTAACCATAACACCATGTCTACTGTGACCAAATGAAAGAAATTTTACACCAAGTAACCATAACACCTAGTCTACTGTGACCAAATGAAAAAAATTTTACACCAAGTAACCATAACACCATGTCTACTGTGACCAAATGAAAGAAATTTTACACTAGGTAACCATAATACCATGTCTACTGTGACCAAAAGAAAGAAATTTTACACCAAGTAACCATAACACCATGTCTACTGTGACCAAATGAAAGAAATTTTACACCAAGTAACCATAACACCTAGTCTACTGTGACCAAATGAAAGAAATTTTAAACCAAGTAACCATAACACCTAGTCTACTGTGACCAAATGAAAAAAATTTTACACCAAGTAACCATAACACCATGTCTGCTGTGATCAAATGAAAGAAATTTTACACCAAGTAACCATAACACCTAGTCTACTGTGACCAAATGAAAGAAATTTTACACCAAGTAACCATAACACCATGTCTACTGTGACCAAATGAAAGAAATTTTACACTAGGTAACCATAATACCATGTCTACTGTGACCAAAAGAAAGAAATTTTACACCAAGTAACCATAACACCTAGTCTACTGTGACCAAATGAAAGAAATTTTACACCAAGTAACCATAACACCTAGTCTACTGTGACCAAATGAAAGAAATTTTACACCAAGTAACCATAACATCATGTCTACTGTGACCAAAAGAAAGAAATTTTACACCAAGTAACCATAACACCTAGTCTACTGTGACCAAATGAAAGAAATTTTACACCAAGTAACCATAACACCTAGTCTACTGTGACCAAAAGAAAGATATTTTACACCAAGTAACCATAACACCTAGTCTACTGTGACCAAATGAAAGAAATTTTACACCAAGTAACCATAACACCTAGTCTACTGTGACCAAATGAAAGAAATTTTACACCAAGTAACCATAACACCTAGTCTACTGTGACCAAATGAAAGAAATTTTACACCAAGTAACCATAACACCTAGTCTACTGTGACCAAATGAAAGAAATTTTACACTAGGTAACCATAATACCATGTCTACTGTGACCAAATGAAAGAAATTTTACACCAAGTAACCATAACACCTAGTCTACTGTGACCAAATGAAAGAAATTTTACACCAAGTAACCATAACACCATGTCTACTGTGACCAAATGAAAGAAATTTTACACCAAGTAACCATAACACCATGTCTACTGTGACCAAATGAAAGAAATTTTACACCAAGTAACCATAACACCTAGTCTACTGTGACCAAATGAAAGAAATTTTACACCAAGTAACCATAACACCTAGTCTACTGTGACCAAATGAAAGAAATTTTACACCAAGTAACCATAACACCATGTCTACTGTGACCAAATGAAAGAAATTTTACACCAAGTAACCATAACACCTAGTCTACTGTGACCAAATGAAAGAAATTTTACACCAAGTAACCATAACACCATGTCTACTGTGACCAAATGAAAGAAATTTTACACTAGGTAACCATAATACCATGTCTACTGTGACCAAAAGAAAGAAATTTTACACCAAGTAACCATAACACCATGTCTACTGTGACCAAATGAAAGAAATTTTACACCAAGTAACCATAACACCTAGTCTACTGTGACCAAATGAAAGAAATTTTAAACCAAGTAACCATAACACCTAGTCTACTGTGACCAAATGAAAAAAATTTTACACCAAGTAACCATAACACCATGTCTGCTGTGATCAAATGAAAGAAATTTTACACCAAGTAACCATAACACCTAGTCTACTGTGACCAAATGAAAGAAATTTTACACCAAGTAACCATAACACCATGTCTACTGTGACCAAATGAAAGAAATTTTACACTAGGTAACCATAATACCATGTCTACTGTGACCAAAAGAAAGAAATTTTACACCAAGTAACCATAACACCTAGTCTACTGTGACCAAATGAAAGAAATTTTACACCAAGTAACCATAACACCTAGTCTACTGTGACCAAATGAAAGAAATTTTACACCAAGTAACCATAACATCATGTCTACTGTGACCAAAAGAAAGAAATTTTACACCAAGTAACCATAACACCTAGTCTACTGTGACCAAATGAAAGAAATTTTACACCAAGTAACCATAACACCTAGTCTACTGTGACCAAAAGAAAGATATTTTACACCAAGTAACCATAACACCTAGTCTACTGTGACCAAATGAAAGAAATTTTACACCAAGTAACCATAACACCTAGTCTACTGTGACCAAATGAAAGAAATTTTACACCAAGTAACCATAACACCTAGTCTACTGTGACCAAATGAAAGAAATTTTACACCAAGTAACCATAACACCTAGTCTACTGTGACCAAATGAAAGAAATTTTACACTAGGTAACCATAATACCATGTCTACTGTGACCAAAAGAAAGAAATTTTACACCAAGTAACCATAACACCTAGTCTACTGTGACCAAATGAAAGAAATTTTACAGCAAGTAACCATAACACCATGTCTACTGTGACCAAATGAAAGAAATTTTACACTAGGTAACCATAATACCATGTCTACTGTGACCAAAAGAAAGAAATTTTACACCAAGTAACCATAACACCTAGTCTACTGTGACCAAATGAAAGAAATTTTACACCAAGTAACCATAACACCTAGTCTACTGTGACCAAATGAAAGAAATTTTACACCAAGTAACCATAACATCATGTCTACTGTGACCAAAAGAAAGAAATTTTACACCAAGTAACCATAACACCTAGTCTACTGTGACCAAATGAAAGAAATTTTACACCAAGTAACCATAACACCTAGTCTACTGTGACCAAAAGAAAGATATTTTACACCAAGTAACCATAACACCTAGTCTACTGTGACCAAATGAAAGAAATTTTACACCAAGTAACCATAACACCATGTCTACTGTGACCAAATGAAAGAAATTTTACACCAAGTAACCATAACACCTAGTCTACTGTGACCAAATGAAAGAAATTTTACACCAAGTAACCATAACACCTAGTCTACTGTGACCAAAAGAAAGAAATTTTACACCAAGTAACCATAACACCATGTCTACTGTGACCAAATGAAAGAAATTTTACACCAAGTAACCATAACACCTAGTCTACTGTGACCAAATGAAAGAAATTTTACACCAAGTAACCATAACACCTAGTCTACTGTGACCAAATGAAAGAAATTTTACACCAAGTAACCATAACACCTAGTCTACTGTGACCAAATGAAAGAAATTTTACACCAAGTAACCATAACACCATGTCTACTGTGGCCAAAAGAAAAAAATTTTACACCAAGTAACCGTAACACCATGTCTACTGTGAACAAATGAAAGAAATTTTACACCAAGTAACCATAACACCTAGTCTACTGTGACCAAATGAAAGAAATTTTACACCAAGTAACCATAACACCTAGTCTACTGTGACCAAATGAAAGAAATTTTACACCAAGTAACCATAACACCTAGTCTACTGTGACCAAATGAAAGAAATTTTACACCAAGTAACCATAACACCTAGTCTACTGTGACCAAATGAAAGAAATTTTACACCAAGTAACCATAACACCATGTCTACTGTGGCCAAAAGAAAAAAATTTTACACCAAGTAACCGTAACACCATGTCTACTGTGAACAAATGAAAGAAATTTTACACCAAGTAACCATAACACCTAGTCTACTGTGACCAAATGAAAGAAATTTTACACCAAGTAACCATAACACCTAGTCTACTGTGACCAAATGAAAGAAATTTTACACCAAGTAACCATAACACCTAGTCTACTGTGACCAAATGAAAGAAATTTTACACCAAGTAACCATAACACCTAGTCTACTGTGACCAAAAGAAAGAAATTTTACACCAAGTAACCATAACACCTAGTCTACTGTGACCAAATGAAAGAAATTTTACACCAAGTAACCATAACACCTAGTCTACTGTGACCAAATGAAAGAAATTTTACACCAAGTAACCATAATACCATGTCTACTGTGACCAAAAGAAAGATATTTTACACCAAATAACCATAACCACCTAGTTTAATAAGAAAGAATAAATGAAATTGTATGGCAAATAATCACAATCATTTTGTCTTATTTGATTAAATGCAAATGTTATAGGTTTTTAAACATCTAACAAAAAAGCAAACGATTAACAGTGACGATATATACAGTGATACAGTGTTTAAGAAAGCTAAATACAGAGGCAACGAGTATAGGATAAACATGCATATTGAAATAAAAAAGAATAAAAATGGACATTAATAACCAATTGGCAAAAAAGATTTTTAAATAAGACATAAAAAAAAGGCTAAAACAAAAAAATCAACCCACATAAAAAAATGATCATAACATAAAAAGGCCGCAGCTAATGCATACTATTAGTAAAGTTAAATAAAAAAATTCCCAATGAGACAACAAAATGTAGCAAAGACATTTCAGTGATCAAACACAAAATGTGACATGATATTTCAGTATATCACTTCTCTCCAATCTGCTATGTTGAAATATTCATTCATTAAATGATCTGCTTGTAAGTAATGGCATCCATGTTTCTTCATTGTGCACTTCCCTGATATTTTCAATAACCAGTCTGGTTGCTCCCCCTTTCATGTCACCTGTTAAACCAATTCAGATTTTTCCCTTGACTTTCCTCCTCCTTTTTCCCCCTTCATTTTCCCATGATTACAAGCTTCTGGAAATAATCGGCCAAATAAAAATTTACTCAACTCAGTACTATCTTGGACGCCGATGATGAAACATGTGTAGACTAAAATGAGAAGAAAAACACAAGGCACTGTAATGAAGCTTATTAGCATTATCCTTACTGCAAGACTACTGTCATCTGGTGGCTCTCGATGATTAATTTTTCTAGAAACATCCTGTAGTGTAGAGATAAGCAGACAGATTAAAGCATAATATAGGCCACTAGATGTTTAAATTTATTAATGTAAGTAATCTTTGTTCAAAAGCACAAGCTGCAAAGATCTGAGCTCAACCTTAAGGCTGAGCATAGGGCATACCAATCTTCAGGCTGAGCATAGGGCATACCAACCTTCAGGCTGAGCATAGGGCATACCAACCTTCAGGCTGACCATAGGGCATACCAATCTTCAGGCTGACCATAGGGCATACCAACCTTCAGGCTGACCATAGGGCATACCAACCTTCAGGCTGACCATAGGGCATACCAACCTTCAGGCTGACCATAGGGCATACCAACCTTCAGGCTGACCATAGGGCATACCAATCTTCAGGCTGACCATAGGGCATACCAACCTTCAGGCTGACCATAGGGCATACCAACCTTCAGGCTGAGCTTAGGGCATACCAACCTTCAGGCTGAGCATAGGGCATACCAACCTTCAGGCTGACCATAGGGCATACCAACCTTCAGGCTGAGCATAGGGCATACCAACCTTCAGGCTGACCATAGGGCATACCAATCTTCAGGCTGAGCATAGGGCATACCAACCTTCAGGCTGACCATAGGGCATACCAATCTTCAGGCTGACCATAGGGCATACCAACCTTCAGGCTGACCATAGGGCATACCAACCTTAAGGCTGAGCATAGGGCATACCAATCTTCAGGCTGAGCATAGGGCATACCAACCTTCAGGCTGAGCATAGGGCATACCAACCTTCAGGCTGACCATAGGGCATACCAATCTTCAGGCTGACCATAGGGCATACCAACCTTCAGGCTGACCATAGGGCATACCAACCTTCAGGCTGACCATAGGGCATACCAACCTTCAGGCTGACCATAGGGCATACCAACCTTCAGGCTGACCATAGGGCATACCAATCTTCAGGCTGACCATAGGGCATACCAACCTTCAGGCTGACCATAGGGCATACCAACCTTCAGGCTGAGCTTAGGGCATACCAACCTTCAGGCTGAGCATAGGGCATACCAACCTTCAGGCTGACCATAGGGCATACCAACCTTCAGGCTGAGCATAGGGCATACCAACCTTCAGGCTGACCATAGGGCATACCAATCTTCAGGCTGAGCATAGGGCATACCAACCTTCAGGCTGACCATAGGGCATACCAATCTTCAGGCTGACCATAGGGCATACCAACCTTCAGGCTGACCATAGGGCATACCAACCTTCAGGCTGACCATAGGGCATACCAATCTTCAGGCTGAGCACAGGGTATACCAACCTTCAAGCTGAGCACAGGGCATACCAACCTTCAGGCTGACCATAGGGCATACCAATCTTCAGGCTGAGCACATGGCATACCAACCTTCAGGCTGACCATAGGGCATATCAACCTTCAGGCTGAGGACAGGGCATACCAACCTTCAGGCTGACCATAGGGCATACCAACCTTCAGGCTGACCATAGGGCATACCAACCTTCAGGCTGACCATAGGGCATACCAACCTTCAGGCTGACCATAGGGCATACCAATCTTCAGGCTGACCATAGGGCATACCAACCTTCAGGCTGAGCACAGGGCATACCAACCTTCAGGCTGACCATAGGGCATACTGACCTTCAGGTTGAGCACAAGGCATACTAACCTTCAGGCTGACCATAGGGCATACCAATCTTCAGGCTGAGCATAGGGCATACCAAACTTCAAGCTGAGCATAGGGCATACCAATCTTCAGGCTGAGCATAGGGCATACCAATCTTCAGGCTGAGCATAGGGCATACCAATCTTCAGGCTGAGTATAGGGCATACCAATCTTCAGGCTGAGCATAGGGCATACCAATCTTCAGGCTGAGCATAGGGCATACCATTCAATAAAGAAATCACACTGCATACACTATAACAGACAAGATGATACTGATGTACCACCTACTAGACAGTAGTGCATGAAAAGCTCTTTGAAAAAAAAAACTACAACTCCTCTATTACCAACTGAATGAAGACATAGACTATAAAAAAAAAAAATAAACCCTGTATATTCGACTATCTGGTGCCAGGGAAAACAAGTGAAAACTCATAAACCTGATGATTGGAAAAACCAGACTCAAATGTTACGAAGCACACATCAGAATATACGTATACACTGAAGGCCTTTCATTTCACTGTAAAATTAACGGGCTGGCAAAACAATATTGCTTTAAAAATTAATTATCTTCATTTTCTTATTCAGTAATGAAGAGTTCCATTATTCTAAACGTTGACCCCAGTACTACTACTGCCTCTATATGTGGGATGTTTACAGATTTATCTGTGACAGGGTAAACCAATCAAGAAAACTGGAATATGAAATATCCGTTAGTCTAGAACAGTCCACACCCCTGGGTGAATATAAGAACCATGTGAGGAAAGCCGGAGCAACATGATACAAAAACAAGAACATGAAATGGTATTAGGCGTAAACTGTGCTTAGCTGTGAATGTGAGATAAAAGTTCTGGATTTTACAGCTATTTAGAAGAGCCTGCTGTTGTAGCCAGCTGACCATAATCATCTTCTGTAGCCAGTGCCGCAGAGAAATTTCATGAGTTCTGTAGCTGTTGGCTGCTACTAAACATTATTTTTCTCTTTTTGTGGTGAGACTAGAGAGCTTTCTAAATCTACAAATTTATTTCCTGCATTTCCAGTTTCTACAACTCCAACAACAGACTTCAGAGTTTGTATTTCAAAATGTTTCATGGGGCAGAGAGAAAGTAGAAAGACTGACAATGAGAAAGAGAAAGCCAGTGAGATAGTGACAACATTATCAATAACTACCTGATGAAATTGCATAAACATAGCGATATATAGTTACCTTATTGGCAGTGGTTGAGTTCGTAAATGAAACAGTTTTATTCATCTGAAAGCAAAAAGAAAATTCAATGCTGGATTAACAAACAAAACACCCTTTGCGGGGGGGGGGGGGGGGGGGGGGGTGGTAAGAGAAGATAGGATAATGTTTTCAACAGCCCTGTTTTTGCTGACCATATCTCAGGTAGCCTTTTGCTACCTAAAATGCTTTCTGTTTTTCTGCATGTTTCCTTGCTATGATATTAAAAAAAAAAACCCCACCAAATTATGAAACTTCAGAATTTTGTCTTACATGAGGATAGCACTATCTGAAGTGTTTTTATGTTGAGACAGTCACTGTAGGAAGGGATCATTGGCTTAGAATGAGAATAGTACTATCTGAAATGTTTTTATGTTGAGACAGTCACTGTATGACAGGATCACTGGCTTAGAATGAGGATAGTACTATCTGAAATGTTTTTATGTTGAGACAGTCACTGTATGACAGGATCACTGGCTTAGAATGAGGATAGTACTATCTGAAGTGTTTTTATGTTGAGACAGTGACTGTAGAAAAGGATCACTGGCTTAGAATGAGGATAGCATTATCTAAAGTGTTTTTATGTTGAGACAGTGACTGTAGGAAGGGATCACTGGGTTAGAATGAACAGACACTTAAGGAAAGTTAGGTAAAGAAAGTGAGTTCAGTCCAGTTTGTGCACATTCCAGTCCGTCCAGCTGTAAAAATAGGCACCTGCTGCTGAAGTCACTTATGCATTTTCTGTAAAAAAAAAAAACATGTTCTGTATGGTGGCAATATATAACATTGTACATATATTACAGTGAACCCTGCTTCTTAGGTTCAAACCCTGAAGTTAAAAAAGACTCATTTCACTGGGTTTTTTTTTTTCCTTCAAAACCTCACCAACTGCAGAGAAGTGAGATGCTCCCACCATCAGTTTCAGATAGGATGTAAATTATCTTATTTTTCATGTGGTTATGGCACTGTAATTCTTACTGATAATTATTCTGTTAGTTACGTAGTGTTATGGTTTTTTATATTATATACAGTTGGCCCTTTGTATCCACAATTTCACATCCATTGATTCAACCAACCATGGACTTAAAAAAAAAAATTCCAGAGTTTCAAAAAGCAAAACTTGAATTTGTGACACAACTGTGCTGAATCCACCTGAATGAAATGATGTTACAGACATAGCCTGCTGCAGCCTTCTGCAATTTCACATGAACTCTGTAGCACCGAGTAGAATCCTGACAAATGGAAGCAGCTCTGTGACAGCTGAGGACTAATCTTGCAATAACCGGTCCCAGGAGCCAACTTGTTTATCAGTTCCGTCTTTCCCATTCCAAACCGGTATTAACCACTGATTATTATGGCAAGATGTTTTAGCCAAGATGTTTTCACAGTTACTATTTCGAATATCCACAGACAGAAGTAAGAACATGCCGGCCAATCACAAACACTAATGACTAGTTTTATCTCAACACGGCTGCTGAAACCACTGGGAAAACAGGTTCACACTAGATACTGTGCCGCTGAAAACTCACACAACTCCACACTCACCTCTTTGCCTGGTAAGATGCTGATTATCTTCTCTCGTGGCATCTGAGTTGTTTGGTTACTGTCACATGGTCGTGGGTGTTGAACACATTTTGAACACATCAACCCATCACCTAAAAAAAGGCAGAAAGAAATATTTTCAACTTTTGTTTCAGAAAAAAAAATAAAAAACTCACAGAGAAAGGTATTTAAGGTATTATTTCTGTCATTACTATTATTATTATTATTATTAAGTGTTAATAATATAAGTTCAGTATCCCTTATGCAGAATGCTTGGGACCAGAAGGTTCTGGATTTTGGAATATCTGCACACATATGAGACATCCTAGGGATGGGACGCAAGTCTAAATACAAAATTCATTTGTTTCATGCACAAACT
Organism: Achatina immaculata; assembly: GCA_009760885.1. NCBI lineage: Eukaryota > Metazoa > Mollusca > Gastropoda > Stylommatophora > Achatinidae > Lissachatina > Lissachatina immaculata. Next base: position 25,587,611 of record CM019713.1, on the reverse strand, counting down.
TATATATATATATATATATATATATATACGCACAGCCTGAAGGCAATTTGATATATTTTTAATAATTATGTGTATGGAACAAAGTTTGTGTACAGTGAACCATCAGAATGCAAAGATGTCATGATATCCCAGCCACCCTTGTGGACAATATGTGGTTGCCTGGCATCATCATCATCCCAGATTCTGAATTTATGTACCACCAATAAGCAATCATTTTCTTACACTTTCCAGTCAATATATGACATACCATTAATGCAGCGAAAAATAAAAAGAATAATAATGTGTTCAAGGTAACGAAGCAGGAAAATAGCATCACTAGGATACCCGTATCAGCTGGTGGACAACAACCAACAATGGCAGGTTTTCAGTCTCCACCTACAGCACTGTGTTTTGATTAAAAGGTTACTATACATAGTATTTGATTTTTTTTTTTAGGTGAGAAGAAACATCTGAGACAGTTGATAGACCAGGAACTGTGTCCTCATCAAGGGATGAAGAGAGTTTCTGCTGGTTTTAGGTGAGAAGAAACATCTGAGACAGTTGATAGACCAGGAACTGTGTCCTCATCAAGGGATGAAGAGAGTTTCTGCTGGTTTTAGGTGAGAAGAAACATCTGAGACAGTTGATAGACCAGGAACTGTGTCCTCATCAAGGGATGAAGAGAGTTTCTGCTGGTTTTAGGTGAGAAGAAACATCTGAGACAGTTGATAGACCAGGAACTGTGTCCTCATCAAGGGATGAAGAGAGTTTCTGCTGGTTTTAGGTGAGAAGAAACATCTGAGACAGTTGATAGACCAGGAACTGTGTCCTCATCAAGGGATGAAGAGAGTTTCTGCTGGTTTTAGGTGAGAAGAAACATCTGAGACAGTTGATAGACCAGGAACTGTGTCCTCATCAAGGGATGAAGAGAGTTTCTGCTGGTTTTAGGTGAGAAGAAACATCTGAGACAGTTGATAGACCAGGAACTGTGTCCTCATCAAGGGATGAAGAGAGTTTCTGCTGGTTTTAGGTGAGAAGAAACATCTGGGACAATTGAGAGACCAGGAACTGGGTCCTCCTCAAGGGATGAGGAGAGTTTCTGCTGGGAAGCTTCTTTCTTAAATGTGAAGGCATAGAGAGGATGTATCTCTGCTGAAACGAGCCGGGAGGATTTTTTTTTTCTCTCAGCAGACCATAGTGTGTGTGGCCTTCAGGGACTCCCGTTTGTTATGTGGTTGCATTCTGACTGTGACTTGTCACCTAAAAACAGATGCAAAATTTCGTACTTGTGGTGTCATGATTTTATAATTCTTTGCTCGAGTTTGAAGATGCTGTCCGATGCAGCAGTCAGTGACCCATAGCTGACAAAGACCCTGTCCCACTTCCTCACTGGTACCCTAGAAACGGGTGCAGCCAAAAGGTCAGGAATCGTTACAGTCCCCAAAGTGGTGAAGGCCATTAAAGAAGCAACGCACTTTCTCCTGCTTTTTTTAGCCCCAATCACATGATGAAAAAAAAACTGAAAAAAAAACCTCAGCTGTTGTAATACACTCCACCAGCAACAGTTTAGCTGATGTGGAAAACCGAGATGACAGTGAAGCTCCAGCGCCAGAGTTCTCTGCATCTAGTGTGGCTGATTCACCGCATGTATCTCAGCAGCCTAGAGTTGTCGAGGAAAAGTTAGCTACATTATGTAGCCAGAACATACTTCAGGTAGTCAAAGACCTCATCATAAACCTTATTACTGACATGGCAGCGGAGATTAAGAACTCATTCAAGCTGGAGAATGACAGTCTCAGGGCTGAACTTACGTCACTGAGAGATGAAAATGCTAAAATGAGACTCATGATATCTGAATGGCAGAGTGAGCCACGCAGACACAGCAAGGAAGTGATGACAAGTATTCAAGAAGTGACTGCTGACACAGACAATATGGCTGTAAATTCATGCACAAGTGCACCAGATATTAACAAAGAAGACACACCAAAGCAAGAAGCTGCACAAGAGAAACACACCAGCACCACAACACCTATAAAGGTAGCACCTGAAAATTTAGCTTACCCTATTGATGTGCAGATAAGTAACAGGTTTCAAGCTTTACAAGATAGCCCTACTGTACATAACCATAAAGCAACAAGACATCCACTCCTCAGTCACGGTCTTATAAACATCAACAAGAACAAGATACACAACAACACAGTAACATCATCAAAGAATATACTTGATAATCGGAGATTCCTTACTTAAAGGAATCTATGGTGAGCGGATGTCAGTTACCTCTGAAGACACTGTCTCAGTCATGCTAGTACCTGGAGCTGGTATTATAAAACTAACGCAGACACTGAGACGACTTGACGTCGATCAGAGAGTGAGGAGAACGACCGTACATGTTGGCATTAATGACAGCTTGAACGGCCAGAATCTTCGGCCCTCTGATATACAGGACTTGATATCCACCATCAAGAAAAAATACCCCAACACTTCCACAAACATTTCATCCATCATTCCACCTTGTTCTGGTCCTGGACGTCGCATGGTGGATATAAACAACAAAATACTAAAAACATTCTGTCTACAGAACACAGTAGTTTTTATAAACAACACGGCATTTTTTACTTCAGCCACAGGTGCTCCAAAAAAAACGCTTTTACAGGGACCACATCTACATTAAAAAGACTGGCAGCAGCATCCTTGCCAAAAATATCAAATATCCAGCAAGAACTGAGCAGAACATAACAAAACACTCAAATAGCCAGAAACAGTTTAGACAGCCACCCACATCTCGTAGCTCCAGAAACACACACTCTGCACCAACTACAAGACTCCAAGGACCCTCAGAAACATCACCATCTGCCTCTCTATCATTGCCCGCTCCATCCACTGGCCCACTATATGATTCCATGTTCCCGCCCCTGCCTGCACGGCAAGCTCAACAAATTATACCAACACTTAGTACAGCGAACAACAATGAATGTATTATGCTAGAAATCAAAATATCAAATCTTAGTCCAATTCTAATTAGTTTTATATACCGAAATCCAAATGCTTCAGCCGAGTGGTATGATCACTTTGCGACCATGATGGATGATGCTGTAACTCATAAATTCAAGGACATAATCATTCTAGGCGACTTCAATATAGATGTTAATCAGCCAAATCCTACATGGAAGAACATTTTAACATCTTACAACTTCTCCCAAATTGTTAACAAACCTACTAGAGTAACTGAATCATCATCAACACTAATAGATCATATTTATGTAGCTGATCCAGGAAACATTACTGAATGTACTGTCCCTCATGTGTCGCTGAGTGATCACTACCCAGTCTGCTGTACATAAGGGGTATAAATACCGAAACACAAACATACCAGCATCAAATATAGAAACTTTAAAAACTTTAACTTGGAATTATTTTTAACTGATCTAAAAGCTTCGCCTCTTACGTACGTTTTCCAGTTAACAAATCCAGATGAGGCTATTGAATACTGGATCAAGATATTTCGAAATATTTTTGACAAGCATGTCCCCATCAAAGAAATGAGAGTAAAACACGTAACAAAATCCCCGTGGATAACTCCTGATATATTGCAACTCATGAGGAAACGGGATGAAGCTCACAAAAGCAGAAATTTCAGTAGCTATCGTTCACTTAGGAATAAGGTGCAGTATTTAATTTGGCAGGAAAAGAAAAATTACTTCAGAAATTTAGTGAAAGACAAAACTGATAGTAAATCAATCTGGAAAGCGATTAATACTCTTGTAAATAAAAGGAAGCAAACTGACCCACAAACACTTAATAGTGAACATACTTGCACTAACTTCAGTGAACATTTTAGGGAAGAAATCAGTATTCTGAAATCTTCATTACCGACCCCTAATTGCGACCTGAGCGTGTTGAAAACTTTCAGCGACTGTAAATGTGTAAAGCTAAAACAAATTAATATTCCTTTCCTCACAGTCGGTGAGGTTTATAACTACATCCGGTCCTTAAAGAACACTAACTCAGCAGGATGTGATGACATTAGTAACAAGATACTACGCTACGCTGCACCAGTTATCACAGACACACTAACATACTTATACAACTTGTGTATTGACAAAAAATATTTCCCTGACGCTTTTAAACTTGCCAAAGTTTTTCCTCTTTTTAAATCTGGACAGACTAATGACCTCTCAAACTACAGACCCACATCCATTCTGTCATCACTATCAAAACCTCTTGAAAAACATATACAAAAGTTAACTCTGCTCCACATGCAAGAAAACAATCTACTAATAGACAGTCAGTCAGGTTTTAGACCAAATTACTCCTGCCACACAGCATTAACTAAAATGACAGAAAGCTGGCTGTCTAATATAAATGATGACAAATTGTGTGGTGCTGTCTTTGCTGATTTTAAGAAAGCCTTCGATATGACTGATCATGAAATTCTTGCAAAAAAGCTGGCAGGCTATAGATTACACCCTGACCTAACAAAATGTATTACGTCTTTTCTCTCAGGTGGGAAACAAGTAGTTTGCTTTAGAAACAAAATATCTGGCTCGTCTGTGGTTGATACCAGTATTCCTCAAGGCTCCATTCTTGGTCCTCTTCTCTTTGCTATCTATATTAATGACCTACCACTACATTTAACGCACTCTTCATGTGATCTTTTCGCTGACGACTGTACTGTTTACAATAGTGACTATGACACCAATAAACTACAGACAGTGCTCCAAAATGATATAAATAGTTTGATTAAATGGAGTAATAAAAATAGTATGTTGATAAACACCAACAAAACAAAATCCATGCTCATCACTACAAGACAGAAACTGCAAAATGCAACAAAAACTTCACTACAGCTTTGTGCTGGAACTAAGTCAATAGAAAATGTTCATGAACATAAAACCCTAGGACTCATCATTGATCAGCATTTAACTTGGAATTCTCACGTACATAACCTAACAAATTTGATTGCACAGAAAGTTTACCAATTAGCCAAAATTAAACACTTTATCGACAAAGACACAAGAAAAATATACTACATATCACACATACAAACACACTTAGATTACTGTTCCACAATCTGGGATGGATGCTCAGTCTCAAACACAAAAAGGCTCCACTCACTTCACAAGCGAGCATTAAATCTTATTTGGGACAAACACCCAGTACAGACTGTTGATCAACACAAACAACTCAAAATTCTACCCCTCAAAAATAGAATCATTTTTAACAAAGTTAAGTTTGTTCACAGAATTCTATCGCACAATGCTCCGCCTTACTTGTGGTCACTGTTTACGTATAACACTAAACATAGCTAGCGTTTAAAAAACTGTCTTCTTCCTAAACCCAGGATTGATTTGTACAAGAAAAGCCTTGCATACTCTGCAGTACAGCTCTGGAACACCCTCCCCTACAATTTAAAATCCATTGGTAATACTTCATCCTTTAACTCAAACCTGTTTCATTATTTACTTGCTTGTAATTATATGCCTCCATAAAATAACCAGCACTCTCTCAACACATGGCTCGTAAACCATCAAGTACTTCAATGACATAGTTAGAAAAGCAACTTGTTAGATATTGTTAGAAATTATTTTAATGTTTGTTAAAAAAACATATGTTAGAAGATCTGTATTTACAATGTATTTTTATTTATGTATATGTCTGCGTGTGTATGCGTGCGTGAGTGCTATTTTATTAGGTTAATTACTTCTTCTCTTTTACTTTGAATGTAGTAGTTAAATCTTACACTCTTTTGATATGTTTTTCCTAATTTAATTTGTATTTTTGTACTAAATCAAATGTGTGGAAAGAATGAAAGATGGAGTGATGAAGGGCAGAATGTAAGACATGCCTGCGTGCCCAATTCTTTTAGCCTTTAAAAATAAAGAAAGAAAGAAAATAAAACATATGGGACACATTGTGTGAAGAAAAGACCTGTTGTCATACACACAGCATAGAGATAGAATAGGGTTTTGGCCAGCTTCCATGCTACAAGTCTGACCACTAGTGTATTTTCTTCAACTCACAGTTTTACATACAACAATGAACTATATCATAAATTTCCACCAAATTAGTGAAAGAATGGTGAACAAAACCAAAAGAACATCCTGGCCAAACAACATCAACTACAACCAAAGCAAGCACACTGGAAAAGAGAAAGCTCTTTACCTGGATATAATTACCTGTCTGAAAACTGTGCATGAAATATATATATTTAAAAAATGAAAAAACTATCATACTTAGCCCAAAGGTAAGTTTTGCAGACTTTATTCTAAGTACAATGCATTTCCCCAAACAAAGTTTCAAATTCAGTAAAAGAAGACTGCACTACCCCCACAACTCAAATATCTGTTCTTTCTAACCCAGTGATCCCTTCTTACAGTTACTCTCTTAGTCCTCACAACTCAAATGTCTGTTCTTTCTAACCCAGTGATCCCTTCTTACAGTCACTATCTTAGTCCTCACAACTCAAATGTCTGTTCATTCTAAGCCAGTGATCCCTTCTTACAGTTACTGTCTTAGTCCTCACAACTCAAATGTCTGTTCATTCTAAGCCAGTGATCCCTTCTTACAGTTACTGTCTTAGTCCCCACAACTCAAATGTCTGTTCATTCTAAGCCAGTGATCCCTTCTTACAGTTACTGTCTTAGTCCTCACAACTCAAATGTCTGTTCATTCTAAGCCAGTGATCCCTTCTTACAGTGACTGTCTCAACATAAAAACACTTCAGACAATGCTATCCTCATTCTAAGCCAATGATACCTTCCCACAGTCACTGTCTCAACATAAAAACACTTCAGACAATGCTATCATCATTATAAGCCAGTGATACCTTCCCACAGTGACTGTCTCAACATAAAAACACTTCAGACAATGCTATCATCATTATAAGCCAGTGGTACCTTCCCACAGTCACTGTCTCAACATAAAAACACTTCAGACAATGCTATCATCATTATAAGCCAGTGGTACCTTCCCACAGTCACTGTCTCAACATAAAAACACTTCAGATAGTACTATCTTAAGCCAGTGATCCCTTTCTACGGTCACTGTCTCAACATAAAAACACTTCAGATAATACTATCCTCATGTAATACCACAGAATGGACACACACAAAAAAAAACAATAATCCACTTGAGATGTGGTCAGCAAAACACGGCAGCTCAGAACTCTAGCCTATCTCTCTTCCGCTCCCAAAATCATCCATTCCACAAGACAGACTTCAGATTAGCGGGATGGCATGACATCAGTATTCCCTCTAAGTTGTGCTAGTATGTGCCTGTGTACAAATTTTTTGCCCTTGGTGCAGAGATTTTTTGGTTAAATGCACCAGTCTGTTACCGATTCACTCACAGCTTTCTTCTTCATCATTCACTCTGACAATCGGCACCAATCTCTCCCGCAATGTGGCAACTGATCGCCACGGAGCATCTCCCGTAGGAGGCTGAAGTCTGGCCAGGTCCTTGACTGGGTTGTGCAGCTGGCAACTCTGTGGAGGATGTGATGTGGAGTCTGTTGCTCTTTACTGTGGGCACACAGGTCTTTTGGGCCAAGTTTCCAACTTGTGGTATAGTTGGTTTCTCAGCCTGCAATGTCTCAATCTCACTTGGGCTCACAACTTGAATGCCTGTAGCTCTTTTGGCTCATGAACTAGAATGTTTGTTCATTATACTCCACAGCTTAGAGAGAGTACTCTTACTACTACACATCAGCTAACTCTTCTCCAGGAACTCACAACAGCTACTGTATCCAACTCCTGTTCTCACTCAGCCTCCATGTTTCAAGGTTGCTGTCACAAAAATGGATACAACAAGGAGCTTACGTATACAACAGCAGCAGATCATTGTAAAAATCTTCAACACGTTTTCCCAGCTGATTTAACAATCTCTCTGTGGTACATGTGACATACAAGACAAACTGCCAACCCAGTTCATGGACCTGACTGGAATTTGACATAAAATGATCTTATGACCCTCCACAATCTGATATACATCGAACCTGTGGTCTGTGACAGCAGCAGTAGTGATGGAATATAAAAAGAATAAGAAACACCTTTTCTTCTTGTCTGCCTGCTACCAACTTGAGGGGAAGAAGTCCAATTTTTGAGAAGAAAAGTCCAGGTTTTATGAGACTCATTAAAATTTGATTTTTTTCATAACATGGTTTCCCTGTATACTCTAAGATCACTGCAACAGTTTCTTCCTGTGCAGCTCAGGCAGGCTCTGCTGCTATGAACCATCTGTGAAGAAAGACCACACAGGAAATCATACAAGGACGTGATGCCACAGAGGCAACCATTGGCTGGAGAGAAAATCTTGGCACTTAGTGGGATCAGAATGATTGTTCAACAAGCTTGTCATCTTAAACTACCTTGATTACCCAAATCAAAACACTAACTGAACGACCATCTGTAAGTGTTTAGAAAAAAAAAAACAACAACCAAAAACCTTACTCACGGGATACTGGTAGAGGATCCTGCTGGTAGCCGGCCTCACACCGTAATATTGCATTACTGGTGGAGGTGCAGTTTTTTTCAATCTCAGTGTGTAGCAGATAACTAGCTTCGTCACAAGGTCTACAAGATTCGTCCATATGGCGGTGTTTGTCTGTGAAAGTACCTGTGGGAAGAAGTCAGGCATCATACTAAATTGTCTTTAATCCAACTTACAAGAAACAAAAAACACTGATGTATGTATCTGATCTGGCCTGTGAGACAGGACTTTTAGATCTCTTCTGTGTGGTGAGGTCAAACTGTACTTTTGTATGGTGCAGAAACATGAGCAACATATAAACAAACAAAAAAAAAACAAAATTCAGGTTCTGAGATGTAAGAAATATTGTCAATCAGCAGCATGTAAGATCAGCTCTTTAATGGAAATACACAGTATTAAAATAACACTACAGTGAATACCAGGACATATCAACATTCAAGGAAACAAGAGAGCAGATAGACTGGCCAAAAAAAAAAAAAGAGCAACAAGGAACCAGCCAAATAATCCAATCTCTTTACAAACGTAAAATAAATAATAAGAAATAACAAAAAGGAGGCACGGCTGAATGACTGGGCACTGGGAAACACGAGCAGAGCTGTACATGACCACCCCGAATGTGAAATATGCCATAAACATACTAAACAGATGACAGCAGACCATCATTTTTCAACTAAGAACAAGGTACATCCCCCTGAAGACATCTTATGTTATATCTCATATCCTTCTTGCGCCGTTAAACGTCACATAGGGCTCGCAAGGTAGTTCACCAATTTTTCCGGTCTTCAGCGAGTCTTTCAACCTTACCAAGGGATTTTATGCTTGTTAATTTGGAAGACATACACCAGATAAAACTTGATGAAATGCCCAAATGCCCACTGTATGATAATAACCAAGAAACAGTCACACACAATCTATTATAGTGAATGTCAAAGATTTACAACAGGAATACCTACCTGAACATCCAAACCTCAAAAATACATTATACACAAACTCAATACAATTAAGAAGACCTGCAGATACTTTGCTATCACTTCATACCAAAGAGAACAAGCTCAAATGACTGCTGGATTGGAGAAATGAAAACATTGACTTTTGGAATGTGAAACAAAAACTATTATTGGAATGAGAAACATAGACTATTATTGGAATGAGAAACACAGACTATTATTGGAATGAGAAACAGAGACTATTATTGGAATAAGAAACATTGACTATTACTGGAATAAGAATGATATGGATGAAAGAAAGAGAAAATATAATGGACAACTTCTCATACTTTACAAAAGACTAAAAAATAAGATGAAAAAATTACTTGATTATCAGTCTTGTTACTGTAATAGTTTAATCTTCTTTTTAATTCTCAATAGAACTCTCCCCCTTTTCGTTTGTTGGGGGGGGGGGGGGGAACGGGACTTTTAATCATAAGAAATTTAAAACACAACAAACTCACCTGGATTGCAATTTAAACAGCCTCGCAAGAGCGGGTCATACTTTTGACCTTGGCCACAGAATATGGGTGCAGCATGAGCAACATCAAAGTGCATCGTCATATAAACAGCAAACAGAAAAAATTTCACATATCTGAAATATGATCACAGAATTAAATACAAACTTTTTAAAAAGTTTGTAGACATAATATGGTCAGTTTAATATGTGTTTTTCACAAAGTATGTGGTATGCACCATGCAAAGTGACAAGAGAATATATGTCAATAATAAAATTCTGCCACACACTCTGTGTGCACTTTTACATCAGTGTCTGATTAAGTGATCGATCAGTGAGTCAGGAATACAATTTATGACATCACATTTTTCATACATATCTCTGGGAACAGAAGGTTTTCCTTTATCATTTTTCCTTTAGGGTTCTATGCTCTAAAATTAATCTGTAAACTGTGATGCTTGACTGCAAGGTTTGAGCCAACATCATGTGAAAGCCAGACATAGACTGTAGCTACACAGATGTTAAGCTAGCAGACTGGACAAAAAAAGCCAGACATAAACTGTAGCTACACAGATGTTAAGCTAGCAGACTGGACAAAAAAGCCAGACATAAACTGTTGCTACACAGATAATGTTAAGCTGGCAGACTGGACAAGAAAGACTGGTATTGATTCAAGGGTGCATCATCCCATGTTGAGAACAAAGCTACTACCAAAATACAAATTCATATTTAAATCCTGTTACTGGGAACCCATCATCTTTGCATTTCAGATACATCCATCCACAGATGCTTCAATTATTTCTTCATTGTACAATAACTGACGACATATAACCTGTGTTGGTCAACCATCCTTCTGGTCCTTGAGATTACTCGTTAATTTTTTTGTCACCCTAAGTTTTGCTCCTAGCTCCTTCATTCTTGACAATGATGCCAATTCACATTTGTCAATGAGGTATTTTGTCTGGACAGCCTCTTATAGCATTGATGATGTAACCTCAGTACATTGCCTGTCCTTTATGATAAATGAACTGGCCAGATGATCCGTCTTTTTTTCATTTTCTCCGACTCCTGTATCTTATATCCTTCCCGTGCCGTTAGACGTCACATAGGGCTCGCAAAGTAGTTCGCCAATTTTTCCTGTCTTCGGCGAGTCTTTCAACCTCAACAAAGGATTTTATGCCTGTTAACTTGGCCTCTCTTAATAATGTTCTCTTCAGAGTTTCACGCGGTCTGCCCCTTTTTCTTCGGCCTGTTGTGTTCCACTTGATAGCTTGTTTTGGGATTCTCTGCTCATTTCTTCTCATCAAGTGGCCAACATATGTCCATCTCCTTTTCCTGATCACCCGTGAGACTGGTTGTTGTTCAGTCATCTGTCTTATCTCTGCATTGTTCTTGAATTCATTCCACTTGATGCCGAGTATTTTCCTTAGGCATTTGTTTTCAAAAGAGTCTAATTTCTTTTCTATTTCTTTAGTTGTTTTCCAGCTTTCGCATGCATAAATGAGGGTGGATATTACATTTGAATTGAATAGTCTTAACTTGGTTTTTGTGCTTATAACTTTTGAATTCCATATGTTCTCAAGATTCTTGAAGATTGATGCTGGTTTTGCAATTCTGATCCTAACTTCCTTTCTAGTGTCACCATCCTGGTCTATGTAGCTGCCAAGGTATGCAAATTGATTGACTTCTTCAATATCTGTCCCTTCTATGTTATTTTTCCATTTTGATTGATGGGAATTTTCATTATTTTTGTTTTGTCCTTGTTAATTTCAAGTCCTATTTTGCTAGCCAGTGAAGACAGGCTATCTGTTTTTTCTTGCATGGAATTCACATTATTACTGATAAGAGTTATGTCATCAGCAAAATCAAGATCTTCTAGTTGGGTCCCATGTACCCAGTCAATACCTGTGTTACCTGTGCAGCATTTTTTCATTATGAAGTCTATTGTAATCCCAAAAAGTAAAGGAGACAGTATACATCCTTGTTTCACGCCTGTTTCAATCTGGAACCATTCACTCATCCCTTCTTCTGTCTTGACTGCACAACCATATCCATTGTATAAGTCCTTAATGATGTTGACAATTTTAGATGGTATTCCATATAGACATAAAATTCTCCATAATGAATCTCTGTGTATGCTATCAAATGCCTTCTTAAAATCTATGAAATTCAGTATTAATGGTTTCTGCTTTTCAATATGTTCTTCAAGTATTATTCTGAGAGTAAAGATCTGGTCGAGACAGCTTCTCCCTTTTCGAAATCCTGCTTGTTCTTCTCTCATTGCAGTATCCACTATATCTTTGAGTCTATTCAAAATGACCTTGCAAAATACTTTTGACACAACTGATATTAAGGTTACTCCTCTCCAGTTGTTACAGTCACTAAGGTTGCCCTTTTTTGGTATTTTAACAATGATTCCATTCTTCCAATTAGAAGGGACCTTTTCTTCTTTCCAAATCTTGTTAAACATTCTCTGTAGTTGTCTCATGTTGTCACTATTGATAGCTTTTAGCATCTCGGCTGTTATTTCATCTTCACCTGCAGCTTTGTTGTTAGCCATTAAATTCACTGCTGTTTCAATTTCATGCAATTTAATTTCATCTAGATTGACATTTAGTTGTGGGGCTGGTAAGTCAGTTTCAAGGTTTAACAATTCTTTTGGGTGTGGTCGATTGAGTATTTCTTGGAAGTGTTCAGCCCATATTTGCTTTTGGTCTTTATTTGATGTTAATAGTGTTCCAGTTTTGCTAAAGATTGGTCTTTCTTTAGATGTAATAGTACCTGTTAGCCTCTTTTGTATGTTATATAAAGTTTTGCTGTCTCCTGTTTTTGCTGCTTTTTCTGCCTCTTTCGCCATATTGTCTATGTATTCTCTTTTATCCCTTCTAGCTGAACTTTTTACTTTCTTGTCTATGTCTTTGTATTTTGCTTTTGCCGAATCTCTTTCATGATCTGCTTTTGCATTCAACATGTTTAATTTGACTGCTCGTCTTTCATGTATATACTTCCATGTTTTATCTGATATCCATGCTTTTCTATTTGGTTTTTCCAATCCAGCGCTTACTTTTGCTGCTGTGATTATGGCTGTGCTGTAAGAATTCCATAACTCATCTATACCTATCTCCTCAACTTCACTGTGTGTTTTGGAATGATTGGCAAGTTCCTGATTGAAATTAATGTTAGTATTTTCTTCTTGTAGGCTGTGGATGTTTATCTTTCTGTGTACTGATTTCTTGTGTTGACTTTTCAGTTTTAGTTTTATTTTCCCTATGCACAGGTTGTGATCACTGTTGACATCTGCACCCCTATAAGCCCTTACATCCATGAGAGATGTTCTGTATTGCTTTCTAATACAAAAATGGTCTATCTGGTTTCTAGTTCTATCATCTGGAGATATCCACGTTGTTTTATGTATCTCTTTGTGTGGGAATATTGTGCCTCCAATGACCATGCCCTCTGTTAGACATATTTCAATTATCTCTTTCTCCATTCTGATTAACCATGTCAATTCCTTCTTTCCCCATCACTTTTTTCAACGTCGGTATTATCCTTCCCTACCTTAGCATTGAAGTCCCCCATAGCAATTAGGATGACTCCTGTATGGCCTGGTACAAAATTAAAAGTCTGTTTGTGGATCTATGACAGATGAGGGGATCCAACTACTGTTGCCTTAGCAGAAGTTTCTTCAGCTTGTTCACCAAGTCTCTCAAACTGCACCTTTTTTTGTCTAGTCTTGGGACTTTTCCCAGTTTTCATTGCAAGGCTACTTGCTGCAGCAAAGGGGGTGAAGATGCCTGTCCGACGAGGCAATGAGTGACCCATAGCTGATATGCTAGAGTCAGGGTTAGCAAACTATAGCTGACCAAGACCCTGTCCCACCTCTCTGTAGGAACAGACCTAACCTGGCTAACAGGGCAGGGATCGCCACAGTCCTCACAGTGGCGCTAAAGAAGCATTGCACGCCCGCTGCTTTTTAGCTGTACTCCGGGACTGAAAAAAGTAGCTGCCATAACTCACTCCCATGCCCACGTGATGCTGTTCCTCAACACCTCTACAGCCTCGACTGCAAAGAATGCCAGCTTGCATTTACAGGGAGTTCGTACAAGTTGCACCATTGGCTTCTTTGACTGGTCTGACATTTGAGTCAATTTTTGTGAAGGACCAGGCAAATCTCTTGCCATGAACTCTGATCCATCTGTATAAAAAACAGTGTTGTCACCTCTTTGTTTTCATTAATTAGTGCTCTGACTTCAGCATTTACTGTGTTTTCATTAATTAGTGCTTTGACCTCAGCATTTACTATGTTTTCATTAATTAGTGCTTTGACTTCAGCATTTACTATGTTTTCATTAATTAGTGCTTTGACCTCAGCATTTACTATGTTTTCATTAATTAGTGCTTTGACCTCAGCATTTACTATGTTTTCATTAATTAGTGCTTTGACTTCAGCATTTACTATGTTTTCATTAATTAGTGCTTTGACCTCAGCATTTACTGTGTTTTCATTAACTCTTTCCACTCACGAGAGCCCCATAAGGATCTTTGCGGTTTAGCAATGGCACCCTCGAGAGCCCTATGTGACACCAGAGTTTCTTTCGTTGAAAACATGATGTTACTTTTCATTTAACCAGTTAGAACTCTTCTGGATTAAAAGTTATGCTAGTGTTTTAAGCATGGGGGATAAAGACGCCATTTTTGATACATAGATAGGGGGTAAAATTCAAGTTTATTTCGAGATTGAGTGGTAGAACGGTCACACCGACCGACTAGATCTAGCTTACTATATGTGTTTCTAGTAGCTGTAGATCTGTTAGATTTATTGGATGTCACAAAAATCCATAAATATTGATTTTTCCGTGTTGAAATTTGAATGACTACGTATTCTATATTGGATTATGACACAGCTAAGGTAAGTATAAAGTAGATTTTATTGTTCAGCCCTAAAATTTTTTTAGCGCCAAAAATTGTTCCATCGTTTCACACCAGTTTTTTTTCTTTTCTTTGTTTTTTTAATGACAAATAACTTCATTTATGGAATCTTCATTCATTTCCGCTCATTTTAATGTGTGATACACACGTGTTGATCATGGAATTAATTTGGTACAATAACTTTTACACTGGGACCCCTTCTCCAAAATGTCCGCGCCGTAAGAAACTAAGGAACATTTTGGAAGTAACGCGGGTGGAAAGAGTTAATTAGTGCTTTGACCTCAGCATTTACTGTGTTTTCATTAATTAGTGCTTTGACCTCAGCATTCACTGTGCTTTCATCGATTAGTGCTTTGACTTCAGCATTCACTGTGTTTTCATTAATTAGTGTTTTGACCTCAGCATTTACTGTGTTTTCATTGATTAGTGCTTTGACTTCAGCATTTACTGTGCTTCAGAACAAAAAATAAAAGGAAGTGGTCAATATGACAGAAAGTCAGAAATAAGGAAGATACCTGAAGATTCACATGAGAACATTGTATACATCAACTCAAATGTATCCAATGTTTAGTTAACGACTGATCAATCTAATCTGGTCAGCACGGAGGCAGAATTAACTTGGGTTCATGACTGCTCTCTGTATTGCATCATGTTCACTGAGTAAACTGTCACAAAGATGGACGGAATTCCAATGCAATTCCAGGGGAATACATCCAGTAGCATGAGTTAAACAATTACCGAACCTCTGTTAGCTCATGAAATTTATCATGATTATTATTACTGAACTGGAGGATGATTTTTTTTTTCACATTAACTGTACAATAAACAGGTAATAATGGTTTAGAGGAAAGCTCTGTTTTGTTAGCCAGTACTGACACATCTTCAATCTATAAGAAAAACAAAAGCACTTTAAAAAAATGCAGACTCACTTGAAGTCACCTTTCTTGCACTGAAGTGTCTGCCTTCTATTCTGAGGTTTCTGCCATCTATTACATGGTTTCTGCCTGCTATTCTTCCTCTGGAACACGTAACATTAATTCAACATATCTGACATTTAAGAAAAACAGGCTTAAAAATTAAATCAGTCAGGAACAATTTACCATAAATGATATTAGTTATGCAACTTTGTTGCCTTTACCTTGCATCAAAATGTTCCTTAAGAAAGGTGAACAATGGTGATTGGCTGGTCAAGTACTGAACATCAAAAACAGCAAACTAAAAAATGCAGACAAACTGAAAGAGAAAGATTGGACTTCATACTGAGAAGGAAGACAGGGTAGATCCCGGAGAATTGAACTTTTGAGATGGAGCCCTAAAGTGTAAGAAAGATAAGAGTGGAATTAAGTGACAGGTCAAAGACAGCATTGTATGGACAGTTTTTATCTTTGCTTTTATCTTTCCATACTTTAATATTTCATATTTTCCGTACTTTTTTATTATAATTTATTTTAAAAGATCCACATACCCTGTTAGACCTCATGCAACAAGAACTCTGAGACCTTTTTCTTATCTAAACCAACAATGGAAAAAAAGAAGCCAAAATATCTTTCATGCATAAAGGCAAATTTTTTTTTCCCGAAAGAAATAAGGAAAAATTAATTTCCTCATCATGAACAACTTGATATTAAAAAAAAAAAACTTACAAAAAAACATGACATACCTTCTTCTCTATCAGAGGTGGTGGTAAACTGTGGCCAGGATTGAGTGAAATATCACCACTAGTTAGTATGTCACATTCACTGAGCTCAGCTTCAGCTGAAGCTGCCCTCTGCTTACCATCAGCTGGAACCTCTTTTCTTTCTTTGAAGTTTAGAGCCAAGTCAGTCTGTGGGGCAAAGTGAATTCATGAAAAATATAGTATGCAATGAAACTATCCCTGGAGAGATTCCTACATTGTCCTGATAATCAGTATTCTGATGAAGATGTGTGACCATTTTAAGATATTACTTTGACCTGACAATGTGTAGACCTTCTACTATATGCCAGGCTTCAGCTTCGTTGTTAGCTCAGACACCAACATTAATCTCTCTCACAAATGTGGTAGTTCATCTCAGGTTTTCAGCATCACCGTGGAAATTCTCTTGCAGAGGGTTGGAGTCTGGCTAGGTCCTTCATCTGAGTGAGTAATGTCGTTTGAGCGAGATTTGCACTGTACTGTAGTTCTTTGTATGTCTGCGTCACTTTGCAACCTGGGCCCAGTATATCCATCTTCAGCATGCATTTCTTTCAGGTTTGCTTTCGTAGCGTTTGACTGTCCCCAACCATCCTACATGGCAGCAGGATTTGAGTTATGCCTTGTCTGGCCCCATCCCTAAGACCTGTCTGGTATAGCTCTTCAGATCATGGAGACACACAGGCTCTCTCACCAAAAGCTAACAACAAACAAGAGAGAGTGGTACTACCAATCCCTGCAAAACCTTGAGGGAAACTCTTGACAGTCAAAGGCCTGTGGTAGTAAACCTCGAAAGAAAAATCAGGAGAGAGGTTGTTTAGCCTACCCACATTCTGGCATCCACTGCAATTCTTGTTAGTTTTCAGCCTCACTGACTTTGTTCTTCTTCTGGAGCTGATTGCTGTCAGCACCCAAGAGGGGAAAAATTCAACACATGCAAAGCACTTTCTCCATACCAATAATCTGGTCAAAACAGGATTAAATGAGGGGGTATCAGAAAGTTCTCTGACTGGACCTGCCGTGACAGTACTGTTCAACAATTATGTGAGGGATGCCGTGCTTTAGGAAATGAATGAAAGGTAGATGATAATGAGAAAAAAGTCTTAATATTCTAAACTAAACAAACTCTGAACAAAGTAAATAAACTACGTGAATTGCCACGAGACATAATGTTTACCATGAACCTCAAGCAGAACTTGGCCAAGAAAGACTAGAAATAAACCAGAAACTGAACAGAAGATAATAATAAAAGAAAACTTTCACAGCTACGGAACACTGGGCACTCAACAGCACCTTCAGCAGAGGAAGACGCTGTTAAAATCTACTATCTAGTTAATACGAGGGCTGTTCACAAAGTTCCGGGACTGAATTTTTTACTAAATGCGTAGACTTACTGGCTTCTTGGTCTAGTGTTCTTCAAAGTAGTCTACTTGTGATTACATACACTTATTCAAGTGGTCCTACCTAAACCTTCACTTATAATTTTATGGCAAGTAACAACTGATATTCCTACATCCTCTGATTGTTAGATGTCAGTTAGCATATTTCTCACATATATGCCATTATTTGGAGCTGGTGGAAGTGATCTCCACAGATCACTTTGCACTGAAAACCCTTATATAGGGCTTTGATGACATTCACTATCTTATGAGGGAGCCCATGCCATCTTAGAATTTTCCACAGTGCATCTCTGTTGACACTGTTGAAGGCTTTCTCAAAATCTATAAACAGTGGATATGTTGTGCTATGCCACTCATTTGCCTGTTCTAATATTTGTCTAAGGACAAATAAGAGATCTATGCATGATCTTCCTTTCCTAAATCCTGCCTGCTCTTTCCAAGTTTTCCCTCAAGTGCTGGTACAATTCTGTTGATGATTATGCGGCAGAATACTCTGCTGGTGAGTGGCAGGAGGGTATTACATGATGTGTAAGTGGATGTCAAGTTTTATGACAAGTTTACTTGTGATACACACGGCATGAACTGGCTTTTGCTTGGACAAGCTTACTTGCGACACACATGAAATGTGTTAAAGAGCTCCACCCCATATGGATTAATTCATGTACTTAAATATCATGCTATTATGGATTAGTCAGCATAATATTTACCTTGCTAATTTTTCCAAACTGTAGCCCCAGTAAACTCCAAGTGTTCTGTTCCTGTGAAAGTAAATAAAAATTTGCAAACTTTTATATACTCAAATACTTCTAGACAATACCAATATCAGATAAATGTGTCCTGGACATCATAATAACATACACTGCAAAGACAGTCTATACACATATCATTCAAAGTCTGTTAATTTGTAATCTGCACCTATGTCACACAGCATGAGTAGGTGCAATGGTTAGTCTTCTTCTTCTTCTTCGTTTGCTCTCTTTGAGCGAGACTTGCAATGTACTGCGGTTATTGGCATGTCTACGTCACTCTGCTTTCTGGGCCCAGTACATTCGTCTTCAGCGTGCACTTCCTTCAGGTTTACTTCCATAGCCTTTGTCTGTCGCCAGCCATCCCACAAGACACCAGGGTTTGAGTTGTGCTTTGTCTGGCCCCAGCCATCCCACAAGACACCAGGGTTTGAGTTGTGCTTTGTCTGTCCTCAGCCATCCTACAAGACACCAGGGTTTGAGTTATGCTTTGTCTGTCCCCAGCCATCCTACAAGACACCAGGGTTTGAGTTGTGCTTTGTCTGTCCCCAGCCATCCCACAAGACACCAGGGTTTGAGTTGTGCTTTGTCTGGCCCCCACCCTCAGACCTGTCAAGCTTGGGTGACCCTGCCAGGCTGCCAGCACAGCTCTGTGGGTCATGGGGACACATAAGCTCTTTCTCACCACGACAAGGTAACAACTCATGAGAGAGACAAGGATTAGGGAACTGTTTCACTTCACAATTCGCATTTAGGATTAGCCAAAATGATAGGCACACTGATCCTCATTCCCACCTGACACCTAAACTCTGTCAGGGTTCTAGCCAGTACTACAGAGTGCATGAAGTTTGTTGAGATCCTCCTTCACAAGAGACTGAAACGCTTATAATCTTGTCTGACATTCAATGATGATAATCCTTTAACATTTTATTTAAACATTGTCCACATTTACGATTATAGCACAGCTGTGTTGGCAGAAGAAATCTAAAATCTATCAAGAACATGTTCTCTCGTCATCTTGGAACCGCATCAGCCATATACCATGGCAACAAGCCCTCACACCTACACTGCACTGTAGCTCGAACAGAGTTAAACTGGTACTCATGCACCACTCTCATAGTCTGGTAGTTAAGAACATACTGTTTCACCATTTCCATCTCCTCCAGACCGAATCTGATACACGTGAGCTTTTTGGGGAACCCCCATAGGAGGCCTATAGACGGGACAAGAACCTCAGGGACCTTTTAGTTTGAAGTTGCCTTAAGACAGATGACACTTTTTATGGTACCAGATGTTGCGGACATTGTAGATGCAACACTTGCCCATGTGTTGTCGAGGCTAACCAGATCCCCTTCCCCAAGTCCACATTATCAGTTCTGGAGGGTTTCACCTGCACCTCACGCAATGTTATTTATGCCATTATGTGCAAACGTTGTGATATGAAGTATACAGGGGAGACCTGTTGATGTTTAGGAGATAGTTTTCGTCAACATCTTAATGACACTTCTTAGAGGGCCTGGACACCTGTGGCTAAACATTTTTGACTTAGCAACTACAGAGGAAAACAGGACATTTCTGTTAGTGTGATCCGCTCTTGTTCTGCTAATGTATGATCTTAGAAGGTCCTAGAACAGTGCCGTATTTTCCAGGCTGGCTGTCTCCACACAGCTGGAATTAACAATGTCTTCGGCCTGTCCATCTAAGTCTGTCTGCCACTTCATTGCCATGCACTCCTGCATGCCCTGGACAATAAAGCCACATTAGGCTTGTTACAGTCAGCAGGCTTAATAAACGAACCCATTCTTTTCAAAATAATTTTTTCTCAATCTTTCGAAGCATACTCTGTGAATCCATCATAATGACGCAATGAACTACATCATGGGCAACTAGCCATTTCATTACCGCTGACACGGCCTCAATTTCCACTTGCATGCTTGATGTAGTGATTTCTACCCTGTGCTGCTTGATGTAGTGATTTCTACCCTGTGCTGCTTGATGTAGTGATTTCTACCCTGTGCTGCTTGATGTAGTGATTTCTACCCTGTGCTGCTTGATGTAGTGATTTCTACCCTGTGCTGCTTGATGCAGTGATTTCTACCCTGTGCTGCTTGATGTAGTGATTTCTACCCTGTGCTGCTTGATGTAGTGATTTCTACCCTGTGCTGCTTGATGCAGTGATTTCTACCCTGTGCTGCTTGATGTAGTGATTTCTACCCTGTGCTGCTTGATGTAGTGATTTCTACCCTGTGCTGCTTGATGCAGTGATTTCTACCCTGTGCTGCTTGATGCAGTGATTTCTACCCTGTGCTGCTTGATGTAGTGATTTCTACCCTGTGCTGCCTCTCTTCCATTGCGGTAGACAACAAAACTCCAACTACTTTTGCTGTTCCCAGTCACTGAGCCATTTGTATATATTACCGTGTCAGAAGACCCACAGTGATTCTGGATAATTACAAATCCAATGTAACTAATGTACGTCTTACTGCAATAATCCACAACAGAAACCAGCAGGATACTCATTTTTTTCTTCAAACAAAAAGAACATATCACCCAGTTTTGTGCTGGGGTTTTAAACTACTACAATGACTGATAATATATTAGTAGTTTTTTTTAAAAAAATATTACAGGTCCAAATGTCTGAGCCAAGTATGTTCCTTAAGAAAGGTGAACAATGATGATTGGCTGGTCAAGTACTGAACATCAAAATGTTCCTTAAGAAAGGTGAACAATGGTGATTGGCTGGTCAAGTACTGAACATCAAAATGTTCCTTAAGAAAGGTGAACAATGGTGATTGGCTGGTCAAGTACTGAACATCAAAATGTTCCTTAAGAAAGGTGAACAATGGTGATTGGCTGGTCAAGTACTGAACATCAAAATGTTCCTTAAGAAAGGTGAACAATGGTGATTGGCTGGTCAAGTACTGAACATCAAAATGTTCCTTAAGAAAGGTGAACAATGGTGATTGGCTGGTCAAGTACTGAACATCAAAATGTTCCTTAAGAAAGGTGAACAATGGTGATTGGCTGGTCAAGTACTGAACATCAAAATGTTCCTTAAGAAAGGTGAACAATGGTGATTGGCTGGTCAAGTACTGAACATCAAAAACAGCAAACTAAAAAATGCAGACAAACTGAAAGAGAAAGATTGGACTTCACACTGAGAAGGAAGACAGGGTAGATCCTGGAGAATTGAACTTCTGAGATGGAGCCCTAGAGTGTAAGAAAGATAAGAGTGGAATTAAGTGACAGGTCAAAGACAGCATTGTATGGACAGTTTTTATCTTTGCTTTTATCTTTCCATACTTTAATATTTCATATTTTCCGTACTTTTTATTATAACTTATTTTAAAAGATCCACATACCCTGTTAGACCTCATGCAACAAGAACTCTAAAACCTTTTTCTTATCTAAACCAACAATGGAAAAAAAGAAACCAAAATATCTTTCATGCATAAAGGTACATTTTTTTTTTCCAAAAGAAATAAGGAAACATTAATTTCCTCATCACGAACAACCTGATATTAAAAAAAAAAAACTTACAAAAAAACATGACATACCTTCTTGTCTATCAGAGGTGACGAGCCAGGAGGTGGTAAACTGTGGCCAGGACTGAGTGAAATATCACCACTAGTTAGTATTTCACATTTACTGAGCTCAGCTTCAGCTGAAGCTGCCCTCTGCTTACCATCAGCTGGAACCTCTTTTCTTTCTTTGAAGTTTAGAGCCAAGTCAGTCTGTGGGGCAAAGTGAATTAATTAAAAATATAGTATGCAATGGAACTATCCTTGGAGAGATTGCTACATTGTCCTGATAATCAGTATTCTGATGAAGATGTGTGACCATTTCAATATATTACTTTGACCTAACAATGTGTAGACCTTCTACTATATGCCAGGCTTCAGCTTCGTTGTTAGCTCAGACACCAACATTAATCTCTCTCACAAATGTGATAGTTCATCTCAGGTTTCCAGCATCACCATGGAAATTCTCTTGCAGGGGGTTGGAGTCTGGCCAGGTCCTTCATCTGAGTGAGTAATGTCATTTGAGTTTTTTTTGCACTGTACTGTACCTCTTTGTATGTCTGCGTCACTTTGCAACCTGGGCCCAGTATATCCATCTTCAGCATGCATTTCTTTCAGGTTTGCTTTCGTAGCGTTTGACTGTCCCCAACCATCCTACATGGCAGCAGGATTTGAGTTGTGCCTTGTCTGGCCCCTACCCTAAGACCAGTCTGGTATAGCTCTTCAGATCATGGAGACACACAGGATCTCTCACCAAAAGCTAACAACAAACAAGAGAGAGTGGTACTACCAATCCCTGTAAAACCTTGAGGGAAACTCTTGACAGTCAAAGGCCTGTGGTAGTAAACCTCGAAAGAAAAATCAGGAGAGAGGTTGTTTAGCCTACCCACATTCTGGCATCCACTGCATTTCTTGTTAGTTTTCAGCCTCACTGACTTTGTTCTTCTTCTGGAGCTGATTGCTGTCAGCACCCAAGAGGGGAAAAATTCAACACATGCAAAGCACTTTCTCCATACCAATAATCTGGTCAAAACAGGATGTAAATGAGGGGGTATCGGAAAGTTCTCTGACTGGACCTGCCGTGACAGTACTGTTCAACAATTATGTGAGGGATGCCGTGCTTTAGGAAATGAATGAAAGGTAGATGATAATGAGAAAAAAGTCTTAATATTCTAAACTAAACAAACTCTGAACAAAGTAAATAAACCACATGAAATGCCACGAGACATAATGTTTACCATGAACCTCAAGCAGAACTTGGCCAAGAAAGACTAGAAATAAACCAGAAACTGAACAGAAGATAATAATAAAAGAAAACTTTCACAGTTACGGAACACTGGGCACTCAACAGCACCTTCAGCAGAGGAAGACGCTGTTAAGATCTACTATCTAGTTAATACGAGGGCTGTTCACAAAGTTCCGGGACTGAATTTTTTACTAAATGCGTAGACTTACTGGCTTCTTGGTCTAGTGTTCTTCAAAGTAGTCTACTTGTGATTACATACACTTATTCAAGTGGTCCTACCTAAACCTTCACATATAATTTTATGGCAAGTAACAACTGCTATTCCTACATCCTCTGATTGTTAGATGTCAGTTAGCATGAATATTTCTCACATATGTGCCATTATCTCACTGGCGTGGGAGGTGGCCGGTCTGCAAAGGCGGTGGTCATCTTCAAGTTATCAGAGTCCACTTTTACAGCAGGAAAACCACTCAAATATCTTTGATAAACTTAGGCACGTCTCACCAAAAGCTGACTGTTTCATAAGTTTCAGCACCAGTTTTCCTGAGATAAATAGAAATCAATATACACATGCAGGTGAATTTTCTCATCCATGTTGAAAGATGCTGGAACCTGCAGGTATGCATTCACCTGGAGGCTTGCACAGTGCAAATTACTGAAGATAATAAGTTCAGATTCTGCATGTGCGGTCGGGAACAGTTCCAACAACTCATACCTTGGTGCCACTTCGCTGCATACTATAGTTTCCTGGAAAAAAATTCAGTACCAGAACTTTGCAAACAGTCCTCATACATTGCGGAGTAGATCTTGCAGTGTCTTTACCGACACTGACTTTGATCTTTACTGTAATAAAATGAGACTCCAGGCATCCCTCACTTTTTTGTGTTTCACAGATATTGCAGTGTTTTTCCAAAATTATTAATTTCTCTAATTTCCAGAACATGTCTTCTACAAATGGTTTCAGTTTAGCATCACAAGTTGATCGCTGACAATACGCTTACCACACTTGTACGCATCACGTCACATTCTGATGATTCTTGCAGTATTTCAAACTTTTCACTGTATTGAAACTGGGCCTATAATATTAAATCAGTTACTGTCAAGATAAGAAGCTGCTGGGCAAGCTAACTATCCAGCACACCAAAGCATCACAAGAAGTATGGAACAGGACAGTAATTATGAGAAGTTGATAAAAGCTGTAAAACTATCATAAACAAACAACAATCTGGCAAAGACAAAATCAGGAACGAGGAGGTCTGGCGGAGAGCAGGACAAGACCCTATGAACCAGCAAATCTTGTCTAGGAAATGGAGGTGGATCGGCCACACAAGCAGGAAACCTTGACACCAGCATAACATGACGAGCACTGACATGGAATCCTCAGGGAAATAAAAACTGAACATGGCCTAGAAATACTTGGAAAAGGGAAATTATGACATTGCTCAAGGACAAGGGATACCCATGGAAGGAAGAAGAGAATAAATCCAATAACAGGGATTAGAGAGCCTTTGCTCCCAAGGGAATGAAAAATGATGATGATGAAGCTCTATAAGGAGTGTGCCCAAGGACAGTAATTACCAGAAGTTGATAAAAGCTGTAAAACAACTGTCATAAACATTTTTTTTAAAAACCCAAAAACAAAAACCTTTCCAAACTGTAATATGAAGAATTCTTTTTCTCCTGATCTAAAGCACATTAACACTTAGAAGAGTTTTAACATTTTTACTATATGTAAATCTAACACGGACACACTTAAGATAAATGTTTTTTTTTTGTTTTAAATGTTAACTTACACGAAAGTCCTCCGCACCATTCTCCTTATGGATCTTGTTTAGTTCTTTCTTCCTTTTCACATCAAACAAATCTTCAGTGTAGTCCCAAGATGAAGTCATCATCTGAGAAGAGGAAATACAATTCCATAAACACAACTAATTACTGATTTATGTTACTTTTGTTAGTAGGGGATTGCTGGGTTGGATGATGTATGGTGTGGGTTTATCCCACAAGACCGCTATGCTAGCCATGAAGGCCAACCTGGATCACTCTGAAAACATCTGGCTAAAGGCGCTCTGATGAAGTTGTGACGGGCCTACCTGACAGTTGATTTTCACTTGCTTTCAAATTCAAGAAAGGAGATAAAACGGACCGACTTGCATAGAAAACGGACGGACAATCCCAAAACAAAACAATCTCGCTCTCTGAACCTTAAATGCCCAAGGCATATAGGGCTTCTGTAAGGGTTTTCCACAAATGCACGTCCTTTGCCTTTTTTTCTGCTCTTGCCCATGTGAGCCCTCTATTGCTCAACATCCTCTCTGTTGTTCTTCTCCATGTCTCTACTGGTCTACCCTTACTTCTGTTTCCCTGTGGTGTCCATCTTAGAGCTATTTTTGGTACTGAGTCATCAGTTATCCGGAGCATGTCCCAACCATCGCCAGCGTCTTTCCTCAATAATTGCTGTCAGTGGCTTCATCTGCATTTCTGCTAACAAGATGTTATTTCTTATGCTGTTTGGCCAAAATATTCTAATTCTTTGTAAACATTTAGTCTGGAAAAAATTCTGCTCGTTTTCTATAGTTTTGGTGATTTTCCAGCATTCACTTCCATAAAGTAGTACACTTAAAACATTACTCTTAAATATTCTGATTTTCATCTTCGTGCTAATTTTTTTTAGATTATCCTATAGCCTGCAGTTTTACAAAAGCCTGGTTTGCTCTAGTAAGTCTATTGTTGATGTCTTCTGTGCTGTCTCCAACTTTCTACTCTACCACCAAGATATACAAATTTGTTGACCTCCTCCACTAGTTTGTTACCTATTCTTAGTACAATTCTGTTGTTCACATTTTGCTTCATTAACTTTGTCTTTCCTACACTGACCTTTAATCCTATACTGTTAGATTCTGAGTTAGCTTGTTTATTTTATCTTGCATATCTTTGTAGTTGCTTGATAGTAGACAGATGTCATCCACAAAGTCAAGGTCCTCCAGCACTGTGTCAAGGGTCCATTGTAATCCTCTGCGTTTGTCTGATGTTGCCTACTTCATCAACCAGCTACTGCCAGGATAAATAATGTTGGTGATAGTATGCATCCCTGCTTCACTCCTGTTTGTACCCTAAAGCTGGTGGAAGTGATCTCCACAGATCACTTTGCACTGAAAACCCTTATATAGGGCTTTGATGACATTCACTATCTTATGAGGGAGCCCATGCCATCTTAGAATTTTCCACAGTGCATCTCTGTTGACACTGTTGAAGGCTTTCTCAAAATCTATAAACAGTGGATATGTTGTGCTATGCCACTCATTTGCCTGTTCTAATATTTGTCTAAGGACAAATAAGAGATCTATGCATGATCTTCCTTTCCTAAATCCTGCCTGCTCTTTCCAAAGTTTTCCCTCAAGCGCTGGTACAATTCTGTTGATGATTATGAGGCAGAATACTTTGCTGGTGAGTGGCAGGAGAGTATTACATGATGTGTAAGTGGATGTCAAGTTTTATGACAAGTTTACTTGTGATACACACGGCATGAACTGGCTTTTGCTTGGACAAGCTTACTTGTGACACACATGAAATGGGTTAAAGAGCTCCACCCCATATGGATTAATTCATGTACTTAAATATCATGCTATTATGGATTAGTCTGTGTAATATTTACCTTGCTAATTTTTCCACACAGTAGCCCCCATAAACTCCAAGTGTTCATTTCCTGTGAAAGTAAATAAAAATTTGCAAACTTTTATATACTCAAATACTTCTAGACAATACCAATATCAGATAAATGTGTCCTGGACATCATAATAACATACACTGCAAAGACAGTCTATACACATATTCAAAGTCTGTTAATTTGTAATCTGCACCTATGTCACACAGTATGAGTAGGTGCAATGGTTAGTCTTCTTCTTCTTCCTCGACGTTCGCTCTCTTTGAGCAAGAGTTGCAATGTACTGCGGTTCTTGGCATGTCTGCGTCACTCTGCTCTTTGGGCCCAGTACATTCGTATTCAGCATGCACTTCCTTCAGGTTTGCTTCCATAGCCTTTGGCTGTCCCCAGCCATCCCACAAGACAGCAGGGTTTGAGTTGTGCTTTGTCTGGTCCCAGCCATCCCACAAGACACCAGGGTTTGAGTTGTGCTTTGTCTGGTCCCAGCCATCCCACAAGACACCAGGGTTTGAGCTGTGCTTTGTCTGGCCCCCACCCTCAGACCTGTCAAGCTTGGGTGACCCTGCCAGGCCGCCAGCACAGCTCTTTGGGTCATGGGGACACACAAGCTCTCTCTCACCTCGACAAGGTAACAACTCAGGAGAGAGACAAAGATTAGGGAACTGTTTCACTTCACAATTCGCATTTAGGATTGGCCAAAATGATAGGCACACTGATCCTCATTCCTACCTGACACCTAAACTCTGTCAGGGTTCTAGCCAGTACTACAGAGTGCATGCAGTTTGTTGAGATCCTCCTTCACAAGAGACTGAAGCGCTTATAATCTTGTCTGACATTCAATGATGATAATCCTTTAACATTTTATTTAAACATTGTCCACATTTATGATTATAGCACAGCTGTGTTGGCAGAAGAAATCTAAAATCTATCAAGAACATGTTCTCTCGTCATCTTGGAACCGCATCAGCCATATATCATGGCAACAAGCCCTCACACCTACACTGCACTGTAGTTCGGACAGAGTTAAACTGGTACTCACGCACCACCCTCATAGTTTGGTAGTTAAGAACATACTGTTTCACCATTTCCATCTCCTCCAGACTGAATCTGATACACGTGAGCTTTTTGGGGAACCCCCATAGGAGGCCTATAGACGGGACAAGAACCCCAGGGACTTTTTAGTTTGAAGTCACCTTAAGACAGATGACACTTTTTATGGTGCCAGACATTGCGGACATTGTAGATGCAACACTTGCCCATTTGTTGTCGATGCTAGCCAGATCCCCTTCCCTAAGTCCACGTTATCAGTTCTAGAGGGTTTCACCTGCACCTCACAAAATGTTATTTATGCCATTATGTGCAAACGTTGTGATATGAAGTATATAGGGGAGACCTGTTTACGCTTAGGAGACTGTTTTCGTCAACATCATAATGACATTTCTAAGAGGGCCTGGACACCTGTGGCTAAACATTTTTGACTTAGCAACCACAGAGGAAAACAGGACATTTCTGTTAGTGCGATCCGCTCTTGTTCTGCTAATGTACAATCTTAGAGGGTCCTAGAACAGTGCCTTATTTTCCAGGCTGGCTGTCTCCACCCAGCTGGAATTAATAATGTCTTCAGCTTCCTTTGACTTCTTTAGTTTTCCACTTTTTTAATGCGATTTATACTCTACTTTCTTGTTTATTTCTCCTAGCTTCCTTCCCTACTGCCACCTTCTCTTCTTCTATGGTGTCCTAAATGTGTTTATTGCCCCTCCAAGTCTTGTTCTATTCACCAGTTTCACATTATCTCCCTGCCCCCTCCACACCACGTTGTGAGTTTTAATTTAAACAATTAACTTTCTTTTCTACTCATTTTTTCAGTCCAGGCAATTAGTCTTTTAAAATAATTTTCTACACCTTCTACTGTGTGATCATAAATGTCACCCTCCCACTCTGTGATCATAAATGTCGCCCTTCCACTGTGTGATCACAAATGCCACTCTTCCATTCCACAATCATAAATGCTGTCCTTCCATTCTATGATCATAAATGCCACTTTTCCACTCCATGATCATAAATGCTGTCTTTCCATTCTGCAATCATAAATGTCACTCTTCCACTCTGTGATCATAAATGTCGTCCTTCCACTCTATGATCATAAATACCGTCCTTCCACTCTGTGATCATAAATCCCACCTTTCCCCTCTGTGATCATAAATGTCACTGATATAAATCAGACTATTCAGACTTCTATTTTGCATGTAATTGCAGCAATTTATGTGAGCATTATGAGGATGAATCAAACAAAAGTTAGAAAATGAGAATAAAAATTTCTGACAATAAAAGAAATCCCTCAGTAGTACCATCTGACAGCACCAAGGTCAATGATGTCAGTAAGCAAATAGTACCACTGTTGTTAAGCAGCGCATGTCAAGATGGTGACCTTTTTTTGCAGACATACTCTAAAGGAAGAAGCGCATTCTTGTCTTCTGAAGGCCTCAACCCCTCAGATAAACATCGTGAGAAATGTGAAGCATGCAGCGTAACCAGCTTAACATCACCAACAGTCCTGGGCAAATACACAAAGTGGTGACCCCTGCCAACACGAAGAAAGGAACTTTTTTTTTTTTCTGACTAGAATTCAGGTGCTTCTTCTTCTTCGTTCGCTTCTACCACCAAGACCACCCTATGATCCTACTGAATTTACTTCTGTGGTCCTCGTTTAGTCCTGTGGTTCCCCCGAAAGGACCACACGAGATCCCCGAGAGGACACAAGAGGTTCAGAGTACTGCAGCACTTGAGCCTGTATTCTTGGTGGGTCTCAGAAGCAGGATTGCGTGACACCGTGGTTTTCGTTGCACCAGTTTAGTCCAGAGTTGGACTTTCTCACCGGAAGACCTCGACGTGTTTTGGATGTCAGTATATTCCCACTGGGTGAGAGGTGGTAGCCCACAGTTGGACTTTCTCACCGGAGAACCTCGACATGTTTTGAGATGCCTGTGTATCACTGCCAGGTGAGAGGTGGTTGCCCATCCAGCCCAGTGTTGGACTTTCTCACCGGAAAACCTCAGTGTGATTAGGAAACGCATACATCCCCACCGGGTGATAGGTGGTTGCCTATCTAGACTGCCCTGGTCCAGTGTCTCCGACTTCAGCATTTTGCGGTTGTGGCCGCTACCCTTCCTAGTTGTGACCAGGATGGAGCTTTTGTCCAGGAGGACGAATCCTCGCCACTAGTGACTTCCACCCCTGGGTTGAGCCGGTTTAGGCATATTATCCCAGTATGGGCGTCTTTACGGCGTGACCGACCTCTAGAGCAGAGGTGGCGTGACATGCCTGGCCATCAAGTTTCACCCCTGGTGTGTGCTGGTTTAGGCATATTTCACCAGTGTAGGTGTATTTCGGACATGGCCGGCCTCTAGAGCAGAGGCGCCGTGGTATGTGTAGCTCTCGCAGCGATACTACTGGACATACCGATTAAATTTCACTTTATCCTTTCCTTCACCTTTTCACGTCAGCGCCGCACAGCAACCTTTATTTCTTTTTCGCATTTTCTTCCTTGACCCGGAGGAGCTTCACTCCACATGTGGAATTCAAAGAGTCTCGCCAGCAGTGTCTTAACCTCTGGGTTAAGCCGGTGCATGCAATTCACCCGATATGACTGCACTCAGGACGTGGCTGACCTCCAGACCAGAGGTGCCGTGATTGACTTTTTGCTTCGCTTTATTCTTTCTACCACCTTTTCCGCGCAGCACCCCCATTTGTACCTTTCCTCATTGACCGGGAGGAGCACCGCTCCACACACGGCAGCTGAAGAATCTTGCCAGCAGCGGAATTCAGGTGCTAATTCACAGATGGCAAAAATGCATTGCTAAGCAAGGGAGACTACACTGAAAAACTAGGGGTGTTATTTTTTTCTTGTACCAAATAAAAGTTTCGTGTAATATGCATTTTTAAAATTTCATCTGAAAAACTCTTGTATGCTTCTTGCATTGCTTCTGTTAGTCCATAAAAAGTGATGCATGTAGTGGTAAAGCCTTTTAATAAAAGCATGTGAAGGTGAAGACAATGTCCGAATTGCCACTCAGCGACCTATAGCCGACCAAGATCCTGTTCCACCTTTCCACTGGTATCCTCAGTAACGGGACTAGCCTGGTTAATGAGGCTGGGATCACCATAATCCCCATGATGGTGGAGTCTGCTAAAGAAGTACTGCACATCCTGTTTTTTAGTTGCACTCAGGGGCTGAAAAAACAGCCGCCATGATCAGCTCCCAAGTCAGCATGATGCTGTGTCTCAATATCTCCATCACACCAGCTCCCAAGTCAGCATGATGCTATATCTCAATATCTCCATCACACCAGCTCCAAAGTCAGCATGATGCTGTGTCTCAATATCTCCATCACACCAGCTCCCAAGTCAGCACGACGCTGTGTCTCAATATCTCCATCACACCAGCTCCCAAGTCAGCACGATGCTGTGTCTCAATATCTCCATCACACCAGCTCCCAAGTCAGCATGATGCTGTGTCTCAATATCTCCATCACACCAGCTCCCAAGTCAGCACGATGCTGTGTCTCAATATCTCCATCACACCAGCTCCCAAGTCAGCATGATGCTGTGTCTCAATATCTCCATCACAACGGCTCCCAAGTCAGCATGATGCTGTGTCTCAATATCTCCATCACACCAGCTCCAAAGTCAGCATGATGCTGTGTCTCAATATCTCCATCACACCAGCTCCCAAGTCAGCATGATGCTGTGTCTCAATATCTCCATCACAACGGCTTCCAAGTCAGCATGATGCTATGTCTCAATATCTCCATCACACTGGCTCCCAAGTCAGCATGATGCTGTGTCTCAATATCTCCATCACACTGGCTCCCATGTCAGCACGATGCTGTGTCTCAATATCTCCATCACAACGGCTCCCAAGTCAGCACGATGCTGTGTCTCAATATCTCCATCACACCAGCTCCCAAGTCAGCACGATGCTGTGTCTCAATATCTCCATCACACCAGCTCCCAAGTCAGCATGATGCTGTGTCTCAATATCTCTATCATACTGGTTGCAAAAGACCAGCTCACAGTTCCAGGGAGATTGGAGAAAAAGAAAAGTATGTGTGCCTTTAAATATACTGCATGTTACTGCAAATAATAATTACTGTTGGAATTATTCCCCTGCACACAGATCAGTGCTATGGTAAAGTCAATATGCACACAGTTTTAAGCAATGAATATTTCTAGTTATCTTTTTTTTTTTTTGATAAGTTATTATGAGATACATATTAATTCTCCCTCAGTCAATGGGATATCATTCAGGAAGTGTTGGATATTTCAGTTATTTTTCTCTGAAAAATTATCTGAAGAAATTTGTTAAAAGAAAGCTTGCAAAGAATTCAGTGCAAATCATAGTTTCTATTTCTCCCCATCAAACTGTGATAGGTCACAACTAGTGTAATGAAAAACAGCGACAAATTTGAAATAAATACAAGTTTATCCTTTGGAAAATAACTTTGACCCTGAATTTTCTGATCCCCAGGTTTACAAGTTTTCACACTTTTTCCCTTGTGCTAGATAATGAAACGTACAGGTCCTCTTCAGCTGTTCTACATCTCCATACAGAATGTCGGTGATTGGGGAGTTTGGTGCTATCAGGCTCTTCCAAAGGTCCTTCAATGCACTGCAGTCCAGCAGGTGGTGCTTAACAGTTTCTGCTTCTTGTCTGTTGCAGTGCATGCAGTCTGGTGTGCGGTCAGCGGTCACTCTGTGTAAGTGCTTATTGAGGGTGATGTGTCCTGTTCGCAACCTGAAAATTGTGCATTGGTTTCTACGACATAAGCTCTTGATATGGTCTCCGGGGTTAGACTTTGGCAGGTGTGTATATAGGGATCTTCCAGTTGGATTACTGGCCCAGCTGCCCATCCACTGCTGCTTGCAGTTGTGTATAATGTGTTTAGCCGTTCTTATGTTGGTGGGGATGGGGGGCTGTGACATGGTGGCTCCACTTTTTGCCAGTCTGTCAGCATGTTCATTTCCTCTGATTTCTGTGTGCCCTGGTATCCATTGTAAGGTGGTCTTGATGTCATAGGAGGCAAGTTGGTTTATTGCACTGAGTATGTCAGTTGTAATGTGATCAGCTGATGGTATCCAGTTTTCAAGGGCCTGGAGAACAGACTGGTTTTTTTGTATTTGGTGGTGGTGGCTGCCAGGTCTGCTAATATTGCCTGCATCTCTGCATCATAACTGGAGCAGTGAGATCCACAAGGAACAGAAATGTGGCTTGTTGTCTTGTCTGGAAACATTATGAGTACCCCATATCCTGCATTGTCTGTTTCCTTGAATGCTGACCCATCAGTGTATGCATGGATCCAGTCCTTGGGGTAGGATTCTATGGTCTCCAGTGCACACAGCTTTAGTGTGTTGGGGTCTGATGATTTGTTCACTAATTTGTTCTTGAGTCTGGTGTTAGTTTGAGGAAGTGTGTAGTTTGTGTTTGGTGGGATGTCTGGTACTTTTCTAAGTTCTTCTCTGTCTTCAGGTAGTTTGTGTCTTGTGTTCTGCTATGTGCACTGGAGTTTTCAGTTTCAGTCTATTATTATGCTTCCATTTATCAACCACTGTTCTGTTAGGATGGTCTGGGTGCATGCATTTATATCTTTCTAGTGCTTCAATGGTTGACTTTTTGTGTCTTATATCTAATGGCTATGTTTGCATCAATTTCACATGCAGCTGTGGGTGTTGATCTCACTGCCCCACAAATGAAATGAATGGCTTGGTTCTGGATTCTGTCTACTTGTGTACAAGAGCTCTTTGATGCTGTGGCCTCAAGGGGGAGGTTGTAATCTGTTATAGATCTAACATATCCTGTGTACAGTTGTCTGAGTGTTGCTTTGTCCAGTACTTGCAAGTTGCTTGAGCAAGTTTAGTCTTTTGGATGCTTTTTCTGCTAGTCCATCGATGAACTTCTTAAAGTTCAATTTTCTGTGTAGTTTCAATAGAAAATAAAGAAACACTGCCTTTTTCATGTCATTACTCCATGATGGGTCATGGTGTCCATCTGTATATTTTATTTCATCTGCCAGCAAAACAGAATAAATACAGTCAGAGCTACCTATTCCCTATTCACTAGCTTGCCCTTTTGTGCCTGGATCACATTATTTTTGTTAAAGAGTCTCCCACTGCAGGCATTAGTGATCTATAATGCTTTGTTTTTTTGTTTTTTTTTTCAGTTCATAAATTGTACCTCGGGGGGGGGGGGGGGAAATGTGAAATGCATCTGAGGAAAAAAACTGTGAAATGCAAAAAATTGTGAAATGTATCTGAGGGGAAAAAAAACAAACTGAAATGCATCTGAAGAAAAAACTGAAATGCAAAAAATTGTGAAATGCATCTGAGGAAAAAACTGTGAAATGCAAAAAATTGTGAAATGCATCTGAGGAAAAAAAAAAACTGCAGTGCATCTGAGGAAAAAACTGTGAAATGCAAAGAATTGTGAAATGCATCTGAGGAAAAAAAAAAAAAACTGAAATGCATCTGAGGAAAAAAACTGTGAAATGCAAAAAATTGTAAAATGCATCTGAGGAAAAAACTGTGAAATGTATCTGAGGGGGAAAAAAAAACTGTGAAATGCATCTCAGGGAAAAAAAAACTGTAAAATGCATCTCAGGAAAAAACTGTGAAATGCATCTGAGGAAAATGAAACAGATAATGAAAAGTAATAGTGCAAACAATAGCCTCATGGTAGCTGAGGGAATGCCAACTGAGGAGGTAGAGTATTTCACATATTTAGGCAGCATGCCAGTAAAATTCTGTTAAAAATCGTAATGGGTAGACTTCGAAAGAAAATAGAAGAAGAAGTCAATATGGTCCAAGCTGGCTTCAGGCAAGGAAGAGGATCAAGAGATCATATATTCAATCTAAGATTAATAATAGAGAAATGCAGGGAGTTTAATGTGAATCTATATTTATCCTTTATAGACTACTCAAAGGCATTTGATTGTGTACAACATCAGAAACTTTGGGAAATAATGGAAAAAATGGGATTTCCAACACATTTGATACAATTAACATCACTGCTGTATTTAGACCAACAAGCAGCAGTAAGAATAAATGGTGAAACAACAACTTGGTTTGACATAAAACAAGGGGTCCGTCAGGGGTGCATATTGTCACCCTACTTATTTAACTTGTATACTGAAAATATAATGAGGAATGTTAGAGAAGATGTAGACAAAGAATATTACGATGCCATAACAGTTGGAGGTTATGAAATACCAGAGATTAGATATGCTGATGACACAGTATTGCTGTCCACAACACAAGAAGGAATGGAAAAACTAATTATGTCAGTCCGCAAGAACAGCGAAGAGCAGAACCTCTATCTTAATGCAAAGAAAACTAAAGTGATGACAACTGACAAAACAAACAAGGCAACTGAAGTATGTATCAATGAGGAAAAACTGGAAGAAGTGGAGAGTTTTGAATATCTTGGATCACTACTAATTAATAATGGAGATACAATGCGGGAAATTAAAAGGAGGACATCTATTGCTCTTCAGAAAGTAAAACAAATAAAGAATCTGTGGAGAGGAGCAGACAGAACCACAAAAATAAGATTTTTAAGGGCATGCATCTTTCCCATCGCAACATATGCCTGTGAGACCTGGACACTTAACAAAACAGCTGAGAAGCACATAAATGCCTTTGAATGTAAATGCTATAGAAGAGTTCTCCAAATATCGTGGACACAAAAAAGAACAAATATATCTATACTACAAGAGCTTAATATTGAAGAAGGCTGGCTAGTAAAGAGGATTAAAGAGAGAAAACTTAAATATTTTGGCCACATTAAACGTCATGATAATTTAGAGAAGACCGTATTGGAAGGATACATAATGGGAAAAAGAAAAAGAGGAAGACCGAAACGAAGATGGCTGCAAGACATCGTTGATGATCTGGAAATGGATGCAGCAGCAGCAGGCCATCTTGCTCACAACCGAGAGGCCTACAGGAGTGCTGTTTGGGAGGCAAAGTTCCGCAAGGGACATGCAAAGGAATGAATGAGGCAGCATAGTGGATAAATATGGGGGAATGGAAAAGGATGTTAAAACTAGAATAACCAAGGCCAGGACAGCATTTATCCAACTTAACAAAATATGGTCATCTAAGAACATCAAAACAAGAACCAAACTTAGTCTTTTCAATACAACATAAAGACTGTCCTACTATATGGTTCAGAGACATGGGTTATGACAAAGACAATATAACAGAGGATACAGACATTCATGAACAACTGCTTGAGGAGGATTTTAAACATTAAATGGCAGGACAAGATCAGGAAAGAGGAGGTCTGGGAAAGGGCAGGACAAGAACCTATGAACCTACAAATCATGTCTAGGAAGTGGAGGTGGATTGGCCACACTCTGAGGAAACCCAACACCAACATTGCAAGACAGGCTTTGACATGGAATCCTCAAGGAAATAGAAAATGAGGAAGAGCAAGACTTACTTGGATAAGAGAAATTATGACAGTGCTCAGAGATGAGGATGCAGATGAAATGAAGCAGAGAATAATTCCAAGAACAGGGATAACTGGAGAGCCTTTATCCGTGGCTTATGCTCTCAAGGGAGTGAAAGATGATGATGATGATCTGAGGAAAAAAAAAAATATGAAATGCATCTGAGGAAAAAATTGTGAAATGTATCTCAAGAAAAAATTGTGAAATGCATCTGAGGAAAAAAAAAACCTGTGAAATGCAGCTGAGGACAAAACTGTGAAATGCATCTCAGGAAAAAAAAAACTGAAATGCATCTCAGGAAAAAATTGTGAAATACATCTCAGGAAAAAAAACAAAAAACTGTGAAATGCATCTCAGGAAAAAAAAACAAAACTGTGAAATGCATCTCAGGGAAAAAACAAACTGAAATGCATTTCAGGGAAAAAACAAACTGAAATGCATTTCAGTCTGCAGAAAAGCATATATGTATCATTATCCTCACATGCAATCATTTAACTATTTTATGCACAGGCGCATATTAACAAAGAATACAGAAAATAGGTGGTGGATCTCTCTGTTGCTGCATGCTAGAAGATAGTGAAGAACTTGGCTGTCCTTTCTTCAGCTTTAGAATATAAACAATTCTGAACTGTGAATATGTTGGAAGCAGTCTTATTCAAAGTTCTTGCTGCTGGTGCATTTAAATAGGAAATATTCAACTGCTTCCTCATTTATAACAGTGCATGCAAATTGGGCTGTGGTCTTTCTTGATTCTGTTTAGGTGTTTGTTTAGGGTGATATGGTTTTTTTTTTTTAGCCTAAAAATGATGCTTTGGTTTTGTCCATTCAGATTGCATGATTCATCATGTGAGTTGGGTTTGATCATGTGCAAAGTTACCCAGTATTCCCTCTTGTCCACTGGTTCAACCTTGCAGGAGTTGCTTAACTGTGATAAGATACCTCTAAATAAAAACAGGACACATCAGTTCAAGCAGCAGCTATATTTAAACTGGATGTGAACTACTTACACCAGCATTCCTCACTCGGACGAACGACTCAA
This sequence comes from Achatina immaculata, assembly GCA_009760885.1. Taxonomy (NCBI): domain Eukaryota; kingdom Metazoa; phylum Mollusca; class Gastropoda; order Stylommatophora; family Achatinidae; genus Lissachatina; species Lissachatina immaculata. Next base: position 25,549,979 of record CM019713.1, on the reverse strand, counting down.
ACTCAAGAGTCATGTCTTCTTTGGTCCTGAAAAGATTTTTAAAAATGATTAAATAATTCTTACATATTTTTTTCATTCTAGCTGAATACTATGAAGACAGTTTTATGAATAACTATTCAGTTTTTTTTTCATTAAGATGAGGTAGGAAAATGTGTGTCACACAACAAAACAACCACGTACAACTGTTCAGACTATCTGAGAAGTAGATTCTACCTGCTTTTCAGTCTAAACCATGTAAAGAAATGAGTCAACAAACAGCTTAATGTACAGAATTCACTTATACAAATATTTTTAAACAATCCACTGCTTCAAATTTCCTTGCTGTTCTTGCTTTGTGAACATTTTCTGATGTAAATTTGCATATAGTCACAGCAATGAATGGTCAGTATCTATCTGGTTTGTATTCACAGAAGTAGTGGTCAGTATCTATCTGGTTTGTATACACAGCAAGGAATGGTCAATCTCTATCTGGTTTGTATTCACAGCAAATAGTGGTCAGTCTCTATCTGGTCTGTATTCACAGCAGGGAGTAGTCAGTCTCTAGTTGAAATCTGGTTTGTATTCACAGCAAAGCAAATAGTGGTCAGTCTCTAGCTGCTATCTGGTTTGTACTCACAGCAAGGAGTGGTCAGTCTCTAGTTAATGTCTGGTTTGTCTCACCATCTCATGGTTCACCATGGAAAGTGCAGCCATCTTTCTGGACAATATTCACTGTTTCTTCATTAAATGATTTACAATGCAATTTGGATGTGACCTTTGACCAATGCATCTGATTAACAAGTGTCTGCCCTTCTTATTTGTCAGTTTGTATTTTTTTAGTCTCAGGCTACAGAATTAATGTGAAAAAATGATAATGCTAGAGGAAAAGTGCAATTATCTTGGCTAGAAAACATGAACTGTCCCACTCCTTGTCCTACTTCTCCATGATGTTCCTTTACATCCAGGACGATGACTAGGAGATGGGGTGATGGGTGTTAAGTGTTTAGAATGCACATAACCGTGGTGGAGCCTGCTTCCTGCACAGCCTACTTCCTATCCAACTCTATGCGCATGTTTCAAGATACTGGAGCTGGCTGCAGAAGAGCAATTTGAAGAAGGTAATGTAACAACTCGGGACCGGCTAGCGTAGTGGTTAGAGCACTTGATAAACAACTGAATGGTCGTTGGTTCGAATCCCCAGCTGAAAGAAACAACAACTACAGTTGCGTCATCACTTCTGCGGGCCACCTTAGAACACATGTACCTCGGCCTCCTCGTCAGTACATTTACTGTGCATAGCAAATGATGTCACCAATCCGATGCTGACTTAAAGTTCTTCCTATGCTATTTAGAACATTCTCGTTTGACATCTTCGGAACTATCTAATGTGCTGGAAGCAAGATCTGGTGAAATTGCACTAACCATAATTTTAATTCCACCCTCATTTATGCATGCGAAAGCTGGAAAACAACTAAAGAAATAGAAAAGAAATTAGACTCTTTTGAAAACAAATGCCTAAGGAAAATACTCGGCATCAAGTGGAATGAATTCAAGAACAATGCAGAGATAAGACAGATGACTGAACAACAACCAGTCTCACGGGTGATCAGGAAAAGGAGATGGACATATGTTGGCCACTTGATGAGAAGAAATGAGCAGAGAATCCCAAAACAAGCTATCAAGTGGAACATAACAGGCCGAAGAAAAAGGGGCAGACCGCGTGAAACTCTGAAGAGAACATTATTAAGAGAGGCCAAGTTAACAGGCATAAAATCCTTTGTTGAGGTTGAAAGACTCGCCGAAGACAGGAAATATTGGCGAACTACTTTGCGAGCCCTATGTGACGTTTAACGGCACGGGAAGGATATAAGATAAGATAAGATAATTTTAATTCCTCATTTAGCTTAACAAGTTTAAAATGGTTCAAAATTGATCATGCACAATCATTATCTTGTTTCTGAACTCACAAATGAAGACGAGAGAAAGGAATTCCTGCAAAATATCACCACTTCTAAATTTCCAACCTTCCGGTTAAACGGTCGCTTGAAAGTGACGTCCGTCAGGTGAAAGTTTTTAAACAATCAATTTTTTTTTAATTGTGCGAATTTTTTTTAAAAATGTGAATGCTTTAATAGTGAATGCGTTAGAACAAATTTGAATGCTTTAATAGTGAATGATTTTTAACAAATTTTAACAAATTAAAATGTTTATTTTAAACCAGCTATTACATATGTTGCAGGGGAACATGTGCATGTCTATTTTTAGCATATTACTCATTCAATCATTTGCATGTCCCTTCCGAAACTTTACCTCCCTAACAGCTCTCCTGTAGGCCTTTCGGTTATGGGCAAGATGCCCTGCTGCTGGCGCATCCATTTGCAGATCATCAACGATGTCTTGCAGCCATCTTCGCCGTGGTCTTCCTCTCTTTCTTTTTCCCATTATGTACCCTTCCAAGACGGTCTTCTCTAGATTATCATGACGTTTAATGTGTCCAAAATATTTTCAGTTTTCTTTGTCTAATCCTCTTTACTAGCCAGCCTTCTTCAATATTAAATTCTTGTAGTATGGATATTGTTTTTCTTTTTTTTTTGTGTCCATAATATTTGAAGAACTCTTCTGTAGCATTTACATTCAAGGGCATGTATGCGTTTCTCAGTTGTTTTGTTTAAGTGTCCAGGTCTCACAGGCATATGTTGCGATGGGAAAGATGCATGCCCTTAAAAATCTTATTTTTGTAGTTCTGTCTGTACCTCTCCACAGATTCTTTAGTTGTTTTACTTTCTGCAGAGTGATAGATGTCCTCCTTTTAATTTCCCACATTGTATCTCCATTATTAGTTATTATCCAAGATATTCAAAAATCTCCACTTCTTCATAATTCATTCATTCATTCATTCATTTGCACGTCCCTTGCGAAACTTTGCCTCCATAACAGCAATCCTGTAGGCCTTTCGGTTGTGAGCAAGATGGCCTGCTGCTGCTGCATCCATTTGCAGATCGTCAACGATGTCTTGCAGCCATCTTCGCCGGGGTCTTCCTCTCTTTCTTTTTCCCATTATGTACCCTTCCAAGACGGTTTTCTCTAGATTATCATGCTTAAAATATTTAAATTTTCTCTCTTTATCCTCTTTACTAGCCAGCCTTCTTCATAATTAGCATATTAAAATTGCAAATTTCAATCACGGAACAAACCATATTATGAAGGTTATGATAATAAGGCGATTTTGCTTCCAGAGTAACAGATCTAGACTGGCTAAGGGGGCAGGGATCGGCATAGTCTCCATAGTGGTGAAGTCTGTTAAAGAAACATTGCACATCCCTTGCTTTTTAGCTGCACTCCGGGACTGAAAAAATAGCCGCCATAAACTACCGTACTCCCAAGCCAAGACGAATAATACTCCCGACTCCGTCTTCGTTGACTGTATGAGGATAATTTGGACTTTATGGATCAATCCAATAAATTATTACAATTTTTCCGTCATCGCCACTATCCAGGAAATGTCCATCGGAAAGCATTTAGCCGTACCTAACTAGTGAATCGTGAATTGGTATTCAGAAAAAAAAAACCTATAACCTCTTCTGATAGAGTCAAATTAGTACTTCCGTTTTACCCACACGATCAGATGGTTAAGAAAACTCTTTATCGTCATCTGCCACTAATCCATCTCGACTCCGATACTTGCTACATATTATCTTATCTATCCCTATTAGCACAAAAACGGGAACCAAATCTTAAGGACATCTTCGTCCACAGACACTGAAGCGGAATTTTGCATACGTTGGCACCAGAAAATGTAATCGCCATCGCTGTCTTACCTGCCCTGTAATCTGGGAAACGAAAACGATCACCTTTCCCAAAACTATCCTCACTCTCCATGAGGGAATCATATGCGAGCCCCGTAATGTGATATATGCCACCGTATGCAGAAGATGCAGGATAACTTACGAGGGTGATAACGAAAGTCGTGCGCAATTTTTTAAAATCAGAATTTACAGACCGAGAAAATATAAATATATCACCTTAAACAGCATCCTTTGCACTTCATGCAGAGGTCATATGACGTCACCATCGTGTGTCACGTGACCACGCAGAGCAGAAACAAAATGGCGGGTGCTGAAGTTTCGTTTCGTCAACGTGGTGTTATTGATTTCCTCGTTAAAGAGGAAATCCCTGCTGCCGAAATTCACCAAAGACTTCGTCTTGCTTATGGAGATGTGTGTATGGGTGCTACCAATATTAGGAGGCGGGTGAAACACTTCAAAGATGGAAACATGAGCTTCCAAGATATGTCTCGCAGCGGTTGCCCTCGAACTGCCTCCACTGAATGCAACATGGAAAGGGTTGACGACATCATTAAACAAGACAGGCGTGTCACAGTATCTGAAATCGCTGTAAATCTTGGAATAGGACACAATGCAGTACAGGAAATTACTGAACCCCTGGGCTATAGATAAGTTTGTGCCAGCTGGGAGAGAACGTCCAGAAAGCAATGAGTCTGTGCCGTCGGTCAGCTGGAACGAAATTCTACCGGGAAGGTATTTTCAAACTTGCAAACTTGCAGAGTGCTGGGAAAAATGTTGCAGAGAAATGGAGATTATGTTGAAAAGTGAAGAAAAAGATGCAGTTAAGGTGATACATTTATATTTTCTCTATCTATAAATTCTGATTTTTTAAAAATTGTTGCTCATGACTTTCGGTTTGACCCTCGTATTTTGGTGAAACTGGTTTCAGATTAGGTGACCGCATGCAGAAACATCTGTATAATATCACCCAGCATGCTTCAAAACACTCCCTGATCATTTCAATTACCTCAACCACAGGCAAATCTGATTTTCTGGTAACACCCATCAAACAATGCAACGCCGATGACAGAAACCGCCTAGTGCTTGAGAACTGCTACATTCAGGAATATGGAACCCTGAAACCACATGGTTTTAACTCGCAATTCAGTTACACCTAACTCTCCTCTCTCCCATAGTCATATTCCCTCTGCACCAAGTCCACTCCTTTCCCACTTGCTACACATATTTCAAAACCTCTTCACTGCATCAGATTATAACCCCTCTTTTCCAGCTGCAGAGGCAGACCGCGTGAAACTCTGAAGAGGACATTGTTAAGAGAGGCCAAATTAACGGGCGTAAAATCCTTTGATGAAGTTGAAAGACTCGCCGAAGACAGGAAAAATTGGCGAACTACTTTGCGAGCCCTATGGGACGTTTAACTGCACGGGAAGGATATAAGATATAAGATAAGATTCCAGCATCACCTGTTCCATCTCATCCCAGCTAGATTACATTATATAACTCTCTCCCCTTTCTGCGGTTCACCCCCCCCCCTCCCTACTTATGACACATCTATCACACATTAGAATTCTCCATTTAAGCATTCTCAGCATTCAGCTATGCGTATCTCTGTACACAGCCTCTTACAAGCCACAGCTAAGTGCTCCATTTATTTTATTTACTCTATTCTTTTCCATTCCTACTTTATACATAGCATTCACGTGAATTCATATTTTATCTTCTTTCTCTATATTTTTCCGGTGTGCTTTTGTATGATTAAGGATCACACCGAAACGTCACAACTGTGTGCTCGTTAAGTAATAAAGCTATTCCTACTTTTTTTTCCCCTAGTTTATACACCAAGCCATGACAACGCTGTGCTTCAACACCTTCACAGCATCGGCTGCAAAGAACACTAGTTCCCAGTTACAGGGAGATTTGAGAAAGAAAGAAAGAAGAAAAAAAAGTTACAGGAAAAAAGGGGGGGGGGGCTGTGTCCATAACCGATTAGATCTGCTCCAGTGAAGAAGATATAAGCGCAGTACAAGTATTCCTCAGCATCAAAGAGAACTCTGATGAACAGAAGATGTTATGACTAAAACAAAAGTAGAAACAGCTTTACCACAGTGACTTATTTAGTTGTATCTCTCTCTGGTCCTCTTAGATGGATGCTGCGGCATGTGGCGGAGCATTTATGGGTCTGTCCTGAATGCAGTTACGCCGGAGTCTGATTTTAACCCTTTGAATCTCTCTGCTCCATGCCGGTAAAGCGTTGGTCGTCACTGACTTCCACAGCCATCTATCTTTTGCTCTGCCTATAAAATGTGTGTTGGACTGTGCTCTTAGTCCATCAAGTATCTTGTTTCTTTGCCTTTATCTGTCCGTTTTCCTCTCCAGGTCTCCTGTGGTCACAAAGTGTTCCAGTCTGCCTCTACTCAAAACATGTCCTACAAATCTGGACTGTCGTGTTCTGAATTTTGCCATAATTTCTCTCTTTTGACTAACCTGGGTTAGAACATCTTCATTTGTTTTCTTGATTACCATGATATTCTCATTTTTATATTATATTATATTATATTATATTATATTATATTATATTATATTATATTATATTATATTATATTAATCAGGTGGTACCGAGTTCAGTCTCAGCAGCGGGATTTTTGTTATGGTACACATTGAAAAAGACCCCGGGGTTCACTCAGCCTCTAAAAATGGGTACCAGAGAAATTTGGTCTATAAACAGACGAAATAGTTGCAGTCTTGTCTTGTTCCCTTCTTCATTTAGTATATATTTTAGTGCTGAGAAGGCAAAAAGATCTCTTGATGGGTCTAAAGTAGGGGTTCTCAAAACTTTATTGGTGGGCAGAGTTGTATTGTTTAGTTTTACAAAACAACAGATGGAGTGACGAAAGTTAGCAGGAACAAAAAATGGCAGAAAATATGAAAGTAAGATGAGAACATATAAGTGAATAACATACAACATCCAATATTTTGGCGTCAGCCATTTTCAAGGATTACATATAAGAACAACGCAACACATTAAAAAAAAAAACTACGGGAAAACAGATGAAAAACTTAGCTTTTTGGTATCCTAGTAGTTCGGAAAAATGACATTGAATGCATGCAAACTATTTGACCCTAACCTTGACCTCGACCATAAACCAGCAATGATGAGTGACTAGCGACCCATGATTTTTTTTTTTTAAATCGTGACATTATTTACAAAAAATAAGGAATGTGGTTAGTATTATTACTTCGACGCGATGACGCAGCATCTTTTATGGAGATATGAGGACTAAAGTTGAAGCTGGAACATCCAAGAACAAAGAAACGAAACTTTGCAACATTGCTTGTTGTTACTATACCTGATTGTGTAGGTCCAACACGTTGGTAGAAAAGAGCTGTTCAGCAAGCCAATGCTTGACAAAATCAACTACAGCTGATTTCTGTCTGCTTCAAAATCATCTCGTTAAACGAAAGGTGCCAATATTTAGTTTTGAAAACACAAAGTAATTGGATTTCCACAAAACCCTGTAAATGTTTTTTTTCCATCTTATAACGTTACATCAGACCTCTCCTTCATATCCACCTTAGTTATGTCGCAACTGGAGGTTGGGAACCGGTGGACTAGAACAGTGGTTCCCAACCTTCTACCTCTTGTGTACCCCTTGACACGCTATTTCCATAAATTGTGGCCTTTGGCAACCTATTTCTATAAACTGTAGTCCTTCGTATTAGCAAAATTGTTTGTTACTACCATAGCTGCGGTTGTTTATCTGTTTTCTGGCATTATCCAATTTCAACATGGGGGGGGGGGGGGGGCTATCGGATTCCAGAAATTAGATACGCCTTCTGTCAAACAGCTTAGAAGGACTGGGACAGTTGATTCTCTCACCAAAATATGCTGCGAAGCTCAGAACCTCTTTTTAAACACCGACAAAACCAAAGTAATGACAACTGACAAAATGAGAAGCAAACCCAAAATTACATTGGACCATCAAAAATTTGAAAACGTAAATAAATTCGAATATCTAGGTTCAGTCATCACCAGCAGTGGTGACTGCGCAGTGGAAACCAAAAGAAGAATTGCAGCTGTGTCACAGAAACTAGCACAAATGAAGAGTATGTGCCAAGGTACCAACAAGAAAACAAAGTTATGTTTACTAAGAGCTTACATATTCCCGGTGGCAACATGTGGATGTGAAACATGGACAATTAACAAATCACTAGAAAAGAGAATAACAGCATTTGAAATGAAATGTTAGATGACACTTAGACTATCGTGTATAGAACGAAAATCAAATAAAAAGTTATTAAAGGGATTAGGTTCTTTACAAAAATTAGAAAGCTGGGATACTTCAGCCACATCAAGAGGCACAATAGCTTTGAGAGGTTGATAGCAAAAGAGAAAAGGGACGACCTGGCCGCAGATGGACTTAGGACATCACGGAAAGTCTGAATGTGTCACTGCAAGACGCAGGTCAACTTGTGCAAGACCGTGTTGCATTCAAGCCGAGAAAGGGACGTTCTGGAAAGGACATTACACATGAATGATCCATGATCTCTCGTATACCTAAAAGGTCCTGCCGCGTATCCCCAGGTTTGGAACCACTTGGCTTGAGGCTTGTTTTGTCCTAAACTGGTAGCAATAGAGAAAAACGAATGAAACGAAGAGAGAGAGAGAGAGAGAGAGAGAGAGAGAGAGAGAGAGAGAGAGAGAGAGAGAGAGAGAGTTTGTTCCTTCAGAAAAAAAGAAGTTAGAGTATCTGATAATTACTAGCAAGCTCAAGTCTGTTGATGAGAAAGTGACCAAGAGAAAATATGAGTACATAATACCGGCTGGCCAAGCAGAAAGGGAAAAATAAAGCCCCCAAATTAAGTGTAAACATTTGGGTCCCATAAAATGGAGAGACGCATGATTATGAAAGTATATCGGCACGGCACCGATTTAATAAATGAATATTTTCTTACAAGAGTGATAAGATCAGAGTGTCAAAGTTTGACACTGTTTTATCTACACCTTGATCGTTATTTTGTAACTAAGCGAGATGCCCTAGGCCTGCCCTGCACATTGAATGCCAGGGGTAAGGTCCACATCTCGTTACGGTGGAGCCGGTTCATGGCCTGTTGTTTTCGTCATCTTAAAAAAAAAAAGATCATGAGCGGTTTAACTATGTATATTTAAAATATTACTAAACATTAATTCTTTAAAAATAATGAAAATTGCTTCTCCAAACTTGAATTTGGTCTATAGAGTATGTATATGGACGCATAAACAAAGATGGAGGGCGTGTTGTTGAAGTGGACGAACTATTTATCAGGTAGAAACTTGGATTTTCGTGAGTTAATATTAATTATCAGAGCGGTGATTTTACTCTGTAATCCTTGATTGTTAGATAGACTGAAGATAGATGTGCCATATTTAAGTGGCAGCATACCATAATTGGATGTAGGTCATGTCATATCTGCACAGCTTGATGGAACCGGCATCAGTGCTAGCACTATGTAGACTACTTTAACTAAGTACCGTAATGAATCCACATCATGATGGGCATTGCTAAAAGGTCTGGTATTATGTTCTACCGGAAAGATGTTGTCTTGTCTTCCTGTGATCTCCATAAGGACTCACTTGTTGTAAAGCGATGAAAATAATGTATAAACTAGGAAAAAAGTATGAATAGCTTTATTAATCAGCACAGTCAGTGACCATGACAGCTAAAGAAGGCATGCAGAAAAGTGAGAAACATCAAACTGAATACAGAACTCCTTAAAAATGACCAAGAACTGCAAGAACAATACAAAGTTATTATAACAAATAGATACAATGCAATAGCAAAGATAACTAGTATAGATGAACAATGGGAAATGTTAAGAGATTCTATCCACCAAACTGTTAAGGAGATAATACCACCAAAAAAAGAAGCCCCTAAAAATAAATGGATGACAGACGACATCTTAGGACTGATGGACAAGAGGAGGAGGAGTAAAAATAATGAGAAAAAAATATAGCAAGATAAATAAATAAGACGCAAATGCAGAGAAGCTAAAGAAGTGTGGTTAAATGAACATTGCAGACAGATAGAGGACTTTCATAATAAAGACAGCAAAAACATGCACAAATGAATTAATGAACTCACAGGCAGGAAAACAAAATACACCACAGGATACTTGAAATCAAAAGAAGGTAAAATGTTAATGGTATTGTGGACAGAGTACATTGGTGAGCTATATGGAGGAGAAAGACCAGAATTAACACCAGATATTGAAAACTGTGAAGGACCAGCAATACTTGAAGATGAAATCATAGATGCCATCAAACACATGAAGAAAGGAAAAGCGACTGGGCCTGATAATATAACAATAGAAGAAATAGAGGCACTAGAGGAGACAGGATTAAAAATACTAACCAAGTTACTGAATGACATTTACAACATTGGTTATATTCCCAATGACCTGATTAAATCCATGTTTATAGCACTACCAAAGAAACCACCGGACTATCAGCCTCTCATGTCACATAACGAAGCTACTTCTGAGAATTATTATGAGAAGAACAAGGAAAAAGATAAAAATGGAAATAGCAGATGAACAGTTTGGATTTGTTGAAGGAAAGGGAACACACAATGCCATTTATGCTTTATGAACACTAACAGAAAGAGCTTTAGAAGTACAGAAAGATCTCTACTTATGCTTCATTGATTACACCAAGGCATTCGACAAGGTGAAACATAATGAAATTATTAAAATGCTTGAAGACATCAATATAGATGGCAAAGACCTGACAATTGTAAAACATCTATACTGGCAGCAAGAAGCAGCAATTCGAGTTGAAAATAGAACTTGAAAATATCAACCTATAAAACAAGGGGTGTGACAAGGATGTGTACTATCTCCAGACCTTTTTTCTCTGTACAGCGAGAATATTCTAAGAACGATCATCACAGAATCAGGCATAAAAATTGGAGGATACAATATTAACAACCTTCGGTATGCTGACGACGCAGTACTGATAGCTGAGAACCAGCAAGACCCACAAAATCTCTTGGATAAAGTCGCCAAAGAAAGTGAACAGAAAAGCCTTACTTTGAACATCAAAAGACAGAGACTATGGTTATATCTAAGAAACAGAATCCATCAAAATGCAGTATAAAATTAAACGGAGGTATTGTAAAGCAGGTGCAGAAATTCAGATATCTTGGAGCATTAATAACTTCAGATGGGAAATGCAGAACAGAAATTAGGAACAGAATAGGCCAAGCAAAGACTGTATTTCAGAGAATGAGAAACATATTAACCAACACATCCTTATCAATGAATGTTAGAAAACGAGTCCTAAAATGCTATATTGAACCTATCTTGTTATATGGAAGTGAATCATGGACAATAGGCAAGTCTGCACAAAAATCATTGGAAGCAGCAGAAATGTGGTTTATTAGAAGAATGTTGCGAATCCCCTGGACAGCAAAAATAACTAATGAAGAATGTATGAGAAGAGCTGGAGAGAAAAATCTTGTCAAAAAAATAAGAGAGAGACGATGTACTTTCATAGGACATGCAATGAGAAGAGGGGGCATTGAAAATATTATAACAACAGGAAAAATAGAAGAAGGAAGATCAAGAGGAAGACCAAGAGAAATGACACTGGACAGTCTGACGGGATGGTGTGAGAGGAGATCACCAACTGAACTGATGGCCTGCATGAAGGATCATGTACTCTGGAGAAGCATAATAGCCAACGCCAGTTGGCACAGCACCTGATGATGATGATGATGTGCACGTTTATTAATAGTTTCCTAGTTTATACATTTTGTTATCGCAGCTTTACTGCAGTGGCTTCGTGTATAATTATATACTTAGTTATGTACACTTATACATGAATTATTCGTGATAATGTAGAATGGTATGGAAAAGCTTCACTATTTGTTCACGATGACCAGTGTGTTATTTCAGTTTTCGTCTTTATTAAAATGTAGACTAAAGGACTTGGAAAGGTTTAATGATAGCAAATATTCTTGGAAATGTTCCGTGTTGTACACTCTAGAAAATGGTAGAACATGGTGCGAATCCCCGGTGCGAAAATGGTAGAACAAGCAACAGACACACAATTAAGAAACAAGAGATCATACAACGCACGCAAGTACACACACACACAAGTGTACTTGCGTGCATTGTATGATCTCTTGTTTCTTAATTGTGTGTCTGTTGCCTGTCTTTGTAGTCTGTTGTCTGTTTGTGGCTCTGTTGTATCTCTGTGTAGTCTGGAGTCTGTAAGCCTGTTGTCTGTCTGTGTAGTCTATTGTCTCTCAGTATGGTCTTTTGTCTGCCTGTGTAGTCTGTTGTCTCTCTGTACAGTCAGATGTCTCTGTCTGTTGTCTGTCTATGTCTGTTGTTTGTCTGCATGTCTGTTATCTCCATATGTCCGTTGTCTGGTTGGATATCTGTGTGTCTGTTGCCTATATGTGTTTGTTGAGGGTGTTGTGCCATATCAACTTTTCAGTAAACACCACCTTCTGGAGTAACAACCTAGCTCATCTAGGGTCAAGTAGCACAACATATTGTCTTCTTCTTCCACTGTTTTTTTTTTGTAGTTGCTGTATAGAGTCCTAGCTTCTTGTGTTACCAGTAGGTGTGTCTCAGTGTTATATAGTTGGTGCAGTTTTTGGATGATGTGTTCCACAGCTTGAGGCGCTGAGGCACATGCACAAGGGGGAGAATTAAAAATCTTCATGTTGGATGTAGCACAGCATTGTTTCTGGGAGCAGGAGGCAAAGTTGAGCGATGGCACAACTGTGAGGTCCAGCGGGTCAGATCTGACCAAGACCATATCCCACCTCATCATGGTGCTCCTGGTTACAGGCTGGTCAGTTTTTTCACGTTGGTTAGCAGGGTTTGGCAGGACATGATTGTGGAGTCAATCAGGACTGGCTCAGCTATGAGTCTTTGAGAGCAGCCACACCAGGACTGGGTCAGTTATGGGTCTTCGAGAGCAATCACACCAGGACTGGGTCAGTTATGGGTCTTTGAGAGCAATCACATCAGGACTGGGTCAGTTATGGGTCTTTGAGAGCAATCACATCAGGACTGGGTCAGCTATGGGTCTTTGAGAGCAACCACACCAGGACTGGGTCAGTTATGGGTCTTTGAGAGCAATCACATCAGGACTGGGTCAGCTATGGGTCTTTGAGAGCAATCACATCAGGACTGGGTCAGTTATGGGTCTTTGAGAGCAATCACATCAGGACTGGGTCAGCTATGGGTCTTTGAGAGCAACCACACCAGGACTGGGTCAGTTATGGGTCTTTGAGAGCAATCACATCAGGACTGGGTCAGCTATGGGTCTTTGAGAGCAATCACATCAGGACTGGGTCAGTTATGGGTCTTTGAGAGCAATCACATCAGGACTGGGTCAGCTATGGGTCTTTGAGAGCAACCACACCAGGACTGGGTCAGTTATGGGTCTTTGAGAGCAATCACATCAGGATGTTTTGAAACTGATACTGGCGTGCCTGTCTTTCACCAAGCACGAAGTACTTTCTGAAATACTGGTTTTGTCAACACAGCGTTAGATACTTTGTACTTTTTTTTTTTAAATGTAAAATTAACCACAAACATCAGTGGAAGGAAAATATTCGCATGAATTTTTCTTTTCTTACCTCATTTGCTGTGAGATTTTATCTTTGCAATAGGGGTGAAGATGGTATCTGTTGAGGCAATCAGCAACCCATAGCTGATATACCTGTGTCAGCTGACCAAGACCCTGTCCCACCTCTCCATGGTACCCCCAATAACAGGCCTAGCCTGGCTAACGGGGCAGGGGTCGCCACAGTCCTCATGATGGTGGAGTCTGCTAAAGAAGCATTGCACACCCCCTGCTTTTTAGCTGTACTCCGGGACTGAAAAAGTAGCTGCCATAATCCGCTCCCACACCGATACGATGCTGTGCCTTAACATCTCTACAGCATCGGCTGCAAAGAACAACAGCTTGCAGTTACAGGGAGTTAGTACAAGTCCAGGTATCTTTGCAAAATGCTCACATGCTGAGCCAGAGTGAAAACTGTCATGATTCTCCTCCGTGCACACCAATCATCATCAGTCTTCTTGTCTGATTCTCCTTTAACCGATTTTTGCCGGTTGTTTTTTATTAGGTTTTTGATAATTTAAACTGGCTACAATAACTGATGACATAAAAAAGTTTAGGTTTTTCTCTCTCTTTTTTTAAAATTGATAATTTACCTGTAATTATCGTTTAGTGTGATCACTGCTTCAGCCAAACCCTACCCCATCCAGCATGATGCCATATTCAGTGTCAGTATGGGTGTAAAGGACAACAGGAAAATCATTAAAAAAAACTTTCCAAGAGACAAGGAGATAGGATATCATCATCTCAGACAACTCTAGTTCACTGTCTCTTTAGACTGTGCCATCGTTCAAATGTGGTCTTGGCTCACATTTTCCTAGTGTCTTTAGTTGCTGCTTTTTTTCTATCCAGGTTGGCAGCCTCGTTGGTTTATTTTGGACAACGGGGTTTTATCCTACTACAAGTCTCAAGAAGATGTGAACAATGGTTGTAAAGGCTCGGTCAAAGTGGCAGCATGTGATATTGTAGGTGAGTGAAGTTGTGATGTTGTAGGCGAGTGAAGTTGTAGGTGAGTGATGTTGTAGTTTAGTGAAACTTCCAGCTTTTTTTCTTTCTTGTCCTAGCATTTTCAGTGATATTTCTGTTTGTTGTATATGAAGCCCATGGCATGCATTTGATTGTTTTTACACTGGCAGAGAAAAAGGCATCCAGATGAAAGTTTAGGTGTTGTATTAGTAGAAAGAAGATATTTAAGTGTTGTACTGGCAGAGAGAAGATATTTAAGTGTTTTACTGGTAGAGAGGGGTCCGTCCGGGGTGCATATTGTCGCCTTACTTATTTAACTTGTATACTGAAAATATAATGAGGAATGTTAGAGAAGATGTAGACAAAGAATATTACAACGCCATAACAATTGGAGGTTATGAAATACTAGAGATTAGATATGCTGATGACACAGTATTACTGTCCACAACACAAAAAGGAATGGGAAAAACTAATTATGTCAGTCCATAAGAATAGTGAAGGGCAAAACCTCTATCTTAATGCGAAGAAAACTAAATTGATGACAACTGACAAAACAAACAAGGCAGCTGATATATGTATCAGAGGAAAAACTGGAAGAAGTGGAGAGTTTTGAATATCTTGGATCACTGCTAACTAATAATGGAGATACAATGAGGGAAATTAAAAGGAAGACATCTGTCGCTCTTCAGAAAGTAAAACAACTAAAGAATCTGTGGAGAGGAACAGACTAAAAAAATAAGATTTTTAAAGGCATGCATCTTTCCCATCGCAACATATGCCTGTGAGACCTGGACACTTAACAAAACAGCTGAGAAACACATAAATGCCTTTGAATGTAAATGCTACAGAAGAGTTCTTCATATGTCATGTACACAAAAAAGAACAAATATATCCATACTACAAGAACTTAATATTAAAGAAGGGTGGCTAGTAAAGAGGATTAAAGAGAGAAAACTTAAATATTTTGGACACGTTAAACGTCATGATAATCTAGAGAAAACCGTCTTGGAAGGGTACATAATGGGAAAAAGAAAGAGAGGAAGACCAAGGCAAAGGTGGCTGCAAGACATCGTTGATGATCTGCAGCAGGCCATCTTGCTTACAACCAAGAGGCCTACAGGAGAGCTGTTAGGGAGGCAAAGTTCTGCAAGGGACATGCAAATGAATGAATAAATGAATGGTAGAGAGAAGATATTTAAGTGTTGTACTAGTAGAGAGAAGATATTTAAGTGTTGTACTGGCAGAAAGAAGAGCATGTTGATGAATGTTTAGGTGTTTTGCAGACAGAGAATATATGTTATATCAGTAGAGAGTAGAGTATTGTGATGAATGTTTAGGTATTGTACTGACAGAGAGAAGAGTATCTTGATGAATGTTTAGATGTTTTATAGGCAAGGGGAGAGCATCTTGATTTCTTACAGAGTATGAGGAAAATGGAGTTAAAATGTTACATTTTTGTGTTTTCTTGCTGTTTCTATCTCCTTTTTAAAATGGTAAATTAATTTTCTAACACTTTATTAATGCAACCCCAAATATTTTTGTATGACCATCACCAGGTATTGTACAAATAGGTACCGGCAGTTATTCACAGCTCACATTTTCCCACTGTTTTCTCATCAAATCAGTTCTGTCTCATTGTTCTCTTTATCTGTCCTGGTGTGATGATGTTTGCATGTTCTCATCTTGTCATTGTTTGAGCAGTGATTGTTGGTTGTCCTCTTATAGTAAGAGCTGTGGAGACAGTATGCCAAATCTTTGTCAGTAACTCATTTTAGCTGCTGTACATTATCCTGAGCATCTTTTTAGGAAAGCACATCTGTGTTGCCTCTAGTGACTTTTATATTGTTCTGTGACCCTGTCCAGAACTCATTGATGAAGCATAATACTGCATCATTACAACCCATGTACAGTGTTCACTTATACACACATATGTTACACACTTGTATGTCATTGATAAGGCCGTATCAACAATTAAAAGAGTTGTAATTCTTCCAACTCATGATGATTAATCCAAATGAGAAACTTTGATGAAGGCGGTGAAGAGAACCTCAAATAGTGCAGGAAAATATGATGAGTAGTACAACCCAGGCGGTCTTACGGTCTATACAAATCACTCCGCTAAAGGCATGAAAAATAGGAATAATCCAATAAGATGAGTAAATCCACAAGTGCTTATCAGCATTTGCTAGAATACGTTTTCTACATTTCACTAAAGTCAAGCTAGACACAAAATGAACTTTTTCTCATGAAGTCATTCGAATCCTTAAATTCACACACAGAAGTCACACATTTCTTCTCCAAACAGATCACAACACAGCCTAACACAAAGCAAAGACTATGAAACTTTTTAGTAGGTTTCACTGAAACCAAAAGCCTTGTACAGCTTGACAGTGTCTTGACAGTTACTGAACTTTGTTTACCTGCATTCTATCATTTCAGTTGAGCAAAATAGGTTCTGTTTAGCATTTTAATTGCTTGGTCATGTGATTTTTGTTTTTGTTTAAATTTGTTCCCTTCTATCAGTTAATCCAACTGATGTAACTCGATTTGACCTCACAATCCCTGGTGAGCAGCAGTACTATGTGAAAGCCAGCACCGCACAAGAAAGACAGTCTTGGTTGATAGCACTTGGCAGTTCCAAGGCAACCTTCAACGAGACCAGTGACACAAGCAAGCGTGTAGGTAAAAAGGTGAATTTTGACAGTTTCATGTAGTATAAAATTTGTAATGGAGAATAGTGTATGTTTTTACTAATTAATAGAAAAGCTTTTGTTTTGCAAAATTTAAAGCAAAACTACAGATCCTTGAAACTAATCATAAAGCATTTTACATCAACATTACATTATTTTATTACTAGATGTAATATGACAAAAATGATGATGGAAACAAAATCTGAAATTTACTTGAGCAGATCAAGACTTCTTTTGCCAAACAATGAAAAAAGAAAAGAAAGTATGAATTTTAATGCTACTAGGTGAATGACTCTTCAGACTCAAGAAAATTGTGAGTTAACAAACGTCTTCATATGCTTAAACTGTATGAGACTTGTGCCAAAATATGGTTTTGCCAAGTTACGAAAAAATGAAAACTTTTACTGTCCTCATGTAAACATTGTTAAAAAAAATATGCACTCCTAGACATCTCTCTCCTTCACAAAAAAAAAAGAATACCACACACGTGCGTGTGAGAGAGAGAGAGAGAGAGAAAAAGAAATAGTCAGTGGAATCACATTAGGCAGGTAAGTAAAGGTAGAACTAGTATACCATGGAGGAACATAGGGGATATGGTGTTAGTGTCCATATTTTCTTTGACCTGTCAACATACTAGAGGGAGATGTGGTCAGCTTAACACCTGGCCACCTTTCTTTTCCCAGCTCCAGAAGAAGCTAGGTACCCATTTCTACAGCCTGGGGTGCCTTGGGCACCTCTGGCTAGATTTAAACCTCCAACCTTTGCCATGAGATGCTAGTGCACTAACCTCTTTGCCACTCAGGTGCCCTGGAAACACTTTAGTTTTGTGCCCTAATGCTTACATTCTGGTAGAAATCTTGCAGGAAGCTTATGATTATTCATGGTTTCACACAAATAATTATCTTTACATGTAATGTTTGACATGCAGCTGTAACATTAACATCCATGCACATAGGGAGTGGACATAGAAGAAGATTAGTGTACATTTCTAGTATATACATTAAATTACATCACATGGTTCTTCTTGGAATTCCATACAAATGTTCCATGTGAGGCTGGAGTACACACTCAAGAAAATACGCATCAGCAGTGCCAAATATGCATAGACCTATGCAGGCCTTTGAGAGGGGTGTTAACCAATGCAACACTCCATGGCCTAGAAGGTTTTACTTGCTTTAAGGGTGGGTCTGGAGGGCTTTAGGGGGAATGTAATGGATGAAAGCAGACCAGCAGCGAAGGGAGTTTTTCATCTACTTACAGAGTCTCTCAGCAAGGCCCAGGAGATGTGTCTAAATAATGCTGAAATAACAAAAAAAAATAATACCACCAGGAGCTGTGAACCACAATCTTAGGCCTTAGAACCAGATTTAGCACATGAAGAAGAAGAAAATCACTGAAACAAATTACGAGCTATATTCTTGACATTCCGCAGAAGCCGTTCCAGATCTGATGAGAAGCAAGCAGTCAGAGCTTAGACTAAACTGCAGTTTGCTTATACAGCAGGTCCAGTCAGTAAAGCAGGCAGCATCATCTTCATCAGATGGGAAGCTGGATTTTGAGGTAGGATTATAGAGTTATTTCTCTCCTTATCAAATTAGTACTCCTGCAGTTGCACACATGGTCACCACTGTTTTATTACAGTAAGAGTTCTGCTACAGTTTTTAGTATGTTACATGTCATCTCTGTTAAAATTAGGATGCCCAGTCTGTCTACAGTACACTCCATTTCCTTGTTTGGCAGCTTTTTTGTGTGCTTCTGCAAGTAACATTAGGCCATTTTTGTGATGGCTGACAAGGGAGAGAGTGTGTGTGAAGTTTTGTTTGAATAAAACTGCAGCTGAATGTGTTGATATGCTTCAGCAAGCCTTTAGTGACAATGCTTTAAGTAAAACATAGGTCTACCAGTGGTTTTCCCAATTCAAAAATTGTGATATGCCAGGTTAATGACATTAAATGTCATGAGAATTTAAAGAAGACCGTCTTGGAAAGGTACATAATGAGAAAAAGAAAGAAAGGAAGACCAAATGGCGACAAGATGTCGTTGATGATCTGCGAATGGATGCTTCAGCAGCAGGGCACCTTGCTCACAACCGAGAGACCTACAGGAGAACTGTTAGGGAGGCAAAGTTCTGCAAAGGGCATGCAAATGACTGACGGGTGAAGACCAACCATGATGTGGCCAACCTTCAATGAGCAGAAATGATGAAAACGTTGAAACAGTTTTCCTGGCAGTCAACAAAGACTATTGGAAGACAATCGAGCAGATTTCTGAGGAGAGAAATTTGTCATGGAGTTTATGCCAGCAAAATGAAGTGAATGTCCCCTAAATTTGTGCCTTATGTGCTCACTGAGGACCAAGAGAAAGAAGCAAAACAGTTACATGTGTGTTTGCAGCAATATGAATGAGCAAATTCTTCATGACCCAAATTTTCTTTCAAAGATAGTGACTGGATTGATTGATTGATCTTTATTTCCAAAGGGTTAAGAATTGGGCATGCAGGTCCATCTGACATTCCGCCCTTTATCATACAACTTTCACTCTGTTCCAGACATTCTACAAATATGTTGCTCATATAACAAAAACATAATTAACAATAAAGTAACTACATACACATAAAAATGACTAACTACATACATATATCTTATGTCCTTCCCATGCCATTAAATGTCACATAGGGCTCGCAAGATAGTTTGCCAATTTTTCCTGTTTTTGGCGAGCTTTTCAACCTCATCAAGGGATTTTATGCCTGTTATTTTGGCCTCTCTTAACAATGTCCTCTTTAGAGTTTCTCGTGGTCTGCCTCTTTTTCTTTGGCCTGTTGTGTTCCACTTGATAGCTTGTTTTGGGATTCTCTGACTGTTTCTTCTAATCACATGACCAACATATGTCCATCTCCTTTTCCTGATTCCCATGAGACTGGTGTTTGTTCAGTGATCTGTCTTATCTCTGCATTGTTATTGAATTCATTCCACTTGGTGCTGAGTATTTTCCTTAGGCATTTGTTTTCAAAAGAGTCTAATTTCTTGTCTATTTCTTCAGTTGTTTTCCAGCTTTCGTATGCATAAATGAGGGTAGATATTACATTTGAATTGAATTTGAATGCTATATGTTCTCAAGATTCTTGAAGATCGATGCTGCTTTTGCAATTCTAATTCTAACTTCCTTTCTGGTGTCACCATCTTGGTCTATGTAGCTGCCAAGGTATGCAGATTGATTGACTTCTTCAAAATCTGTCCCTTCTATGTGTATTTTTCCATGTTGATTAATGGGAAGTTTCATTATTTTTGTTTTTTCTTGTTAATTTCAAGTCCTGTTTTGCTAGCCAGTGAAGATATATCCGTTTTTTCTTGCATGGAATTCACATTGTTACTGATAAGAGTTATGTCATCAGCAAAATCAAGATCTTATAGTTGGGTCCCATGTACCTAGTCAGTACCTGTGTTACCTGTGCAGCATTTTTTCATTATTAAGTCGCAATTCCAAAAAATAAAGGAGACAGTATACATCCTTTTTTCATGCATGTTTCAATCTGGAACCATTCACTCATCCTTTCTTCTGTTTTGACTTCATAAACATATCCATTGTAGAAGTCTTTAATGACTAACTACATACACATAAAAATGACTACTACATAAACATATAAATGACTGACTACATACACATATAAATGACTAACTACATACACATATAAATGACTGACTACATACACACATAAATGACTAACTACATACACATATAAATGATTATCCGCCAAACAAAAATTTCATTGCTATTCAGAGTAATGAGTTCGGTGTCTGTAAGAGCAGTCTAAAATAACTTTTTAAGTTTTATGATTCATGGAGGCATGTAGTCGACATCAAATAGATATTGGAAAAGTTTGTAGCTGTAGGAAGGAGTATAGTTTATATTTTTTATACAGGAGGGAGTGTACTTGGAGATGGAACTTGGTGGTACAGATATGATCCAGAACAAAATAGGCATCAAGCCAGTGGAAACATTCAAATTCACCAACACCCAAGAAGGCACATCGAGTTTGATCCAGAGTTAAGACAACGCTAGTTTTATTTTTTGAGGTGAACAGGATTGTCATGAGGAATTTGTTTCACCAGGACAGACAGGAAACCAACATTACTATCTCAAGGTTTTGAAATGACTGTGTGAAAGTGTGCGATGGAAATGGCTGAATTTGTGAAGAAGTGGAGACTGGTTACTGCACCATGATAATGCACCTGCCCAGACAGCCTTGTCTGTCCAACATTTTCTGGGCTAAAAACAACATGGCGGTTGTTCTCATCCTCCATACTTGCCAGATCTTTTTCCGTGTGACATTCTCACACATGAAGAGAAATATGAAAGGGGAGTGATTTGCTGATGTAGTTGAAGTGAAAGAAAAATCACTGGAACCCATAAACAGTATTCCCCTTGATGAGTTCCAGAATGACAAAAAACATTTTGATAGGTGTATTGAATCAGGTGGAGGGTATGTTGAAGGAGACTAGAAGGCAAACTTGTTATCTTAACTCTTCCCATGCCAGGGGTTCCAATCGGGACCCTTACGCTTTGTCAAGTTTTTGCAAAGGTCCCGATAGGGACCCTATCTTTGTTTCATTAAAAACCCAATGTAACTTTTGGTTGTAAACAGTTTAGTATGCATGTCTAATGACCTTTGTCACCATTTTGAAAGCATCATAACAACGAGGGTCAAAATACAGCATTTAATAGAAAAAAAATTTTTTGTGTGACTTTGGAGGCAAACATGTCCCCCTACGACTAGACCACTGTTCGTGAATGTACCCCCAAGGAGATTTAGACTATTGGATGGACTGGAGAAGTAGTTAGAAGGTTATTTCAGGTATTATTTTAAAATGAACATACAACATAATCACATGATGAGATCGGATAAAACGACAACGTCGATCTACACATCGCAAGTCAATCGATGCTAGTCCTAGACCTATCTGATGGACAGTAACACACAATTATCAGCTAAAATCATCACACTACATCTTTTTTTCCTAAAAAAACTCTCCATTTATGAAATCTTCTTACATTTATAGCTATTTGGAGGCATAATACGCATACTTTTAACGTGGAAATAATTAGTTAAAAATTGTCCCCTATACATATCAATACCCGCGCTTTTTGTCTGGCACAATAGGGAACATCTGCATTTTTCCCTCCAGCATGGAAAGAGTTAACTGGTTTTTTTCTCTTTTTATAAATTCTGGTTACTTTTGGTTCCTCCCTCATAGGAGTACAGTTCCTTTTGTGGCCACCAGTAACTTGATGGCAGGTCTTACTCTTTTGTTTTAATAATTCACAGAAGCTGGCAGAATCGGCGTCTTTGATTGCTGCTACATGTGACTCATTTATTGCTGCTTTGAACGACTGCATGAAGCTTGTGTCCAGCGTGTCATCAGATGTGCATGATGCAGCAGTTCCTCCATGGACAAGGGTCAGTCCTAGTTCACTTTGTAGTTGTGAATGTAAAAAGTTCTAAATGATGGAAATTGTGTGTAATTAGAATTGTATGTAATTAAAGTTTTGTTCTAATTGGTAGCAAGAGGTAATTAAGTTTTTGTTTGTTTGTTTTTTTTGTTTTTTTTATAGTAACAGGATACTTTTAGATTTTAGTTCTGAATGATAATACAGTGTATTTAGAATTTAATTCTGAATGCTTAATTTATGGATGAGAGTTATGTTCTGTTGCAGGGCACAAGATCCGTGATAGCAAGACTACCGGAAAAGTAAGAATCCAGACTTGTAGTAGTTTAACAGTCCTTAAATATGTAATACATATCTAATGGAAGGTCTGAACTTGCAGTTTTGTTAGCATTTCATATCTAATACATGTCTATGTGTTGAGAGGTCCAGGCAGGTCATGAGAATTTGGAGAAGACAGTCTTGGAAAGGTACACAATAGGAAAAAGAAAAGATGATGAAGATGGCAACAAGACATCGTTGATGATCTGTGAGTGGATGCATCGGCAGCAGGGTGTCTCGCTTACAACTGAGAGGCCTGCAGAAGAGCTGTTAGGGAGGAAAGTTCCACAAGGGACATGCAAATGACTGACTGAGGTCTAGACTTGTAGTTTGTAACATTTTATATCTAGCAGACTTGTAGTTTGTAACATTTCATATCTAGAAGACTTATAGTTTGTAACATTTCATATCTAGTACATATCTTGTAACATTTCATATCCAGTACATATCTTGTAACATTTCATATCTAGTACATATCTATGTGTTGTTGAGAGGGAGTTTAATGACCCTCATATATCTAGTACACATCTGTCTGTTGGGAATGAAGATGGCTATGCTTTAAAGGATGACACTATAAGCACTAGTCAACAAGAGTCAGCTGTGACCCTCTCCAGCATTTCTATGGGGCCCCTGGAACTAAGCTATTGGGCCATCGATGGACTTGGCATATTCCCCATGTTGACTGGCTTGCTGAAAAGCTTGCTTGATTCATGAGATCTGACCTGGGAATGATGGAGAGCTGCCATAGCTGTAACCTTCATAAGACTTGATGCCTGGTTTTCAGTATTTTTACTATAACATCAGCTGTAAAGAACTGAACTTTCCAGCATAGGAGATATCAGTCACATACATCCATTGGAATGACTAGTGGTCCATTCTCTCAAGGTTTGCACATGACTTATCAGTTTGTTCACAGACATATAGCCACTATAGGTATTTATATGTTGTCTTATATAAAGATTTCATATAAAGATCTCATAATAGAGAGAAACTGATGAAGAAATTCACTGGGCAAGAATATGACGAGAATTGAAGAACTTGGAATATATAATAACAATATAAGAGATGTATCCACACAGTGGATCATATTACACTATCTGACATTGGCTCTTAACCTCTTTTTAGCCTTGGATCTCCTTTCTGGCCTAAGAACAGTTGTGGATTCCTCTTAAAAAAAAACAAACAACAAAAACAACAGCAAATAGAATCCTGATGATGCTTAGATTTTGTAAATTGAGCCAGTCCACTTGCTGGCCCATGTACCCCCAAAAATCCTTCTATGGACCCCATTCCCAGATAAAGAACCACTGCCCCAGACCATCAAAGGATTGACCAGTTGAAAGGGGTCAGTACACCAGAACCAACTGAGACCCTCAGAAACAAGCAGATGCTTTACTTCATCTCGGACAATGAGGAGGAGATTAGATGTTTTCCCTTTGGACCACTTCTGATGAGAGGCTTGGTTTTGGGGTACTCAGCCTGAATGTATGCCTGCAACCCATAGCTGACAGTTTGAAGATAAATTAGTCCTAAATAAGCCAGGCTGAAGTTGGATATGTTGGCCTGAAAGTTTCCTACTGTGCATCTGCTCATCATCTCTCACAGTTTTTATTCTTTGATGTTCACCATCAGCTCAGTTAATGACTTCCTGCTGTGCATCTGCTCATCATCTCTCACAGTTCTTATTCTTTGATGTTCACCATCAGCTCAGTTGATGACTTCCTGCTGTGCATCTGCTCATCATCTCCCATGGCATTGCTCTGCCTCTTTACCCTTTGTCAAATAAAGTTTGTTCGTTCTTTCATTCACTTCCCGTTGATCAAATAATTGGATTATTATTTTTTTAAAAGGTATGAAAATGAAGCACATAATGATGAATGAAGACATTCCAACTTCTTTAAACTAGTCTGTTTATTTGTTGTTACAGCTTTACTCCAGCAGCTTTGTGTGCAATATGTTTAGCAATATATATTTATACACAAAAACTTTTTGTTTGTTTCCATTTAACAGTATCACCTGTTTGTACACTGTTTTCAAGTTCTTCCGTTCTCATTAGTGGTTCTCTTCAGTGGTTGTGCTTGTCTTTTTTCTTATCTTACGTCTTTCCCGTGCATTAAACGGCACATAGTAGTTTGCCAAGTTTTCCTGTTCGGTGAGCTTTTCAACCTTATCAAGGGATTTTATGCATACTAATTTGGCCTCTTTAGAGTTTCGTGTAGTCGACCTCTTTTTCTTCAGCCTGTTGTGTTCCACTTGATAGCTTGTTTTGGGATTCTCCAATTGTTTCATCTCATCACATGACTGATATATGTCCATCTCCTTTTTCTGATCATCCGTGAGACAGATTGTTGTTCATTCATCTGCCTTATCTCTGCGTTGCTCATGAATTAGTTCCACTTTATGCTCAGTATTTTCCTTAGGCATTTGTTTTAAAAAGAGTCTAGTTTCATGATTGTTTCTTTAGTTGTTTTCCAGCTTTCACATGCATCTTGTACTTGTACTTGTACGAACTCCCTGTAACTGTGAGCTGTTGTTCTTTGCGGCTGATGCTGTAGAGGTGTTGAGGCACAGCATCATATCAACATGGGAACGGGTTATGGCAGCTACTTTTTCAGTTCCAGAGAACAGCTAAAAAGCAGGGGGTGTGCAATGCTTCTTTAGCAGACTCCACCACCATGGGAAATATGGCAATCCCTGCCCCATTAGCCAGACTAGGCCTGTTACTGGGGGTACCACGGAGAGGTGGGACAGGGTTTTGGTTTGCTATGGTACGAGAACTTGACGCTGGCATATCATCTATGGGTTGCTGATTGCCTCATTGAACAGCATCTGTGTGAATTCTCATGCATAAATGAGGGTGGATATTACATTTGAATTGAATAATCTTAACTTGGTTTTTGCACTTATAAACTTTTGAGTGCCAGATGTTCTCAAGATTCTTGAAGGTCAATACTGCTTTTGCAGTTTTAATTCTAACTTCCTTTCTGGTGTCACCATCCTGGTCTATGCAGCTACCGAGGTATGCAGATTGGTGTACTTCTTCCACAGCTGTTCCTTCTACACATATTTTTCCTTCTTGATTAATAGAAAGTTTCATTATTTTTGTTTTTTTCTTGTTAATTTCAAGTCCTATTTTGCTAGCTAGTGAAGACAAATATCAGTTTTTTTCTTGCGTTGATTTCACATTGTCACTGATAAGAGTTATGTTATCTGCAAAATCAGGGTCTTCTAGTTGGGTCTTATGTATCCAAATCAGTGCCTGTTTTACCTGTGCAACATTTTTTCATTATGAAGTCTACAGCAATTAAAAAATCAAGGGAGATAGCATACATCCTTTTTCTTATAGCCTTAATTAAATTCCCTTGTTTTTTTTTCTTTGACTTTTGTTAGATGTTCCTAGCCGTTATCTTAGTGGGCTATGATATTTATAGTATTCTTTGAAGAAAGCTGGATGAGCAAATGTCTCAATGTATTATTATTGTGTATTTGTTAGACTGACAGCATAAGCTACATGGATTGTTCAGCAGTACTAGAATTGATCTGTAAATTGTTACTGTTAAAAAGTTAAAAATTAAAAGAATTCATGGACTGTGAGTTTAATCTGATTTACTGTATGCTGCTGTAATCATTCCCTGGAGTTCTTGACATTATGGTTGGACTGAAATACACAACTTAGGTTATAAAGATTACAAAGTCAAAAGTCAATGAAGTTGTTTGGCTACCAGATGTAATGTTCCTTGTGTTTCAGGCCATCACATTACAGACAATCTTCTGTCAGTTCTTCTGATGGTATCAGAGTTCACACTTCATCATCCCACAATTCTGTCAGTGCTACTTCAAGTCCAGGACATCAGAGATCTAAACTAGAACTCATTCCTTTGACGCTGCAGTCATCTGGGCCATCACCACCTGTAGATGTGTGCGAGAGAAATACAGCCAGTAAAATTACACCTCTGCAGCGTGATGTTAATGGAAGTTTGCCCTGTACAGTGGAGGATGTTAGTCCATTGGTTGTAGCAACTCCGTCTTCAGAAGACGCTGGAGACCTTGAGAAGGTTGAAGAGGTTGTGGGTGAAAGTTCAGCAACATTTTTCTCAGCCATGCCTACCAGGTTTGTTAGCTGAGAATAACATTTTATTTTTAGCATTTATTTCTGTGATTTTTTTTTTTTTTTTTACATTTCATTTATAAATCTTCACAATTCTTTTTTTTTTTACACAACATCTGAGAGACATTCATTAATGTCATTTCATAGTTATTTATTTCTTACTCTTTCTGTGCTTCATTTCTTTTACATAGTTTCCTTTCCTTCCTTTCTTATCCCCCCCCCCCCCTTTTTTTTTCTTCTTCTTCATCCTTTTCAGTGTCTTTCTTCTCTTTCTCATCATCTCTTCTGATATTTTAAATTTCTTTCATCATGTTATCATTTCCTCTGACCTGCTCTTCCATTTTTCTCTTATTTGATTTTCTTTCTCTCCTTTTGTAATTTTCTTTGCTTTTTTTTTTTTTTTGCTTTTTAAAAATTTTTTATTTCCTTTTAATAGCAGGTCCTAGTTCATAAAGGTCACCATTTTGACATTTCTTAGTGCTTTTCTACCTGACGCTCTTTTCTCATTATTTTCATCTTCTTCTTGTCAGATCATTTTACACATTATAGATAATTTTGTTATAGATCATTTTATTTGTCATTGCACATTATAGACAGTTTTATCATAGATCATTTTATTTGTCATAGATTATTTTAAATGTCATTTTTTGTGTGTAATTTCCTGACTTCATCTTATTAAGGTTATTGTAAACTTGCAGAAATTTTTACAGTGATGAATTTTAAAAATAAATTTTTGCTAAGGGAAGCATTTTTATATTACAGTAAAAGTCAGAAAATCGGGGCTGCTCAGGGACTGGATCTGTCCAGATTTTTGGATTTTCTAGATTCTCAGGCAGAACTTTCAAAATTAAAACTGAAATAAAGAAGAGATGAGTGGATACATTTTGATAGTTTATTCATTACCAAATAGTTCATGCTTCATTTATTCATCAGCAAACAAAACATGCTTCATTTATCAGAACAAGCAATTTTAAAGAAAAATAAAATCGGCATCTGACAAAGGCGTAAACATTAAAATTTTAACCAGAAAAAAGAACTGTTTAATGCTTGAAACTGTATTTAAAAATAAACAGTATAAAAGATAAGTGCAGTATAAAAATGAGAACAGAAGTTACATAGTGTGAATGGGTCAAACAGATATCAGGAAGTAGCAGGCACATTGAATTTGTAGGCCTCTCCACCATTCTTAAATTCTTACAAACTGATGGAACGAAATTATGAAGTAACAAAATTGCGGAATATATCTTTATCTATACAAGCATTTTTTTTGGCTTTAACAGATTGCAGGTTAGTGGACAGTTCCTTTAAAAGCCAGGGGGCACTGAAATTTCCTGATCACCAAGTGGTTCATTTTATACTGACCTGAAACATTATGACATATAAGAATGGTTACTCTTTTCTCTGTTAAGCTTAAATCCAGTTACGTGTCATTCTTGGTTTCCAGTCAGAGTTTTTATGGGCAAGCACTTTCGGTGAACTGCTGATTCATCAGCATTATAAATTTGATTGGCTGTAAGGTCATAAACAGTTACGAAAGCCCGCTAAATTGAAAAAGTTTGTGAGTTTGGTTATTTGAACAGACGACATAGTTTACTGAAACGGGGAACAGAGCAGATTACTAGAACAGGTGATGGGGCAGATTACTGGAACAGGTGACGGAGCAGATTACTGGAACAGATGATGGAGCAGATTGGTGGAGCAGGTGATGGAGCATATTGCTGGAACAGGTGATGGAGCAGATTCTGGAACATGTGATGGAGTAGATTACTGGAACATGTGACGGAGTAGATTACTGAAACAGATGACAGAGCAGATATATTAGTTTCCTGAATGCAGTAACACCATCTCCTGAGATCGATCAGTTGTTCAGTCAACCTTCTCTGTATAAAACAGTTTAAAGAAGTTTGAGTTCAGTTGCTAAAAATAATTAAAAATTAAGAAAAATAACGTTATGGTTGTACTGTGTATGGATATAGATATCTTCTTTATTTGGTTTGTTTATTTCAGCTTTGCTGATGTTGATACCAGCCAAGAAGATTGTATTCTTGTCATTCCATTTCTAGATGCCTGTAAAAACCTTGTGCCAATATTTGGTAAGTTTATCAGTGATGTAAGTTGTTTGTTGTTTTGGAACTACTGTTAAAAAAAAAAAAGAAATGCGACACTACTGTAGTCGTAATGGACGCCAAATTTCAAACTTGTATCAAAATTTTATTTTACGGAATTAATGTTTCAATCTTGGCGTGAAGAAACTTTAAGATTTTAACAATGAAATGATGTTCTTTAAATTTGGTGTGGACTTTTATTCTTTGTGACTGAGGCTTCTGTTTCAGTAAGTTGTATGGCCTTCTCTGGCTTGTATCAGAGAACGACATCTCCTTGACATGGATCTGTTTTTGTGGGATGGCTGCCCACTCTTCCCGCAGTGCAGGAGACAACTGTTGGAGATTGGTTGGCACCACGTCTCTCTGGCGGACTTGTTTGTTGAGTTCATCCCATAAGTGTTCTATTGGGTTCATGTTTGATGACATGGATGGCCACGGAATGGTCTAGACATTGTTGTAAGCGAGGAACTGTATGGTGAGTTGTGCTACATGAGGTCGAGCATTATCCTGCTGAAAAATCGACCCTGGTGCAGCCAGAAGTGGAAAGACGTGAGGACAAAGAATTTCAGTGACGTATCGATGGGCATTCAGGCATCCTTCAGTTTGCACCAGGTCACTTCTTCCCATGAAATTGATCATTCCCCCACACCAGTACACCTCCACCACCATGTAGAGGAGCCTCATCCACACAGTTCTGGGTGTAGCGCTCATGGACTCTGTGGTAAACTCTTATCCATCTGTCGTGTCACTGGAGCAGAAAGAATGATTCATCACTAAAACAAACCCTTCTCCAGTCATTCACAACAGTCCATTGATGATACTGGTTTGCCCACTGCATCTGATGTTGGCGATGCCAGTCCATAAGAACAGGACCTCTGTAGGGTCTTTTATCCCAAAGACCAGCGTCATGCAACCGGTTCCTGACCGTTTGATCTGAAATTCAACGAGCTGCTGTCATTGAGTGGACTGTTGAGGATGCAGATGCAAATCGATTCCTGAGATGTTGCAGCCGTGTGAAGCGGTCTTTGGCAGGAGTTGTGATTATGAGTCTTCCACTGCGCGGCCTGTCTGCAACTGAACCAGTTTCTTGAAATCATCTCCAAAGGCGACTAATGGTGCCTCTAACCACATTAAATTGTCTGGCCACTACACTTTGTGACTGTCCAATCTGTAAATGTCCAATGATGATGAATCGTTCTGTAGTGAGATGAGCCATACTTGGGCATTGAATTTTCAAATGAATTGATTCGAGGAGCATCAATCTTTCATAGACATGCAATAACATGATCAGTGAGTTTTGTGTTCAGTAAGTTTCACAGGATTCTCATGAAACTGCCATGAATTATTGTCAGAAATGCTGTTTTCACTAGTGTCGCTTTTCTGTGCTCATGAATCATCTGCTGAATACAATTCAGGTCAGCATGTGAAGTTGATGTCCAAGTGAACGTTTCAGACAATTTGCCCTTGTCTGATCAGCAAACTTCAGTTTAAATCACATCATATTTGTTGAGTTTCTTTTTTTTTGAACAGTATAGTAAAGTGAGAAAGCGGGAACGAAGGGTTGCGATACTTTTTAGAAAAAATAGGCCAGGTTTTTCTTCTGTTCACAAGATGTAAATTGGCCAGAATTCAGTATTCATGGAAATGAGTTGTATATAATATATTATTTTTCCCTTCCTCTGCAGACAAGCATGTGTGCAGTGGTAATTGAATTTGCCTGTCATTGCAGGTATATATTCTTCAGTTTTCGAGGCATTTTCCCCCCAACACAATGTGTCAAGTACCTATTTTTACAGCTGGGTCAATTGGAGAGCAGGAACAGGGGAGATGGGACACACTGTCATCAATTTGAGGAAAAGCTTCACTGTCAGTTCAGCCACTTCCCATGTGAGGCTGTGCAGGCCAGGGCTCTGTCATGCTTCCCAGAAACAGGCTGTTGCATTGCTGCGGCTTAATCAGCAAATTTGGGATTATTATATTCTTTGTATTGTTTGAGCTTGGTCTCAAGTCTTTCATTTTACACCCACTCCAAAAATACAGAAAGCCACCACAGGTAACCTCTCAATCAAGTTCAGTGCCATTGGTTCTTGTTTAATGTATTCTCACCCTAGTTAATAGTTTCAGCTCTCAGTTTGATCTACAGGTCAGCTGTCTGTTTGTTTTGCAGGTCAGCTGTCTGTTTGTTCTGCAGGTCAGCTGTCTGTTTGTTCTACAGGTAACCTCTCAGTCTTTTAAGACCTGACCTGGAATCTGAATATTAAAATCTGTTCTTCGTAATTTATGAATCAGGTGCTGAAGGTCATGGGTTCACCTTCAGGTGTAGCTTTCTAGTGTTATTTAGGTTGTTATTTTCATTGTATGTTATGATTATATTGTACTAATTGTGATTTATCATTTGTAATTTATGCTTATGATTGCATTATTTGTGATTTATCATTCATGATTGTATTGCATTATTTGTGATCTATCAGTTGTAATCTGTGATTATGATTGTATTATTTGTGACCTATCATTTGTAATCTATGATTATGATTATATTGTATTATTTGTAATCTGTCAGTTATGATTGTATTGCACTATTTGTGGTTTATCATTTGTAGTCTGTGGCATTTAAATACGAGCTTTGCTTGAACAGACAAGATTCATACGTAATTTTTGTGTTTCAGATAAATTGAACACGTCAGCTCTTACCCCAGTGAAAATGGATTTTTGTGGTAATATACGGGTATGTATGTCACAGAAGAGTGAACAACAAACTGTTCATAACAAAAATGATCTAAAGGAAATATCATATTAAAAATATGAATGAAAAATAATTCTGTAGGTATAATTTATTTCTACTCCATTGGTAATCTAGTGCCCCACACCATGTGGTAGGTGATGGTGACGATGTTCCTGGTGGTGAAGTTCTTGGTGATAGATGATGGTGATGAAGTTCTTGGCGATAGATGATGCTGATGAAGTTCTTGGTGATAGATGATGGTGGCAAAGTTCTTGGTGATAGGTGATGGTGGTGAAGTTCTTGGTGATAAATGATGGTGGTGAAGTTCTTGGTGGTAACTGATGGTGGTGAAGTTCTTGGTGGTAAATGATGGTGGTGAAGTTCTTGGTGGTAGATGATGATGGCAAAGTTCTTGGTGATAAATGATGGTGGTGAAGTTCTTGGTGATAGATGATTCTGGCAAAGTTCTTGGTGATAGGTGATGGTGGCGAAGTTCTTGGTGATAGGTGATGGTGACGATGTTCTTGGTGGTAGCTGATGGTGGTGAAGTTCTTTAGATGATGGTGACAATGTTCTTGGTGGTAGGTGATGGTGGTGAAGTTCTTGGTGGTAGATGATGGTGACGATGTTCTTGGTGGTAGGTGATGGTGGTGAAGTTCTTGGTGATAGGTGATGGTGACGATGTTCTTGGTGGTAGCTGAAGGTGGTGAAGTTCTTTAGATGATGGTGACAATGTTCTTGGTGGTAGGTGATGGTGGTGAAGTTCTTGGTGGTAGATGATGGTTACAATGTTCTTGGTGGTAGGTGATGGTGGTGAAGTTCTTGGTGGTAGATGATGGTTACAATGTTCTTGGTGGTAGGTGATGGTGGCGAAGTTCTTGGTGGCAGATGATGGTGACGATGTTCTTGGTGGTGAAGTTCTTGGTGATAGATGATGATGATGAAGTTCTTGGCGATAGATGATGCTGATGAAGTTCTTGGTGATAGATGATGGTGGCAAAGTTCTTGGTGATAGGTGATGGTTTTGAAGTTCTTGGTGATAAATGATGGTGGCGAAGTTCTTGGTGGTAAATGATGGTGGTGAAGTTCTTGGTGGTAAATGATGGTGGTGAAGTTCTTGGTGATAGATGATGATGGCAAAGTTCTTGGTGATAAATGATGGTGGTGAAGTTCTTGGTGATAGATGATTGTGGCGAAGTTCTTGGTGATAGGTGATGATGGCAAAGTTCTTGGTGATAGGTGATGGTGACGAAGCTCTTGGTGGTAGGTGATGGTGGCGAAGTTCTTGGTGATAGGTGATGGTGGTGAAGTTCTTGGTGGTAGGTGATGGTGGTGAAGTTCTTGGTGGTAGGTGATGGCGGTGAAGTTCTTGGTGATAGATGATGGTGGTGAGGTTCTTGGTGGTAGGTGATGGTGGTGAAGTTCTTGGTGATGATGGTGGTGAAGTTCTTTTGGTGGTAGGTGATGGTGGTGAAATTCTTGGTGATAGGTGATGGTGGTGAAGGTCTTGGTGATAGGTGATGGTGGTGAAGTTCTTGGTGATAGATGATGGTGGCAAAGTTCTTGGTGATAGGTGATGGTTTTGAAGTTCTTGGTGATAAATGATGGTGGCGAAGTTCTTGGTGGTAAATGATGGTGGTGAAGTTCTTGGTGGTAAATGATGGTGGTGAAGTTCTTGGTGATAGATGATGATGGCAAAGTTCTTGGTGATAAATGATGGTGGTGAAGTTCTTGGTGATAGATGATTGTGGCGAAGTTCTTGGTGATAGGTGATGATGGTGAAGTTCTTGGTGATAGGTGATGGTGACGAAGCTCTTGGTGGTAGGTGATGGTGGCGAAGTTCTTGGTGATAGGTGATGGTGGTGAAGTTCTTGGTGGTAGGTGATGGTGGTGAAGTTCTTGGTGGTAGGTGATGGCGGTGAAGTTCTTGGTGATAGATGATGGTGGTGAGGTTCTTGGTGGTAGGTGATGGTGGTGAAGTTCTTGGTGGTAAATGATGGTGGTGAAGTTCTTGGTGATAGATGATGATGGCAAAGTTCTTGGTGATAAATGATGGTTTTGAAGTTCTTGGTGATAGATGATTGTGGCGAAGTTCTTGGTGATAGGTGATGATGGTGAAGTTCTTGGTGATAGGTGATGGTGACGAAGCTCTTGGTGGTAGGTGATGGTGGTGAAATTCTTGGTGATAGGTGATGGTGGTGAAGGTCTTGGTGATAGGTGATGGTGGTGAAGTTCTTGGTGATAGATGATGGTGGTGAAGTTCTTGGCGATAAATGATGATGGTGGTGAAGTGTTTGGCGATAAATGATGGTGGTGAAGTTCTTGGTGATAGATAATGGTGGTGAAGTTCTTGGTGATAAATGATGGTGGTGAAGTTCTTGGTGGTAGGTGATGGTGGTGAAGTTCTTGGTGATAGATGATGGTGGTGAAGTTCTTGGTAATAAATGATGGTGGCGAAGTTCTTGGTGATAGGTGATGGTGGTGAAGTTCTTGGTGGTAGGTGATGGTGGTGAAGTTCTTGGTGGTAGGTGATGGCGGTGAAGTTCTTGGTGATAGATGATGGTGGTGAGGTTCTTGGTGGTAGGTGATGGTGGTGAAGTTCTTGGTGATGATGGTGGTGAAGTTCTTTTGGTGGTAGGTGATGGTGGTGAAATTCTTGGTGATAGGTGATGGTGGTGAAGGTCTTGGTGATAGGTGATGGTGGTGAAGTTCTTGGTGATAGATGATGGTGGCAAAGTTCTTGGTGATAGGTGATGGTTTTGAAGTTCTTGGTGATAAATGATGGTGGCGAAGTTCTTGGTGGTAAATGATGGTGGTGAAGTTCTTGGTGGTAAATGATGGTGGTGAAGTTCTTGGTGATAGATGATGATGGCAAAGTTCTTGGTGATAAATGATGGTGGTGAAGTTCTTGGTGATAGATGATTGTGGCGAAGTTCTTGGTGATAGGTGATGATGGTGAAGTTCTTGGTGATAGGTGATGGTGACGAAGCTCTTGGTGGTAGGTGATGGTGGCGAAGTTCTTGGTGATAGGTGATGGTGGTGAAGTTCTTGGTGGTAGGTGATGGTGGTGAAGTTCTTGGTGGTAGGTGATGGCGGTGAAGTTCTTGGTGATAGATGATGGTGGTGAGGTTCTTGGTGGTAGGTGATGGTGGTGAAGTTCTTGGTGGTAAATGATGGTGGTGAAGTTCTTGGTGATAGATGATGATGGCAAAGTTCTTGGTGATAAATGATGGTTTTGAAGTTCTTGGTGATAGATGATTGTGGCGAAGTTCTTGGTGATAGGTGATGATGGTGAAGTTCTTGGTGATAGGTGATGGTGACGAAGCTCTTGGTGGTAGGTGATGGTGGTGAAATTCTTGGTGATAGGTGATGGTGGTGAAGGTCTTGGTGATAGGTGATGGTGGTGAAGTTCTTGGTGATAGATGATGGTGGTGAAGTTCTTGGCGATAAATGATGATGGTGGTGAAGTGTTTGGCGATAAATGATGGTGGTGAAGTTCTTGGTGATAGATAATGGTGGTGAAGTTCTTGGTGATAAATGATGGTGGTGAAGTTCTTGGTGGTAGGTGATGGTGGTGAAGTTCTTGGTGATAGATGATGGTGGTGAAGTTCTTGGTAATAAATGATGGTGGTGAAGTTCATGGTGATAAATGATGGTGGTGAAGTTCTTGGTGGTAAATGATGATGGTAAAGTTCTTGGTGGTAAATGATGGTGGTGAAGTTCATGGTGATAAATGATGGTGGTGAAGTTCTTGGTGGTAAATGATGGTGGTGAAGTTCTTGGTGGTAAATGATGGTGGTGAAATTTTTGGTGATAAATGATGGTTGAATCAGGTCCCATAGCTTTCTTTGCTGCTATGGAGCACACAGAAGAAGTTGTATCAGTGCCTTCAGGATAGCTGTAGTCTCATGCTTCCCTATAGCTACATTACAAGAGAGACCTGCTTACATGAGTCTCTACTGCTTTCATAGATTATTGTGATCCATCTCTTTCTGGGAAGTACATCTTGAAGAGACATAGTGCCTTGACTGGCTATGGTGCCTCATCCAGATCTTCAGTTTCTCAAGTTCATAAGTAGATTTTATACAAAGAAATATAAGATTATGTTCTGAAAGAAATATGACAGCTCATATAGAAATAGATGTGCCCTACTTGGAATTCTCATGGTAAAATATAAATCTTAACAATCATTGATTTAAAGTAAATAATGATTTATAGTCAGGATAACTGTTTCATATGTTTCTCACATTTATTTCTCATGTGTATTACTTTCCGTCATTTTAACTTCTAACAGTCGTAAATTTCTATCATTTTCTTCTTGTTGCCAATACTTACTGTCATTTAACATCTCACAGTAGTTTCTGTCATTTACTTTTCACAGTTATTACTTTCTGTCACTCCTCACTGTTATTACTTTCTGTCACTCCTCACTGTTATTACTTTCTGTCACTCCTCACTGTTATTACTTTCTATCATGCTCACTGTTATTATTTTATTTTACTTCTCACAGTCATCTCTCTCTCTCTCTGAACCTTAAGTGCCATGGGCACATGGGGCTTCCACAAAGGTTTTCCACAAATGCCTGTCCTTTGCCTTTTTTTCTGTTCTTGCCCAGGTGAGCCCTCTATTGCTCAGCATCCTTTCTGTTGTTCTTCTCCATGTCTCTTTTGGTCTACACTTACTTCTGTTTCCCTGTGGTGTTAATCTTAGTGCTATTTTTGGTAGCGAGTTGTCCGTCATTCGAAGCACATGTCCCAACCATCACCAGTGTCTTTCCTCAATAATTTCTGTCAGTGGCTTCATCTGCATTTCTGCCAACAAAATGTTATTTTTTATGGTGTTTGGCCAAAATATTTGTCTAATTCTTCATAAACATTTAGTCTGGAAAGAATTCAACTTGTTTTCTATGGTTTTGGTGATTTTCCAGCATTCACCTCTCACAGTCATAACTGTCATTTACTTCCTATGTTATAACTATCTATCATTTACTTCTTATACAAGGTTCGACAACTAAGTAATGAGACTAATTACATTAAAAAAATAAAATAAACAACAGCTGAAGATATAACCTGTATTTTATTTAAAGTAAACCCCTTTTGCATTAATACAGCAAGTGGCACGATCTAACAAATACTAGAACGACCTCTGCAATTCTTCTGTTAGTATGGCCCTTAAACTCAGTGTTACGGCCCTTTGGATGTCATCAGTATCATCAAAGAAGCATCCTTTCAATGGTAACTTTAATTTTGGGAATAGAAAATAATCGCAGGGAGACAAATCTGTGGAATAGAGTGGTTGGTTCAGAACACACACATGTTTTTGGGCCAAAAATTCATGTACAACTGCTGCTCAGTGAGCCGGTACATTATCATGAAGAGGGAAAAAGCTGCCAGGTGTTGAATACTTGGGTCGAACTCAGAGAATCCATTTCAATGGGCGTTTCAAAATGCTTAAATAAACTTTGGCAGTGACAGTCTTGTCCCACTGGAATAAATTCTTCCTGAGTAACTCCTTTTCCTGGTGTAGAAGCACACCAACATTGTCTTCACGTTCGACTTTTGAAGACGAATTTTTTTGTCTTTTGGTGATGATGATGACTTCTACTGAGCACTTCGGCATTTAGTTGTGGGATCATAGCGGAAAATCCATGTTTCATCCTCTGCAACAATCATATTTAAGAAATGTTTTTTTCTGCAACATGTTTTGATGATGTCTTTTGCGTACTCAACATGCTGATGTTTTTGGTCATCAGACAACGAATGTGGTACAAACCGGCAAGCAACTTTTTTTCTTACCCAAATCTTCCACTAAAATTTTACAAATAGTCTTTCAGTTAACACTAAATTCATCTGCCATCATCCTCACAGTCAAACAATGATCTTTTTGTATCCATTCTCTGACTTTTGCAATGAGTTCCTCATTACGAACAGAAATTGGGCGTCCATGTCTAGTTGCATTTGTAATCGTTTCCACATCACTTTTGAATTGTGAATGCCACCTGAATACCTGTGCATGAGATAAAAAATTATCCCTATAAACTTGTCGCATCAATTCAACTGTCTCGGTGGCACTTTTTCTGAGTTTTAAACAGAATTTAATGGTAGCTTTTTGGTCCCTGCTGATTACGTATCAGTGCACTTCTGACTAGGTCAACAAAATGGTGGTTTGTTTGTCATCTGCTTACTGGGCGGCAATGAAAAATTCCCAGGTCATAGAGGAAGGTTGCCTCTTTGGATTCCATGCTTTGCTTCATAGATGGCATTTTTGTCTTGGCCATAATAAAATCAGTCTCATTACTTAATTGTCGGACCTAGTATTATAACTATCTGTCATTTACTTCTTGTGTTATAACTATCTGTCATTTACTTCATATGTCATAATTTTCTGTCATTTACTTCTTATGCTTTTACTTTCTGTCATTTGCTTCTTGCAGTCATAACTTTTTCTCATTTGCTTATTGCCGTCATAACTTTATGATATATATTTCTGTCAGTCATAACTTTGTCATATACTTGTCACGGTCTTAACTGTCATATACTTATCACAGTCATAACTTTCTGTCATATGCTTTTCACAGTCATAAATTTCAGTCATATGCTTGTATCAGTCATAACTTTCTGTCATATACTGGTCATAGTCATGACTACTTTATCATTTTCTTCTGACAGAAAATCCAGCAGAAACATGAAAGTTGTCATGGACGGTTCCAGACACTGCAGTCACTGGTGCTGAACGAAGTGGCAAATAACCAGCATCTGCATTCAGACTCGGCTACTTCGGCCTTGCTATGGCTCAAACGGTAACAGAGAGTGAGAGAGAATGACACTGTCTGTGTACAAGATTGTACGTGTGTATGTGTTTAAGATCTAGTACATATCAGTATGTAAGAAGTTGTATGTGTAAGTGAGAAAATTTTGTTTGATTTGGTTAAATGAGAATTGATGAAGAAAAACGATTAAAAAAAACTAGAATATTATTTTTTTTGTAGTAAATGTTCAATGAAAGAAGAAACTGGCCAGTTAATACATGCGATTTCAGTGAGAGTGAAATAAAAATCAGAATATCTACAAGTAAGGCAAGGTGCATCACATAAGCTGCACACCAAGTTTTCAGAGTACTCAGTAGATGAGTTTAAAAAAAAAAGAAATAAGAACAGAGGTATAGTTAGTAGAAAGTATAGGCAGTAGAAAGTACAATTAGTAGAAAGTATAATTAGTAGAAAGTATGGTTAGTAGAAAGTATAGTTGGTAAAAATCACAGAAATGTTAAAAAAAAAGTGACATATTTTGTTAAGATGATTGACATTGTTCATGGTTTCAAACTTGGTCAGATCTAAGATGAATGTTCCAGCAGGATGGCTTGGTTGTCAAAGCAAGTGAACTAAAGCTAGTCCAGGCCCTGTGACACCGCTCCTTCGGTATTCCTGGTAACACACTCTGCCTAGACACTGAGCCATGGCTTGCCTAGGTTTCTGTAGTGATAGACTCTGCCGAGATTCTCCTGTTTTTACCTCTGGGTATCCAGGCTAGTTATCATGATCTACTCCCAATTCAGTATGGGTTATGATCCTTGTGTTTGAACTTTTTCATGGCTTTGGCTGCTAAGAACATCCTGGATGTCCAGAGAGACTGCAGCAAGAAGAGTCCTGAAGTTGACCATGTTTATCTTATTTCAGGAGTCTAGAATTTATATCTGAGTTCCTGCAAGAGTGCCTCTCTGACTGCATGGACATTGGGATGTGTGCTAGCAATGCTTACTCAAGGACTCTCCAGCAGTATCATGGATGGATTGTCAGAGGAGTTTTTGCTGTAAGTTCAGTCAAGTTTCTTCAGTCAGCATGTGTTAGTGTCATTCATTAGATACTACCTTGACTGGTGTACCTTGACCTGTGTTATTGATTGTGCTCTTCCATTTCATTCAGCTCTTGGTAGTTTGATAATATCAGGTGCATTTCTTTTCCTGTGCCACTCAGTCAGCCTGTTTAGATAGTTTCTCCCAGTCTCCAAGTACTACCTTTTCCTTGGAGTTTTCCAGTGATTGGTAAGTTTTGTAACTTCTTTCTTCTTTGTTTGATTATCTTTTCCATCTGGTTCTGGCTAGTGAAAATGTTCTGAAACTTGTGTGAAATTTTCATCACTGTTTTTAATGCTTTTTTTTCCCCCCAGACTTGGCATAGAATTTGATAATTGTCTATTGCTTGTTATTTGTAGCTCCTCTCTAGTGGTTTCAATGCCAGACATGATTATGATGGTGATGATGATGTTGATAAGAGCGAAGGAAAGTTACGGTTTGTCAGCACCTACTGTTTTCATTAAAAAAAAAAATGAAACTGTCAGTTGCTGTGGCTTTTATGGTTCCTAGATGAGATCTGTGGAGGCAGATTAAAAAAAAACAAAACTGGCAGACTGTCCAGTGTACTTCATGTGACCTTTTTTTTTGTTAAAACTACAACAGGCTTGTATGTTGCTTGATATAAATCATTTGATGTGGATTTGTCTAAATTAGCATTTACATTGTCTTCATGATTTTGATTTTTAGAGTGTAGTTTAATTTCTAAGTAATATTTGTATTTTTAAGATGTGAAGAAATGTTCTTCTTGTTTCTCAAGTTACTTTATCAGATCTTTTGTCTACATGAAAACTTTCTGACTTATTTTATGAACCTTTGTGTTTTGTTGCTAAGCCATGTTATCTTGAGTTCTCTGTATTGTTTTCTTTGTGTAGGGAGGGATGTCCAGTATAGATTTTACTGTACAAAAAAAATTCAGCCTCTTCTTTAAGAAGATTGTTCTAGTTCTTGTTGAATATGTTCTGGAACTACCCTGTTCTTGCTGTTCTGTTCTGTAATTGTGAAAATCATAGTAGCTGGTGCTGGTGGTAGTAGCTGGTGATGGTGGTAGTAGCTGGTAATGGTGGTAGTAGCTGGTAATGTTGGTAGTAGCTGGTGCTGGTGGTAGTAGCTGGTAATGTTGGTAGTAGCTGGTAATGGTGGTAGTAGCTGGTGGTAGTAGCTGGTGATGGTGGTAGTAGCTGGTAATGGTGGTAGTAGCTGGTAATGTTGGTAGTAGCTGGTGATGGTGGTAG
Source organism: Achatina immaculata (assembly GCA_009760885.1). Taxonomy (NCBI): domain Eukaryota; kingdom Metazoa; phylum Mollusca; class Gastropoda; order Stylommatophora; family Achatinidae; genus Lissachatina; species Lissachatina immaculata. Next base: position 25,509,138 of record CM019713.1, on the reverse strand, counting down.
TAGCTGGTAATGGTGGTAGTAGCTGGTGCTGGTGGTAGTAGCTGGTAATGGTGGTAGTAGCTTGTGCTGGTGGTAGTAGCTGGTGATGATGGCAGTAGATAGTGGTGATGACAAAGCTAGTGATGTTGGTGGTAGGTGTGATAGTTATTGTAGCTAGTGATGGCGACAGTAGCCTCTGGTGGTATTATTAACTGTTGATGGCTGTGATGACTGGTGAAGGTGATAATAGCTGGTGCAGGTATTAGTAGGTAGTGACAGTAGTAGATAATGATATTGTTAGCTAGTGATGGTGATGGTATCTAGTGGTGATATTGTTAGCTAGTGAAGGTGATGGTATCTAGTGGTGATATTGTCAGCTAGTGATGGTGATAGTATCTAGTGGTGATATTGTTAGCTAGTGATGGTGATGGTATCTAGTGGTGATATTGTTTGCTAGTGATGGTGATGGTATCTGGTGGTGATATTGTTAGCTAGTGATGGTGATGGTATCTAGTGGTGATATTGTTAGCTAGTGATGGTGATAGTATCTAGTGGTGATATTGTTTGCTAGTGATGGTATCTAGTGATGGTGATGGTATCTAGTGATGGTGACCATAACTTGTGAGGATATCAGACTGTCATGACTCTCTGCATTCATTTGCTGGGACCTTACACAAGAGGATGTTCTTGCCTGTTGAACTGCAATTCATTCAAGGCCTCATAGTAAACTACATCATACCAGGTGCTGCATTGATCCATACCTTATATGCCAGGCTGTTGTGACTTTTAACCAGTGAGTGCTGCCAGGAATTAGAGTAGGGCTTAGCCAGATATGGTGTTCTAAGGTGAGCATCTATAGAAACTGCCTTAATTGTTATTATAACGATCATAACTTTGTGGTTTCGTTCTAACTGATTGTTAGGTCAGTTAATGCAGATCTATGCCGCTCTTATTCTTTGATTAGGTTGCTGTAAGAGCTCTTCCATACAGGGAAACCTTTATCAGTCACCTGGGGGTAGAGGACAACCCAAAAATAGACACAAGCCAGAATTTTGAACAAGCTCTTTTGAAAGATATTGATGTATTTGTATTACATCTGAGAAGAGTTCTACAGGTGATTAATGATTTTTATATCAAACATTCCTTGGACTCATCAAAAATAGTTTAGTGTGGTGAATTAGTTGATAAAAATGTATGGGCCTGATGACTTCTTTAATTTGGGTTTGATTTATGCATAATTTTTAAACATATCCTTATAATATTTTTATACATATTTGGTAAATTGTGATATATACATATATGCCTTAGTGAAAAGATAGCCAAGGGGATTTAGCCATATCCTTGAAGAAGGTTTCTGAGGGTGAAATACTGGTTGTTGTGCTGTTCTTTTCTAACTTTTATAAAACTGGTCCCATACATTTTTGCCCAATTCTGGTCATGTCAGGAAAGAAATGAAGAATCCAAAAATTTAGTGTAATTACATCCACCACTCCGTTCCAGTTCTCCGTCTTCTCCCTCATTCCCCCCCCCCCCAAAAAAAATGTTAGTCTCATAATGAGTAATGTATTTTTTTAAAAGTTTTATCTAAAGGCTTTATTTTTAAAAAGTTGAATAATTTATACTCTTTGAATGATATTTGATGAGAAGCAGTTGTGAAAGTTTTGAAAGTAGATTAAGAAACAAGAGTTGTTTTTTAACTCTTCCCGTGCCCAAGAAAAAAACGCGGACATTCCCGTTCGTGCCACACAAAAAGCGCGGGTCCTGATCTGTATAGTGGGTATAGTTGTAAAATGGAATGGAAAACAGTATTTCCATGTACTTCCGTGTACTTATTATGTTTCAAAGTATAACTAAATGTATGAAAATTTCATAAATGCGGAGTTGTTTTAGGAAAAAAAGAAGTAATGTGATGTTTTTAGACAATGACTGTGCCCAGCTCATCATCGGCTAGGTCTAGATATGCACTACTTACCATCTGAGATGTCTAGATCTACTTGTCAATCTCGTATTGTGATTCTATGTTGCATTCTCGCTAAATTAATGTCTGAAATAACATACTAACTATTTCTACAATCATCTAATATGTCTAAATCTACTTAGGATACATTCAAGAGCAGTGGGGTGGTCACAGGCCATGTCCGTACCCCTATCTCTCTCTCTCTCTGAACCTTAAGTGCCCAGGGCACATGGGGCTTCCGCAAGGGTTTTCCACAAATGCCTGTCTTTCGCCTTTTTTTCTGCTCTTGCCCAGGTGAGCCCTCTATTGCTCAACATCCTTTCTGTTGTTCTTCTCCATGTCTCTTTTGGTCTACCCTTACTTCTGCTCCCCTGTGGTGTCCATCTTAGTGCTATTTTTGGTAGTGAGTTGTCAGTCATTCGGAGCACATGTCCCAACCATCGCCAGCGTCTTTCCTCAATAATTGTACCCCTATCTACATCGTCAAAAATTGAAAAATTTCAGTGTTTCTCTTCCTTTTTCTCGCTCGGCATTGCTCGTAACTAAGGACTCTTCCACCATTTTGAAAAGTGTCACCGGAAACACGAACGAAATATGTACAGTCTAAATGTTACGCCGGTTATTGAAACAAATGAATTGTCACTAAAACGACTATGGCACGCAACTCAATAACCGGAAATTCTCACTATAGCGACTATGGCACGGGAAGAGTTAAGAACTGTGTGTATATTTTGAGTGAGTTTTGACTGAGCAGTTACAGAAACTGTTAAACTCACCCAGCTGTGCTTTCTCAACTTTTATATTTATATTTGTTCTTGGCGGTGATTAATTTTGCTTGTGTCACTATTAATATATAGCTCCTCTTTACCTTAGCCATGTATAGACAGCAGGTGTAGATAGTAATAGTTGTTATGCATAAAATGTGTGCGTCCACACCCCCCCCCCCTCCCCATTATATTGTTTATTTTGCAAAGGTTTTAAAATGATTTCTGTGTTCCCAGTTCATGGGATGATCAAACCTCTTTCCCTCCAGAATCCTGTTTTAATGGGATCTCAGCTTGATATGCATCATTAGAAAGTCTTTTTATGAAGGAGTCAGAGGCAGTAGAATTATACCATTTATGAGTGAGTCAGTAAAAATATACCATTTATGAAGAAATAAGACTCAGTAAAAGTATACCATTTATGAAGAAATAAGAGTCAGTATATGGTAGTAAAATAGAGGAGCCAGAGTCAGAAGTAATTCTGGATGGAGTTAGAGTTGTTTTGGTGGACTAACTTGTTCTGTAGCTTTGTCATAGTTGATCACTAAACTATACTGTCCCAAAAAAAAGAAACGCATAACTACTGATGGCCCAATTTTAGACATAACTTTGATATTCTATAACTTTTTAAATTGAATGAATCAAATTTTCAAATTGCACACAATGATACCTAAGGGTTTAAACACTCACTTGACAGTTTCTTGCATCTGTGTGACAAGAATTTGTTAGTCCCAAGGGTTCTCAAGTTAGTATGGTGTGTGGCCTCCGCTTGCATAGATCAGCAACTGGCATCTCCTGGGCATAGATACGAACAGATGTCTGATGTGTGCCTGTGGGATGGGTTCCCACTCTTCCTGGATCCTGGATTACGATGATTGGCTGGAGAAACGTTTCGGCGACAAATACGTCTTTGCAGCTCATCCCATAGGTGCTCGATCGGATTCATGTCTGGAGACAGGGAAGGCTGAGAATGTTGTTGGCAGTCAGGAACTGTGTGATGAACCATGCAGAATTGGGTCTGGCATTGTCCTGTTGAAACATAGACCTTTGCGCAGCCAAAAATGGAAGGACATGGGGTTGAAGAATTTCATTGACGTATCATTGCGCATTCACGCCTCCTTCGATCTGCACCAATGGACTCCTTCCGTTGAAATTGATCATTCTTCATAAAATCACGCCTCCACCACCGTGTGGCGGAGCTTCATCGATGCAATTTTGGGCAAAATGTTCATTTGGCCTACGGTAGACCCTTCTCTGCATATCATGGCGGTGCAACAAAAAGGAAGATTCGTCACTAAACCAGACACGTCTCCATTGATTGTCAGTTGTCCAGGGCTGATGCTGGTTGGTCCAAACAAGTTGAATTTGCCGATGGCATCTTGTTAAGACAGGACCTCGGTGAGGTCGTCATGCCACCAATCCAGCTTCATGCAGTCTATTCCGGACAGTTTGATCAGACACACAACGTCCTGCAAGCAATGACTGGGCACTTGAGGAAGTTGTTATAAACCTGTTTCTGAGGTGATTGTCCAGAATAAAGTGATCATCAGCTGCTGTTGTCACCTTGGGTCGTCCACTGCAGTGCCTGTCTTCAGCTGAGCCAATGGTTGCACGTTTAAATGCCTGGCAACCTGACTTTGACTTTCGCCTGCTTGCAGGCGACCAGTAGCAGTGTTTCGTAAATTTTGTGATAGATGCACCGTAATTGTCTGTTTGAAAATTACTGAATTTGTTTGTATAACCTCATCCTTTTATAGGGTTTCATTTGCGTGGGAAGTGAGTTGTGCTCACCACAAAAATCACGACTTTTCCATAAATGCAACGTAAGTTATGGTAAAAAAATGCGTAATTAGCAAGGGCAGCTACTGCGTTCTGACTATACCTGAGAATAGCAAAATTCACGCTAAATCATGGACTTGGTATCTTGGTGAGAATTTTTAGTTTGGTTTGAGATACCTGGGAAAAAATCTTTTGTCATAACATATAAAAAATGAAGCTTATATAAGCTATGCATTTCTTTTTTTTTTTTGGACAGTATATTGCATTTCATCAGAATCAGGAGTTGCAGGTCACCCTAATGATTTCAAAGTGCCTTCCACCAATTACTTTCTAGGATATTTAGAATCTATATTATGACTGGAATATGATCTTTTGGATATAGAAGGTTAAAGTATCATGAGATATTGTGTTTGGTGAGGTTCTGGTTTGTGTCTCTAATTTTTATGTATCTGCTCGAGAAACATTGTTGCCTGCTGTGATGTCAAGGGTGGCCGTTGACTGGTCAAGACCCAATCTCACTGCCCTTAAGTGCTCCCTAAGAAAAGTCTGCAGTCTGGGGAAGGCGATTGAGTTTTGATGTTGTCCTGATATGGTGGAGCTTCTTTAGATTGCTTCATCCAGTTTTGATGTTGTCCTGATATGGTGGAGCTTCTTTAGAATGCTTCATCCAGTTTTGATGTTGTCCTGATATGGTGGAGCTTCTTTAGAATGCTTCATCCAGTTTTGATGTTGTTCTGATATGGTGGAGCTTCTTTAGAATGCTTCATCCAGTTTTGATGTTGTCCCGATATGGTGGAGCTTCTTTAGAATGCTTCATCCAGTTTTGATGTTGTCCTGATATGGTGGAGCTTCTTTAGAATGCTTCATCCAGTTTTGATATTGTCCTGATATGGTGGAGCTTCTTTAGAATGCATCATCCAGTTTTGATGTTGTCCTGATATGGTGGAGCTTCTTTAGAATGCTTCATCCAGTTTTGATGTTGTCCTGATATGGTGGAGCTTCTTTAGAATGCTTCATCCAGTTTTGATGTTGTCCTGATATGGTGGAGCTTCTTTAGAATGCTTCATCCAGTTTTGATGTTGTCCTGATATGGTGGAGCTTCTTTAGAATGCATCATCCAGTTTTGATGTTGTCCCGATATGGTGGAGCTTCTTTAGAATGCATCATCCAGTTTTGATGTTGTCCCGATGTGGAGCTTCTTTAGAATGCTTCATCCAGTTTTGATGTTGTTCTGATATGGTGGAGCTTCTTTAGAATGCTTCATACAGTTTTGATGTTGTTCTGATATGGTGGAGCTTCTTTAGAATGCTTCATCCAATTTTGATGTTGTCCCGATATGGTGGAGCTTCTTTAGAATGCTTCATCCAGTTTTGATGTTGTCCCGATATGGTGGAGCTTCTTTAGAATGCTTCATCCAGTTTTGATGTTGTCCTGATATGGTGGAGCTTCTTTAGAATGCTTCATCCAGTTTTGATGTTGTCCTGATATGGTGGAGCTTCTTTAGATTGCTTCATCCAGTTTTGATGTTGTCCCGATATGGTGGAGCTTCTTTAGAATGCTTCATCCAGTTTTGATGTTGTTCCGATATGGTGGAGCTTCTTTAGAATGCTTCATCCAGTTTTGATGTTGTCCCGATATGGTGGAGCTTCTTTAGAATGCTTCATCCAGTTTCGATGTTGTCCTGATATGGTGGAGCTTCTTTAGAATGCTTCATCCAGTTTTGATGTTGCCCTGATATGGTGGAGCTTCTTGAGAATGCTTGCAGTGAGAATGCTTCATCCCATTGTCTTGCATAAAAACTGAGAAGTTGGAAAATCTCCAGCAGTTTTCTAATTCCATCAGTTACCATCAGCACCTCTTGACAGACAAGGTAAAGAGACCTGCTCTGCTGTTTGAAACTAACGAATCTCCAACAACTCCAGCAGGTCTGGTGGGGGTCCAGCTGGTGCATTACTTTTAGGGCCCATATTCCCTTCTTTTGCACTGGCCCTGTCAGGGGCCCTGCTGGTCTGCCTCAGTTAATTCATATTCTTTTTAATGTGTTGCTTTTTATTATTTGACAGAATCAGTCACTTGTACAACCTGCCAAAACAAAAGGTCACTTGCTCATTCATGCTGGCAAAAATGCATTTTATGTTTATTTAAAAGTCTTTTAGGACATGACATATTTTAGGACATGACGTATTTTAGGGCATGACGTATTTTAGTACATGACGTATTTTAGGGCATGACATATTTTAGTACGTGACGTATTTTAGGACATAGCATATTTTAGAACATGACATTTTAGGACATGACGTATTTTGGGACATGACATATTTTAAGACATGATGTATTTTCAGAAAAAAATATTTTTGCCTTGAGCATATAGTTTTAAACGTAGAATAGTAATGGATTTTTAGTTACATTATATTCTGTTTTGTTATTTTATATAGATGCAGTGAATTTTGTACAAATTTAAATTATTTTAAATTCTGATGGGTTTTTTTGTTTGTTTTTAATTGGCTTTGTATAATTGACTTAGATGTATTTGTTTGTATGATTGATTGACTTTAATGTGTTTATGTTTGTATGATGCACTTATATTTTTTATGTTTAATTGATTTATATGCTATGTTTGTATGACTTACTTGTAGATGTTAATGTATGTATGATTGACTTATGTGTTATGTTTGTATGACTGACTTGTAGATGTTAATGTATATATGATTGACTTATGTGTTATGTTTGTATGACTGACTTGTAGATGTTAATGTATGTATGATTGACTTATGTGTTATGTTTGTATGACTTACTTGTAGATGTTAATGTATGTATGATTGACTTATGTGTTATGTTTGTATGACTGACTTGTAGATGTTAATGTATATATGATTGACTTATGTGTTATGTTTGTATGACTGACTTGTAGATGTTAATGTATGTATGATTGACTTATGTGTTATGTTTGTATGACTGACTTGTAGATGTTAATGTATGTATGATTGACTTATGTGTTATGTTTGTATGACTGACTTGTAGATGTTAATGTATGTATGATTGACTTATGTGTTATCTTTGTACAGTTGACTTTGATCAGCAGTTCCCAAAGTGGGCAGTACTGCACCCACTTTCCCCACCCTCAGCAGTCTGTATTTAGGAGGTGGTGAAGGAAAAGAGAGTGGCTGGGGGGGGGGGGTATCAGAGCCATTTGGGTGAAAGGAGAAACATGATAATAATTAAACATACAAATACTTTATACAAAAAAGGAGAAACATGATAATACTTAAACATACAAATACATTATACAAAAAAAGGAGAAACATGATAATACTTAAACATACAAATACTTTATAGAAAAAAAGGAGAAACATGATAATACTTAAATATGCAAATACATTATACAAAAAAAGGAGAAACATGATAATACTTAAACATACAAATACATTATACAAAAAAAGGAGAAACATGATAATACTTAAACATACAAATACATTATACAAAAAAAGGAGAAACATGATAATACTTAAACATGCAAGTACATTATACAAAGAAAAGAGAAACATGATAATACTTAAACATACAAGTCATCATCATCATGTGCCGTGCTGACTAGCATTGGCTAATATGCTTCTCCAGAGTACACGATCCTTCATGCAGGTCATCAGTTCAGTTGGTGATCTCCTCTCAAACCATACCATCAGACTGTCCAGTATCATTTCTCTTGGTTTTCCTCTTGATCTTCTTCCTTCTATTTTTCCTGTTGTTATAATATTTTCAATGCCCCCTCTTCTCATTGCATGTCCTATGAAAGTACATTGTCTCTCTCTTATCTTTCTGACAAGGTTTTTTGTCTCTCCAGCTCTTCTCATACATTCTTCATTAGTTATTTTTGCTGTCCAGTGGATTTGCAACATTCTTCTAATAAACCACATTTCTGCTGCTTCCAATGATTTTTGTGCAGACTTGCCTATTGTCCATGATTCACTTCCATATAACAAGATAGGTTCAATATAGCATTTTAGGACTCATTTTCTAACATTCATTGATAAGGATGTGTTGCATAATATGTTTCTCATTCTCTGAAATGCAGTCTTTGCTTGGCCTATTCTGTTTCTAATTTCTGTTCTGCGTTTCCCATCTGCAGTTATTACTTCTCCAAGGTATTTGAATTTCTGCACCTGCTTTAGAATAGTTCCGTTTAATTTTATACTGCATGCTGGTGGATTCTGTTTCTTAGATATAACCATAGTCTCTGTCTTTTTGATGTTCAAAGTAAGCCCTTTTTGTTTACTTTCTTTGGCGACTTTATCCAAGAGATTTTGCAGGTCTTGTTGATTTTCAGCTATCAGTACTGTGTCGTCAGCATACTACCGAAGGTTGTTAATATTGCATCCTCCAATTTTTATGCCTAGTTCTGTGATGATCGTTCTTAGAATATTCTCGCTGTACAGAGAAAAAAGGTCTGGAGATAGTACAGATCCTTGTCGCACCCCTTGTTTTATAGGTTGATATTTTCCAGTTCTATTTTCAACTCGAATTGCTGCTTCTTGCTGTCAGTATAGATGTTTTACAATCCTCAGGTCTTTGCCGTCTATATTGATGTCTTCAAGCATTTTAATAATTTCATTATATTTCATCTTGTTGAATGCCTTGGTGTAATCAATGAAGCATAAGTAGAGATCTTTCTGTACTTCTAAAGCTCTTTCTGTTAGTGTTCGTAAAGCATAAATGGCATTGTGTGTTCCCTTTCCTTCAACAAATCCAAACTGTTCTTCTGCTATTTCCATTTTTATCCTTTTCCTTGTTCATCTCATAATGATTCTCAGAAGTAGCTTCATTATGTGACACGAGAGGCTGATAGTCTGGTGGTCATCACATTCCTTTGCACCTAGTTTCTTTGGTAGTGCTATAAACATGGATTTAAGCAAGTCACTAGGCATATAACCACTGTTGTAAATGTCATACAGTAACTTGGTTAGTATTTTTATTCCTGTCTCCTCTAGCGCCTCTATTTCTTCTATTGTTATATTATCAGGCCCAGTCGCTTTTCCTTTCTTCATGTGTTTGATGGCATCTATGATTTCATCTTCAAGTATTGGTGGTCCATCACAGTTTTCAGTATCTGGTCTTTCTCCTCCATATAGCTCACCGATGTACTCTGTCCAACTGTCCACAATGTCTTCTTTTCCCATTAACATTTTACCTTCTTTTGATTTCAGGCATCCTGTGGTACATTTTGTTTTCCTGCCTGTGAGTTCACTAATTTGTTTGTGCATGTTTTTGCTGTCTTTATTATGAGTGTCCTCTACTTGTCTGCACTGTTCATATAACCATAGTCTCTGTCTTTTTGATGTTCAAAGTAAGCCCTTTTTGTTTACTTTCTTTGGCGACTTTATCCAAGAGATTTTGCAGGTCTTGTTGATTTTCAGCTATCAGTACTGTGTCGTCAGCATACTACCGAAGGTTGTTAATATTGCATCCTCCAATTTTTATGCCTAGTTCTGTGATGATCGTTCTTAGAATATTCTCGCTGTACAGAGAAAAAAGGTCTGGAGATAGTACAGATCCTTGTCGCACCCCTTGTTTTATAGGTTGATATTTTCCAGTTCTATTTTCAACTCGAATTGCTGCTTCTTGCTGTCAGTATAGATGTTTTACAATCCTCAGGTCTTTGCCGTCTATATTGATGTCTTCAAGCATTTTAATAATTTCATTATATTTCATCTTGTTGAATGCCTTGGTGTAATCAATGAAGCATAAGTAGAGATCTTTCTGTACTTCTAAAGCTCTTTCTGTTAGTGTTCGTAAAGCATAAATGGCATTGTGTGTTCCCTTTCCTTCAACAAATCCAAACTGTTCTTCTGCTATTTCCATTTTTATCCTTTTCCTTGTTCATCTCATAATGATTCTCAGAAGTAGCTTCATTATGTGACACGAGAGGCTGATAGTCTGGTGGTCATCACATTCCTTTGCACCTAGTTTCTTTGGTAGTGCTATAAACATGGATTTAAGCAAGTCACTAGGCATATAACCACTGTTGTAAATGTCATACAGTAACTTGGTTAGTATTTTTATTCCTGTCTCCTCTAGCGCCTCTATTTCTTCTATTGTTATATTATCAGGCCCAGTCGCTTTTCCTTTCTTCATGTGTTTGATGGCATCTATGATTTCATCTTCAAGTATTGGTGGTCCATCACAGTTTTCAGTATCTGGTCTTTCTCCTCCATATAGCTCACCGATGTACTCTGTCCAACTGTCCACAATGTCTTCTTTTCCCATTAACATTTTACCTTCTTTTGATTTCAGGCATCCTGTGGTACATTTTGTTTTCCTGCCTGTGAGTTCACTAATTTGTTTGTGCATGTTTTTGCTGTCTTTATTATGAGTGTCCTCTACTTGTCTGCACTGTTCATTTAACCACACTTTCTTTGCTTCTCTGCATTTGTGTCTTATTTCTTTATTTATCTTGCTATATTTTTCTTGGTTATTTTTACTCCTCCTCCTCTTGTCCATCAGTCCTAAGATGTCGTTTGTCATCTATTTATTTTTAGGGGCTTCTTTTTTTGGTGATATTATCTCCTTAACAGTTTGGTGGATAGAATCTTTTAACATTGTCCATTGTTCATCTATACTATTTATCATTGCTATTGCATTGTATCTATTTGTTATAATAACTCTGTATTGTTCTCGCAGTTCTTGGTCATTTTTAAGGAGTTCTGTATTCAGTTTGATGTTTCTCACTTTTCTGCTTGCTTTCTTTAGTTTTATTCTAATTTTTCCACAGAGTGGGCTGTGGTCACTATTGCAGTCAGCTCCTGGCATGATTTTTGTTGTCAGTAATGCATTCCGGAATCGTTTGTTGAATAATATGTAGTCTTCTTCTTCTTCGTTCACTTCTATCACCAAAAACTGCACTGTGAACCTACTGAATTCACGCCTGTGGTCCTCGTTAGGTCCCGTGGTCCCCTGTGTGGTCCAAAATAGACCACACGAGATCCACGAAAGGACCACAAGGGGTTCAGAGTATCACAGTGCTTTAGCCTGTATTCTTGGTGGGTCTCGGAAGCGGGATTGCATGACATATGTAGTCTATCTGGTTAAAAGTCTTTTTGTCTTGGCTGCACCACGTTGCCAGTCTTCGGGGATGTTCAAACCAGGTATTTCCTACAACCATGCTATGTATTCTTGCCCATTCAATTAATTTACTACCTCTGTCATTCCTCTCCCCTAATCCATAGTCACCTACGATGTCTGAAGTTCTTCCTTTACCAACTCTGGCATTAAAATCTCCCATGACTATAGTAACTTCATGTGACTTTGTGTGTTTTAGGGCTATCTCTGTGTCATTATAAAATAGCTGTACATCTTCTTCAGAACTTTGAGATATTGGAGCGTACAGTTGTATAATATTTATGTTTATTGGTTGTCCTTTCAGTTGGGCTAGCAGGACTCGGTCTTGATGTTCAAATATCCTACAGTTGTCCTTGCTATTTGTTCGTCAAATATTATTCCTACTCCTCATTCATGTTTCTCACTTCCTGAATATATTATTGTATATTTATCAGAGTTTATCTTCTCTGCACCTGTCCATCTAACTTCACTCATTCCTAATATGTTGATCTTCATCCTTTCCATTTCCCTCTTTACATTTTCTAATTTTCCAGCCTGGAATAAAGTTCTAACATTCCATGTTGCTATTTTGAACTTGTTAGTTTTGCCACCAGTAGCATGATGACGATCTGGCCTCACCTGTGGCTCGTGAGTTGCCCTACCAGACGAGGCTGTTTCAGAGGAACATCTATTAATGTCGTTCATGACAAATCTATTACTCTGAATAAGCATAATTGTTCTTGGGAGCTACAACAGTGGTTTCCCGTTGCCTTCTTCCGGTTTGTGTACGGACTCTCCGCTAGCCTTTGGATTTCCTGTCCTACTCGCAAGGCGGCGGGAGCGAGAGGTTTTAAGACGGCTCTTACCCGCCTGGTATTCCCTTCACTGAGCACCTGAGGTACTTTATAGGAGTAGTAGAGACACCTACTACCCTACCTCGCTCTCTGAGTCTACCGCCAGTTGGTCCGCGCCTGCTTATTTGGGTAAATCCTTATTCACAGGGATCCTCTATATCTGGAGGACTTTCACTATCCGCCACCTGTGACGCGCTGGGTTGGGGATGGTCGCCCCAAAAACATACAAGTACATTATACAAAAAAAAAAGAGAGACATAATATTTAAACATATATGATACAAAAAAAAGAGAAACATAACACTGAACATACATGATACACAAAAAAAGTATAGTTAGAGAGTAATACAACCTATACATAATTATATAAAAAGTATATCTAGTCGAGTGTGGTAAAATAATTATGAGAAACAATATGGTATTGTATATGGATGCCAAACACTTGTTTGAATATGTTCCAAAACTGGTTACATTTTTTTTTTGTAAACCTCCACCTGTGCACCATTAAGAAAGTCGCTGCATATCTGATGTGTGAAATTTCTGGGGATTTGCATGGGAGAGGTGAGTCTGCCACCAATGATAGAGGACATGTATAGTCCAGAAAGTAGATGTAACAATATCTGGTTAAGGAATCATTCAGGGGGCAGAGATTTCTATTTTGGCCAGTGAATGGATGCATCTAAGATCTTATCCCACATCTCTGTTGGTACTCGGTTCACTTAAAGGTGCAGGGCTCGCCAAGGTCCCCGTGGGGCTTAATCTGTCAAGATCTCACTTTCTGGATCTGTTCTGGCTTCTGAGGATATCCATAAACCACTTCCAGTCTAACATGATTCCTGTGTCCCAACTATGTCTTCAGCTGGACTGATAACAGTGCCTCTTAAGACAGTTATGTAATGACTTCATCACCCATGGCAGTGCCTCTTAAGACAGTTATGTAATGACTTCATCACCCACGGCAGTGCCTCTTAAGATAATTATGTAATGACTTCACCACCCATGACAGTGTCTCTTAAGACAGTTATGTAATGACTTCACCACCCATGACAGTGTCTCTTAAGACAGTTATGTAATGACTTCACCACCCATGACAGTGTCTCTTAAGACAGTTATGTAATGACTTCATCACCCACGGCAGTGCCTCTTAAGACAGTTATGTAATGACTGCACCACCCATAACAGTGCCTCTTAAGACAGTTATGTAATGACTGCACCACCCATGACAGTGTCTCTTAAGACAGTTATGTAATGACTGCACCACCCATGACAGTGTCTCTTAAGACAGTTATGTAATGACTGCACCACCCATGACAGTGCCTCTTAAGACAGTTATGTAATGACTTCACCACTCACACATACATGAAAAATTAAGAGGTAAGTGAAGTTAATGACAATTTATTTGAGATATTCACCAAAAAATACATTTTGATTTTTAGAAGAAACAGTGTCATTATAAAGCATTTCTGCTTTCTTAACAGCTCAATAAATGCTAAAGAATGTTAGACTGAGTTATCACATACTGTAATAACATCTACATACACATTAAAATGTGCATAAACTGCAGACAAAAAAATGCCTATAGATTACAAATCAGGTAGGAGTCCACCGTTTAGAGATATTTGATATGCATATATATTCCTTTAATGAATACACTTGGTAACAAATAATCAACATCTTGCTGAATCCTCCTTTTCTGAAACTGAGATATGCTGACCACAAAATAATCTTTTTTAAAATATTCTTCTGGTTCTTGATCACTAGATGCACTGTGGGTCTCTGGAACACTGTCTTCCGCAGATACTGCCACCTGAAATGTTTTTTTATTTCTCAGATAATGTTCAGTAAAAGAGCCAAGGGCTTCATTTTTAATCTGTTTTTCTGTGTTTTTGTTTCTCTTTTTTTATGTAGTCCTTGGAAAAGGCATTTGCCAAAATATTGAATTGTTGTATATTCTTTTTTAGATGTACCCATCTTATTTTCTGCCAGTCTCATTCCTGTACATTTTCCTCACTCTTCTGTCTGAACAATTCACCTCTGTCTACCTTAGACAACACAGAAAAATTAAGGTAACAGAACTCACAGTGATGGCTGATACACAAAGACTGTGTATAGCTTTCTTAAGGTGAGTAAAAATGCTGAAGGATTACCCAAACTACACTTGATACAAGGCCGGACTCTAATCTCCTCCTTGGCATTGTGCACGTACTGCATAGCACCATCCAGAATCATATGAGTAGGTGTCACCGTGATCTGTACTCTTAGTGTGGGAAGCCATGTTGTACACATATTCCTATTTCCTCAGTATAAAAGTCATTACAGAAACAAAAGATGTACAAAAGGTGTCTGAAGAGTCTTGTTCTCACACAGTATTCAAATGTTACAAGACGAGAGCTACAGGCATGGCTCATTATACTGATCCTAAAATCATAGCCTAAACATGGCAGTCAGAACCAGCTCAACATTTTCATTGTCATCTTCACTCTCAGCAATGCCAAATTTCTTTTATGAATCAAAAACATAGATTTATCATGCCACAGAGAAAACAAGGTATATACAGTAATGTTAATGCCCATATTAACTTGTCAGCGCATGGGTGAGTGGGTGATGTGGAAGCATCATGCTTGGCCACCTCTCCTTCCCCAGCTCCAGGAAGAGTGGAGTACCCAGTTATAAAGCTGAGTGACAGGGATACCTCTGGATGGATCAACAGACAAGCAAACTCAAAAAATTGTTTCCCAACACTTTAGCTCAGTACTAACAATAATCATGTGTAATGCTATCACTAAGTAGAAACAAAACAACTCATTTTTGTGATACCTCTCACAGTAGTGCAAGTCTGCTCCCCAAAATATACAGAACATGTAAAGAAAAAAGTATGTGCCCACCAGACTACACTTCAGTCAATGCCCACCCACCAGACTACACTTCAGTCAATGCCCACCCACCAGACTACACTTCAGTCAATGTTCACCAACCAGACTACACTTTAGTCAATGCCTACACACCAGACTACACTTCAGTCAATGCCCACCAGACTACACTTCAGTCAATGCCCACACACCAGACTACACTTCAGTCAATGCCCACCAGACTACACTTCAGTCAATGTCCACCAACCAGACTACACTTTAGTCAATGCCCACACACCAGACTATACTTCAGTCAATGCCCACCAGACTACACTTCAGTCAATGTCCACCAACCAGACTACACTTTAGTCAATACCCACCAGACTACAGTCAATGCCCACCCACCAGACTACACTTCAGTCAATGCCCACCCACCAGACTACACTTCAGTCAATGCCCACCAGACTACACTTCAGTCAATGCCCACCAGACTACACTTCAGTCAATGCCCACCAGACTACACTTCAGTCAATGCCCACCCACCAGACTACACTTTAGTCAATACCCACCAGACTACACTACAGTCAATGCCCACCCACCAGACTACACTTCAGTCAATGACCACCAACCAGACTACACTTCAGTCAATGCCCACCCACCAGACTACACTTCAGTCAATGCCCACCCACCAGACTACACTTCAGTCAATGCCCACCCACCAGACTACACTTCAGTCAATGCCCACCCAGAGCCAAGGGCTTCATTTTTAATCTGTTTTTTGTGTTTTTGTTTCTCTTTTTTTATGTAGTCCTTGGAAAAGGCATTTGCCAAAATATTGAATTGTTGTATATTCTTTTTTAGATGTACCCATCTTATTTTCTGCCAGTCTCATTCCTGTACATTTTCCTCACTCTTCTGTCTGAACAATTCACCTCTGTCTACCTTAGACAACACAGAAAAATTAAGGTAACAGAACTCACAGTGATGGCTGATACACAAAGACTGTGTATAGCTTTCTTAAGGTGAGTAAAAATGCTGAAGGATTACCCAAACTACACTTGATACAAGGCCGGACTCTAATCTCCTCCTTGGCATTGTGCACGTACTGCATAGCACCATCCAGAATCATATGAGTAGGTGTCACCGTGATCTGTACTCTTAGTGTGGGAAGCCATGTTGTACACATATTCCTATTTCCTCAGTATAAAAGTCATTACAGAAACAAAAGATGTACAAAAGGTGTCTGAAGAGTCTTGTTCTCACACAGTATTCAAATGTTACAAGACGAGAGCTACAGGCATGGCTCATTATACTGATCCTAAAATCATAGCCTAAACATGGCAGTCAGAACCAGCTCAACATTTTCATTGTCATCTTCACTCTCAGCAATGCCAAATTTCTTTTATGAATCAAAAACATAGATTTATCATGCCACAGAGAAAACAAGGTATATACAGTAATGTTAATGCCCATATTAACTTGTCAGCGCATGGGTGAGTGGGTGATGTGGAAGCATCATGCTTGGCCACCTCTCCTTCCCCAGCTCCAGGAAGAGTGGAGTACCCAGTTATAAAGCTGAGTGACAGGGATACCTCTGGATGGATCAACAGACAAGCAAACTCAAAAAATTGTTTCCCAACACTTTAGCTCAGTACTAACAATAATCATGTGTAATGCTATCACTAAGTAGAAACAAAACAACTCATTTTTGTGATACCTCTCACAGTAGTGCAAGTCTGCTCCCCAAAATATACAGAACATGTAAAGAAAAAAGTATGTGCCCACCAGACTACACTTCAGTCAATGCCCACCCACCAGACTACACTTCAGTCAATGCCCACCCACCAGACTACACTTCAGTCAATGTTCACCAACCAGACTACACTTTAGTCAATGCCTACACACCAGACTACACTTCAGTCAATGCCCACCAGACTACACTTCAGTCAATGCCCACACACCAGACTACACTTCAGTCAATGCCCACCAGACTACACTTCAGTCAATGTCCACCAACCAGACTACACTTTAGTCAATGCCCACACACCAGACTATACTTCAGTCAATGCCCACCAGACTACACTTCAGTCAATGTCCACCAACCAGACTACACTTTAGTCAATACCCACCAGACTACAGTCAATGCCCACCCACCAGACTACACTTCAGTCAATGCCCACCCACCAGACTACACTTCAGTCAATGCCCACCAGACTACACTTCAGTCAATGCCCACCAGACTACACTTCAGTCAATGCCCACCAGACTACACTTCAGTCAATGCCCACCCACCAGACTACACTTTAGTCAATACCCACCAGACTACACTACAGTCAATGCCCACCCACCAGACTACACTTCAGTCAATGACCACCAACCAGACTACACTTCAGTCAATGCCCACCCACCAGACTACACTTCAGTCAATGCCCACCCACCAGACTACACTTCAGTCAATGCCCACCCACCAGACTACACTTCAGTCAATGCCCACCCACCAGACTACACTTCAGTCAATGCCCACCCACCAGGCTACACTTCAGTCAATGCCCACACACCAGACTACACTTCAGTCAATGCCCACCCACCAGACTACACTTCAGTCAATGCCCACCCACCAGATTACACTTCAGCCAATGCCCACCAGACTACACTTCAGCCAATGCCCACCCACCAGACTACACTTCAGTCAATGCCCACCCACCAGACTACACTTCAGTCAATGCCCACCCACTAGACTACACTTCAGTCAATGCCCACCCACCAGATTACACTTCAGTCAATGCCCACCAGACTATACTTCAGTCAATGCCCACCCACCAGACTACACTTCAGTCAATGCCCACCCACCAGACTACACTTCAGTCAATGCCCACCCACCAGACTACACTTCAGTCAATGCCCACCCACTAGACTACACTTCAGTCAATGCCCACCCACCAGATTACACTTCAGTCAATGCCCACCAGACTATACTTCAGTCAATGCCCACCCCCAGACTACACTTCAGTCAATGCCCACACACCAGACTACACTTCAGTCAATGCCCACCCACCAGATTACACTTCAGTCAATGCCCACCAACCAGACTACACTTCAGTCAATGCCCACCCACCAGACTACACTTCAGTCAATGCCCACCCACCAGACTACACTTCAGTCAATGCCCACCCACCAGACTACACTTCAGTCAATGCCCACCCACCAGACTACACTTCAGTCAATGCCCACCCACCAGACTACACTTCAGTCAATGCCCACCCACCAGACTACACTTCAGTCAATGCCCACCCACCAGACTACACTTCAGTCAATGCCCACCCACCAGACTACATTTCAGTCAATGCCCACCCACCAGATTACACTTCAGCCAATGCCCACCAGACTACACTTCAGCCAATGCCCACCCACCAGACTACACTTCAGTCAATGCCCACCCACCAGACTACACTTCAGTCAACGCCCACCCACCAGACTACACTTCAGTCAATGCCCACCCACCAGATTACACTTCAGCCAATGCCCACCAGACTACACTTCAGTCAATGCCCACCCACTAGACTACACTTCAGTCAATGCCCACCCACCAGATTACACTTCAGTCAATGCCCACCAGACTATACTTCAGTCAATGCCCACCCACCAGACTACACTTCAGTCAATGCCCACCAGACTACACTTCAGTCAATGCCCACACACCATACTACACTTCAGTCAATGCCCATACACCAGACTACACTTCAGTCAATGCCCACCCACCAGACTACATTTCAGTCAATGCCCACCCACCAGACTACACTTCAGTCAATGCCCACCCACCAGACTACACTTCAGTCAATGCTCATCAGACTACACTTCAGTCAATGCTCATCAGACTACACTTCAGCATTTGATATTGAAAAAAAAAAAGTTATTACTACTGCACTATACACAAGAGCATAGACGCCATTATCTCCTTGGACAAAGGGTCTCAGCATAGCTCACAAACTCCACAGCACAGCCAAGAACCTTGACTGAATGGAAGTAATGATGCACATTTGCAGAACACCAAACTTAAAGACTTAGAAGCTCTGTTGATATAGATTTAGCTATTCCCACAAGCATGTATGAGATGCTTTTAGTGTCAGTTCCAAATGTCCCATGGAAAGAGGCAAGGTAAAGGTAAAAGGTAAAATCCCCGTTTCCACGCAGTTAAGACATATTGGGGATATGGTGTCAAGTCCATATTTCCAAGACCGTCAGCACATGAAAGTGTGACCATGGAAAGAGGTACATGACAAAGTTTCAGTTAACTGTTCAGAAAACTGATAAGCCTCATTCTCAACAGATAAATGTCATAATGTGATAAAGAGAGACTTCACTGGACAACAGTTCTTGGCGCCGGGGGGGGGGGGGGGGGGAACAGCTGCAGCAAATGTAACAGCTAAATAGCAGCCATTTTCAAAAAATGTGGATGAAGAATTTTTTTTGTAAAAGCTCGAGGCTTAACTGATTTACCCACAATGCATTGTTTCAACATAAAGTATAACAATATACACAAATAAAGAATAAAACTGAAAATATACAGCATGTAATTGCTATACTCATTTTGTTTTGCCTTTAAAAAAAAAAAAAAAGCAACATATTCTTGCTAAAAGACTTTTCGAAATTTTATTTGCACAAATGTTTATGTTACAGACCCAGCCAAACAAATGATAGCCATAGTTTGTTCTGAAAAGCTTAGAAATTCAGACATGCTCTCATTGTAAAAAATAAAATACTATTTGAAATCAAAAGTACTCCTGGCTTAGATAAAATCTGAAAATCATTTGGGCAAAACAATTTGAAAGGAAAAAAAAAATATATATATATATATATATACCTGAGAAACCACCTATTAGTAAATAAACTAAAAGAAAATATATTCCATATTACTGTGTAGACTATACTGTAGTCTCCATATACATTAGTTTCCAAATATACATTCTTATATCAGTACATTTTATATAGTGATATAAAGTCTCCCTGCAGTGATTGCAGTAAAGTGAAGATCAACAATATAAAGCACTCAAACATCAAATTCCTTTAAAATAACAACAACACTTTCAATATTTGATGTTAAGTTATAAGTTCAGTTTTAAGTTAGTTCTGAATTAATAAATAACAGCTTACTACAGAGAAGTTCTTCAGTTTTGTTTTTATAACTTTGGCCTGAAAGCTTCCAAGAGTACTGGAGAGAGACTTCATAATCTACTTAAACATTTTAATTTCCATATACTCTATATTGTTGATGAGGCATGCTTCATAATTTTCAAAAAAGAAATGGCCACTACCATTATGTAATATAGTTATGACAGGTAATATAGTTGATTGTGTCTTTCCATGACTGCTGGTCCTATCTTTCCATGACTGCTGGTCCTATCTTTCCATGACTGCCAATTCCTTCAACTAGTCAGACATATTTTTCAAAATCTTACTTCCCTGTCAGCCTCTACTCTTCCTGCCTTAAATATTCACATTTTCCTGAATTAAAATATAAATGCATAAAAGATGATTTTCAAAAGATATTTTCTGTTTTAGATCCTGCCTGTTGTGATCACATACGCAAGAGTGCTTCGTTGTTAAACTTTAAGATTATGTTCAAGTGACACTACATGATGGATGAATACTGCTATGCAAATAGATGTTCTATATTTTTGTAGCCAATTTTCCTAACATGAGCATGTGATGTACCCATTTTTTAAAGCTGGTATAAATGCATCACAGGAAGATCTTTTGTACATTAAATTTCCTTCACATCATAAATCCGGTTTAAATTTCGCTGTTGTAGCACGTCCAGTCCAGTTACAAATCACACAACTTCATCATTCTTCCTCAGATATTGATATTGGTCTCCCTCACGAATGCAGCAGTCCAACTATGATTTTCTCCATCATCATACATCTTCTCTCTCAAGTAGGGCCTGACCAGGGTTCTTTGTCCAAGCAGATTGTGTTGCTGGTATATCTGGAGGATATGCTGTGCTGGCTATGTCTTTTGCAGGCACATAGAGCTGTTGAGTCAATTTTAAGTTCGTGGTGTAGATAGTGTCTCAGCCTGCAATGTCCTGTTCTCAGTTTGAAGATTATAACAGTTTTTTTCTTGAGAGTTTATGATATTTGTCATCTATTTTCACATTTAGGTGCCATATTTATCCATTTTTCTTTATATATATATATATATATATATATATAATTTTCAACCTGTTCTTTTTTTCATTCATATGTAGATCTTTTATACATCTGCTACATTGTTCCTCCTTCTCTGGACTGACTGTCAATCACATGACTCATGCTGACAAATCAAACCGCATGTTCATTCAGTAGTGTTATTGTTGTTGTTTTGTTCATCCACAGTCTTCAATGATGACCACAGATTTATCTTAGTAGTATCTTAGTAATGTTTCAAGAAAACACCGAGTTTTAACGTGTTTTAAATGAATGAGACGAATATTTTAGTCTTCCCAAGTGATTTTGTGATCAACTGTCTCCTATATACACTTGTACATATTTTTTTTTAAATGGAGACAAACTGTAGAATCCAATTTGTTTCATTTTTTTTATTGACTATCCTGGTTACTATATGAAATCTATAAAAGAAAATTTACTATTTTTTAAAACTAAAAATGAATTAATTTGTCTTGTTTTATAATTGTTAATAAAATAAATATGTTGCTTTTTACTTCAGCAAGGAAACTATGATGCAGATTCAGCAAATCAAAATTTGCTTGTCTAAGAAATATTTGACAAAGGATAGGAAAAGGTTAAAGGATTACCCACTAAACAAAAATGATCCATGGTCAGCCATGTGCTGGTTGTTTCTCATAACCAGTTTGCTCCCTTAATAGTGGTGCATGTTTTTTTCTAATCTCCTCAACAGTGAGACCAAAAGCTTTGAAGAACAGAATAACTGTGTCACGGTGGGCTGTGTCAGAGTGAACTATGCGGTGTTTTAACAGAAAACACGTTTCACATAAAAAATGTAAGGTGGAACACATAAAAAACACTCGTAAGTAACAATAATTGACAGCAGAAAATACACATTTCTGAAAACACAAGATTCTCAAAAGTGGTGTATTTCCATATCAATACAATGGTTTTTAGACGACAATTATCAGAAAAATTTGATGAAGAAAGAGCATATTTTGTGAAGAAAAAAAAAAAAACCAGCACCAAGTAACTTTGTCTTACACATCGTCATTCAACCAGCAAAATGTACTATTCAATCCAAAATTAGTGAAAAAAAGTTGGATTTATAAAAACTAAAGAAAGACATTGCAAGAATTTGTACCTTACATCTGAAATTGCCTCTTGTGTCAGGATGTTCTGCTGTGATTTTCAAATATGAACAACACACACATGTTCAATAATGTTTTCAGAAAAATTATTATACTGTCATAAATGGAGTCTACTTTGCTAGTTTTACTTTCTGACCATGAATAACATTTTTGATCAGTCTTTTAGTTTGTACTCTACTCTTGAGCTTCACAATGTGATTTTGAACTTCTTCACATTCAAGATTCAGTAGCTTTGCCTCATCTCTTGACAGACATAGCCAGATTTTTTTTGTGTCTCTGTATGCATCATGTTTGGGACACACTTCACAAAGTAACAAATATAAAGTGCTTTTTCACAACGGATGCTTTCAAACACAAAATCTACTGCTCTAAGGCAAAATGTCTCTCTGAGGAAAAAGCTGTGGAACAGGCTCTAGAACCTGGAGAAAACTGAGTTTCAGCCATGCTGCAAGGCTTCTGATTTATGAATGATCCAAAACTTGAATGCCGAATAATGTAGCATAAGCTCAAATAGCTAGCAAAGCTTTCACTAGAAATTCTACAATAAATATTATGTTAATATAAAACATTACACAAAAAAATTGAACAAAAGTAGAAAATATGAAAATAAATGTTAAACATAAAGCATTTTTGTTAAACATTAGCATTTTAAATAAAATATTTTCATTTACATAAAAGACAAAAGTACTGGCCACATGAAAATAACAAATGAATCCTTACGATGAACAACTATAAAGTGGACTTTACAGGTTAAAAAAGGCATGGGATAACAAATAGATATGGAGATTACAGCAGAGAAAATGCTGGTAAATGAAGGACTGACATGGAAGACAGGCAAAAAGATAGTGAAGGACTGACAGAAGTGGAAATCTCTTGCCACGAGCAGCCACGAATGTCTTAGGCGCTTAAGGCACTGAAGAGACAACAGAGAGAGAGAGAGAGAGAGATACAAAGAGAGTGAGAGGAGTCTGTCAGGAAATATACTACTACTGAAAATTTGTCTTTTATGTATACTAAAATCTTTACAAGCATTTTCTGAAAATTTGAATTTAGAAAAGAAAATATTTGCATAATTTGCAATTATATATAGAGTCGTTGCAACAAAGTTTTTTATTTCTGGAAATAATTTAATAAGGTAAGAGAAAGCTTTACAAAACAAAACACATGTATTTTGGGGTTCAATTTCACGTGATAAAGGCAGAAGTCGAAATATTATCTGATGTATTATATCACCATGCTGACATCTCCTTCAGTCATTCAGTTTTGAAGATAACAATCAGAAGAATTATCATTTATCATATTCAATGATTCTTACTTACAAGAATTCTCATACACAACCTTTACTCTTGAATAAGTTTAAGCTTCAATACCTGGAGCTCTTTTAGATGCTCTCCAACTAAAGAAGTTTAAAAATCATGGCCTTTGGGGAAATAATCCTAATCACTCCATTTATTAACATATATGGGAAAATGTTTGCCATTCTACTATGAAAAAAAATTTTGATAATATGAAATGCTGGTCTTTTGATCATGAAGAAAGTTTTAGTCATGTGAAGTATATTTTCACTATGAAAAAATTAGTCATATCCAGTGAATTTCAAGTCACTACCTTTAAAAAATGAATCATGTCTGAGTCATAACTCTTTAACTTGGGTTGAGTTTAGCCCGAGTCCTCAAAGTGACATGAATCCAAGTCAGCTTTCAACTTTGCTTGAACTATGTTATAGAGAAAAATGAAAATAAAAAGAGCAAAAGGTTTTCAGCAGAAGCAGACGGATGGACAAAATCAAGAGATGGCCATGATTCATTTGACCTGGTGCAAAGTGAAAACAAGAAACAGTAAACTGAAAAAAATGTTAGAGTATAAAAAATGTTAAAGAATTATCATTAACACACTCAGGAAAAGTTTGTAGGCATTCTGATTTACTTCCTGTACTGAAAGTAGATCTCAGTAGGGTGCATATTCTCTGGAGCACCAGTGAAAACCACGATGAATGGGAGTAGCTGCAACAGCAAGACCAGAACCCACAGCCTTGAGAACAAGAAGCCGTGTCAACATCACTTCAACCATTCCCACTCCACAGACAGCAGGGGGTTAAGTAAACCTTCTCGAGGCAGATGGTTGAGGATGATATCACTCTTGTGTGATACAGTGAGCTGATAATTTTTAATCTACTTATTTTTACTTAGCTCACCAAAAGGTGAAAGAATTATGAAGGATGAGATGCGCCCCTGATGACAAAAATATCTGTCAAACTCATTCAGCCAACATTCAACACAAATATGTGTCTACTGTTGCCAGAATGCTCTTGTTACAAAAAGGACAAACATATATTGGCTCAGCACAACTTCGGCATGCTGCAAAATGTCCACAAGGAAGGAACGTCACATCTCGGGGCCTCAGCAAACACAAGTTACACAGCCTTGACTTCTCCAGGAGTAAATGCTCCCTCTCCATCAACCTGATGCAAGTTTTCAAGTGCTCTACTTCATCTGCAGGAGACAGTCTTGCAGTTTCTGCTACCTGACACTCTTGTTCTTGGACTCCTGCACTGTTTTCAGTTCCAGCTTCTTTGCTCATATTTCTGTCAGTGGAAACTTTCAAAATGCCAGGAGCTGTCTGAGTGTAAGATGGCCAAGGGCTACTGGAAGATGCTGAACTTTCTAAAAGAAGCATGTTCCAATGTCCAGAGATGGCTGGTGGACTTGTAGTAATTTGTGATTCAGTCTGGCTGTCTAAGACTGTGACACCATCAACGGCAGCTGCATGGCTTTGTGGCCATCCATTGAGACCATCATCAGAAACATTACTCGTTAAATGACCATCAACACAATCTTCATCTGCACCATGAAGTACATTACTTTGGCTAGTGTAATGCTCCCATCCATTACCAGGTCTCCTGTTTGAAGTGTAATTGTAACTAGAATGTGTTGGTGGTAATGATGAATACTCAGGCGTATGATGAGTGGATGAAGGTAATGATGAATCCAGTAATGCATGTTGTAAATGTTGTTCAGAATTATGTGTAGAGACTAAAGATGTTTCAGCTGATGATGACAAAGCATGGTTCCAGCTTGCATTATTCCCGCAACTTGCTCCTTCTAAATAATTTTCCAGCTGGGAACCTTCGGCCAGATGCCTTGACTCACACTCTTCTAATAACGTGGTGGAATTTACCAGTTTTCCGCTGTTCTTCATGTCTGTGGCACACGATCTAACAAACTCCTCTGGAAAATCAGAAAACGACTGAACAGCAGAAATGGCTATTAATAATTTTGAATCCACTGCTTGGGGTCTCTGCTGTGACCGTCCTTGCCTCAGGGAACTTCCTGGTCTTCCGTCTGCATGTGCTGGTGGTTGCATGTCTTGTCTTTGTCCAGGACTTCCTTCATGGTTCTGTGAACGGCCTGACCTTGAGAGCATGTCTGCTAATTCAGATCACAAGAGGTCTCTGTAGTTTACCCCATTACACAATGTCAAGCTTTTATAGTTTACCAAATATTATTGAGACAAATATTCTTCCCTCTTCTCTGTGTTCTGTGCTTCCAAGACCATTGTTCTATCTGTTTAGAGAAAGAGAAAAAAACTGAAGGCATTTTGTTTTGTTTTTTAAATGCCTAGAACTTCTTTTCCTGCCCTCTGTGCTCATGAATTCTTGCAAGAAAACCAGCCACACAGCACACGTAAGTAGCTAAGATAAAGTCTTCCAACTTTCTTTCTATCAAAGAATACAAGTATAAAATAATATGATATAAATTAATTACGTTCTTATTAGTGGCAGAGAATACTTGAAGGTGTAAAAATAACATGAAAATAATAAAATACACTCTTTTGAGTGTCAGAGAATACAAAGGCATTTTCTGAAAATACTGGGCTGTTGTATGTTCATTTATACGTGCTCATCTTACTTTCTGCCACTCTCGTTTATACCTACTTTTTAAAACCTTTTCTATCTTTCTTGTAAAAAGTAATCATGCGCCCCTGCCTACCTTTCAGAAAATACGGGCACAAAATAACACGAAACGACACGTAGTAAGCTGCATTACACGTAGTGACGGAGACTACTTACATGCAGACACAATATCTGGTTGATAACTGACATTTTAGACGATTAAATATTTTATTTATATATAAGTGTAACACTGACTTACAATTTTTGTTTGCGTCGCTGACGATAGGTGTAACTGTAGTTTACCAAGAAAAGTCACGACGCAAAAATATAATAGTTTTCCCTCCAGCACTAGGTCAGCATCCATTATAAACTGGAACACTGAGAACGATGTGATGTGTCTTTAAATGCAAACACGGGGGGGGGGGGGGGGGGGGGGAGGCAAGATGGGAATTCCCGCACAAATTACTAATTCTTGTCGTGAGATAAAAAAAAATGACGACTGAGATAAAACAGCCCTTTGCCTCCCTAACAGCTCTCCTGTAGGCCTCTCGGTTGTAAGCAAGATGCCCTGCTGTTGATGAATCCATTTGCAGATAATCAACAATGTCTTGCAGCCATCTTCGCCTTGGTATTCCTCTCTTTCTTTTTCCCATTATGTACTCTTTAATAACGGTCTTCTCTCAATTCTCATGACGTTTAATGTGTCCATAATATTTAAGTTTTTTTTCTGTTTAATCCTCTTTACTAGCCCTCCTTCTTCAATATTAATTCTTGTTGTTCACATGTAATCAACATTCTTTCTTGTTATCGTACTTCATATCAGTGAATTATTCTGAGACCTGACACATACTGGATTACCCGTTTATGTTTACGTGTCCTATTTAAAGAGCTCTCGGTCAAGTGATACTCTAAACAAGCCAGGGCATTCACTCTAACACTCCCTCAAGTTCAATCAGTCAGTTATTTGCATGTCCCCTGCGGAACTTTGCCTCCCTAACAGCACTCCTGTAGGCCTCTCGGTTGTGAGCAAGATGGCCTGCTGCTGCGATGCATCCATTTGCAGATTATCAACGATGTCTTGCAGCCATCTTCGCCTTGGTCTTCCTTTTTCCCATTATGTACCCACAAAAGACGGTCTTCTCTAGATTATCATGACGTCTAATGTGTCCAAAATATTTAAACGTCATGATAATCTAGAGAAAACCGTCTTGGAATGGTACATAATGGGAAAAAGAACGAGAGGAAGACAGAGGCGAAGATGGCTGCAAGATATCGCTGATGATCTGCAAATGGATGCATCGCAGCAGCAGGACATCTTGCTCACAACCGAGAGGCCTACAGGACAGCTGTTAGGGGGGCAAAGTTCTGCAAGGGACATGCAAATGAATGAATGAGTGTGTAATTCATTTTGATAAAAGGCACAACAAATGTAAGTAAACAGTGGAACTCACCGCTTCATGATCCTACAATTCTGTCAGGAAAAGGCCGAAAGAAACAGTTTTAAAGCTGTTTAAAAACACAACACAAATGAATTGGAAGAAGTATTCTCAGAACGAACAATGTTACAGCTGAGCGAGACAGCGGGACCTAAAAATAAACTTCGGGGAATTCCGGGGTGTTAACGCTGATCGTCTTTTTAAAGTTCAAATACGGGACACCCAATCAAACTGGGGGAGTTAAATTTTAATTCTAACCCAAAATTTTAATCAGCAGCTGAAGTTTATATTACTTACAAAAATATCAATCAAAACTACTTATTGTACTTCTCTGCAGAGTGAATTTTCTTCAAATTAGGAACAGTTCCAAGAAATTATGGGTATTTCCGAACAAGCCGCGATCAGAGATGAGAATACGGGACAACACGGGACACCTGTTGTAAAACAGGAGACGTGTAGGCATCCCGGCCGAAATAATACGATTTTCGGGACACATTTTTAAAATATAAGAGGACCCGTATATTACGGGACCGCCGGTCAATGATAACAATTTTTCGTTAGTGAGTGGTGATTGGAGCAGGAACACACACACACACTCACACACACACACACACACACACACACACACACACACACACACACACACACACAAAACTGTGATTACTGTCACACACAGCTCCTCTCTCTAAATTATCAAATATTCCAAACCATCTTCTCTCATGATGTGTCCTATGACTTCGGATTGTCTCTTCCTGAATTTTGTTATTTCATGTCTCTCTTCTTCTTCCTCTGTCAGGATCTCTTCGATTGATCTCTTTGCTGTCCACGGTATCTTAGGCACTCTTATAAGTAACCACATTTCCGCAGCCGCAAGGCGGCCCTGTACTTCTCTGGTGCCTGCCCATGTTTCACATCCATAAAACAGGACTAGTTTGATATAACACTGGAGTACTCTTTTCCTCACTTTCAGTGTTAGTGATTGATTATATAAAATATTTTTCATCCTTTGAAACATTATTTTAGCCTGTGATATTCTGTTCTTTATCTCAACTTCACATATTTCGTCTGGAGTTATTAAAATGTCCCCCCCCCCCCCGGTATTTTAACTTGTCTACCTGCTTTAGTGTTGTGTTGCTGTCTGTTTTTTTTACAACTCGGAATCTCTTTCTTCTTAGAGATGACCGTGACTTCTGTTTTCTTCTTAGAGAAGATAGTTGCTTCTGTTTTCTTCTTAGAGAAGATCGTTGCTTCTGTTTTCTTCTTAGAGAAGATCGTTGCTTCTGTTTTCTTCTTAGAGAAGATCGTTGCTTCTGTTTTCTTAGAGATGACTGTGACTTCTGTTTTCTTCTTAGAGATGACCATGACTTCTGTTTTCTTCCTAGAGATGACCGTGGCTTCTATTTTCTTCTAAGAGATGACAGTGACTTCTGTTTTCTACTTAGAGATGACTGCGACTTCTGTTTTCTTCTTAGAGATGACCGTGGCTTCTATTTTCTTCTAAGAGATGACTGTGACTTCTGTTTTCTTCTTAGAGATGACCGTGACTTCTGTTTTCTTCTTACTGCCACACTGTTCTTCAGCGATTTCTGGTTTTATTTTGCCCCTGACTCCTCTTATGACAATAGGAAGCAGAATTTTGGTAACATGGCTGGTTAGTCTTACGAGCCGTGTTCTAATTACATCCGATTGAAATTCCCGGTAGTAAAACATTCTCACACAGTGACCTCACGCTTAAACACAACTCTTGTCTTGTCTCCTTCCTCATATACCTTATAGTGTTGTGGGGGACAAATAGACGTCTTGATAGGGTTCGACGATTTGCTTCATATAATGGGATATTTAGTGCTGCTACAATTTCCCCCCCCCCCCCTTTTTTTCCGTCTCTTGCGTGGGCGGCCTCTTCCTCTGTCACATACACATCTTAGTGTGAATGTTGTCTGTGATAAACTGTCTGATGGTAGCCATGTAACATGCCCAAACCATTTGGCTTGCCATTTCTGGATATAGTTTAATACTGGGGTTACTGCAACTTTTGCCCTGGTAGTGTCATTTCTTATTTGATATCTTTTTGTCACTTTTAGTATTCTTTTTAAACATTTCATTTCTGTCGTGATGATTTTTCTTTTGTTCTTGGCTGTTAGTGTCCATGTTTGATATTGATAGCGTAGAGTTGGGAGGAAAATTGTGTTGTACAGTGCCCTTTTTGTTTCAGTTGTGATTGAGTTTGTTTTTCAGTAAAGGAGTCATTTGTCCAGTGACCTAATTTGCTTTATTGCATCTGCTGTCAGTCTCAGCATCAGTTGTCCCTGAGGATGATATTATGCTACCTAGGTATTTGCAATGTTTCTCTTGTTTCAAGGGCTGGTTGTCTGGAAAGATCTAAGTTTGGATTTCTTCTCTCGCTGTGGTCATGACTTCTGTTTTTTCAGCACTGATCTTCATGTTGTGGCTTTGTCATGCCCTTGCTAAATTATCCATGTTCTGCTGTAGGTCTCTTTCTGATGTGGCTGTAAGTGCTTGATCGTCAGCAAAAAGGAGGTCGTTTATGGTCTTCCTATTGGGTATGTCTTTTGGAATGTGTTGTAGGTTTATCAGCATTCTTTCTGGGGTTGGGCTTTGGGCAGCTCTGTCGTGTAGATTTTACTATGTATGTTAGCTTCTTTGCAGATGTTGTCAATGCATGTTATGAATAGTAAGGGAGATAGTACACAGCCTCGCTTCAGTACACAACCTAGCTTCAGTACACAGCCTCGCTTCATTACACAGCCTCGCTTCAGTACACAACCTCGCTTCAGTACACAGCCTCGCTTCACTCTAGATTTTTACACACATATCTCATCGTGATAACCACCACTTCAAGCATGCGAGTGGAAATTTAGGTTGTGTCTGCGACAATGGAATGGTTAGTTGCTCATGATGTGGTTAATGGCGTAATTGTGACGGATTCACAGAGCATGCTTCGTGTAATTAAGAAGAATTGCTTCGAAAAGAATGGGTTCATCTGTTAATCCAGTCAGCTGTGACAAGCCTAACGTGGCATACGGGAGTACATGGCAATGATGTTGCAGACAGACTTGCTGGACAAGCAAAAATAAATGGCAGACTGACAATGGATAAGGGGGACATTGCTAAGGCCGTATTGGACAGACTACAGGAGAATGAAGAGCAGGAATTTAAGAACAATGTAGCTGCGAAAAGACTGCCGGAGCTAGGACAAATGAACGGTGCTGGCAGGAAATCTGAACTGTGTGGCAGAAAACGCGTCGTAAACGACCAACACTTGACAGGAATTGTTAGCAAACATATTCTTCATGGGCGGGGCATGGGGTTGTCCAGTGAAGCCGGAGTCTGAATGTTGAACTTTGAACTCCTCATGATATTCAAATGCCTGATTACACATTTTTGTCGAGGGCACACAAGTACATTAGCCCATAAAGATCTACATTATCATTTGTTGTTATCACTTTGATCGTTGTTGTTGTATTCCCTAGCACTTGAAACGTGAAAAAAAAACTATTCAAACATTTATTTTTTATTCTCTTCACATGAGGTATCTGCTTTTCTCGTTCACATTTTATTGTTTTTGGCTGATAACGCCCAAGCCAGTATATCACACCGTTGTCTTGTTAAGAGGTAAATTTCTCTTCCCTTCCATAGACAACATGGCTAATTTGGTTGCTCGTCTTTAGTGTATGTATTTCCATGTGTTTTCCGATATCCACTTTTCTATTTTTTTGTTTGTTTGTGCCAGTTGTATATGTACTTATATGTACTTATACGCAGTGGGGGTAGCCCAAACGCTAGTGACAGCACGTAGTAGTGTGAGAGTTTAACGAGAAAATGAGCGAAGAAAACCGGATCAGAGTGCAACAGGATTTAGAGTGGCACTCCCCAGCCAGTGAAAACAACAAAAGCCTCATACTGGTCTATAGCCTTCTTCGGAGTATGCAAATGCTGTAAAACTTTTAACAAACTTAGTTAAATCTCAACCTTCTATATTCTTGCATCATTTTCTTGGCCAGAAGAAACATTTCACAGTTTATGTTGAGTTCTACGGCTTCTCCCATCCCTAGTCTCAGGTAGCACATAAACCGTGGCGCAGCTGCAAAATACGGCTTAACATACTGTCAGACTCACACCGAACTGAAATGGTTCACAGAATTCACATTCATGCGCGCATGAGGGAGAGAGAGAGAGAGAGAGAGAGAGAGAGAGAGAGAGAGAGAGAGAGAGAGAGAGAGAGAGAGTATGATCGCGATTGTGAGAAAAGAAAGGTGCCAAGGAAAGACAAATCTTGCTAACCAAAGTCCACAGCGGGTGAATTTTGTTGTTTTGTCTCCCTGCATCTGGTACTGAACAGGTTGTCTGGCAGCCGGTAAAAGCAAGACATGGCATCGAATTGGAGAGTAAGTTAGGGCCGTTATTTTTGCGGACCAAAGTGCAGCCTAAAAGCAAGGAGTTGCGATGTTTGTTTGTTGTTTTTTTTTTAAGCAGACTCCATCGCAATGCGGACTGTAGCGACATTTACCCAGCCTAGGCCTTTTACTGGAGTTACAAGAGAGACAGGGCAAGATCTTGACTGCAAGTAGTCATCTATCGACCACAGACCGCTGCATCGACCCAGATAAGATTTAAAAAACCGTTTAGCTTTCATAGTTTTACATGTTTACATATTGTATACGCCAGTGAAGTATTTTATATTTCTCCTGACTGATTCTCCTAATACCTCACATACATTGCCAATCATAGTAAGATACATTCATGTTAAAAGGTCGGCATTTTCGCTAGCGTCAAGTGGCGACATCTTGAAAAGAATGGCGTGACAATGCGTCAAGCCATATTATGTATTTTACACTGAATTTTTTTTAAGTCGACGAAAACAACAGACCCTGACCCGGTGGTACTGCAAACCGGGTCCACCCGTAACGAGATGTGGACCGTACTCCCGGCATTCAATGTGCAGGCAGGCCTCGGGCATCTCGTTTAGTTCAAAAATAACCATGCTTTTATCTTAACCAAAGGGCACGTTGATCAGGGTACCTGTCAAGAGGACACTTTGACCTCAGCCACTTTGATCTTAGCAAAAAGGCCGAGAAGTTGATTATCTATTTTTTTTTCCTTGAAATTTTCTTCTTCTTCTTTATTATTTTTTTTTTAAACCCGCAAGGGCTGGCTAGATAAGTTTACCAGCTCGCGGGGGTGAGGGTTTGTAGATTAAAATCTACTTAGCCTGGCTGGAAGGACCACCTTGTCGATCATGGTACCTTCTGTGCCAGGTAAGTATTTATTATTTTACACTGAACAGCAACGATCGATCACACGAGACACTTGACAGTATAAGGCAGAAGTTCCAATATGGCAATGATCCACGTTCAAGTTCACACGAACGTTACATTTTTGTTACAATGGCTTTGTTACATGGCCCAACTTTCTTAATCTTCTGCTGCTGATGCCATAGATCTGAAAGAGCCCGCATTCTTCATTACGCCAGACCACCTCGTCTTGCCTGTTGTAACAGAATATGCAGGGTTTGTTCCCCTGCTAAAGTTAACTCCCCTAGCACATACATTCTCCAAAACTGTCTTATAAAGAAGGTAGGGGCCATTACCAAACATAGATTACTGCGTTTTAAAAGTAAACGTGCTGGTATTTATTTTGTGTTCGTTATTTAACATCAGGGTCTGAAAAAAGTTACCCCCCCCCCCCCCACCATGTGACTTCTATAACAATGAAAATAAAAACTGAAAACATCCGTCAGTTTTATTGTTAACAGGGCCAAGCTTTTACGCGGAAATAATGACCTTATTTATAAAACTGACGCAAGTCCGTATTTGTACTAGAAGATATTTTTCGAGGTAATGTAAGTCCAGGTACCATTCAGGGACTTCCCCTACCGCCAGCCCCCCCCCCCCCCCACCTCCCCACACACACACCCACCCACCCACCCAAAACTTTAGGACATTACTTTCCCGTCACACCCAAATAAAACACAAACCCACATGAGAGAAACTGGTAACACAAATCACAGACACAGATGAACGGATACAGATATAAAATCACTGGGATATTTGGTAGAAGCACAGTAGTGAACACTTACATTATTTCGAAAATAATCTACGTAGCCACATTACTGAACTCACACTATTTCAAAAATAATCTACATAGCCACATTACTGAACTCACATTATTTAAAAAATAATCTACATAGCCACAGTACTGAACTCTCCACAACAGATAGCCAAGGAAATCAACAAAACAGATCAGACGCTTCATCTTCAAAACACTGTACACAACATCAAACATAAAACTCTCATGCAGGACAAACTGCACGGAGGAATTGACATCCAAGACAAAGATCCAAGCACTAGGATCAGTCACGTGGGCCGCATCATCAAACACACAAAACAGCACGTACTAGCTCACTACTACATGGGACTCGGACTATCAAAACTGCTCCCACCAAACAACTCACAGCCACACCACTTTGGTACAGCGCCACCCTTCTACAAAACCTGCATTCAAGTCATCCACGGAAACGAAACACTCATTCGCCGTAAAAGAAATTACGTCTACAAACATTTAATCAGAAGCCAAGCGTCCCCATTACATCTCAGAATCAAAAGAACACCTCCGTCCACTGCAAGAAAGAAAGCCTTGACTGTAGCAAGAGAGAGAGAGAGAGAGAGAGAACAAACGAACATACTTTATTTTCAAAGGGTTAAGAACTGGGCACGCAGGAGAGAGAGAGAGAGAGAGAGAGAGAGAGAGAGAGAGAGAGAGCGAGAGAGAGAGTCATGAAATTTATGTAACCCGTTTTATTGTCAGGGTGTCTGAGTGGCGAGGTGGTTAGTGCACTGGTCTCTCATGGCGAAGGTTTGGGATTCGAATCGGACCGGAGGCACCCCAGTCACCCATATGTAGAAATGTATTTAGCTACACGTAACATTCTCTTCAATCATTATAGTACCTCTCCAATAAGTCCACCCCTTCTTACTTTTCAAACTTCCTCACAGCATCATTCTGCAACCCCTCTTCCCCAATCATCTGTTTCAAATTCTCCTAGCTAGGTCAGTATTGTATCACTCTCTCTCCCCTCCCCGGTTCCCCATCCACCACCCCCAGTTACAACCCACCGACCACATGTCACAGGTCTCTATTTAAACCAGTCTCCACATTCTACTAAATCCATTCCCGACACACACCGCCGGACAAGTCACACCTTACAATTTACAGCTAAGTACTCTTTAAAAGAATTTTTTTTAAAAATAGTATTCATGTGAATCTATACTTTATCTCCTCTCTCTATTTCTTCGTCCTGTATGTTTTTGTATGATTAAGCCTCACGCCGAAACGTCACAACTTTGTAATCGTTAAGTAATAAAGCTGCTCCTACTTTTTCCGATTTTATACATTCTAGTATCACAGCTTTACTGCAGTGCTTCGTGTATAGTTGTATACTTATACACTAATTATTATATGTAGAAATGGGTACCCGACTTCTTCTGGAGTTGGGGAATAAAAGGCGGCCAGGCGTGATACTGACCATATCACCCTCTAGTGTGCTGACAGGTCAAGGAAAATATGGGCACTAACACCAGACTCTTATGTGCCTCTAGGGCATGACAGGGTTATCTTTTTTGTTGTTGTCAAAATGTTAAATTCAGATCTACCTCTGTTACATTTATCCTATGAATTACTATCATCTCATGAATTGTAAATGCCCACCACTTCATTATTTCATCTCACAGGCAATCATCCCCAATTCACACCATTTTACTCAACTTTGTAATTGTTATTTGTTGAAGGCAATTATACTTTTTAAAAAAGGTACTAGTCACTGCAGCTTCTGTGTATTAATTTAACTCGGTAAAGGTGCAACCACTTTAGTAGATTTAATTTCAAGGGCCGAGATCTATAAGAAGGATGTTGAAGGTGACATGGACAGCTAAGAAAACCAATGAAAAAGTCTTAAGAGATGGTGGAGTTAAGGAGCAAATTATAGCAAAGATCAGAATGAACAACTAGGCTGACTAAACAGTGACAGATTCTGCATGCAGTCTATTCAAGATGAACTGTGAACTCTGTTTTCCAGTGCGCGCAATCTTTGTTTGTAATCTAATGTAGTTTTATCTCACTGATGCTGACTTATCCTTGCTGCAGAAACACAGAGGCATCTCATCAAACTGTGGATGTGTTAGGGAGGCCAGTCCGAGGGCTCTGAGCTGTTCCAGAATAGAGCAAGCTTCTCTACGGGCTCTTCCTTCACAGGAACAAAGGTGAGCCAAGGCATGTTAGCCTAGGCTGAGTCTGTTACATGGATCACAAGTGGAGAGGTGGTGTAGGGTCTTGGCCAGCTATGGTCAGCCTGACTGTAATTCTGACCACAGCAAACTGAATAAGGAAAGGAAATCATCACAGCACACTGAACAAGATAAGAAAATTGCCACAGTGCACTGAACAAGACAAGAAAATTGCCACAGTGCACTAACAAGACAAGAAAATTGCAACAGTGCACTGAACAAGACAAGAAAATTGCTACAGTGCACTAACAAGACAAGAAAATTGCAACAGTGCACTGAACAAGACAAGAAAATTGCTACAGTGCACTGAACAAGACAAGAAAATTGCTACAGTGCACTGAACAAGACAAGAAAATTGCTACAGTGTACTGAACAAGACAAGAAAATTGCTAGAATACATCTTCACTTTACAAAGACAAATTTCATTTAAAACAAAGCGGAATTGCTCTTTTTTGATTTCTCCAAACTGCTGTGGCACACCTGTGGACCGACAAACAGCACACAGGCTGGTAATCACTGCCCTAGCACAATCATCTTTGCTCACATATTTAGTCTAGTAAAAATAGTTAGAAGACAGAAAGATCAAAAAGACACCTTTGCTCATATTTGTTTATATGTTTATTAAAGATGTTATGTAATGAAAGTACAGAGAATACAGATACTATGTTGTAAAAATATAGATGCTATGGGAGTACAGGAAGAAGATGATGATGACAATGAAGACAAATAAATAATGATATAAAATGAAGATTCAGATATAAAAGTAAAAAAAAAATTTAATATATCCAAATTCCAAATAAGAACTGCAAAGTTTCCACAACCAAATGAATAGTAACAAAATATAGAATGACTGGTTTAACAGATTAGGTATTCCAAGTTAACTTTTTCTGCTATTAAGATTACAAAAATATAAAAAAAATATTCCCTTCGGAAGAATAAACAAAACAATCCAGGACAGTTTCCATATGCAATGCAAAAGTTAATAACAGAAAAAAAGATCTGTAAAACACATTCAATTCTGACCTGGCTCTGACACTGTCTACTCGTATCACTGAGTACAGTAATTATATACCGCTTTACTTTTCACTGAAGCAGCTGGTTATTTCATATGCACAACTTAGAGTAAGATTTTCAGTGTAGGATAGAGCTGTCTATAAATTATAATGTTGTAATGCAAATATAGTAATGAATCTGGCATAAAAACAATATTTGTTTTCTCCCATGGCTTTTTTTAATGGCCACATCTATGAAGGATTAAACAGAGAAAACTTAAACATTTTGGACAGATTAAATGTCATGATATTCTAGAGAAGACCGTCTTGGAAGGGCGCATAAAGGGAAAAAAACAGAGAGTAAGACCAAGGCGAAGATGGCTGCAAGACATCGTTGATGATCTGCAAATGGATGCATCAGCAGCAGGCCATCTTGCTCACAACCGAGAGGCCTACAGGAGTGCTGTTAGGGAGGCAAAGTTCCGCAAGGGACATGCAAATGAATGAATGACATCTATGAAGGATATATTAATCTGTTTTCCAGTTGTGCTGGAATTTGAGGGAGACTCACTGTTTTATCATTTCACAAAATAACACAGAACAAAAACTGTTGAAAATGTCAGCACTGTTGAATAAAGTGAATTTGGAATAAATTACTGTGGCTACCACACGGATATAGGGACATCACATCTAAAATGATAAAAAAGTCATACCTTAAATTTGAATGGGACAAATCACAACTATAATGATAAAGCTGTTACATTTTGGCAGAATGCAGTTATATATTGCTGTATATAGAAGTATAAATATAAATCAATAACAAAATAAAAACATCAACGAATCTGTAATACAAATTAAAAGAGAAACAATGGTATACTATAATAATTTCATATGGTTTATACTCCCAAACAAGTCCAGTTCTTCCTCCTCTTCTTCTTCATTCTCTCTGGAACCACAAGCTCTTCTTCTTCTTCATTCTCTCTGGAACCACAAGCTCTTCTTCTTCTTCATTCTCTCTGGAACCACAAGCTCTTCTTCTTCATTCTCTCTGGAACCACAAGCTCTTCTTCTTCTTCATTCTCTCTGGAACCACAAGCTCTTCTTCTTCTTCATTCTCTCTGGAACCACAAGCTCTTCTTCTTCTTCATTCTCTCTGGAACCACAAGCTCTTCTTCTTCATTCTCTCTGGAACCACAAGCTCTTCTTCTTCATTCTCTCTGGAACCACAAGCTCTTCTTCTTCTTCATTCTCTCTGGAACCACAAGCTCTTCTTCTTCTTCATTCTCTCTGGAACCACAAGCTCTTCTTCTTCTTCATTCTCTCTGGAACCACAAGCTCTTCTTCTTCTTCTTCATTCTCTCTGGAACCACAAGCTCTTCTTCTTCTTCATTCTCTCTGGAACCACAAGCTCTTCTTCTTCTTCATTCTCTCTGGAACCACAAGCTCTTCTTCTTCATTCTCTCTGGAACTACAAGCTCTTCTTCTTCTTCATTCTCTCTGGAACCACAAGCTCTTCTTCTTCTTCATTCTCTCTGGAACCACAAGCTCTTCTTCTTCTTCATTCTCTCTGGAACCACAAGCTCTTCTTCTTCTTCATTCTCTCTGGAACCACAAACTCTTCTTCTTCTTCATTCTCTCTGGAACCACAAGCTCTTCTTCTTCTTCATTCTCTCTGGAACCACAAACTCTTCTTCTTCTTCATTCTCTCTGGAACCACAAACTCTTCTTCTTCTTCATTCTCTCTGGAACCACAAGCTCTTCTTCTTCTTCATTCTCTCTGGAACCACAAGTTGGTGCTCTTTGCAGCCGATATGGCGAAGGTATTGAGGCACAGCATCGTGTCGGCTGGGGAGCATGTCACAGCATCGTGTCGGCTGGGGAGCATGTCACAGCATCGTGTCGGCTGGGGAGCATGTCACAGCATCGTGTCGGCTGGGGAGCATGTCACAGCATCGTGTTGGCTGGGGAGCATGTCACAGCATTGTGTCGGCTGGGGAGCATGTCACAGCATCGTGTCATCTAGGGAGCATGTCACAGCATCATGTCGGCTGGGGAGTATGTCACAGCATCTGTTTTTTTTTCAGTCCCCGAGTGTGGCTACGAAACGGTGTGTGCAATACTTCTTTAGCATCCACCACCACCATGAGAACTATGGCGATCCTTGCCCCATTAGCCAGAACAGGATCTTCTAGGGGTACCAAGGGAGAGCTGGGACAGGCTCTTGGTCAGCTATAGGTCACCAATAATCCCGACACCAGCATGTCAGCTATGGATCACTGACTGTCAAAACAGACAGTATGTCGTGTCCCCCCCCCCCCCCCAACCAATCAAACAAATCCAGTAAAATGTACAAGAAATACACCTCTAGTAGAAATAGAAATATTTTTCAAATAACATTTTATATATACATGCATTTATATAAGATTATTGATATTCTTGAGCATATTGTTTGAGCTTTCTTTTCAAAATAAGACTTGAAGTTTTTGTTTGTTCAACTCTCCTCAAGATCCTGTATAATATGAAAGATTTTTGGCAAAGTGTTTAAAGCAGTGTTTCTCAAACATTCTGAATGTCAGAGATCTCACAAACTGTTTAAAGCAATGGTTCTCAACCTTTTGTGTGCCATGGACTTCAGTCAATGGTTCTCCTGAGAGATTCTGATGAAACAAAAAAATCATTACACGTACATGCATATACACATAGAATTAACAATATGTCTGAAGTCAAGCATATAGTGTTCTATTCTAGTATAATTTATGAAAGGCATAGTTATTTTGGACTCACTGATGTTAACGAACATTTTCTGAAGTAAAGAGGCCTTTAACAACAGTTTTCTTACAAAAAACAAACATTATGAATGTAGGCAAAAGAAAATTATAAGCTTTAGTCAGAAAATTACTGAAAACAATGTTTGTAAGTGTAATTGTTAATTTTTCAATATTTCAAGTTCATGGACACTTGGCGAACTCCCTCCATCTAGAATAAACTTGGATTTAAGATAAGTGAAGAAATGGATACACATTTATTTTCTTATACTTTCAGGATAATATTTAGAAAACTTCATCTGTGTGGTAAGTCAAGATAATATTCAGAAAACATATCTGCATGGTAAGTCCATAAAATGTTCTGAAAGCTGAATTCATATTCAGGTGTTTACAAGAATAGTCTGAACAAACAATTTTAACAGAATTATCAAACCACAGTCAAGTCAGTTAACAAATCTAAAAGACAATGATTTGGTCTTTTCTGTTGTTCAAAAATGTGCCTATGTCTCACTAAAATGCTATGTATTTAATACATGGAGTACGCATATGTTTTCATGTTTTATTGTTTGTCACTTTGACATCATCTTACATCCTTCCCGTGCTGTTAAAAGTCACATAGGGCCCACATAATTGTCTGCCAAGCTTTCCTGTTCTCGGCAAGTCTTTCAACTTCATCAAGGGATGATATGCCCACTAAACTGGCTTCTCTTAACAATGTCCTCTTTAGAGTTTCACATGGTCGACCTCTTTTCCTTCGGCCTGTTGTGCTCCACTTGATAGCTTGTTTTGGTATTATCTGATTGTTTCTTCTCATCACATGGCCTACATATGTCCATCTTCTTTTTCTGATCACCTATGAGACAGGTTGTTGCTTGCTCATCTGTCTTATCTCTGCACTGTTCTCGAAGTCATTCCACTTTATACCAAGTATTTTCCTTAGGCATTTGTTTTCAAAAGAGTCTAATTTCTTGCCTATTTCTTTAGTTGATTTCCAGCTTTCACATGAACAAATCTTGACTAGACCATGCTAAATACAGCAGAAAACTCATATAAAAAAGAAAAGTAAAGCTGCTTATCAGGTAACAAAATAATTGCTGTTTTAACTCAATTCCTAACATTAGTTACTTAAACAGTTTCATTAAAATAAAAAAATCACTAAAATTATCTGCATCTCTCGATTTTGTTCTTTGCTATGCTGGAACAGTTTTAATTACCATATAAGCTAAATAAAGTCCTCAAGTAATCTCCCTTTAAAAAACATGGTGTCTATGTTCATTATACATTTTCTGTGTAGTATTCAGACTTTTTTTTGGGTAATGAAAGAGTTAAACTATATCTTATTTTGGCTAATGTTAAAGTACAGACGGCATGTAAATAACAAGTATAAATATGGTGTACATATTTACAAATGTGCACAAAAACACTATTAACATCATGGAATGTAGCTTACAGGTAAAGAAAAAAACTGCTGAAAGAAAGCTTTATTTACTAAGTTCAGTATTTTGGCCACTGTCTTCATCAGGCAACAACAACTGATGAGGAGGGAGGAAAGGAAAAGTGATGCTATAATAATATAATAATACAAAAGAATGAAAAAAAAAAAAGAAAAGCTGATATGAAATTTAACAGGTAAATAACATTAAACTTTTATTTGTTTAACCTGTTAAGCAAAAATAAAAAATAATATTCAAGACAAAAATTATAATAAATGTTAATGATAACAATACATGCATGCTGATTTGTACATTTGCTGCAATGCATTTATGCTCTCATGTAAAGGAGAAGAAATCCCACAAAAGTAACTTAACTGCAAGGGAAAAATAATGATGCCTGAATACTACATGGGTAGGCATCAAGCCATAATTTATTACAAGGTAACAATTTCACAGAAAAAAGATAAATAATCATGAACAATTATGAATAAATATAAAGGTATAAAACCTATACAAATATATGGTATATATTAAGTGTTACATTTTCTTTCACGAACTTGTAGTATACTCTCCAGATTTTTCTTTCTTTTCTTACTAACTGCCATTGTCTGGTGAAGGCATAAGTTGAAATATTACACTCATGTCTCATTATCAGATAAAGTTTATTCATAGCACTTTACCTGTATATACAAAATATAAACAGCACTGGTTGAGATCCTGTGCTCCTCTGGAGACCAACAAACATATAACAAAAAATGTTCCCGTAGTTGTTTTTAAAGTGATATCACAGGGCCAATGGTTCTCAAACTGGAGACCTGTATGCTACAGGTGAGTGTCAGTGTGAGTAGGTGGTTTAAAGACTGGCTTATTCATTATTCTAAACCAGTGGTCCCTTAAGTGGTTTATAACACCCCTCCCCCTCCACTTCCCAGGAGCATTAGGATGATAATGGGGCAGTGAAGGGGAAAGAGAACAACAGAGGAAACCAGAACAAAATAAGCAACAACAAGAACAACAACAACAAAGTTTTGTGGAGTTCTAGGGAAGTGACCTGGGAGGCAAGGGGGTAGCAGATCAAAAAAGTCTGGGAATCACTGCTCCAAAATATGCAGCAAATCACTCTGGCCAATAAACATCACAAAATAAATCTCATGTATCACTCCACATTTATGGTACAATTTTATTTATAAACTGTTGCATCATTTAAAAAAAAAACAATTAGCAAAATATAAAGTGCAGTGTTATATTCAATTCATAATAATATTTAACTCACAACCCATGAAAGAGTTTTGTCTGGGCCATGATTACTGTTGTTATTACTGCAGGAGCTGCCTCCAACAACAAACGAGAATCTCCTGCCAGACATGACAGTGTCTGTGCTCCGGGCTCGTCACCGCCAGTGTTAAGAAACACAAGTTTGCCGTTCAAGGGAGGCAAGCACAATAACAATGTCACTTAACTTGAAGGAAAGTTTTTTCATGTCACAGATAACAGCATGTACCTCCAACAACAAGCAAGCTCAAAAATTAACCACAATATGCCAGGTGAATGGTCTCGCTGGAGGTGACCCACATATAATCTCAGCAGCTGTTAACAATCACAGGTGGTGCAGGAAGTATACAATTCATAATAAGCAGCTCACAACACCCAACAAGTAAACTGTATATTTAAAAAAGAAATCAACTGTAAGTTTGACATAAAAATAGATAAAATATGGGCAAGAGTTTTATACACCTCAGTGGTTAAGGCATTTGCTTAATGCATGAAGAGCCTACAGTTCAAACCCTACAGAGACTGGGAATTTTCCAGACTTGTATTTTCTATACTAACATGCAAATTGAATGCTATTTCAGTTTTCCTTCTAAGATCCCCCCCCCCCCTCTTTTCAATACGAGAAAAATTCTCCTTTTTATATACAAGAACAACTTAACATTCTCTAAAGAGTATCTTCTCCTTTCAGATGCAAGAACAACTTTATATTCTCTAATGAGTTTCTTCTTTTAGACACTATAACAAATTAACATTCTCTAAAGAGTTTCTTCTCCTTTCAGATGCAAGAACAAATTAATATTTCTTTGAATATAAAATACACTTGTTAATGTGCTGATCATTAATTTAAAAGAAAAAAAAAACATCAAACTTCCAAGGACAGAATTCAGTTTAGGACGGAATCACAAGACTGGATCAGAAGAGGATATTTTTGATCACATTAATAATATATGGGTATTCTGCAATATAACTGTACAATATAAATAAATTAAAAAACAAACATATGAAAAATGATACAGGAGAATAATTATGGGAAATGATCAAAGGAGAGAGATTTTGATGGGAAATGATCAAAGGAGAGAGATTTTGATGGGAAATGATCAAAGGAGAGAGATTTTGATGGAAATGATCAAAGGAGAGACATTTTGATGGGAAATGATCAAAGGAGAGACATTTTGATGGGAAATGATCAAAGGAGAGAGATTTTGAGGTATCTGTGCTGATTATGGTGGAGAAAGCCCTTTTCACAACCTTGATGTACTGAAAGGTGCCAAAACCTCATTCTGCACCTCAGACTCCAAAACACATTCTACAACCTGCACCTCAGACTCCAGAACACATCCTAAAACCTGCACCTCAGACTCCAGAACACATCCTAAAATCTGCACCTCAGACTCCAGAACACATCCTAAAACCTGCACCTCAGACTCCAGAACACATCCTAAAACCTGCACTTCAGACTCCAGAACACATCCTAAAAACCTGCACCTCAGAATCCAGAACACATTCTACAACCTACACTTCAAACTCCAGAACACATCCTAAAACCTGCACTTCAGACTCCAGAACATATCCTAAAACCTGCACCTCAGAATCCAGAACACATTCTACAACCTACACTTCAGACTCCAGGACACAACCTACAACCTGCACTCTCTACAGAAATCTAAGAGCCCAATCTGAACATAGAAAAAAAACATGAATGAAAAATTGTGGGGCATGCAAGAAGACCTTCTGCTTGCATTGTGATACAAGGACACAACCTTCATGCAAGAAGACCTCCTGCTGAAGATGTGATTCATGGACACAATCTAGATGGCTAAGGACATAAAACTGAATGCAGAAGAAGTACTCCCTAGAAGCAAGATATGCTACATCATCTGTAATCTCTATGATGTTCTAGAATTGATGATTACAGTTAATAAT
Organism: Achatina immaculata; assembly: GCA_009760885.1. NCBI lineage: Eukaryota > Metazoa > Mollusca > Gastropoda > Stylommatophora > Achatinidae > Lissachatina > Lissachatina immaculata. The sequence goes on along the minus strand of CM019713.1, from coordinate 25,464,537 downwards.
CTGTGATCAGTCAAGATATCCCATGTATCCTGGCAGCACTCACATTATTTCCACCTTGCTTTTCTAAACTACTGTGGCAAAGCCTTTGCATGGAGAATTTCAATGCTGAAGGTACAGATCTTTACTGGCAATGGTTTGACAGTTCTCATGTCTTAGATGATATGTCACTTATTCAGAACAGTAAATGAGGTCAGGAGAAATCAGATGAAATGGATAGCACAAGAAATGGTCAAACAATAAATAATTACATTACATTAGGAATTACATAACAAAACCTTTACATATACAAAACAATGGCATAAAAGCTATTCTTGGATATGGAAGACTGCAGAGTTCAACATAAGAACATACTATAATGTGTTGCTATATTCAAATACAGTTAAAATAAACTACATTAATAAACAAGAGAAACCTTCAAAATCCCAATCAACAACCAAAAATGTAAAGCAACCATACAAAAAAAAAAAAACAAGGCACAAACTACATAACCAGTATATAACAAAATTCTCTATTTTTATATGCATACCATCATTTTCATATATTTTAATTGCAGACAGAAGACAAAGGGACAAATCTTGACCTCATATATATGTCCGCTAACCTTTATTTGAAAGCTTCTAGGGTCAGGTGTATTCTGGATTTCAGAATTTTTTTTTATTCTATAATGCTTATATTGTATACTATATACACTCAGTACTATGGCTTTAAATGAAAATATATTAAATTTAGATGTCATTAATTACTGTATCTTTAGTTTAGATGTCAATAATTACTTCATCTTTAGTTTAGATGTCAATAATTACTTCATCTTTAGTTTAGATGTCAATTATTACTGTATCTTTAGATGTCAATAAATGCTTCATCTTTAGTTCAGATGTCAATAAATTACTTTATCTTTACTTGTCCAGAAATAATGAGTAGAAAATAAAGGCATAAATCTGATACCATAATGAAGTAAAAGCTGGCTTTTTGCAAGAAGTTCACTCCATAATACATTGTTGAGTTTTCATAGCTCTCCTGATTCTGCAATTCTGGATAAATTGTTATGGGGCTCTACATCAAGAATAATGACCAAATGTTCTGTGCATGAGGAGCATACAGTGTTAATTAAGAACAAAGCTGAACTCCCAGTACATCACATACAAAAACAATATATTGCCATGGCCAAACCTTATAGTACAATTCTGTAATAATTTTTGTTCAGAGTACAATAAACCATAGAAAGCAAACTGCAGTCCATTTGATTTGAATGACTAGATGACTGCCAACAGATGGAACAAATGAGACTCCAGTTGTATCAGTGCCAAATAATGAGATCAAAGGCACCATGCAAGGGACATACAAAAGATGGAAAGATGGATCAATGGACAAGCTATGACAACCACACTCACACATACACATTGTTACTGAAGCCATGTATTAACAAAATCATTTTTTATATCTAATTAGCTTTTGCTCATGTCCGTGCTGTTGTTAAGTTTGCTATGCTGACTGCAACAAGGCATTCTATACATTTTGAGATTGCATGTGTATTACTGTGAAGAAGGTGAGGATGTTTCAGTGATGGCATGACTATCTGATCTGATGAATGAGAGCCGGCCAAGATCTTATCCACCCTCCTTGTGGTGATCCCAGTAGCCGGCCAAGATCTTATCCACCCTCCTTGTGGTGATCCCAGTAGCCGGCCAAGATCTTATCCACCCTCCTTGTGGTGATCCCAGTAGCCGGCCAAGATCTTATTCATCCTCCTTGTGGTGATCCCAGTAGCCGGCCAAGATCTTATCCACCCTCCTTGTAGTGATCCCAGTAGCCGGCCAAGATCTTATCCATCCTCCTTGTGGTGATCCCAGTAGCCGGCCAAGATCTTATCCACCCTCCTTGTGGTGATCCCAGTAGCCGGCCAAGATCTTATCCATCCTCCTTGTGGTGATCCCAGTAGCAGGCTGAAGTGTGCTCCTTCAGCCTGTGTGACATGGTGCAGTTGTTTCAGTCCCCATGGTAGTGGAGCCTGCCAAGAAACTTGTTCCTTAGCTCCACTCTGGGTCTTCAAACAAGCCTGATCCAGCTCCCGATGATTTCCCTCAGTTCTAAGCCCAAGCTTCAACATCGCCACAACACCGGCTGCAGAGAACAACAGAGCTGTTGCTCCCTAGAGATCAGACTCACAACACAAGGAGCTCCGGTAGTAATGATAAGAAAAGTATTATTGCTGCTTGTCTAACATTTAAAAAAAAAAACACAAAACATTTAACCACAGCCAGTCAGTGCTCACATTTAAATTATACCATAAACAGAGCCACAGGCAAATGCAAACGACAGTTTTATGTAGCTCTTACTGTCTGTGTAAACAGTGCAGGGAAGCTATCTGCTCCCCAACTTCCCCTACTCGTGGTGAATGGACTTTGCTTGTCAACATATTATAAGCTTCAAGCTTCACTTTGAAATTTCATTTGATTCTTATTATAGAACTTACATATACTGGGGGGGGGGGGGGGAACAAGGCCACAGAAGAAGACAGAAACAAAAAAAAAGAATGAATAGTCACTAAACAAACTAGAAACACTGAGTAAATAACAACCCAGTCTGGACTTTACACTCCAGTTCTGTAAGCACAAATAATCCCTTCTGTCTGCATCACAAACAGCTATTTTGAGACTGGCATCAGGAAGCGCTGAATATAGACCATGTATCAGACAGATCTACATCGAGATGCATATCACGCAGAACCTTCTAGTGACTCCAGATTTACCAACATGGGGCTATGAACAAGATGAGCAATAAAAAAAAAAAATACCAAAAATATGTATGATAAATATCATCTGACCCTTAGATGAAGATGAATACTGATAAATATCAACAACTGGAATAAAATGGTCCCCATAATGGCCATAATAAAAGTAACTACTACTATTTTGTAAGTTGCTGGAATAATAGTGGCACATTTATGTTTTTACAGCATAACCCTGATGAAAACAAAACTTAAATGTAAATTTCTTTTTAAAAAATATCATAAAAGACCACATAGGACTGTTTTTACACGAACAAGACTTGATTTATCTCTTTTTATTGTCCCTGTTCTGAGATAAACTGAACAAATCACATACATAACGTGGAAGAAACCAACTAGACCTCGGTTACATTGTGTAGGCTATTTCTCTTCGTAAAATATTGTTTTTGTAAGGCATGCTACAGAGGTCACAGTTTTGATTTAAACATTCTTGACCTGGTCTTTGCAAGCTGTGTGTCTGGTTGCTGTGATGATTTCACAGCCATGGAACATATTTTGAGCATTCTGTCAAGGACATGAAATGGAACCAGCTTGTGAACCGGCAGATAAATGACGTGGTCGATCAAAAACTTAGCCTCATGGGGGTAACTTGCTTTCAGAACAGCTTCATCCTGAAAATTTAAAAAAAAAAAAAAAACGTTAAAAAATTAACTTGTTTCACAGAGTGCACCAGAGTGATAGTAAACCATCAGGGCCTGCACACCAAAAATGGTCAAGACCCTGTCCTACCTCCCATGAAAAGGGTTGTCAATTACTTGGGTCTAGCCAATGGGATTCAATTATCAGGTGCTAATACCAGGATGTGATGAGATAACAGCTGAACTTATTAAAGCAGGAGGAAAGGAATGTACAACAATCTATCACGCACTATGTAAAAAGATATGGCATTCAGGTAAATGACAAAAAGACTGCAAAAGAATTATACTCTACCACTGCCAAAAAAGAGTAACTTGAAATTATGCATATACTACAGAACCACTGCCCTGATTAGTCATGCCAGTAAAATTCTATTAAAAATCATAATAGAAGGAGAAATCAATATGGTCCAAGTTGGCTTTAGACAAGGAATAGGAACAAGAGATCATATATTCAATATAAGATTAATAATAGAGAAATTCCGAAAATTTAATGTGAATATATATTTATCTGAAGAGTTCTTCAAATATCATGGACACAAAAAAGAACAAATATATCCATACTACAAGAACTTAATATTGAAGAAGGCTGGCTAGGAAAGAGGATTAAAGAGAAAAAACTTAAATATTTTGGACACATTAAACATCATGATATGAAGCAAAATGTGAACAACAGAAATGTACTCAGAGTAGATAGCAAGTTAGTGGAGGAGGTCAACGAATTTGTATACCTTGGCAGCAGATTAGTAGAAAATGGAGACAGCACAGAGGACATCAACAGTAGACTTACTAGAGCAAACCAGGCTTTTGCAGTGCTGCAGACTATATGGAAATCAAAAAAACTAAGCATAAATATGAAAATCAGGATATTACTCTTAAGAGTAATGTTCTAAGTGTACTACTCTATGGAAGTGAATGCTGGAAAATCACCAAAACCATAGAAAACAAGTTGAATTCTTTCCAGTCTAAATGTTTATGAAGAATTAGGAAAATATTCTGGCCAAACACCATAAGAAATAACATATTATTGGCAGAAATGCAGATGAAGCCACTAACAACAATTACTGAGGAAAGACGCTGGCGATGGTTGGGACATGTGCTCCGAATGACTGACAACTCACTACCAAAAATAGCACTATGATGGACACCACAGGGGAACAGAAGTAAGGGTAGACCAAAAGAGACATGGAGAAGAATAACAGAAAAGATGTTGAGCAATAGAGGGCTCACCTGGGCAAGAGCAGAAAAAAGGCAAAGGACAGGCATTTGTGGAAAACCCTTGCGGAAGCCCCATGTGCCCTGGGCACTTAAGGTTCTGAGAGAGAGAAACGTCATGATAATCTAGAGAAAAACCATCTTGGAGGGTACATAATGAGAAAAAGAAAGAGAGGAAGACCAAGGCGAAGATGGCTGCAAGACATCGTTGATGATCTGCAAATGGATGCATCAGCAGCAGGGCATCTTGCTCACAACCGAGAGGCCTACAGGAGTGCTGTTTGGGAGGCAACATTCTGCAAGGGATATGCAAATGAACGAATGAATGAGTGGACCCTTACAAGAAATCTTCTTGGATCTCCTCTTGAAATTAAAGAAAGCCATCATTACAAACTCCCACTCTGAACTAATATCTAGGTTTCTTCTTATAGTAGTCAGTTTCCTTTACTAAGCCACCTAGAAAAGGTGAGCCCATGAATCCCATTATTAGCAGCAGACACTTCTGAATATTCATGAACACTTCCCCACAGTATATCATCCATTCTCTTTTGTAGGCCCAGTTTTAGATCTTAATTCTCTGTAAAGACCACAGGGTTAAAGGATGCGTTCTGGAGTCTTGAGATTATTCTTCTGAGAAGAAGAAGAAGACTAGTAATGTGGAGTTTGGATGACCTTCAGTTCACACAAATGCCCATATTTTAACCACTGCAGCACTGGCCGAAAGGTAAAGGTAGGTAAGGGTCCACAAAGATATGCAAGATAAAATAAACAAGTTAACCCAGAATGCAAACAACATAGGACTAAAGATCAACGTAGGAAAGACAAAGTTAATGAAGCAAAATGTGAACAACAGAAATGTACTCAGAGTAGATAACAAGTTAGTGGAGGAGGTCAACGAATTTGTATACCTTGGCAGCAGAGTAGTAGAAAATGGAGACAGCACAGAGGACATCAACAGCAGACTTACTAGAGCAAACCAGGCTTTTGCAATGCTACAGAATATATGGAAATCAAATAAACTAAGCATAAATATGAAAATCAGGATATTTAAGAGTAATGTTCTAAGTGTACTACTCTATGGAAGTGAATGCTGGAAAATCACCAAAACCATAGAAAACAAGTTGAATTCTTTCCAGACTAAATGTTTACGTAGAATTAAAAAAATATTTTGGCCAAACACCATAAGAAATAACATCTTATTAGCAGAAATGCAGATGAAACCACTGACAACAATTATTGAGGAAAGACGCTGGCGATGGTTGGGACATGTGCTCCGAATGACTGACAACTCACTACCAAAAATAGCACTAAGATGGACACCACAGGGGAGCAGAAGTAAGGGTAGACCAAAAGAGACATGGAGAAGAACAACAGAAAGGATGTTGAGCAATAGAGGGCTCACCTGGGCAAGAGCAGAAAAAAAGGCGAAAGACAGGCATTTGTGGAAAACCCTTGCGGAAGCCCCATGTGCCCTGGGCACTTAAGGTTCAGAGAGAGAGAGAGGTAAGGGTCATGCTAGAGGCACACATGGGATATGGTCTTAGTGCCCTTATTTTCCCTGACCTGCCAGCACACCACAGGATGGTGTGGTCAGCATCACACCTGGCTGCCTTTCCTTCCCCAGCTTCAGTAGCCAGGTACCTATTTCTACAGCTGGGTGACTGGAACACTTCCGGCCGGATCCAAACCCCCTAACCTTTGCTATAAGAGACTAGTGAGTTAACCACTTCACCGTTCAGATGCCCAATGATGGAAAACAAGAGCCTACAATCACATTTACCATGAGATCTCCACCCAACCTGTCAAGTAAGCAAGTTAAGGTGATTCAAATATACATTATTATTACATATCCAGCTTCACGTAGGCACTTGTTCTTTGGTCACATGACATGTAGCATTATCTCCAAGTGCTTGTCACCTTTCCTAATGTTCTGTTCACTGTGGTTATATTTGTCAGGATGTGTGGAGGAAGAGCTTTTCTGATATCGTTATGGACCCACCACTAAAACAGGTGGTGACTTTCAGTTTTGTACCGACAAAGTGGCTATATCAGGGGGTGAGTGGGGTGTGATGAGATAATTTATGTGACTTTGTAACAGCACAAGTCCAGTTCATTAACAAAAAATATCTGAATAATGCACTTATCTATACTACCTACCCACGATTTCTTTCAACAAGATGGACTTACAAAACATAAAAATGTAATTTCCTAAGCTACAGGGAAAAACAAACAAACAAAAAACATATGCACACACACACAAATAAAGAAATAAATAGAAACGCTGATTAAACAATTTCTATACAGCCAATAATGACCTACATTTTGGCCTTTGTGGTTGATTTTGTCACCTTCAGTTGGCTCAACAACAGTAAGCTGTGTGGCCCCCCTGTATGCCTCCACTCCCAGCAAGCTCAGGACATTCACCACCATCTCAGCCTCTTCCTGACAACAAAAAATGACAATGAATACACCCTAAACCACATTCACTGAAAGTAAATGTACCAAATTAAAGCACTTAAACATTCCATTCTTAAAAGACACAGTGAAGTTTACAATTATCTTTGATCTTTAAAGACCAACAATACAGCTGGACTTGATGAAATCAGAAACAGCATACCACATTATGCTGCACCTGTCATTTCAGATATACCTATATACATTTACAATCAGTGCACTGTGAAATGTTATTACTTCAAGACTTTTAAGACCACAAAAGAGTATCCTCTCTTTAAATCTGGCTCATCCAGCAATCTTATGAAGTAAAGACCAGTACCCACACTACTGTCATTATCAAACCCACTTTAAAAAACACATACACAAAAAACTTTACAATTCAGGCAGGAGAACAATTACTCTTAGATAGTCAGTCAGGCTTTAGACCCAGTCATTCCTTTCACACAGCTCTCATTAAAATGACAGAAAACTGGTTAGCAGACATAAATGAAGACAGGCTATAAGCACGACTATCGGTCATGTCTGATATACACCCATACTGGGATAATATGCCTAAACTGGCTCAACCCAGGGGTGGAAGTCACTAGTGGCGAGGATTCATCCTCTTGGACAAAACCTCCATCCTGGTCACAACTAGGAAGGGTTGTGGCCACGACCACAAAATACTTAAGTCGGAGACACTGGACCAGGGCAGTCTAGATAGGCAATCACCTCTCACCCGGTGGGGATGTATGCGTATCCTAATCACGCTGGGGTTTTCCGGTGAGAAAGTCCAACACTGGACTAGATGGGCAACCACCTCTCACCTGGCGATGATACACGGGTATCTCAAAACACGTCAAGGTTTTCTGGTGAGAAGGTCCAACTCTAGTCTTTATGGCCTATCACCTCTCACCAAGCAGGGATATACTGATATCTAAAACATGCTGAGGTTTTCCGGTGAGAAACTCCTGCTCTAGATCAAACTGGTGCAATGAAAACCACGGTGTCACACAATCCCGCTTCTGAGAGCCACCAAGAATACAGGCTCAAGCCATGCGATACTCTGAACCTCTTGTGGTCCTCTTGGGAATCTCATGTGGTCCTTTTGGGCACCACATGGGGGACCTATAGAGGACCACAGATTATTCAGTAGGATCACAGAGTGGTCTTGGTGGTAGAAGCGAACAAAGAAGAAGAAGAAGAAGACTAGTAAACTGAGACAAATCCTAAGAATAGTGGTAAATTGGGATAAACCCTAGGAATAATGATAAACTGAGACAAACTGGGTAAAGCTGGGGCGACCATCCCCAACCCAGCGCGTCACAGGTGGCGGATGGTGAAAGTCCTCCAGATATGGAGGATCCCTGTGAATAAGGAGTTGTCCAAATAAGCAGGCGCGGACCAACTGGCGGTAGACTCAGAGAGTGAGGTGGAGTAGTAGGTGGCTCTACTACTCCTATAAAGTGCCTCAGGTGCTCAGTGAAGGGAATACCAGGTGGGTAAGAGGCGCCTTAAAACCTCTCGCTCCCGCTGCCTTGCGGGTAGGACAGGGAGTCCAAAGGCTAGCGGAGAGTCCGTACACAAACCGACAGAAGGCAATGGGAAACCACTGTTGTAGCTTCCAAGAACAATTATGCATATTCAGAGTAATAGATTTGTCATGAACGACATTAATGGATGTTCCTTAGGAACAGCCTCATCCGGTAGGGCAGCTCACGAGCCACAGGTGAGGCCAGATCGTCATTAAGCTACTGGTGGCAAAACTAACAAGTTCAAAATAGCAACATGGAATGTTAGAACTTTATTCCAGGCTGGAAAATTAGAAAATGTAAAGATGGAAATGGAAAGGATGAAGATCAACATATTAGGAATGAGTGAAGTTAGATGGACAGGTGTAGGGAAGATAAACTCTGATAAATATACAATAATATATTCAGGAAGTGAGAAACATGAACGAGGAGTAGGAATAATATTTGACGAACAAACAGCAAGGACAATTGTAGGATATTTGAACATCTCGGACCAAGTCCTGCTAGCCCAACTGAAAGGACGACCAATGAACATAAATATTATACAAGTGTACGCTCCAACATCTGAAAGTTCTGAAGAAGATGTACAGATAATTTATAATGACATAGAGACAGCCCTAAAACACACAGTCACATGAAGTTACCATAGTCATGGGAGATTTTAATGCCAAAGTTGGTAAAGGAAGAACTTCAGACATCGTTGGTGACTATGGACTGGGGGAGAGGAATGACAGAGGTTGTAAAGTAACTGAATGGGCAAGAATACACAGCATGGTTGTAGGAAACACCTGGTTTAAACAACATCCTTGAAGACTGGCAACATGGTGCAGCCCAGACAAAAAGACTTTTAACCAGATAGACTACATATTAATCAACAAACGATTCCATAATGCATTACTGACAACAAAAACCATGCCAGGAGCTGACTGCAATAGTGACCATGACCCACTTTGTGGAAAAATTAGAATAAAGCTAAAGAAAACATGCAGAAAAGTGAGAAACATCAAACTGAATACAAAACTCCTTAAAAATGACCAAGAACTGTGAGAACAATACAAAGTTATTATAACAAATAGATACAATGCAATAACAAAGATAAATAGTATAGATGAACAATGGACAATGTTAATAGATTCTATCCACCAAACTGTTAAGGAGATAATACCACCAAAAAAAGAATCCTCTAAAAATAAATGGATGACAGACGACATCTTAGGACTGATGGACAAGAGGAGAAGGAGTAAAAATAAGCAAGAAAAATATAGCAAGATAAATAAAGAAATAAGACGCAAATGCAGAGAAGCAAAAGAAGTGTGGTTAAATGAACAATGCAGACAGAAAGAGGACTCATAATAAAGACAGCAAAAACATGCACAAACAAATTTGTGAACTCACAGGCAGGAAAACAAAATATACTACAGGATGCCTGAAATCGAAAGAATGTAAAATGTTAATGGGAAAAGAAGACATTGTGGACAGGTGGACAGAGTATATCGGTGAGCTATATGGAGGAAAATGACCAGAATTAACACCAGATACTGAAAACTGTGAGGGACTACCAATACTTGAAGATGAAATCATAGATGCCATCAAACACATGAAGAAAGGAAAAGCGACTGGGCCTGATAATATAACAATAGAAGAAATAGAGGCACTAGAGGAGACAGGAATAAAAATAATAACCAAGTTACTGAGTGACATTTACAACAGTGGTTATATTCCCAATGACCTGATTAAATCCACGTTTATAGCACTACTAAAGAAACCAGGTGCAAAGGAATGTGATGACCACCGGACTATCAGCCTCTCATGTCACATAACGAAGCTACTTCTGAGAATCATTATGAGAAGAACAAGGAAAAAGATAAAAATGGAAATAGCAGATGAACAGTTTGGATTTGTTGAAGGAAAGGGAACACACAATGCCATTTATGCTTTACGAACACTAACAGAAAGAGCTTTAGAAGTACAGAAAGATCTCTACTTATGCTTCATTGATTACACCAAGGCATTTGACAAGGTGAAACATAATGAAATTATTAAAATGCTTGAAGACATCAATATAGACGGCAAAGACCTGAGGATTGTAAAACATCTATACTGGCAGCAAGAAGCAGCAGTTCGAGTTGAAAATAGAATTGGAAAATATCAACCGATAAAACAAGGGGTGCGACAGGGATGTATACTATCTCCAGACCTTTTTTTCTCTGTACAGCGAGAATATTCTAAGAACGATCATCACAGAACCAGGCATAAAAATTGGAGGATACAATATTAACAACCTTCGGTATGCCGACAACACAGTACTGATAGCTGAGAACTAACAAGACCTGCAAAATCTCTTGGATAAAGTCGCCAAAGAAAGTGAACAGAAAGGCCTTACTTTGAACATAAAAAAGACAGAGACTATGGTTATATCTAAGAAACAGAATCCACCAGCATGCATTATAAAATTAAATGGAACTATTCTAAAGCAGGTGCAGAAATTCAAATACCTTGGAGTAGTAATAACTTCAGATGGGAAAAGCAGAACAGAAATTAGGAACAGAATAGGCCAAGCAAAGACTGCATTTCAGAGAATGAAAAACATATTAACCAACACAGGTTAATGAATGTTAGAAAATGAGTCCTAAAATGCTATATTGAACCTATCTTGTTATACTGAAGTGAATCATGGACAATAGGCAAGTCTGCACAAAAATCATTGGAAGCAGCAGAAATGTGGTTTATTAGAAGAATGTTGCGAATCCCCTGGACAGCAAAAATAACTAATGAAGAATGTATGAGAAGAGCTGGAGAGACAAAAAACCTTGTCAAAAAGATAAGAGAGAGACAATGTACTTTCATAGGACATGCAATGAGAAGAGGGGGCATTGAAAATATTATAACAACAGGAAAAACAGAAGGAAGAAGATCAAGAGGAAGACCAAGAGAAATGATACTGGACAGTCTGACGGAAATGGCATAAGAGGAGATCACCAAATGAGCTGATGGCCTGCATGATGGATTGTGTACTCTGGAGCAGCATAATAGCCAACGCCAGTCAGCACGGCACCAGATGATGATGATGATGATGATGAGACAAACCCTAAGAAATAATGGTAAACTGAGACAAATCCTAAGAGTAATGGTAAACTGAGATAAACTCTAAGAAAAACAGTAAACTGGGATAAACCCTAGGAATAATGATAAACTGAGATAAACTCTAAGAAAAACAGTAAACTGGGATAAACCCTAGGAATAATGGTAAACTGAGACAAACTCTAAGAAAAACAGTAAACTGGGATAAACCCTAGGAATAATGATAAACTGAGATAAAACCAGAAGAAATCAGTTCAAGTAAATTTTCTTACATTCGCTCTCAAACAAAACTTCAAGGCATAGCAGATATGTAAGAAATAGCAGAGATGGAACTTCTGAAAGCAACATTACTCAAGCATGGACACAAGACTATCAATAACTCTGTTGCACAACAACCTTCAGAACAGTCCTTCATATAAACTAAATGCTTCTACTAGTGTAGTTTTCCATTTGTTTCTCTCTTCTCCACTTCTATAAAAGATGCAGAGATTATACTACATATGATGTTCAGATTGCTACACACATTCAAAACAAATTTATTCTTACATCTTTCTCGTGCTGTTAAATGTCATGTAGGGCCCGTATGGTAGTTTGCCAAGTTTTCCTGTCTTTGGCGAGCATTTCAAGATTTAACAATTCTTTTGGGTGTGGTCGATTAAGTAATTCTTGGAAGTGTTCAGGGCATCTTTGCTTTTTGTCTTTACTTGATGTTAATAGGGTTCCAGTTTTGCTAAGGATTGGTCTTTCTTTAGATGTAATAGTACCTGTTAGCCTCTTTTGTATGTTATATAAAGTTTTGCTATCTCCTGTTTTTGCTGCTTTCTCTGCCTCTTTCACCATATTGTCCATGTATTCCCTTTTATCCCTTCTAGCTGAACTTTTTACTTTATTGTCTATTTCTTTGTATGTTGCTTTTGCCAAATCTTTTCCAAGATCTGTCTTTACATTCAACATGGCTAATATGCCTGCTCGTCTTTTCGTGTATGTACGTCCATGTGTTTTCCAATATCCATGCTTTTCTGTTTGTTTTTTTAGTCCAGCACTTGCTTTTGCTGCTGTGATTATGGCTGTGCTGTAAGAATTTCATAATTCATCTATACCTATTTCCTCTACATCACTTGGTGTTGTGAAATGATTGACAAGTTCCTGATTGAAATTACTTTTAATATAATCTTCCTATGGGCTGTGGCTGTTTATCTTTCTGAGTATTGATTTTTTGTGTTGGCTTTTCAGTTTTAGTCTTATTTTCCCTATACACAGATTGTGATCACTGTTGACATCTGCACTTCTATATGCTCTTACATCTATCAGAGATGTTCTGAATTGCTTTCTGATACAAAAGTGATCTATCTGGCTTCTGGTTCTATCATCTGCTCTCCTGGTAGTGATGTGCAAGATGGCTGGTGTTTTTTTAAACGCTCTTGCCGGCATGCACAAATCAGTGGAGTTCCACTTGATCTGTCACATATCCTGAATCAGGAGTTGGGCTTAAGGCTAAAAACCTTATCCTGGGACCCACCTAGAGTTGCCTCTAGATGGGGAAAAAATGGAATTGTTATGGAAACTTGTAACAAAACCAACCAAGCATCAGGGATACCAACTCCAAAGAACTCAGACAAAGATCGAAAGAATACATTTGTCAGCCCTAAATATGCGACAAAGATTGGATTCTGGAACGTAAGAACAACCCAGCACCATCAAAAACTGCTCAAGTAATCTGAGAAATGGAGAGACACTACCTAGATGTACTGGGCATCAGTAACATCAAGAGGGGGTAGGTATAATTATGTCAAATACAGCAGCAAAGAGCCTTACAGAATGGGAAACAGTGAACAGTCATATAATAAGTGCATGATACAAATTAAGACATGGAAGAAAGACAATCATACAATGTTATGCACCCACAAACAATGCAGATGATGAAATAAAAGATGATTTCTATCATCAAATACAACAACTCATCAAAAAAGTCCATAAACATGACATTCTAAATGTCATGGGCGACTTCAATGCTGAGGTAGGGAAAGATAACATCGACATCGAAAAAGTAACAGGGGAAGAAGGAACTGATAAGGTTAAGTTGGAATGGAGAAAGATTAATTGAACTATGTTTAAGAGGGGGCATGGTCATCAGAGGAACAATATTTCCACACAAAGAGATACATAAAACAACATGGATATTTCCAGATGACAGAACCAGAAATTTCTTCTTCTTCTTAAGCTTTCCAAGCCATTAAGGCTCATTGCTGCAGATAAAGTTCACCTCCATTCCTATCTATTCCTAATCTTCTCTATCCAGTTGGTGACACCAACTTCTTACTCCATCTGCTAATTCTTTATCTGTCCCTTGTCTGTATAAACTCCATATATTCCATGTTCCAAATCTCATAATATTTTTGACATTCCAAGGTTGTAATCCATTTTCATCCATCCAATTTCGAGGCTTCTCTGTCTGTTCCATAACACTAATCTTTTTTTTAACGGAGATGGGTTCAATGGCCCTCTGCTCCAACCCCCACCCTGGAGGACCAGGGTACAAGTCTTGTCTGACCCCTACCCTGGAGGATCAGGGTGCAAGTCTCGCCTGACCCCTACCCCGGAGAACCAGGGTACAAGTCTTGTCTGACCCCTACCCTGGAGAACCAGGGTACAAGTCTCGCCTGACCCCTACCCTGGAGAACCAGGGTACAAGTCTTGCCTGACCCCTACCCTGGAGAACCAGGGTGCAAGTCTTGCCTGACCCCTACCCTGGAGGATCAGGGTGCAAGTCTCGCCTGACTCCTACCCTGGAGAACCAGGGTGCAAGTCTCGCCTGACCCCTACCCTGGAGAACCAGGGTGCAAGTCTCGCCTGACCCCTGCCCTGGAAGACCAGGGTGCAAGTCTCGCCTGACCCCTACCCTGGAGGATCAGGGTGCAAGTCTTGCCTGACCCCTGCCCTGGAAGACCAGGGTGCAAGTCTCGCCTGACCCCTACCCGCGCTGATCTTCCCAGCTTGGCTGGATCTGCCAGGAGTAAAACTCCCACTGGTATAGCTCTGGGGGTGGTCAGGGTAGGCAAGCTGTCACCCCACGACAAGGCTTTCGCACAGAGTGACAGAGAAATTTATTCACAAGTAACAAAATGTATACATGTATAATTGTTAACAGTTAATCTTGTCATCATCATTGTCATAAGCTGGTGCACAAAACTGTACTGTAGTGTTTCTGTGAATCACCCTCACGGCTTTAAGCTGTCCATGCAATGGTTAAAATCACTTTCATCTTAAAAGTGGAGGATGGGGGGAGTAGAGACTCAGGGTGAGGATAAAAAGACCTGTATGGGGAGGGGAGTAGAGACTCAAGGTGAGGATAAAAAGACCTGTATGGGGAGAGAAGTAGAGACTCAAGGTGAGGATAAAAAGACCTGTATGGGGAGAGAAGTAGAGACTCAAGGTGAGGATAAAAAGACCTGTATGGGGGGGGGGGAGAGTAGAGAACCAAGGTGAGGATAAAAAGACCTGTATGGGGAGAGAAGTAGAGACTCAAGGTGAGGATAAAAGACCCTATGGGGGGGGGAATAGAGACTCAAGGTGAGGATAAAATGACCTGTATGGGGAGAGAAGTAAAGGTGAGGATAAAAAGACCCTATGGGGGGGGGAGAGTAGAGACTCAAGGTGAGGATAAAAAGACCATATGGGGGGGGGGGAGAGTAGAGACTCTGGGTGAGGATAAAAAGACCCATATGGTGGGGAGTAGAGACTCAGAGTGAGGTTAAAAAGACCTGTATGGGGGGGGGGGGTGGTACCAAGGGACTGGAGGTATGATCACAGTTTGCCAAGACCCTATCTTACATCTTCAGAGTGCTGCTTTGAAGCAGGTTGTTTTGATTACACCCCCCCCCCCCTTCCAATCCTGTATGTGGCCTGGGATATGAGGAATACCAGAACATCCTTCCATCATCACCTTCCATCACCACAACCTTCCATCACTGCCTTCTATCACCACCTTCTATCATCATCTTCTATCACCACCTTCTATCATCACCTTCTATCACCACCTTCTATCATCACCTTCTATCACCACCTTCCATCACCACCTTCTATCATCATCTTCCATCACCACCTTCTATCACCACCTTACGTCACCAAAAGAAAAATGTTACTATCATCCTCATAGTTCTCTAGTACAGTATTTGGAACAGCAACAAGATTTAATTACATAAGATGCTGTTTATGACATAACTAACACTAGTACAGTATTTGGAACAGGAACATGATGGCATGAATTAGTTACATAAGATGCTGTTTATGGCATAACTTACCACCAAAACAGGAAACAGCCAAAAGTTGTTCATGTAAGCATTCTCACCCACTGGCTCAAACCCTTCAGGCAGATTTTGCTGAAAGTACTGCCCTTTCACTTTCTGTTGGTTAAAATGTGACAGCTGAAAGCCCCGCTGACGATATAACATTGTGGCTAAGAGAGGCGTGCTAGGCTGCCATCGAATCATCTCAAGCATTTTGTTAGGAAATCCTCGCATTAGTTTCACAAATAAAGCTTTGTAATCCACACCAAATCGGTTTAAAACTTCCATGCCAAATCTTGGAAGAAATCCTACTTGCAGCCACGAATACAGTATAGAATATTTGAAGATTTTTTTAAAATACATGCCATGTGTCTGAACTGGGTAGGTTTTGTAAAGACTTTGCATTCTCTTAAAAGTTTCTTCATCCTTGACCTTCCCAATGCCTCCTCCAAAGGAAGTATAGAATTTCATAACTCCAAAGCTGAAGAGAACCAGGTCTGAGGATGGGTGACCAACATGGTCAAAACCGCAGAAGCACTCAGCACGGTCTTCTATCACTATAAGACCAAACTGTGCTGCCATATCAATTATAGGCTGCATATTAATTATTTTTCCGTATATATGAGCAACGACAATGGCCACAGTTTTATTGGAGACCAGCTTGGGCAGAAGATCAATTTTTGGCTCTAGTGTGTCAATACTTACATCAAGGGGGACTATCACAAGTCTGTGGCTCAAAACAATTTTGCTCATATCTGGGATATTTATAGCTGACATGATAATCTCTGAACCAGGAGGGAAGTTCTTAACCTTGAGGAAAAGGTCAAAACCTGTCCGGACTGACAAGAGCACCATGACGTGATTTAGGTTGGATTTTGAGGTCCACAATCTTGCCAGGTCATGCTCAAGCTTCTCTCTGTACTTGTTGTCACGGATGCATAAACACTGTGCGGCTGCATAACTTATGTGAGTGAAGTCTGTATCTGAATAAAACAACAACAAAAAAACTTGTCAATACAATAGCATTTACTTAAGCATTGTATCTTTCCATTACAACACCATCACTTCAGTACTGCTGCATTCTAATATAAAAAGTATTATTTCAGTACTGTAACATTCCATATAATTTTTCATGAATCACTGCCCAATATATTCAGAAGCTCTGTGCACTATATATAAATATGTATTTACCAGCCCATGTAGATTACAAGTCAGAAAAAAAGATTACAAGTCAGAAAAAAAGATTACAACTTAGAAAAAAAGATTAAATATCTTAATACATTTAGTCACTGTAAATCTAGCCTATACACATATTATTGTAAGAGGACAAATGAGGCCCTATTCTGTGTGTATGAGACCTACATAAGATGGTATGCTAATACATGTGTTTTATTTAACCTTTTAGCATAGTAGAAAGTCATGTGCTCAGTATTATGAAAAATTTCTGTGGTAGGAGACCATATTTTTCACATAAAGATAAAATATAATGGAAGACATACTTAAATGTTTAAAGTGACCTCACAATTAATGTACTTCTTGTAATACCTCCATAAAGTCTGAAAGTGCATGCATAAGTACGTGCGCGTGTATGTCTCTTTTTCTACTTAAGTTTTCTTTGTTTCTGACAGATAAAAAGGAAAGATACATTTTATACAAACTGTATTCTGTTACCAAATAAGGCTTATCTTACTGTTTTAATGAGCAAAACTGAAGGCAAAGATGACTGCATTAATGAGCAATGGCACGGTTGTAACGGCTGGTGAACCCACTAGCCAAGACTCACTCCTATCATTTAACTGCTGCTCCTCACAACAGCCTAAAGGGACAGCCCTTGCAGAGATCCCCAAAATGGCATGGTTGTAAGGGCTGGTAAACCCACTAGCCAAGACTCAGTCCTATCATTTAACTGCTGCTCCTCACAACAGCCCAAAGGGACAGCCCTTGCAGAGATCCCCAAAATTGTGGAGTCAAAAGTGGTAGCAGAGAAGATCACTTTTTGAGCACACTCCAGATCTTCAAGAAAACCCACTCTCAATCAAACGTGATGCCTGTATTCCAACATCTTAAGCAAGCTACCATAATCCACTCTCAATCCAAAATGATTCCCATATCCCAACATCTTCAAGGCATCTACTTCTGAAAGCATCCTGTTCATATTTCAAGGAGATAAGACAATAACAACAAATAACCCTAAATCTGTGTTTTCCGAGACTGGCCTAGGAGTCAACTCAGCCTAAAAAAGAATTGATACCTGGGACTTCCCTAGGGAAACAAAGGTAGCAAGGTATTCCTATCTCAAATGCTGTAATGACCTAGAAATGTGAAGGCAGTAACACTTCACACCTCTACACCATACAAGTGCCACAATACAGAATTTTCAAAGACTCAAAGTGAAAATTCTCCACCACAGTGCATTATGTGCAGTATACATAAAACAAAACAAACAAAACTTGTGTGAAATATATAAAATATTAAACTAAATTTCTTTTGTTTAAAATAAACTATCACGTGAGTAAAAAAACACTCTATAACCTACTTACCAATTAAGATAGGTAAATAAGGAAGTGTTGGGTAACGCATGGTCATATATGCTCTTATCACATTCAGATCTTAAATGAAAAAATGTCACATTCAGAAGAAAAAAAATTAGTGCTGTATTCATGCACAACATTACATTTATTAAAAAAAAACAGTGCCTGTGTCTTCAATGAAACATTCTTACATTTTACATTCTTCCTGTGTCGTTAACGTCACACAGGGCCTGCATGGTAGTTTGCCAAGTTTTCTTGTTTTTGGCAACCTTATCAACCTCATCAAAGGACTTTATGCCTACTAATTTGGCCTCTTTTAATATGTCCTCTTTAGAGTTTCACATGGTCAACCTCTTTTTCTTTGGCCTGTTTTGTTCAACTTGACAGCTTGTATGGGGATTCTCTGACTGTTTCTTCTCATCATATGAATTGCATATGTCATCTCCTTTTTCTGATTGCCCATGAGACAGGTATTCATGAATTCATTCCACTTTATACTGAGTATTTTCCTTAGGCATATGCTTTCAAAAGAGTCTAATTTCTTCAGCTGTTTTCCAGCTTTCATGTCCATAAATGTGATATTACATTTGAAATGAATAATCTTAGCTTGATCTTTGTGCTTATAACTTTCGAGTGCCATATGTTCTCAAGATTTCTGAAGGTCAATGCTGCTTTTGCAGTTCTAATTCTAACTTCCCTTCTGGTGTCACCATTCTGGTCTATGTGGCTGCCAAGGTATGCAAATTGGTTTACTTCTTCAACAGCTGTTTCTTCTAGGTATATTTTTCCTTCGTGATTAATGGGAAGTTTCATTATTTTTGTTTTGTCCTTGTTAATTTCAAGTCCTATTTTGCTAGTCAGTGAAGACAGAGTGTCTATTTTTTCTTGCATCAAATTTACATTGCCACTGGTAAGAGTTAGGTCATCTGCAAAATCAAGATCTTCTAGTTGGGTCCCACGTACCCAATCAATGCTGGTTTCACCTGTGCAACATTTTTTTCATTATGAAGTTTATGGCATTTCCAAAAAGCAAGGGAGATAGTATACATCCTTGTTTCATGCCTGTTTCAATCTAGAACCATTCGCTCATTCCTGAAACATCACATTATTTAAAAAACGGTTTTGATCACACAAAACTATCTATCTAAAAAATAAAAATAAGTGTTTGTGCTCATGCAGAACATTACATCATCTACTTCAAAAATAAATGTTTGTGTCCATGTAGAACATTACTTTTTCAATACTAATAACTTATTGCAGGGTGAAGAATAATAGATCACATTCAATAACCTGCTGTCTATGACTGAAATTAAAATAAGATATCTAGACCAGTCTAGCCTCATGAAATAATGGATTTTGCCCATGTCCCAAATATATGCCATGCAACAAATGACTAAATGCATCTAAATACTAAGTACAGTAAGTACATCTTTATGATGTCCAACTGAACAACTTAACTCTGAATAATGAAAGCAGAGAAATGAGAAATGATGACTACTGTAGAATGGTTCTAATAATAAAGGCAGACTGAGGTGTATAGTCTAGTTTTATTTTTTTTAAAAAACAAAGATAACAAAGAGTGAGAACAATTGGCAGAAACAAGAATGAAAGAAAGTAAAATGCACACATATAAATGAAGGACATACAATAATCCAATATTTTAGCAAAAGCTTTCTTCAAGTATCACATACAAAAACAACACAACAGATAAAAACATGACAAAATGGATGAAAATTTAAACAGCTTTTTTTTTTTTTGTATCTTCCTTATAAGAAAGATGGGCACAAAATGTTCCCAGACAGATGTAGGTAAGCACAGTGTGGAAGCAGGTGACTGGCTGAGAAATGAGGCAAAAGGAGAATGACAAAGGGGACCATGTAGTAAACATGGCTTTATGCCCCACATGGCCCCAGCCTGCTTTCTTCAGACATCTATGCCCTAAACAAAATCCAGCCACATAGCACAGATGATAAAATTGAGAAAACAATATGGGGAGGGGTGGATGGAGGAAGATTCAGAAGGAACAGAGAACAGAGAGGACAAGATTGTTCACTTAGGATGCCTAGACAAAGGAGCTAACAAAGCCTTCTAGTGGCTAGAGAAGGATAGAAAGAGCAGGAAAATTAATCTTAAATCACCTATGGCAAGATCGAGAAAATGTAGCGAAGTGAATAGGGCTAAGACAGAAAGTTGAGCATGAACAACAGAAACAGAAATGAGTAGCAGCTAGGCGTAAATGCGAACTATTTTCAAGAAAGTTGAATTTATTGTTAATTCCAGCTGGTTGGGGATTGCCAGTCTTGGAAATAAGGCACTGTAACATAACACCTTGTTGTTTATTATATGGTACCATTTGTCATTCACACTTTCTTTACCTTATTTCTCAGCCGGTTGCTTGCTTCTACTTTGTGCTTACCTATGTCGTCTGTCTGGGCGCATTTTTCGCTCTTCTTTCTTACAATAATAATAAGCTAAGTGTTAACTTTTCATCTATTTTTCGCGTTTATATCTGTGTTGCGGTTAGCGGGGTAGGGGTATAACCTATCAAAGGAGAAGTAAGACGCCTCCTTACCTCCGTCAGTCTACGGGACACCCTTGGGCAAGGTGGAGTACCCGTATAGCCCCCCGATCAGGGTGACGTGAAGCCATGGGAGCAGGTGGTGGATGGAATGGGAGAGCAGCTGACAGATAATGTTGGTTATGGTCACCATTCTATGATGGTAGGCAGATGATCTCAATGTAGGGACAATGGCTACGATCACTGACTAGTACAGTCACTGCCCGGAAGGAAAGCAATGGTAAACTACCTTTTTCCTTCTGGAAACATACCAAGAAACCCAAGCAGCAATCATGGAAAGTCAAATAGGAAAAAGATCTGAAGATCTGGTGGTGAGTCCCCCAGGCCAGATAGATCTAATTTTAACACTGGGGAAGAGTGTGAGGCAGAGGTCGGTACTAGTAATTGTGATGACGGACAAAATCCTGACGGTGTTACCAAGGAAAACCCCTGTATCAAACTAAAAAGAAAAATAAGAGTAGGAACATGGAATGTAAGAAGTATGTATGAGGGAAAATATCAAGTAATAAGTGACGAGATGAAAAGAACGCGGATACACATTTTGGGAATCTGCGAACATCAATGGAAAGGATCAGGACACTTTAAGAGCGAGAATGATAATATATTTATATATTCTGGCGGAGAAGTAGGAGGAAAGAATGGAGTGGCTTTTTATTTGGACAAATCAACATCAAAAGCATTACTAGGCTACAATCCAGTAAGTGATAGAATCCTCACAATCAGACTTAAGGGCATTCCTAGAAATGTAACAGTCATCCAGGTATATGCACCTACATCAGCAGCAGAAGAAGATGAAGTAGAACATTTTTATAACACACTGCAAACGACAATAGACCAGGTACGGAAAAATGATATTGTATTTATAATGGGTGATTTTAATGCAAAAATTGGTACAGAAAGAGCAGCAGATGAAGGACATGTTGTAGGGAAATTTAGCATAGGACACAGAAATGAGGCAGGTGACAATCTAATGGCGTTTTGCATGGAAAATGAGCTAATGATCGCTAACACACTTTTTAAACAACATCCAAGAAGACTTTACACATGGACATCACCTGATGGGAAAACCAGGAATCAAATAGATTACATTTTAGTGCAGAGAAGGTGGAGGTCAAGCATAACATCAGCAAAAACTTTACCAGGTGCTTATTGTGACACGGACCATGAGTTATTAATAGCAGACATGAAGATAAAGATAAAAAAGATAGTTATGGGATCAAGACCACTCCGCTTTGACCTTACAAATATACCAGAACAATACAGTATAGAAGTGAAGAACCGTTTCGAAATCCTGATGGCTGTACAGGAAGAGATGACACCAGATGAATTGGCTACGCAGGCCAAAGATATCTTAGTAACAACAGCTAAAGACATGGTTCCAGTAAAGAAAACACAAAAGAATAGATGGATCACAGCAGGTACACTAGAACTGATAAAACAATGTAGAGAAATGAAGACGCAATGGAGAGTGACAAACAACAACAAAGATAAATATAAAACTTTAACAAAAGCAGTAAGAAGAAACATAAGAAAAGACAAAAAACAATACATACAAGATTGTTGTGAAAGAATAGAAGATCATCAGAGATGTGGAAGAGATAGTGAAATGTTTAAAGAAATGAAGACATTGACGAGAAATGTCACACCTAAGCTAAATGTAGTTTGTGATGAGATGGGGAATACCCTGACAGAGACAGAGGAAATTCTAGAAAGATGGAAGGCATATTGCAAAAGAATGTATGAAATAACCGACTGTGGAAGCAGAAATCACCAGTGTGAATTATTATTGGAGGAGAAAGAACCCGAGCCGACAATGGAAGAAGTTTTATGGGCAATAAAGAATCTGAAAAATGGTAAATCACCAGGATGTGATGAGATAACAGCTGAATTTATCAAAGCAGGAGGAAAGGAGTGTGCAACAATCTATCATGCACTATGTAAAAAGATATGGCATTCAGGTATTTGGCCAAAAGAATGGAAAAGAACTGTATTCATACCACTGCCAAAAAAGGGTAACCTGAAATTATGCACCAACTACAGAACTGTTGCCCTGATTAGTCATGCCAGTAAAATTCTGTTAAAAATCATAATGGGTAGACTTCGAAAGAAAATAGAAGAAGAAGTCAATATGGTCCAAGCTGGCTTCAGGCAAGGAAGAGGATCAAGAGATCATATATTCAATCTAAGATTAATAATAGAGAAATGCAGGGAGTTTAATGTGAATCTATATTTATCCTTTATAGACTACTCAAAGGCATTTGATTGTGTACAACACCAGACACTTTGGGAAATAATGGAAAAAATGGGATTTCCAACACATTTGATACAATTAACATCACTGCTGTATCTAGACCAACAAGCAGCAGTAAGAATAAATGGTGAAACAACAAGTTGGTTTGACATAAAACAAGGGGTCCGTCAGGGGTGCATATTGTCACCCTACTTATTTAACTTGTATACTGAAAATATAATGAGGAATGTTAGAGAAGATGTAGACAAAGAATATTACGATGCCATAACAGTTGGAGGTTATGAAATACCAGAGATTAGATATGCTGATGACACAGTATTGCTGTCCACAACACAAGAAGGAATGGAAAAACTAATTATGTCAGTCCGCAAGAACAGCGAAGAGCAGAACCTCTATCTTAATGCAAAGAAAACTAAAGTGATGACAACTGACAAAACAAACAAGGCAACTGAAATATGTATCAATGAGGAAAAACTGGAAGAAGTGGAGAGTTTTGAATATCTTGGATCACTACTAACTAATAATGGAGATACAATGAGGGAAATTAAAAGGAGGACATCTATTGCTCTTCAGAAAGTAAATCAAATAAAGAATCTGTGGAGAGGAGCAGACAGAACCACAAAAATAAGATTTTTAAGGGCATGCATCTTTCCCATCGCAACATATGCCTGTGAGACCTGGACACTTAACAAAACAGCTGAGAAACACATTAATGCCTTTGAATGTAAATGCTATAGAAGAGTTCTCCAAATATTGTGGACACAAAAAAGAACAAATATATCTATACTACAAGAGCTTAATATTGAGGAAGGCTGGCTAGTAAAGAGGATTAAAGAGAGAAAACTTAAATATTTTGGACACATTAAACGTCATGATAATTTAGAGAAGACCGTATTGGAAGGATACATAATGGGAAAAAGAAAAAGAGGAAGACCGAAACGAAGATGGCTGCAAGACATCGTTGATAATCTGGAAATGGATGCAGCAGTAGGCCATCTTGCTCACAACCGAGAGGCCTACAGGAGTGCTGTTTGGGAGGCAAAGTTCCGCAAGGGACATGCAAAGGAATGAATGAATGAATATCTGTGTTGTTTTTGTATACGATAATTGAGAAATACTGGATTGTCGTCTGTTCTTCAATTATATGTTTTCACGTCACTTTCTGCTATTCTTGTTGCTGCCAACTTCCCCTCCATCTTATAAAACTGAACTATGCACCATTACATACCTTCAATGATGAAAGCGGCGAAATTTCAACTCCCGTCTTTCAGAACTGTTTAAAATTAAATCAACAATTCATTCAGATACTACATTTCGTGCGATGAATTAAACTACTGAACTGTATTTACTCTAAAACGTTACAAACGAATTTCAAAACTCCATACCTTCAAACACTCATGTACCTTCTTCTTCTTCTTCCTCACTACAAGGTCACTCTAGCTTGTTTATATAGTTGGAGTTACCTCCCCATACGATAGTCTTCTATTTTATTATAAATACCGAAAGTGAACGTACGTTCAATACTTTGTGATTTGTTAGTCGTGGTTTCCCCACCCCCCCCCCCCTCTCTCTCTCTCTCTCTCTCTCTCTCTGCGGTGGGACCAATAAAGCCAAGTAGGATGTGTAAAGCTCATGCTGGTAATGTAGATAACTTTGTTAACTAGCAGCTTAGATGTAAATAACCTTGCCAGCTGGTAATGTAAATGTAGATTAAGGTGACCATATTTTTTGCCATCCATAGCTAGAGACATTACAAAATGTATTTAAAAGCTCAGTATAAGGAGTCGTATGCAGGAGACTCTCTACTGTAGAGAGCGGAACAACAACACAACTCCTTCAGATCATCAGAGGAAGTACTCTCCCCCTCAGACAAGTCTTTCGGCCCTATTAAACTCTTGACACTCGAAGGGGGGCGGGGTGGGCCCCTCTGGGTCATGACTCCCAGAGGTCTTGTGAGTTGTTGCTTTTTTTTTTTCTTCCCGGTCCCGGGATTGAACCCATGATCTTCCAGTTGTCACTGCACTTTTGAAGTGAGTCTTTAGCGATTTAGATACGGAGGACTGGTATTGGTTGTGGCAAATGAAATTACTTATGTTCCCAATGCTTGTTTCGCATACTCCACAACCAGCATGAGGCCTTTTCTGCTGTTTCTGAAAGGCTTATTGTACCTTATTGTCACACGAACAGTAATTAGTAGTCATCACAGCGGCTCTGCAGCAGATGATGTACTTGGTACTGTTTGCTCTGAAGTTGTGGCGCAATATTTCTGTGAGGAATCTATTTTACTTAGTAGATCTGGGCGCTGTATGAGCGTGCCGTGAAGTTTCTGGCATCGGTTTTCTGCGCTCTCAAGTGTGTATTTAACTATAGGCATCGCTTTCAACGTTTGAGCGCTAAATTCTGGCTTGTGTATGAGAATAGTTAATGTGTTAGTCTCAGACAGACAGAGAATAAATTCAATAATTATTTGTAATTCAACACGCGCAACAGAGTTAGCTGGGAAATGGGAAAACACTTCCACCCGCCGGATATCAGTTTTTTTTTTCTTGTTTGGAGTTCCAGTCCGACAGTTTATCTGCTGAAGCAAATCTCGGCATCAAGTGGAACGAATTCAAGAACAATGCAGAGATAAGACAGATGACTGAACAACAACCAGTCTCATGGGTGATCAGGAAAAGGAGATGGACATATGTTGGTCACTTGATGAGAAGAAATGATTAGAGAATCCCAAAACAAGCTATCAAGTGGAACATAACAGGCCGAAGAAAAAGAGGCAGACCGCGTGAAACTCTAAAGAGGACATTGTTAAGAGAGGCCAAATTAACAGGCATAAAATCCTTTGATGAGGTTGAAAGACTCGCCGAAGACAGGAAAAATTGGCGAACTACTGTGCGAGCCCTATGTGACGATTAACGGCACGGGAAGGATATAAGATATAAGATAAGATAAGAACCAAATCTGTAAGCATAATTGATTTCATTAAACAATGTGTTGTCATTGATTTCAAGATCTGGAAATTCTGAACCAAAGAGTTTGAAGCTTGTCTGAATATTTTCCCAAGAAGGTGGATGTCTCAAAGCCGCCCAACAGAAGCCATTCAAATATTGAAATTGGTTCGCTCATTCCTGTATATATTCAACATAATTGTCATAGAAATTGGTGATAATATTCATCACATGTTTTTTTGACGAGACTTTTGTTTTCTAGACAGCGAATCTGGATTTTCACCTCGTTTGGAACAAAGTTGGGTTCTGCTCCTGTCCCTGCATTTTTGCAGGAGATCGTCAATTGAAGACGACACTTCCAGCACTGAAATTGTTTGTTCTTCAATTTTTTGGACAGCAGCATGAAAAATGGCAGAAATATTGTGAACAAAGAAGAGTCACAGTTCAGCACATGAATTTTCGAAGAAAGTTCGCGTAAGGCACATCTGTTGAGACAAAAAAAAAAAAAAACAAAAAACATTTCAACGCAGGTGTGGAATGGGCTGGGTCTGGTTCTTCAAAATTCGGCCGTTTCTGAGGGTCAAGGGTTGGTCTATTTCGCAGTTGTCTGGGGGGAGGGGGGCGCTACCTGGTCACTTGATGTGTTGGTCAGGTGATGTAATGTGTTGAGATAGTTCAGTTGAGACTCGAGCCTTGTGGGGGCATTACGTATGTGGGGGAGCAGTGTCGTGGTATGTTTGCGATGTCTGATGCAGTTATCATTATATCTTCTTATATCTTATCTTATCTTATACCATTCCCATGCCGTTAAATGTCACATAGGGCTCGCAAAATAGTCCGCCAATTTTTCCTGTCTTCTTCAAGGGATTTTATGTCTGTTAATTTGGCCTCTCTTAACAATGCCCTCTTCAGAGTTTCACGCGGTCTGTCTCTTTTTCTTCGGCCTGTTGTGTTCCATTTGATAGCTTGTTTTGGGATTCTCTGATCATTTCTTCTCATCAAGTGACCAACATATGTCCATCTCCTTTTCCTCATCACCCATGAGACAGATTGTTGTTCAGTCATCTGTCTTATCTCTGCATTATTCTTAAATTCGTTCCACTTGATGCCAAGTATTTTCCTTAGGCATTTGTTTTCAAAAGAGTCTAATTTCTTGTCTATTTCTTTAGTTGTTTTCCAGCTTTCGCATGCATAAATGAGGGTGGATATTACATTTGAATTGAATAGTTTTAACTTGGTTTTTGTGCTTATAACTTTTGAATTTCATATTTTCTCAAGATTCTTGAAGATCGATGCTGCTTTTGCATCATTCATATATATATTTATTTATTTATTTCGTGATGTCGTATGAATGAATCGTCTAGCTATAAACCCAGGTGCTGTTCCAAGCCGGCTTATGTTGGTCAAGTTCATATACCTAAGTTTTTGTATGTCGGATGTAGAGTTGTGTATGTACCGTGAGAAGCGCTCAGTGTTCAATGTTGGGTGTTCAGTGATGTGTTTGGTGAGTTAATACGTTGAAATACATAATTGTTAATTATCATGCTTCATAAATAAAATTTATCTTTTGATGTATAGACACTGAATTTCTCTGTGTCTGTGTGTGGCACAGGTTTTTGTGCTGCTTAGTGCTAATGCACTTGATTTATAATGATGTGCTTTGTTCATTTTTCCTTATCATCATTGAGTCACAATTGGTTGATTAATATGTCACTGAATCATTCATATGTGCACTCTATATTGTTGAATGTTGGACGCAGACAGAGCACACTGTATATGTGTTATATGTGAGTTAGCAAACAGCTCCAATATTATGTCAAGCGAGTGTGGCTCTTGATTAGCAATGAATATTCATTAATCTCTCTCTCTCTTTCCTCTCTCTCTGAACCTTAAGTGGCCAGGCCACATGGGGCTTCCGCAAGGGTTTTCCACAAATGCCTGTCCTTTGCCTTTTTTCCGTTCTTCCCCAGGTGAGCCCTCTGTTGCTCAGCATCCTCTCTGTTGTTCTTCTCCATGTCTCTTTTGGTCTACTCTTACTTCTTTTCCCCTGTGGTGTCCATCTTAGTGCTAATTTTGGTAGTGAGTTGTCAGCCATTCGGAGCACATGTCCCAACTATTGCCAGTGTGCAAATATATTTTCAGAAATATGTTGTGTAACCATAACGTCAAATTACAGAGTTTAAAGTTCTCATAGAAAATATGCTAAAATGCAAAGAAATCATTAAAACAAACTCATGTAGCACTATCACATTTTTCTTCAGCCGTACAGAAGCACAGAGTAACATAAGGGAATTGAAAAATATAATCCAGTATTCATTCATTCATTCATTCGTATGTCCCTTGCGGAACTTTGTCTCCTTAACAGCACTCCTGTAGGCCTCTTGGTTGTGAGCAAGATGGCCTGCTGCTGATGCATCCATTAGGAGAGGAAGATCATGCATAGACCACATATTTGTACTACACGAAAATAATGTAACAAAAATATGCTTAAACGGAATCACATGGCAGCTCTGATCCAACTGATAACAACTACTTTCTAAAAAAATTAACAATTTTTTACCTCGTGGATTCCCTTTTAATCTTTTTTGTTTGTCGTCTCCCACCCATTCATCGCTCCCACTTCGGGGAATCTTTAGGGTCCATTTGTTGTATTTTGGACTAGGAGGATCCACAAATCTAAGTTTTTCATTTTCTTTTTTTTTATTTATGTATTGTGTTGTTCTTGTATGTAATCAGTGAAAAAGGCTGACGTCGAAATATTGAATGTTGTATGTTTTTCATTTACACTCATTTTACTTTAATACTTTCTGCCATTTGTTTGTTTTTTTTTCCCTCACTTTCCTCATTCCCTCTGTCGTTTTGTAAAATTGAACCATACGCCTCTA
This sequence comes from Achatina immaculata, assembly GCA_009760885.1. Classification (NCBI taxonomy): domain Eukaryota; kingdom Metazoa; phylum Mollusca; class Gastropoda; order Stylommatophora; family Achatinidae; genus Lissachatina; species Lissachatina immaculata. Next base: position 25,435,377 of record CM019713.1, on the reverse strand, counting down.
TCTACCTTTATTAATCTAGGTAAGCAACGCAGACAGGTGTACATATGCTATTTCGCAATGGTGAGGGATAAGAAGCTTGGACTTTGAATAAAACAACAGAAAAGAGAATTGAGGCGTTTGAAATGTGGATATATAGAAGAATATGGCGTATCCCATGAACAGAAAAGAAAACAAACAACAAAGTGTTAAACCAACTAGAAGTGAAAAGAGAAGTATTGAAAATCATAAAAACAAGACAGCTAAGATACTCTGGACATACTGAGAGTTGCAATACTATATTGAAGATTTTATTGAGGGCAAGATCGAAAGGAAAAGAACAAGGGGGTGACAGCGACGTTTATGAGTGGACAACATCAAGAGATGGGACAGGGACAAGCTTGGCCGAGTACTCTACGAAGACAAGAAACAGAGTAGAGATTCACTGCAGCCAACATTCCGTGGGGAGGCGGCACGAAATGATGATGATGATGATACTGATGATGATGATGATGATGATGATGATGAAATATAAAAGCAATTACGAATGCGGTAAAACTGGTTCTAGTAATAAAGATAAACAGCGGTGTATAGTTCAGTTTTTTTTTAAAGTATAGAATGAAGAAAGCAGACAGGAAAGAGATGGGCAGAAAGTAAGATGAGCATGTATAAATGAAGAACATACAATAATCCAATATTTCAACAAATGCTTTTTTTCCAAGGACCACATACAAAAACAACACAGATAAAAATAGGAAAACGGTTGAAAAAATTACACTGAATTTTTTTTTTAATGGTCTCTTCCCTGTAAGAATGACGGGCACAAAATGCGCCCAGATTGACGTTGCTAAGCACAAAGTAGAAGCAGACGACTGGGTGAGAAATGAGTTAAAGAGACAATGACAAAAAATACCAGATGTAAACAACATGACGTTATACCCCAGCTTGCTCCCCTCGTGTAACTATGACCTAAACAAAAACCGCCTAGATGCCACAAATGATAAAAGTGAGAAAACAATATGGAGAGGATTTAAAATTGTTACATTTAATTTTATACTGCATTTTGTTGGTTTCTTTTCCTTCGATATAATCCCTTTTAGTTCACTTTTTTTTCAGGCCACTTTATCCAAGAGTTTGTTGCACGTCTTGTTGGTTCTCAGCTATCAGTACTGTGTCGTCAGAGGTTGTTAATAATATAACCTCCGACCTTTATACATGGTTCCGTAATGATCGTTCTTAGAATATTCTCGCTGTGCTGAGGAAAGCGGCCTGGAGATGGTACACATCCCAGTCGCACTTCTTGTTTTATTGATTTACATTTTCCCAGTTTTATATTCAGCCCGAACCACTACTTCCTGCTGCCTGTAGTTTTGGTTGCACGTACCACCCCACCCCCCAAAAAATATGCATGCGCGCAATTTTTTGACATGCATATCACCTTTTCACAATTTGTGGTCGAGTGCCTCATCATCATCATCATATGCCTTCTTTGGAATGAAGGTTGGAGGTATTGAATCTGCAATGTGCTCGCTCCCTCGTCTTGATGGTGCACTCAGCCAGGCTGTGTCTTGACCATTCTCGAACGTTATCTTCCCATCCACATCTCTGTCTTCTTCTCGTATGTTATCTTCCCATCTACATCTCTGTCTTCTTCTCGTATGTTATCTTCCCATCTACATCTCTGTCTTATTCTCGTATGTTATCTTCCCATCTACATCTCTGTCTTATTCTCGTATGTTATCTTCCCATCTACATCTCTGTCTTCTTCTCGTATGTTATCTTCCCATCTACATTTCTGTCTACCTCTTGCTCTTTTTCCTGCAACCTTTTCATTCTAGCATGACATTCAACATGGTGTTATGTCTTTTGATATGGCCAAATTATTTTGTTTCTTGATCTTTATTTCTTTGAGAAATTCACATTGCACTTGGAGTTGTTCTAAAACTTGTGCATTTGTTTTTTTAAAAATTATTCTCCATGTTAAATGACCTAGTTTTCTGTAAAACTACATTTCTGCTGCATTAATCTTTATTTCTTTTTTTGCTTACAGTCAAGGTTTCTACCCCAAACAGTAAGACAGAGTAGATATAGCAGTTTCCAAAATCTCAGTTTTGTTTTTGTTGGCAGATTCCAGTATAACAGCACTGTCTTCATGGTGTTGAATATGTATTTTGCCATTCCTATTATTTTCTTTATCTCTATTTCACATCACAATTGGTGTGTGCCCTAGGTAGCAGTAGTTTGTTACTTGTTCCAGTTTCTCTTTGTTTATGGTTATATCCATCTGAAGCTTCTTGTCTTTCCTGCTGAACACCATTACCATGGTCTTCTTGATAATGATCTCTAGTCCTCATTATTGGCTTGTGTAGTGTGTTAGCTTCTGCAGGTTCTGTGGATTCTTTGCTAGAAGGACTGTATCAATTGTATACCTTACATTGTTGACATTTCTCCCCCCTCCCCTCTATGCTGAGTCCTGATCTGAGTGTTTGAAGATGTTTTCTGTGTGCAGGTTGAATAGGCACTGAGACGAAACACATCCTTGCCTCACTCCCCTCTTTATGGGTAAATTTGTTGATGCCACTGTGCCGTATCTTACAGATGTTTCCTGTTCCCAGTAGAGATTTGTTATAATTTGGATGTCTGTCCCATCAAGATTGATTTCCTCAAGACATTTTATTAGTTTGTCATGATTCATCTGTTGAAAGCTTTAGTATAATATGTAAAACAGGCGTATATATCTTTCTGAATTTCCATTTAATTCTCTATCAGCTTTTAATGCAAAATAACTGCCTCTTTTTTTTCAATGTACATATAGTATAACAATAACTGTTAACTTTATTAAGAAAGACGTCTTAGTAAGTGTCCATACTGTTTCCGTGTTTAATATGACCTAAACGGGAAATTCCGCAAACGGGGTAGTAACTCTGGCGACATTCGCCGACAGCAGCAGACCTAATCGGCGGAGAAACATGTTACTGAAGATTTTGACCAGAAAGTTCACTCTTATCCGCAAAAGAAACTTTAACGCGGACCAGAAGACACTCAGAAAAATAGTTCGTTGCATATCATCTCATTCGGATCCATTTGTGAGTCTTGTTCGTACATTGATCAGTTTCTTTCGTACACTGATCACTTTCTTTAGCAGCTTTGTCGGTTACTTTCTCTCCATGTTGATCCTACTTTGTCAGTCTGTGTTGTTTTGCAGATTATAGTCATCTCAGCTCCACTCTTTCTGTCTCTGAGTTACTGAATCATTTTGACCGATGTATGTACGTTCTCTAGTCGATGTAACGAAGTTTTTGACTATTTAATCTTCAAGAATGACCATTGAGAATTCCTGGCAGATGCTTAAAAAACTAACTATTTTTTTTAATGCTTAATGTATGAAAGCAGAGTTGGGTTCCTGTTGTCTTTGAATGTCTGAAGGTAACATTTCTTCTTTGAATTAAACATTTCATTATTTCATTCCTGTTCTTCTCTTTTCTTTCAATATATTAATAACATGAAGGAGTAACCCAAAAATATGTTGCTGAGTCATATAAGGAGATTTGACATTATCTGTTTTTGTGCACTGAAGTGAGTCAGTATCACACCTTGCTAGTAGAATAGTCAGAGAGCGTAGGGTGTCAAAAAAGGTGAGAAGGAATGGAAAAAGAGGCAGTGAGATGAGCACATAAAAATGTAAATCAAACAGTGACAAACCAATAATGTGGCAGTACGCCCTTATCAGGGATGATAAAAATAATGAAACAAAAAATAAACACAAAAGTTTCACTTAGCTGGCAGATATCCCATTGGTTAACATGTTGAGCAAATAATGCCACTTAAGTGCCAATTTTGTGTTTATTGTTGTTTCATTATTTTCATTATTTTCATCGTGTTTATTGTTGTTTCATTATTTTCATCGTCCTTGGTAAAGGTGTATCACAAAATACTGATTTGTTACTTTTTTTTGTTGTTGTAAACATTTCTATGTTCATCTCATTGTAAAGCTACATCAAACTCTTACTTTCTTTACTTCATCAGATCAGTTCTAATCCAGGCCTAAACTCACACACCTCACAGACATCATAACTGCTTTTGTTTATTCAAGTTTACTTGATTTTTCTTCTTTCTAGTCATTTGTATATATATATATATATATATATATATATATATATATATATATATATATATATATATATATAAAATGTAGAACCAATGAAGAAGTCTTAAGAGAGGTCAGAGTTAAAAAGCAGATTATAGCAAAGATCAGAGGCAGAGAAGCGAGATTTGTAGGACATTTCCAGAGAAGAGGAAAATTGGAACACACTGTGGCAACTGGAAAAATTGAAGGAAGAAGAGACAGAGGAAAACAGAGAGAGAAGTTACTGGATGGGCTGTCAGTGTGGCTAGGAAGAAAGTCGCCAGTGGATCTCATAATCAAATCTAATGACAGGGAATTGTGAGAGAAATGATTGTCTACGTCACGCAGCATGGCTCTTGAATTGAATTGAATATATATATATATACACAAACACACCGTAAAGACATGTACATTTAATAAAAACTGATAAAAAAGATAAATCTGCTGTACTTTTCAGTTACTGGTATTTAGTTAATTGCAATGATGATTTCTTTGTTTACTTATTTGGTGTTTCTGCTACAGTACTACAGAAACTATGCGATAAAAGACCAGTTGACATCCAATCTGAAAGTCATATATCAACAAGAAAGAAACAGTAAAGGAGAAACATGTATCTTCATTGTATTTTTCCTTGATTGCAATTATAGCACAGAGTAACATCTAGAAGTTGGAAAATAAAAGTAGCAGTTTCATTTTTTTTTTTTTGTGTGGCTTTAACAATTTTGTGTGTGGTATGAATTTTTTCTGTGTGTGTCCGCGCGGGCACGCAGCTTAGAGGGAACAGATATATATATATTCTCTGAATCAGCTTTTTAATTTACAATTTAAATTTATTCTCTCTCTTCAGGGGGTCCATAATTATTCCTCCAAGCCAACGAGTGAAAGTCAGGCTGCAGATAGAAGAACTAGAGGTTTACCAAAGAAGCTGCCTGTAGCTGGCGTAGATCATGTGATAGTCGTGGCCTCAGGGAAGGGAGGGGTGGGGAAATCAACGACTGCAGGTAATTAATGTGGGTGCTTACGGCTATTAATGTAGACACTTCATGTAGGAAGTTAATGTGTGTAAAGCCTACAACTGTAGGCACTTAATGTATATAAAATCAGCAACTGCAGGTACTTAAAATGTAAATAAATTCAGCAACTTCAGGTACTTAGTGTGTATAAATTCAGCAGCTTTAGGTGCTTAGTGTATATAAAGTCAGCAATTGCCAGAATCTGGAGAAACTAACTTTCAGCATTTCACAAGGTTCTTAATCTTGTTTGAGCCAGTTCTGAAATAAGAAAGAAGAATTTCTTTGATTCATATGAAGCTAAAATTCTTGACAGAGAAAGTCTGTATATTTTACATGTTTGCTGTTTCCCCTTTTTTTTATGATGATGTTGTGTGATATGTCTGTTTAAACATGAATTTTTCACTGTTGGTGTTGTGAAGGTCATGGAAAACAAGCACTGAGTTGGACCAAGTGTAGGTTATGATGATGATGATGATGCTTAATCATCATGTTATGTTTCTTGCTTTCTTTAATTCCTGGATGTGACCAAGGCTTCTTGACAAAGTCCGACTCTAGTGAAAGCGTTTTGATTCAGAGGTTCAAAGATTCGGAATCAGACTCCAGCATCATTGAATTCAGGACGGCCCCATATGTGATCCGCCACATGCCGCAGCATCCAAGCGTTTTGATCCAAGTCTCAATGACCCGACTGAAGCGTTATGAAAAAAAGTTCCCAGCATCATTGTAGGAAGATAGTGTTAAGTTTTGTCCAACTTCTGCCAACCATCCATCCATCCATCTGTCTGTCTGTCTATCCATCTATTTGTAGTCCTTGTTCAGTGCAGGTCTGTCTGTCTATGCAATTATTTATAGTCCTAGTTCAGTGCAAAGCTTAGAGAAAGCTGTAAATTTTTTTGTCATTGTTATCAGTTTTCTTAGTGAGGAGAAAGAGATTATGTGCAACTGTTCTGTTGTTGTTTATTAGCCACAAACATAGTCAATAGTTTTTTTTTCTCTCACAGTTAACCTGGCCTTAGCTTTGTCACAGACAGATAAGGTAGGTTTGTGTTCTTTGTGATGAGTAAGTCGCGTACAGCATGTGCATGTCATGTCTAGAGGGAAGAATGTGTGGTATATTATAGAGAATTGTTTGTATTGATTTGTCATGAATAGGTTGTTATTTTTGTCCTGAGTGATGCTGAGCTGAGAGGCTTGCTGTCCTGTCTGGTGATGGTGATGATAAATGAGGATGATATTTGAATGTCATGATTTTCCTCATATGTCATGGCGCACAGAAGAAAATGAGATAATGCTGTCTCAGTGATTTTTAATTCCTTGCTTCTTAGAAAGATCCACCATGAAATGGGGTTAGCTCTGCCTTCTCTGTTACTGGACAGAGTAAAAAAAGTAAAGTTGATTTGAAAATTATGCAGTAACCAGAACAGATAGAAGCCAATGAAGTACAACACATTTGGAATTGTTTGGTGCATAGTTTATGCTTTATGGTCTATATCATTGCACTCTGGACATGTCCATAACTGCTCACATCCTCCCCTCAATATATTCATCATTGTCCTGTGGCTGATAGTGCCCGTCCTGTGTAGGTTGACAAGTTCTCTTGTCCATCCAGTACATCTCTCATTTCTGGCCATGCTATTCTTTACTCTTTGTCTAAGCAGTGATTTGGATTCACTGCTCTTGAAGTCTTCCATTCTGCCTGTCTCTCTGAATGCATTAACAATATCAGCTCGATCCAGTGGTTGTCTGTCTGCGATGATGGCAGAGCCAGCCAGCCTGACAGCTCTCTCATTTCCCTGGATGCCCGTGTGCCCAGGGACATATATGAGGGTGACTTTGAGGATTATTGATTTTGGTACATAGTTTGATCATGCACAGTGTGCACTGTTCCCTTGGTGTAGTTGAAGGCAAAGTCAAATAAACATTGCTCCACTGTGTGTTCGCATCATTGCTGGAAAATGCACTATAGTGGGATTTCTTTGGGCAGAGGGAGTGAAACTTGCTGAAATTCGTTGTAGAATATAGGCTTAGTACTATAGTGAAATTGTGTAAAAACAGAGATAATGAAAAGTAATAGTGCAAGCAATAGCCTCATGGTAATCGAGAGAGTGCCAATTGAAGAGGTAGAGTATTTCACAAATTTAGGAAGCTTAGTGGATAAATACGGGGGAACGGACAAAGATGTTAAAACTAGAATAACCAAGGCCTGGACAGCATTTATCCAACTTAACAAAATATGGTCATCTAAGAACATCAAAACAAGAACCAAATTCAGACTTTTCAGTAGAAAGGTAAAGACTGTCCTGCTATATGGTTCAGAGACATGGGTTATGACCAAGACAGTACAACAGAGGATACAAACATTCATGAACTGCTTGAGGAGGATGTTAAACATTAAATGGTGGGACAAGATCAGGAATGAGGAGGTCAAGAAAGAGCAGGACAAGAACCTATGAACCTACAAATCATGTCTAGGAAATGGAGGTGGATTGGCCACACTCTGAAGAAACCCGACACCAGCATAGCAAGACAGGCACTGACATGGAATCCTCAAGGAAACAGACAACGAGGAAGACCTGGACTTACTTGGAGAAGAGAAATTATGAGACAGTGCTCAGAGACAAGAGATACACATGGAAGGAAGCAGAGAATAATTCCAAGAACAGGGAGCCTATGCTCTCAACGGAGTGAAAGGCGATGATGATGATAATGATGATGATGATGACAATAGTGAAAACATCATGACTCAACAAAAAGTTTATGATTTGGTAGAAAGGTTGTAAGTGGGAAGAACAGATGTACCTGATGAAACTTCATCTCATCAGCTATCAACATCTGTACACAGGCCGATGTAAAGGTTGCATTTTACATGTCTTCGTTATCAACATTATAGCCCTGATCTGACATCATTCAGTTATGATGTCTTTGGTCAACTTCACAATCAAAATGTAATCTCTGATGATAAGGTTAAGAATGTGGTGCAGACTGGGATTTTGGAGCAGTTGAAAAGCTTCTTCTTGCAAGGAACGAAGATAGTAGTGGAATTATCTAACAAGTGCATCAACCTGCGGAGGGACCGTGTGGAGAAGTGAGTAGATGCGGCAGCTGAAGATACGTGGAATATGAAAAGTAATAAAAACTTGTTATGCATTATTAAAAAAAAGCTATAGTAATAGAAGCATATGATGAAGCAGAAAAATGTGACAAAACTGTTAATTGTAGAGGAAAAAGTAAATAACTGGAGTAATACAAGCATGTCCACAAGTTTTTCACTGGTTTACAACAAGCAGTAAGGGGTTCGGGCTGTGTTCATCTTACATGCAGAGGTTGGTGGTTCAAGTCACCCACCTGTAGAGATGAGTATCCAGTTCCTTCTGGGCTTGGGGAAGGAAAGGCAGCCAGGTGTGATGCTGGTCACATCATCCTCTTGAGTGTCATCTTCTTCTTCTTCTTCTTCTTCTTCTGCTGTCCAAGCCATTGAGGCTCATTGCTGCAGATAAAGTTCGCCTCCATTCCTCTCTATTACTAACCTTCTCTCTCCAGTTGGTGACACCAATTTCTTTTATATCCTCTTCTATGTGTTCTTTCCGTCTCTGTCTTGGTCTGCTTGGTCTTGATTCCCTCATCTCTTGTTCATACATAATTTGAGTGTCATCAGGTCAAGGAAAAGTGTAGGTACTAACGTGATGTCATTAAGTGTCCCTTTGGCATGATAAGGATATTTTTTTCTGTTTATGACCAGCTGTGAGCTGTTTATGACTGGCTGGCTGTGAGCTGTTTGTGACAAGCTGTGAGCTGTTTGTGACAAGCTGTGAGCTGTTTGTGACAAGCTGTGAGCTGTTTATGACAAGCTGTGAACTGTTTATGACAAGCTGTGAGCTGTTTATGACAAGCTGTGAACTGTTTATGACAAGCTGTGAACTGTTTATGACAATCTGTGAGCTGTTTATGACCGGCTGGCTGTGAGCTGTTTATGACCAGCTGTGAGCTGTTTATGACAAGCTGTGAACTGTTTATGAAAGGCTGTGAGCTGTTTACAACATTCTAGTCCACACTCAGACTGTTAATGTGTAGAGAAAAATACTTTATGACTCATTTTTTATGTGTTTCAATTTATGGAGAATTTTCCATGAGAAAGCATGATCTTGCTATGAAATTAATTTTTTTTTTTTTTTTTGGAAAAGTTAAATGTTGAGTAGTTTTCTCTGAATTTTATTTTCATATGTTTTTTTTTATTTTTGAGACATTTTACAAAACATGAAATAGTTATTGCTGAACTTCATTTAGCATGTAACATAATATTTAATAGTTGACAGCACTGAGGATAGTCATGTGTGAAAGGAAAAAAATGTAGACAAGACACATTGATATGAGTGAGCAAAGAACACTATGAATGAGAGTTAAATGCCGTACAGATCACATATATGCTAGCTAAGAAGTGCATCACATATATGCTAGCTAAGAAATGCATCACATATATGCTAGCTAAGAAATGCACCACATATATGCTAGCTAAGAAATGCATCACATATATTCTAGCTAAGAAGTGCATCACATATATGCTAGCTAAGAAATGCATCACATATATTCTAGCTAAGAAATGCATCACATATATGCTAGCTAAGAAATGCACCACGTATATGCTAGCTAAGAAATGCATCACATATATTCTAGCTAAGAAGTGCATCACATATATGCTAGCTAAGAAATGCATCACATATATTCTAGCTAAGAAATGCATCACATATATGCTAGCTAAGAAATGCATCACATATATGCTAGCTTACAAATGCATCACATATATGCTAGCTAAGAAATGCATCACATATATGCTAGCTAAGAAATGCATCACATATATGCTAGCTAAGAAATGCATCACATATATTCTAGCTAAGAAATGCATCACATATATGCTACCTAAGAAATGCATCACATATATTCTAGCTAAGAAATGCATCACATATATGCTAGCTAAGAAATGCATCACATATATGCTAGCTAAGAAATGCATCACATATATGCTAGCTAAGAAATGCATCACATATATGCTAGTTAAGAAATACATCACATATATGCTAGTTAAGAAATGCATCCCTCATTTTATCATGAGATCTGAAGAGAAACATGACAGCTAAAAATCATCATTCCACTTGTCCTGACCTCTAATGACAGGGATATAAAGTTGGCATACTTGATGCTGATATCTATGGACCATCTATTCCAACTTTGATGAATTTATCTGGACAGCCAGAACTGAACCATCGTAAGTATGGGAATATCTTTGCTAAGCTTGTCAGTTTCTTTGTTCAGAAGTTTCTTTAATGTTTGATGAAGTGTGTGTAAGCTTTACATAACTTTGAAATATATAGCACAGCGCTTGAAGCTGAGACTTGGTAAATGATATGTATACTCTGTGCTGCTCTATACTGCAAGCATGGGCATTAAATGAGGAAATGGAAATGAAAAATGAGACTCTTAAAACACGGATGTACAGAAGAGTTGGATGTAAGTAACCAAAGAAGTGCTAAATAGTCAAAATTGAGAAGAGAAGTAATGAAGAACAAATAATCAGACAGCTAAAATGTTTTGGTTACACCAGGTGGCAAAATACAGTAATGGAGACCATAATCAGTGGAAAAGTAGAAGGCAAAAGAGCAGCAACAGAGTGAAGAGCAAAGAGATTGATGGGATTCAGCTCAGACAGGTGCACTGTGAAAGCAAGGGACAGAGCAAGTTGGAGATCTGTTTCAGCAAACCACTGCTGAGGAGATGGCACAAGATAATGGCAGTGATATGAGTATCGCAATGTATTCAAACATCATTCGCTAAGAAATGACATTCGTATATTATAGAAACAAAGCCAGCCTCTTGTTTCAGCTACAGAATTACTTTTCATGGTGCACTAGTAAAGAAAAACCATTTACAAAAGAGAGGGTTCACCTCAGTACTCCAGTTGGCAACATAGTGAGTGCTCATGTGCTAGGTATGTAGTCTAAGGAGAAAGCTTTGGCAGTTATCTTCTTGCTGTGAATTGTAGTTCCTGATAAACTATATTCCCATTCATAACAGGTTATTACTACCATTACTATCCACAAGTAATGAAAAATGATGGTTGTAGTGGAATAAAGGCAGATAGAGGTGTATGGTTCTGTTTTTTTCTCACTTTTCTCATTCCCTCTGTTGTTTTGTAAAACTGAACCATACACCTCTATCTACCTTTGTTGCTAGAACCAGTTTTACTGCAGTCGTTATCTCTTTTATACCAGAAGCAGGGGCTGCCTTTACATATACAGGGTGTTTTTAAAGTCTCACTACACTTTCTATGAAAAAAACAAATGTGAAAAATGAAGTAAATGATGTCATCACAAAATGTTTCAAAATCAGTCACTACGGATTATCACAGGTGCCATGAGGTCCACACCAATAGTAGAAATGCAGAAAATAGTTGGTGTTCAACCGCTAAAGGAACGTAGAGACGCAAAGGTCATGACCATGGGAGAAAAATTCCTTAGCTCTGTAAGCCATCCCCTGAAGGAGAGATTCAATAACTTGGCATTAGGACGGCTTAAAAGAAGCAGCTTCATTCATCAGGCCAAGCGTATGCGTAAGCTGATACCTGACCTTCCAACTGTAGTCGCTCCATTATCATCTGTACCAGAGCATACACCATGGAAAGAAGCAGATTATACACAAATAACTATTCAGACTGAAGTGAAAGGTGTGCAGAATGGTGAGATGCAGAGCAGTCTTGTAAGATCAACAGCCACACTTAGTGTTCTAGATGACAAATATCCATGTGACACCTGGATATGTGTGTATACAGATGGATCTGCACATAATGCCATAAAGAATGGAGGGGCAGGAGCATATATTGAATATCCAAACAGCACCATTGACAAGATTTCCATACCCACTGGTAAATACTGCAACAACTTTGATGCAGAAGTTAGGGCAATTATTGCTGCAGTTGAAAAACTATCAGACTCCAGAATTGATACATGTCCTGTAGTAATTCTCACAGATGCAAGATCAGTACTGGAAGCTCTTCAGTGCAACAAACTACCAGACCTTAAAGATGCCTTGTCAAAAATTGGCTTACAACATGGAGTCACTTTGCAATGGATTCCCTCCCACTGTGGGATACCAGGCAATGAGAAAGCTGACCATCTGGCCAAAGAGGGCACTGAAATGGAGCAACCAGACATACCAATCACCTATAATCAGAAGAAAAGCATGATAAAAACCTACAGGAAGCCACAAACACCACCACATGATGACTATCACATGCTAAACAGAAAGGAACAAGTCACCATCTTCCGTCTCCGAACAGGACACAGCCGACTCCGAAGTCATATGTATACAAAGTTTAAGGTTGGTACTACTAATCTATGTACGTGTGCCCAGGTGCCCCAAACTGTGGAACATATCCTCCAGAACTGCACCAACTACGAGACACTGAGAAATAATTACTGGCCCAGTGAAACCACTAAAGAAGATATACTCTACGGTTCCATACATGAGTTACAAAAAACAGTGAAATTTATCCAAGAGACAGGACTGCAGATATAGACAGACAATGCGAACGAAGAAGAAGAAGAAGATCACAAAATGTGCTCAAAAAAGTCATTTAATTAGTTACAATAGTGACTGCAATGATACAAGCTGTTTTAGGTTAGCTAGAATGTACCACTGAAATATTCATTATAACAGGTGTTGGAAATGTCCACCATGGGCTTCAAGACATGACTGTACACATCTCTTCTTATTGTCAAATATCGTGTGCAACGTGTCTGTTGTTATTTCTTGAACAGTAATTCTGATTGCTTCTTTCAGGTCCTCACTTGTTTGTACATTATTTTTGTAAACATTTCCTTTCAAGAAACCCCGTAGATAATAATCTAATGGATTTAGATCTGGAGAACAAGCAGGCCAAATTCCATGAGATATTATGCAATTTGCGAAAATTTCTTCCAGAAAACCGTGTGTTGCTCTAGCTGTGTATCCAGTTACACCACGCTTCTTCAATTTCACGTTCATTCAGCTGTTCTGAAAAAGGTTCCAGAATGTCAGTATGGTACCGATCGGCATTTATAGTGTTGTTGAAGAAAATTGGTCCAATTAAACGTTTTCTACTGACGACATACCATACCCCAATTTTCGCATCATGTAGCAGAAATGCATTGGGATTAACACTGCTCCAAGTATAATTATTTTGGCTATTAATGTATCCAGATAGATGAAACCATGCCTCATCAGAGAAGAATGTTAAATCGAGAATTGACTCATCTTCTTCAGCTAAAAATCCTTGAAACCACTTGGAGTAGTTGACTCTGGATTGATTGTCACACCCTTTTAGTTCAGACACAACAGAAATCTCGTATGGATGAAAATTTAACCGATGTTTAAGAATTTTGTGCACTGTGCTCAGTGATACATTCACTTCTTGCGACATTTTCCTTAAGGACTTGCATGGACTTTTCAGGATTCTGTCTTTAATATCTAGATATTTTTCTTCAGACACAGCAGGCCTACCAGATCGCGGAGCATCTTCCACAGTTCCCGTATCACGAAACTTATTCAACAAATTTCTAGCCGTAATGCGATGAGGAGGTTGTTTATCAGGAAATTTTGCTATAAATCTTTGAACAATCATCTGTGTGTATTGACCACCATTTCGAAACACTTGTTCAACCAAAAAAATTCTTTCTTCCGTTGACAACACCATTCTGTTTTAAGTGCAACAAATTACTCCAGCAGATGGCAACCATTCACTGCATTTTCTTCATGATTGACTGTGCAACGCATTTTTTTTATGACATCATTTTCTTCATTTTTACATAGAAAGTGTAGTGAGACTTTAAAAACACTCTTACAGTATAACACACAGTTGTCATTAATGTTGTCTTCATATGCTAGCCTCTTGAAAATGACTTAATGAATAGCCCTTGTAAGTAATGCAACTGCAGTTGCAACTTATGACCATTAAACTACTGTACTATACTTTCAGAGGAGAATAAAGTGCTGGAAAAAATACATTCTTGAAAAAAAAAAGCAAATACCTAGGAAAAAAAAAGCTGTTTATAAGCAAAGATTTTGTCAAAGAAATATTGGTAGAACTTGCTCAGCAAAAAAAAAAAAAAAGATTCGCGCTATCTTCCATAAATATCTTACATTTGTCTGCTTCAGTACCATCTTCTGGAATGAGTAGAGCCGTATTTGTTAGCTCATTTTAGGCAGTGATAAACTGCTGTATGGTTTGTTGACAGGAAATGAGTTTTACATTGTACAGTAAATGGTAAAAAGTAGCTCTGTTGCAAGGCACTGAGACACATAGGGAATATGCTGTTAAATGTTCCTTGATCTGCCAGTGCAGCAGAGGGTGATTTCACCGGTGTCACGCCTGGCTGCCTTTTCTCCTCATCTGTCCAAAGAGCCAGGTATTCATTTTTATGACTGAGTTGACTGGCATACCCTTAGCTAGGATTGAACCACTGATCCGTGCCATGATAGGTGAGTGCAGTAACCAGTTCACCACCAAGCATAATGAAATGGGGTCGGTGATTTTTAAAATAAGTTTCCCACGGTGAGTTAGTGGGAGATCTGTGAGGGGGGTACTAATTCTGACAGGATCAGGAAAGTTTCAGTGGTTAACTTTGACAGTGTTTATTTCAGAGAAGCTGATGATACCTCTTGTGAATTATGGTATCAAGTGGTGAGTAGATATATAAATGTCTCCTGTTATTACTACCATGCCACTATCACCACGCCGCCACCATCATCATAGTCACTGTCATCATCAAAAAAGCTAGAGATAAGTCTTTTAAATTATAGTAACATATTGAGAGTATACATCTTATATTTGCTGCACCACCACCACCACCACCAACCACCACCACCGCCGCCGCCATCATCATCATCATCATCACCATCATCATCATCACCACCACCACCATCACATTACCACCAACACGACCACAACCAACACCACCACCATCACCACCACCATCATCATCATCATCATCTGGATTCACCTATTTAACTGTTTAATAACATTTTTAAAAAACTTGTTCCCAATATGATCTTTGGCACAATTCCACAGAAGTAGGATTCACTTTTATGTGAATATCCTGTTTTCCCATCCAAATACTGGCAGCCATCTGTACAGTAAAGTTTGGTATGCTTCACCTTTCAAGTGTTCTGTATTTTCATATGTAGTTTCTCCTAACAGAAGCATGACAGGTTATCTTATTTTCACAGCCACGTTGATTAGAACATATTTTGTTCAGAGAAATCAGATTAAGAAGTTGGAAAAAGTTACTGAAAATTGTGTTAAATGGAAATTAAATGGTTTTGGAATAAGTGAAGGGATTGAGAAGTCACTTGCACAATAGACAAAGAGAAGAAGATAACATTCATTAAGCATGCATGAAAAGAAGAAGATATTAAAACATAACAACAGGAATGGCAGTTGGGAAGACAAGCAGAGAAAGAAGAGAAGATAATGGATAGCCTGAGATGACATTACCATAGAAAATCACCAACAGATCTTATACAGAACAGAAACTCTTCTGGGTTAAGGTTCATGATAAGATATGCAGCAAACACATCAGTAAAGAAATAATGTAAAAAATGTTCATTCATGGTGGTTGTACTTTGTAGAATGATATCCAGTCTGAAAATATCTTGTCTTTCCAGGATGTCTGCTTCAGTGAGTGTGGTGTTTAGGATCACAGTGATATCCTGAATCCATCATCGAAAATAATTGTAGTGAGTTTAGTGAAACATGTCACATTTCAGGAGGAGCAAAAATGTTTGCTATAATTCTAGGATTGGTGTTACAGAGATGTTACCTCCTACATCTGTCTCAGCTATAATTCTAGGATTGGTGTTACAGAGATGTTACCTCCCACATCTGTCTCAGCTATAATTCTAGGATTGGTGTTACAGAGATGTTATCTCCCACATCTGTCTCAGCTATAATTCTAGGATTGGTGTTACAGAGATGTTACCTCCCACATCTGTCTCAACTATAATTCTAGGATTGGTGTTACAGAGATGTTACCTCCCACATCTGTCTCAGCTATAATTCTAGAATTGGTGTTACAGAGACATTACCTCCCATATCTGTCTCAGCTATAATTCTAGGATTGGTGTTACAGAGATGTTACCTCCTACATCTGTCTCAGCTATAATTCTAGGATTGGTGTTACAGAGATGTTACCTCCCACATCTGTCTCAGCTATAATTCTAGGATTGGTGTTACAGAGATGTTATCTCCCACATCTGTCTCAGCTATAATTCTAGGATTGGTGTTACAGAGATGTTACCTCCCACATCTGTCTCAACTATAATTCTAGGATTGGTGTTACAGAGATGTTACCTCCCACATCTGTCTCAGCTATAATTCTAGAATTGGTGTTACAGAGACATTACCTCCCATATCTGTCTCAGCTATAATTCTAGGATTGGTGTTACAGAGATGTTACCTCCCACATCTGTCTCAGCTATAATTCTAGGATTGGTGTTACAGAGATGTTACCTCCCACATCTGTCTCAACTATAATTCTAGGATTGGTGTTACAGAGATGTTATCTCCCACATCTGTCTCAGCTATAATTCTAGGATTGGTGTTACAGAGATGTTACCTCCCACATCTGTCTCAACTATAATTCTAGGATTGGTGTTACAGAGATGTTACCTCCCACATCTGTCTCAGCTATAATTCTAGGATTGGTGTTACAGAGACATTACCTCCCATATCTGTCTCAGCTATAATTCTAGAATTGGTGTTACAGAGACATTACCTCCCATATCTGTCTCAGCTATAATTCTAGGATTGGTGTTACAGAGACATTACCTCCCATATCTGTCTCAGCTATAATTCTAGGATTGGTGTTACAGAGACATTACCTTCCACATCTGTCTCAGATAACAGGCTGTGATGAAGTAATCTAGTGAACCTGGTGGGTCTTGACATGTTCCTAATTGTGGTGGAGCTTATGTAGAAGTTTGGCACTATATTTGCTCTAAACTTCTTGCAGTGCCTTAGGATATGACAAAAGTCATGACAGCCAGGTGCTACCATTTTGTAAACTAATCAAAGTACCATATGCCATACCATTTGGATTACACCAACTATAACATAACATTACAATATAATTTTATGGCCAAGATTAACATAAAACTACTACTACAACTACTACTACTAATAATAATAATAAATGGACATTACAATGGTCACTTTTTTTTTATTTAAATTGCAGTATGTCCATGGGTTTTCTTGTTGATGAAAAGTCTGCCATTGTGTGGAGGGGGTTAATGGTTATGTCAGCGGTTCAGAAACTGTTGAGAGAGGTGAAGTTCTGTGTTGACTTTGCTCATGTTTTTAATATACTAAGAGAATGAAAAAGTAACAGTGAAATATCCTTTAAAACGAGTGACTGTGAGCAGATGAGCATGATGATTATATCACTTCTCCACACAGTTCACTCACTTTCTGTATCATTCCATTAGCTTATGCACGCCTTGGAAGAAGCTTTTTTAGCTGCTCCCAAATCCAGATCTGCATCACTTCCTTAACCTCATCATTAAAGGTCATGCGTATTTAATCATTGTGAACAGTGTAGACAAGAAATATAGACTCTTTTCAAAACAAATGCCTCTGGAACATACTCGATATAAAGTGGAATGAATTCAAGAACAACACAGAGATAAGACAGATGAACAAACAACAACCTGTCCCATGGGTGATCATAAAAAGGAGATGGACATATGTCGGTAATGTGTTAAGAAGTAACAACCAGATAATCTCAAAACAAGCTATCTTCTTCATCTTATTCATTGTCTGTCTATAAGCGTATCTTCAGTCCTGTCTTGTGGATAAATTTCACTGTTTTTTTTATAATTCATTTGTGGAACCATAGAGCTTATCTTCTTTGGTGGTTTCACTGGGCCAGTTATTTCTTCCCAGTGTCTCATAGTTGCTGCAGTTCTGGAGGATATGTGCACTTGGGCACATGTACAAAGAGTAATAGTACCAACCTTAAACTTTGTATACATATGACTTCAGAGTCGACTGTGTCCTCTTCAGAGACAGAAAATGGTGACTCATTGCTTTCTGTTTAGCATGTGATAGTCATCATGTGGTGGTGTTTGTGGCTTCCTGTAGCTTTTATCATGCTTTTCTTCTGATTATAGGTGATCGGTATGTCTGGTTGCTCCATTTCAGTGCCCTCTTTGGCCAGATGGTTAGCTTTCTCATTGCCTGGTATCCCATAGTGGGAGGGAATCCACTGCAAAGTGACTCTGTGTTGTAAGCCAATTTTTGACAAGGCATCCTTAAGGTCTGGTAGTTTGTTGCACTGAAAAGCTTCCAGTACTGATCTTGTATCTGTGAGAATTACGAGGGTGGTACCGAAAGTCATGAGCAAAATTTTTCTTAAAAATCAGAATTTATAGATAGAGAAAATATAAATATATCACCCTAATCTGCATCCTTTGCACTTCATGTAGAAGTCACATGACGTCACCATCATGTGTCACATGATCAAATGGAGCAGAAACAAAATGGCAGGTGCTGAAGTTTCGTTTCATCAGTGTGCTGTTATTGAGTTCCTCGTTGAAAAGGAAATTCCTGCTGCTGGAATTCACCAAAGACTTCAACTTGCTTATGGAGATGTGTTGCTAGCAGTGTTAGAAGGATGGTGGAACATTTCAAAGATGGAAACACAATCATCCGAGATGTGACTTGCAGAAGTTGCCCTCGAACTGCCTCCACTAAACACAACGTGGAAAGGGTTGACAACATCATTAAATTAGACAGACGAGTCACAGTATCTGAAATTGTTGTAAATCTTGGAATAGGACACAATATAGTACAGGAAATGATTGAAACCCAAGCCTATAGAAAAGTTTGTGTCTACTGGGTCTCACGTTTGTTGATTGAAGATCACAAAGCTGTGAGAAAAACTCTGCTTGCCGGACAACTGAGGAAATTCAGAAAATAAGTTGGGAAATTCTTCCACACCCTGCCTATAACCCTGACCTGGCACCCAGTGATTACTATCTTTTCAGTTTTGTGAAAGAACAAATGCGAGGCCATCACTATGACACAGGAGAGAACGTCCAGAAAGCAGTGCATCTGTTCCTTCAGTCAGCTGGAATGGAATTCTACTGGGACGGTATTTTCAAACTTGCAGAGCGATGGGAAAAATGTGTGCAAAGAAATGGAGATTATGTTGAAAAATGAAGAAAAGGATGCAAATTAAGGTGATACATTTATATTTTCTCTATCTATAAATTCTGATTTTTAAAACATTTTTGCTCACGACTTTCGGTATGACCCTCGTACTATGGGGCATGTATCAATCCTGGAGTTTGATAGTCTTTCAACCGCAGCAATAATTGCCTTAATTTCTGCATCATAGTTGTTGCAGTATTTTCCAGTAGGTATGGAAATCTTGTCAGTGGCGCTTCTGGCCCTCCATTCTTTATGGCATTGTGTGGAGATCCATCTGTATACACACATCCAGGTGTCACATGGATATTTGTCATCTAGAACACTGAGTATAGCATTTGATCTTACAAGACTGCTTTGCATCTCACTATTGTGCACACCTTTCACTTCAGTTTGAGTAGTTATTTGTGTACAATCTGCTTCCTTCCATGGTGTATGCTCTGGTACAGATGACAATAGAGCAGCTATAGTTGGAAGGTCAGGTATCAGCTTATGCCTACGCTTGGCCTGATGAATGAAGCTGCTTCTTTTAAGCTGTCGTAGTGGAAAGTTATTGAATATCTCCTTCAGGGGATGGCTTACAGAGCTGAGGAATTTCTCTCCCATGGTCATGACCTTTGTGTCTCCACATTCTTTGTATCTGTGTTGATACTTACACACCATTTGTTTGTCTGTGATGTCAAGATGTCTGCTGCTCTTTGGAGTCTTTGTGTAGCAACTGTCACATTTTCATCTGTACACCACATAACCAGATCATATGCATACAGTGCCGCTTTGATTCCATAGCGAAGTTCCTTGACCAGGTCATTAATGAATACCAGGAATCTTACATTTTACATCCTTCTCTTGCCGTTAAATGTCACATAGGGCTTGCATAGTTGTTTGCTAAGTTTTCATGTTCTCATCAGGTCTTTCAACTTCATCAAGGGATGTTATGCCCACTAAACTGGCTTCTCTTAACAGTGTCCTCTTTAGAGTTTCACATGGTTGACCTCTTTTTCTTTGGCCTGTTTTGCTTCACTTAATAACTTATTTTGGTATTATCTGATTGTTTCTTCTCATCACATGGCCTACATATGTCCATCTTCTTTTTCTGATCACCCATGAGACAGGTTGTTGTTTGCTCATCTATCTTATCTCTGTGTTGATCTTGAATTCGTTCCACTTTATACCAAGTATTTACCAGGAATAGTGTAGGTGAAAGGACTCCTGCTTGTGGTACGCCATATCGCAGCAGCACTTTCTGGCTTTTGTGACCATCCATTACTACTCTTGCTCTTCTTTTGAGGTTTTTATCCAGTTATTCAGTCTTCCATTCACATTGCAGTTTCTTAGTTTTCACAGCAGACCTTTTTTCCATACTTTATCAAAGGCTTCCCTCAGGTCTATCTATGCTGCTAGTACAAGATTTTTGTCTTGTAATGCATCCTCAGTCTCTCTCTCTCGAGATAGGCCACTTTATCTTCTGTATTGTAGTATTGCTTAAATCCTGCTTGTTGTGGAATGAGAAGGTTTTCACTTTCTAGGTGCCATTTTAGCCTCAGGTCAATGATGCATCCCATCGTTTTGCATAGGCAGCTAGTGAGACTGATTGGCCTGTAGCTGGAGAATGTATCACTGCTTTTCCCTGACTTTAGCAGTGGTACCATGCTTGCTTCTTTCCAGATTTGAGGTAACCATGCTCCAACGCATATTGAAAATATCCAACAGCTTTCCCATTGCTGACAGGTTCTTGAAAAACAGGCTATCAAGTGGAATACAAAAGGCTGAAGAAAAAGAGGTTGACCACGTGAAACTCTAAAGAGGACATTGTTAAGAGGTCAGTTTAATGGGAATAACATCCCTTGATGAGGTTGAAAAGCTCGCTGAAAACAGGAAATCTTGGCAAACTACTATGTGACCCTTGTGACCCTATGTGACATTTAACAGCACGGGAAGGATGTAAGATGTAAGAACAGTGTAGTGCATCATCTTCTGTCCATTGTTGGTACTGCATAATGCACACATACAGTTTGGATAAAGAAAGGTAATCACAAGAGTGTGAAATAGTTATGTTTCCTATGTTCTTAGTTATAATAGCAGACACTAAAGGCATCAGGTACAGTGGTACCAGCAGACTATCCTATTTTAGCTGAGATTTGGTCATGAAAGAGAACTGGTAACTTTTTGACAAATGAAGTTGTTGTTTTGCTGTTGTGATCCCATTATTCTTGTAATCTTATTTCAGGTTTTGTGGGGTCCCTTAGACTATCTTGTGATTGACATGCCTCCAGGTACAGGGGATGTCCAGCTGTCTGTCTCACAGAATATTCCAGTCTCAGGTAACATGCTTTGAAGGAAAAGGTGCAGTGTTTCTTTAGCAGGGTCCAATGCCATGGGGACTATAGTTAGTCTGAACTTGTTACTGGGAGCACCAACGGAGAGGTGGGACTGGGTCTTGGTTGGCTAACCATGATGCAAGCAGTCAGCTGTTGGGAACTGATCACTTTGTTGGACAGTATTTTCATCACCCAACATGAGTATGCTGCAGGGATGGCACAGCTGCCTTAATCTGTGAATAAAAATAATCAAAAAACCCTCTCCTGCTTTCCAGATGAGTTCCTGAAAACAGGCTGTTGCGGGATATTCAGATGAGCTAGTGTAACCTGCTCCTAATCTGACTCGGTGCATCAGCTTAAAGATCTACACCAGGGGTCTCCAGTCCTTCAGTTCAGTGACACCCCCCCCCCCCCCCAAATGAAGTTTCAAATAGTTTGTTGACCCCACCACCCCCCCCCCCCCAAAAAAAAACCCGAGACATTTATTATATGAAAGTAATTTAATATATAATACTGTAATAGCATTATGAGTAGTAGTAATGACATTTTAACAAATAAATAATATTCCTCCAACCATTGACCCTGGGGATAGTCCCATCAACCTTTGTGGGTCAGTGTAGTACTTTTTTGTGAAATAGGCATCCAGACTTCAGAGCACATCACGTGGATCTGACCCCTGGACCAAGCAGCCCGAACCCAGCTCTGGTCACAGGGGGCTGCACTGGAAGAAACTTTGGGGCGTAGTGCTTGCCATCAGAAGACTGCATAATTAATCCAGACAGTAAGGACAAATGTCTGAAGCTAGAACCATGGAACACAGAAGAGTACTTTGGGGACCACTGATCTACACCATGGCATCCATATTGAATAGCTGAAGTAACAGAGAATTCACCGACAGCCAAATCAGAGGTACAGTTATATACCAGAGACCACTTGTATCATAAAATTAACAAGTTTATTTGCTTATTTCATAAACTATAGGTTCAGTTATAGTGACGACACCGCAGGACTTGGCTCTGCTGGATGCTCGGCGTGCCATAGACATGTTCTCTCATGTTAACGTTCCCAACTTGGGAATCATTGAGAATATGAGTGTCTTTCTGTGTCCAAATTGTGGTCATCAGGAGCATATTTTTGGGTTAGAAGGTGGAAAAAACATTGCCAGGGATATGGGAGCTGAAATATTAGGTTTGATCTGTGTATATTCATTGTTTTGTTAATTCTGTTATATATATTTTTTAAAAAACTTTTAAAAAAGGTCTGTAGATTTCACTTGATCTATCAGCTTCATTTTGACTAATTTATTTTTTATTGAATCTTTTGTTGTGTAATCTGTAGTTATCTTCACTGTATGAAGTATAAGAAAGAAATCAGTTTGAAGTAAAGTGGTAATTAGCTTCAGTGAGTAGTTCTTTCCTTTAAGATTTTAATATTTATTAAAATAATAATCAGAATTGTCTTCAGAATTTTTTTTTATAGGATTGCAACTACAAAATTCATTTGTCTGAATAATATTAGTCCATCTTTGTCAGTAGATACCAGGGAAAAAAGTCTTGAAGTGCTACATCGAGCCAGTGCTTCTGTATGGAAGTAAATCATGATCACTGACAAGAACAGCAACAAGAGCATTAGAGGCAATTGAAATGTGGTTCCTATGAAGAATATTAAGAATACCATGGACAGCCAAAATAACAAATGAAGAATGCCTAAGGAAAGCCAGTGAGAAATGGACCTTATTAAACATACTATGGGGGGAGATAGTCTAGGTTCATTGGCAGTATAACAAGAAGAGGAGGGATAGAAGATATTGTGACAACAGGGAAACCCAGAGGCAGTAGGGGAGAGGAAGACCAAGAGAGAAAATGTTAGATGGCTTGACAAAATGGCATGGGAGAGACACAACAGAACTGATGAATAACAGATTGGAAACTGTGGAATAGGTATAGTTGCCAACACCTCCAGGCATGGCACATAATGATGATGAAGTAATATTACACAAAATATGAATAAGAGTTCAACTAACGCATTATAGTCAAAAATATTTGGAAAGGTCAGTTAGTTTTTCTCTTTTGCTAAAGTTTAGTTTTTAACCCTCCAGTCATTATCTTATACAGCTAGTGTGAAGCCAGCGTAAGAATGTGGACAAATTAAGAATCAAGTGTTAGTACTCTTGCATTCATTGTCATTTATTCTCTCCCTTTGAATGTAGTAATTCAGAGTCATTGATTGTTCAGTTTGTTTGTTTCTTTGTTTGATTTGACAGTGGGAGATAAATATTTTCATGTAATCTTTTGGATTTTTATTTTTTTTTTGTGTAGTTTGTTAAATTCTGACAGTCATGCAGGAAATAAGAAAGACGCAGGACTTTTATAGTTAGCTTCAAGGTGAATAGTGAAGTGATCTGTGTACTGTTCCTTCAAGATCAGTGTTTCTGGTCTGGGGGAAGGTGCTACAGTCACCTGTCTGTAGAAATAGAGGTACCTGGGCCCACTTGAAAGTGGGGAAATAAGGGCAACCAGACATGCTGACTAATCCCTTGGAGCGTGCTGGGTAGTCCAGACATGATGCTGACTATATCCCCTGTAGCATGCTGGGTAGTCCAGACATGATGCTGACTGTATCCCCTGTAGCGTGCTGGGTAGTCCAGACATGATGCTGACTATATCCCCTGGGGCGTGCTGGGCAGTCCGGACATGATGCTGACTATATCCCCTGGGGCGTGCTGGATAGTCCGGACATGATGCTGACTATATCCCCTGTAGCATGCTGGGTAGTCCAGACATGATGCTGACTGCATCCCTCGTGGCTTGCTGGGTAGTCCGGACATGATGCTGACTGCATCCCCTGCGGCTTGCTGGGTAGTCTGGACATGACACTGACTGCATCCCTCGCGGCGTGCTGGGTAGTCTGGACATGATGCTGACTACATCCTTTGCAGTGTGCTATATCCTCTGTAGCATGCTGGGTAGCCAAGGACATGTATGTGTTTTCAGGTCATGACAAGATTATCTTTACCTTTTTTTTTCATGAGTAATCACTGATGATGATGATGTGATGACAGTAATTACAGTATAAACATATTTTTTGTTCTCACTGGCAGGTCAGGTCCCTCTCAGTAAGTTAGTGTGCGAGTTATCTGATTCAGGACAACCAGTTGTTGTAGCACAACCCGACAGTCCAATTGTAAGAATTCGTTTCTCTTTTGTTTTAAACCCATTAGCCGTCCTGTTTTATATGAGAGCTCTTGATAAGCAGTTTACTAATCTGGCCTGTAGAAAATTCAGAATATCAGTCTGGAAATATCTTGTTGTTTGGCCAGGATACCTGCTTCAGTGAGTTTGGTGTTTAGTATCAGTGATATTACAGGCCCATCATCTCCTCAGTTACACACCCCCCCCCCCCCCCCCTCCAATTTCCAATGTATCATACTCTCCGTTACTGTTCTCGGTAGGTCAGAGGAGAGGTTCTAAACTTCTTCACAAGTTCAGACCCCTGATTGGTTGCCCAATGTGTCCCCACTCCCTCTTGACTAGTCTGTTGAAATTATCATCATTCTTATTAGCAAACAGTATGACATCAGAAGATGATAACAGCTTGGAACAGAATTACTGAAAATAAATTCTAATCTAACAAAAAAAAATATTCCTCTGAGATAGTACTTCATAACCTCATCATTTGGTTCTCATGATCTCATTTAAGAACCCCTATTGGTTCCTATAATCCCAGTGAAGAACCCCTGTTGTATATGTATGTGATCTTGTTTAATGTCCAGAGAATAACTATCTTTTTCTTGACTGAATTAAGAAGTTATTTACTAATTGTTGAAATATATCTGTTATATGAAGTTCGGATAAGATTTTTACAAGTTTTTATTGTCCATCCATCCATTTTTTTCCCCATAACTCTACAGTGGGAAAAAAAGGACCCCCCCCCCCCCACAAGTCTATAAGGTAGCCTGGTTAGCTGAGTGGTTAGAAGCTCGGTTTACTAATCAGGTGGTACTGGGTTCAAGTCCCAGCAGTGGAATTTTTTTCTGGTACACACCAAAAAGGCCCCAGGTTCCACCCAGCCCTTAAAAATGGGTACCAGAGAAATCTGGGAAGGTAAAGGAATGATACTGACCACATCACACTTTCATATGCTGAAAGTCGTGGAAATATGGGCCTAACGCTGTATGCCCTAATATTGGAAATGTGGATTTTGCCTTTGCCATAAGTCAGCTTTATCCAGTAGAATGTTCTAAAGCAGGTCATTTGATCTATGAGATCAGTGAAACTAAGGTTTCTCCTTTGATGTTTTTTTTTCAATGATACAGTGTTCAACAATTAAGTAATGAGACTGATTTTATTTTGGCCAATACAAAAATACCATCTGTGAAGCAAAGCATCCAAAGAGACAACCTTCTTCTGTGATCTGGCAACTTTTCATCGCTGCCCGATAAGCAGATGACAAACAAGCCGCCATTTTGTTGACCTAGTCAGAAGTGCATTTGTTACATAATCAGCATGGAGCAAAAAGCTAACATTAAATTCTGTTTAAAACTCAGAAAAAGTGCCATTGAGACAGTTGAATTGATGCGACAAGTTTATGGGGATAATTGTTTATCTTGTGCACAGATATTCAGGTGGTATTCATGATTCAAAAGTGATGTGGAAGATTATAAATCCAACTAGGCATAGATACCCAGTTTCTGCTCATAATGAGGAACTCATTGCAAAAGTCAGAGAATGGATAAAAGAAGAACGTTGATTGATATGAGGATGATGGCAGATGAATTTAGTGTTAACCGAGAGACCATTTGTAAAATTTTAGTGGAAGATTTGGGCAAGAAAAAAGTTGTTTGCCGGTTTGTACCACATTTGTTGTCTGATGACTAAAAACATCAGCATGTTGAGTACACAAAAGACATCATCAAAACGTGTCGCAGAAATAAACATCTCTTAACTTGATTGTTGCAGAGGATGAAGCATGGATTTTTCCTACAACTAAAAAGTGCTCGGTGGAAGTCATCATCATCACCAAAAGGCAAAAAAATTTGTCTTCAAAAGTCTTAAGTGAAGACAGTGTTGATATGCTTCTACGACAGCAAAGGAGTTATTCACAAAGAATTTATTCCAGAGGGACAGACTGTCACTGTCAAAGTCTATTTAAGTTTTTTGAAACACCTATTGAAAAGGATTCTCTGAGTCCGACCCAAGTATTCAACACCTGGCAGTTTTTTCCTTCTTCATGATAATGCACCGGGCAGTAGTTGTACAGGAATTTTTGGCCCAAAAACAAGTGTATGTTCTCAACTAACCACCCTGTTTCCCAGATTTGTCTCTCTGCGATTATTTTCTATTCTCAAAATTAAAGTTACCACTGAAAGGACGCTTCTTTGATGATACTGATGACATCCAAAGGGCCGTAACATTGAGTTTAAGGCCATAACAACAGAAGAACTTCAGAGGTCATTCCAGTGTTTGTTAGATCATGCCACACGCTGTATCAATGCACAAGGGGCTTACTTTGAATAAAATACAGGTTATATCTTCAACTGTTGTTTTATTTTTTATGTAATTAGTCTCATTACTTAATTGTCAGACCTTATATAATTGTCATATCCTTTATTTACCAGGTAAAGTTACTGTGGGGGTTTTGTTTTTTTTTTCCTAATCTCTTTATCTAATGTTTCTAGCTTCAGTGATCTTTTCTTTGTTTCATTTCACAGAGCCAGATCTACAGATCCATCGCGGAGAAGGTGATAGGAAAGTTGGCAACGCCAGGAAAAAATTCATCTTGACTAAACCCAGATGCAACATCCTTTGGAATGATGTTGTTGTTGTTGTTGTTGTTGTCATGTATTAATGTTTTTCTATTCTAGATTTTTGAAAACACAGTTTATTCCAGTAATAGTGAAAGGTTGTTTGCTGTATAGAATTGTAACGATATTACAGAAAGAAAAAGAGGAATATAATGGCCTGTCCTTTTGCAGAAATGTTGGTCTCTCTTGTGTGAGAGAAAATATCTTGTCTAGCCAGCATGCCTGCTTCATTGAGTGTAGTGTTTAAAGTATCACTAGTATCCTGGGCCCATGATTTCCTTACCTGCCTCATCCTCATTTCCATGAAATCATACCCCCCCCCCCCCCACATTACAGTGCTGTCTATGCCATATCATTTAATATGACCAAAGGGGGAGATAACTTTCTTTTCTCAGAGGAATTTAGGAGCTAGTTTTCATAACAGATCTTTATAGTAAAGAATTGAGAGATATATAATTTTCTGTATTTCCATTAGAGACAATTAAGTTTACACATACACTTTTTTAAAAAAAACAATAAACATATGTAATTTATACAGCATCTGAAAAGGATCATTTTGTTTTTTTGTATTGCAGCATTTAAGACTTGACAAGTAAGAGGTAGCGACAGTGAATGAAATTTGATATATTGTGAAAGCAGAGAAAAAGGCAGCTGTTTATGAAATAATTTGATGATGGGTTTAGTAAAGGTGCACAAAATAAAAAACTGACCAGCATATACTGGATGGTTGATGGAAGGGTCTTAACTCTCTCGATGAAGTGGCAAAAGTGGCCGAAAGAAAAACAAGCATGTGAAGATAACAACAGTAAGACATATACATTTTTTGGCATAAATAGTTCATATTTATTAATAAATACATATAAAAAAGTGAACATCTGAACACATGGTGAACATGACTGTCAAAAGTGAACAAGGCTCTAGATAAGACTAGATTAAGTAAAGCACAAATAGTGGAACAAAAAAATGTGTTCAGGCATCTTTCTGTGCCACTGCAGCACAGACATCACTCTGGCCCCATCTGTTGTTTTAACAAGATTGTACATGCAGACATTCTTTCTTTTGCCAAAAGAGCATCCTCTCTAATAACCCCCATATATGATACACAGTGACCTGTATATAAGTGATGTTAAAAATGAACAAGAACAGGAAGAAAGATATATTAACATAAGCTTTCCCTTCAGGATTATGATCCTACAGGATCATACAAGTACTTATAATTCACAAATCACAGAGGCAATGGCAGACTGTCTTGTTTATATATGAACTTATCAATAAACTCTTCTACACACTCAAGATATCATATACAAACAAATGCTTGTATGCATGTGTGATGGTGGGGTCGGGTGGGGTGGGGGCAGAGCACAATAATCCCAGAATATACACAATACTTCAGGAATTTCCAGCTTTTGCAGACTGTACACCCAGATCTGACTCCCCCCCCCCCCCCCCCCCCACCCTAAGCTGACGATAGAGAGGGAACCACTCATTCTGGGTGACAGGGCCACGAATTTATCACAACTTAGATCATGAAAGTGATAGCAGATAAGTTCTGTTGTATAAATATTAACACAGAACCAGTGGATGTAACAGGTCTGTGTAAATGAATGGGACCCAAAAAAAAACCCCCACTTTTTCTGTTGCAAACAGCTTCAGGGACTCTCCAGTACAGAGAGGAGAAATCAAGCAAACTTTGCTAAAATATGTAAAAATGTGTGAAATATAAAAATAGATAGGGAAAATAATTCATGAAATACAACATATTAAAATTTGTGGGTAAATGAAGTATGAAATGTGGCATAAAATATAAGTGAAAAAATTATGCATGAAATATATAAAAATTTGTGTGGAAAGTAATGCATGAAATCTGACATATAAAAATGTATGGAATATGAAATGGCATATAATTAAAATTCAGTTGCAAAGACTTATGACGGAACAGATCCTGACAATAACACTGTACTAGCAATGTTATCTTCATTATATCAGCTTCTCCATATGTTTGTTTAATAAAGATTTGCGTTTGCCAGATTTGAGGAATTCATCTAACTCCTTCTGAGTGGGACCTGCTTGTGTGGAACTGACTGAAATTGCCCGTCCTCTCACAATTTGGAAAGGAATCTCAGACTGCAAAGGTGGAAGAGTTAAGGTCCTTCCTGATGCATATAATTTCTGGAATTGAAAGTCCAAAAAAAAAAATACAGAAACTAATTTCAGCATTTATGACCCCACAGCTTCTCATCATGTCAGCACTCAAGACCTCACAGCCTCTCATCATGTCAGCACTCAAGACCTCACAGCCTTTCATCATGTCAGCACTCAAGACCTCACAGCCTCTCATCATGTCAGCACTCAAGACCTCACAGCCTCTCATCATGTCAGCACTCAAGACCTCACAGCCTCTCATCATGTCAGCACTCAAGACCTCACAGCCTCTCATCATGTCAGCACTCAAGACCTCACAGCCTCTCATCATGTCAGCACTCAAGACCTCACAGCCTCTCATCATGTCAGCACTCAAGACCTCACAGCCTCTCATCATGTCAGCACTCAAGACCTCACAGCCTCTCATCATGTCAGCACTCAAGACCTCACAGCCTTTCATCATGTCAGCACTCAAGACCTCACAGCCTCTCCATCAGTCACCCATTTTAGCATCCAAGACCTCACAGCCTCTCCATCAGTCACCCATTTTAGCACCCAAGACCTCACAGCCTTTCCACAGTCATCACTCAAGACCTCACAGCCTCTCATGAATTATAAAACTTAAAAGTTATCTTAAACTGCTCTTACAGACACTGAATACAATTAATTGTTTTCTGAATAGTCCCGAAAATTTTGTTTAGTAGATAGTCATTTATAATGTATGTAGTTACTTCTGTACTAAGTGAATGTTTAAGAGCGAAATGTAAATGTTATATTTTATGTCTCTCAGCTTCATTGTTAGTTGTGTTTGTTATATGAGCAGCATATTTGTAGAATGTCTGGAATAGAATGAAAGATATATGATAAAGGGTAGAATGTCAGACGGGCCTGCGTGCCCAATTCTTAACCCTTTTGAAATAAAGATCAATCAATCAATCATCATGTCAGCACTCAAGACCTCACAGCCTCTCATCATGTCAGCACTCAAGACCTCACAGCCTCTCATCATGTCAGCACTCAAGACCTCACAGCCTCTCATCATGTCAGCACTCAAGACCTTACAGCCTCTCATCATGTCAGCACTCAAGACCTTAACAGCCTCTCATCATGTCAGCACTCAAGACCTTACAGCCTCTCATCATGTCAGCACTCAAGACCTCACAGCCTCTCATCATGTCAGCACTCAAGACCTTAACAGCCTCTCATCATGTCAGCACTCAAGACCTTACAGCCTTTCATCATGTCAGCACTCAAGACCTCACAGCCTCTCCATCAGTCACCCATTTAAGCACTCAAGACCTCACAGCCTCTCATCATGTCAGCACTCAAGACCTTACAGCCTCTCAACATGTCAGCACTCAAGACCTCACAGCCTCTCATACTGTCAGCACTCAAGACCTCATAGCCTCTCATCATGTCAGCACTCAAGACCTTACAGCCTCTCATCATGTTAGCACTCAAGACCTCACAGCCTCTCATCATGTCAGCACTCAAGACCTCACAGCCTCTCATCATGTCAGCACTCAAGACCTCACAGCCTCTCATCATGTCAGCACTCAAGACCTTACAGCCTCTCATCATGTCAGCACTCAAGACCTTAACAGCCTCTCATCATGTCAGCACTCAAGACCTTACAGCCTCTCATCATGTCAGCACTCAAGACCTCACAGCCTCTCATCATGTCAGCACTCAAGACCTTAACAGCCTCTCATCATGTCAGCACTCAAGACCTTACAGCCTTTCATCATGTCAGCACTCAAGACCTCACAGCCTCTCCATCAGTCACCCATTTAAGCACTCAAGACCTCACAGCCTCTCATCATGTCAACACTCAAGACCTTACAGCCTTTCATCATGTCAGCACTCAAGACCTCACAGCCTCTCCATCAGTCACCCATTTTAGCATTTAAGACCCCACAGCCTCTCCATCGTCACTCATTTTAGCACCCAAGACCTCACAGCCTCTCCATCAGTTGCCCACTTTAGCACTCAAGTTCTCACAGCCTCTCCATCAGTCACTCATTTCAGCACTTGACGCCCCACAGCCTCTCCATCAGTCACCCATTTTAGCACTCAATACCTCACAGCCTCTCCATTAGTCACCCATTTTTGCACTCAATACCTCACAGCCTCTCCATCAGTCACCCATTTTAGCACTCAATACCTCACAGCCTCTCCATCAGTCACTCATTTCAGCACTTGAGGTCCTATAGCCTCTCCATCAGTCACCCATTTTAGCACTCAATACCTCACAGCCTCTCCATCAGTCACCCATTTTGGCACTCAATACCTCACAGCCTCTCCATCAGTCACTCATTTCAGCACTTGACGCCCCACAGCCTCTCCATCAGTCACCCATTTTAGCACTCAGTACCTCACAGCCTCTCCATCAGTCACTCATTTCAGCACTTGACGCCCCACTGCCTCTCCATCAGTCACACATTTTAGCACTCAAGACCTCACAGCTTCCCTCAAGATGATGGCTGGATTTATCAAAGATATAGATGAAATGAGAAATAATCACTTCACTTCTTCAACTGAAAAAAAAAACCCTCGCACGACTAAAACTCTTCTGAGTTTTTTAAGGCTGAAACATTCATCTTCTTTCTTCTTCTTTTTTCAGTGAAGTTCCAGACAATGTTTTTGCAGCACTGACTGGGGTGTCTCGGCTTATCACAAGTGATACATAATTCTCCAGCTAAGATAAATTTAGCAGTTTTCTTCATGTTCTGATGCTAGATTCATGGCTTCTGCCACAGATTCAGACCTTGTGGCTAGATGATGTCTCAAAGGTCAACCATTCTTCTAGATACAAAAGGTGTAATGTTCCCTCTAAGCTGTGCTAATGTGTGCTGGTGCACAAATTTTCAGCCCTTAGCATCCAGATTTTTGGCTTAGCACATAAGCAGGTGATATAAGGATGAATATTTTATTATTTATTCACAAACAACAAAATTTTAATGCTAATAGTTCTTTTGACTCATGAAGCAGAACTGTGTTCACAACATTCTATACCTTGAAGGACACATGAAAGGCAGACTTCAAGTTCTGGTAGCAAATTCATGGCATCATTCACACATTCAGACCCTGAAGGGTAGCAGCCATGACCACAAAACTGCTCGATGAGAAATTTTATCCATTTTCTCAATTTCTGCCACCCCTTACCACTTCAGTAGCCTGTAAAAAAAATTGGTTGCAGTTAATATCTTGAAACTTTGTGTTTAATCTTACATTAACCTGATCTACAAATGCACCTAATATAAACTGTGTTTTCAAGTATTTGTACCTTATGTCGTGAACTTATCAACTATCCCTTGTTTAAAGGTATCACCATTCTCACTCTTGAAGTGTCCTGATCCTTTCCATGGATATTCGCAGATTCCCAAAATGTGTATCCCTGTTCTTTTCATCTCATCACTTATTATTTGATACTTTCTCTTATACATACTTCTCACATTCCATGTTCCTACTCTTATTTTTCTTTTTAGTTTGATGCAGGGGTTTGTCCATCATCACAATTACTAGTACTGACCTCTATCTCACACTCTTCCCCAGTGTTAAAATTAGATCTTTCTGGCCTGGGGGCTCGCCACCAGATCTTCTTCCTATCTGACCTTCCATGTTGCTTCCATGTTCCATGGGGCTATACGGGTACTCTACCTTGTCCAAGGGTGTCCCGTAGACTAACGGAGATAGGGAAGCGTCTTACTTCTCCTTTGATAGGGGATACCTCTACCCTGCTAACTGTCTAATGAAGGCACAGACCAAAATATCACACGTTATTTGTTAAAGTTAATTTTCAGCATTTTTTTTCCCTGAGTACCTACATACAAAACAGGTGATAGATGCTTCTTCTAGCTGGGACACATCACATGCAGAAACATTTATATAAATACAGTGATATAAAAAACATCATCAGTTGACATATATAGTTCTTGGTCTCTCTAATTAGAGCTATCTCCTACCTTTCCCCATAACTTTGGAGGCCCTGTTTGGAAAATATTTTTTCAATGTTTTTTTTTTTTTTGCCTTGAGTTTTTCCAGTGATTTTCAAGTTATCTGACTGCTAGCTCCTCATGGCATATCAAGAAGAATTTTTTTTTTTGGGGTTGAAAACATGAAAAAATACTTGACACTTATTTTCTATATTAAATTTGGCCAAAAATACGGGATGCAGCAGTCATCTCCTGTAATGTGTCAAAAGATGTGTTAGATAAACAGTTTTTATACACCAGTCCCATGTCACAGTTTTCAGTGCTTCATATACTCATGTTAAATTGCTTGATAAAAGAGAAACATCACATATTGCTCAGTCTGTTACAGTGCTCACTGAAGGAGAAACATTGCATATTGCCCAGTCTGTTACATGCTCATTAAAGGAGAAATATCACATACTGCCCAGTCTGTTACAGTGCTTAATAAAAGAGAAATATCACATATTGCCCAGTCTGTTACAGTGCTTAATAAAAGAGAAATATCACATATTGCCCAGTGTGCTACAGTGCTCAGTAAAGGAGAAAAATCACATATTGCCCAGTCTGTTACAGTGCTTAATAAAAGAGAAATATCACATATTGCCCAGTCTATTACATGCTCATTAAAGGAGAAATATTACATATTGCCCAGTCTGTTACAGTGCTTAATAAAAGAGAAATATCACATATTGCCCAGTCTGTTACAGTGCTTAATAAAAGAGAAATATCACATATTGCCCAGTCTGTTACAGTGCTTAATAAAAGAGAAATATCACATATTGCCCAGTCTGTTACATGCTCATTAAAGGAGAAATATCACATATTGCCCAGTCTGTTACAGTGCTTAATAAAAGAGAAATGTCACATACTACCCAGTCTGTTAAAGTTCTCAATAAAAGAGAAAGATCACATACTGCCAAGTGTGCTACAGTGCTCAGTAAAGGAGAAACATCACATACTGTCCAGTTTGTTACAGTGCTCAATAAAGGAGAAACATCACATATTGCCCAGTGTGCTACAGTGCTCAATAAAGGAGAAATATCACATATTGCCCAGTGTGCTACAGTGCTCAATAAAGGAGAAATATCACATATTGCCCAGTGTGCTACAGTGCTCAGTAAAGGAGAAAAATCACATATTGCCCATTGTGGTACAGTGCTCAATAAAGGAGAAATATCACATACTGCCTAGTGTTAATGTGTTCTTGTGTTCAGTGATGCAGAAAGTACCTACTCTTTCAATGATTCTTGACTTGGCATTAGAGTAGGAAGCAAACCGTGAGCTGCTCCTAGCTAGCTCACAAGATGAATAGTCCAACATCTCAAACTCATTTTCTGCCTGTGGAGAACCCACAGTTACTGATGTCACTTTATATACTGTAGATTTTTGTGTCTTCTCTAAAGGCTATTATTAATAGCGTTTATGTTTCAATTAATTTGCATTATCCTCCCACATATATCACTGCTAGGGAGTGAAGACGTTGCCTGATAAGGTAATCAGTGACCCATAGCTGATATGCCAGCGTCAGGGTTAGCGACCCATAGCTGATATGCCAACGTCAGGGTTAGCGACCCATAGCTGATATGCCAGCGTCAAGGTTAGCGACCCATAGCTGGTATGCCAGCTTCAAGGTTAGCGACCCATAGCTGATATGCCTGCGTCAGGGTTAGTGACCCATAGCTGATATGCCAGCGTCAGGGTTAGTGACCCATAGCTGATATGCCAACGTCAGGGTTAGCGATCCATAGCTGATACGCCAGCGTCAGGGTTAGCGACCCATAGCTGATATGCCAACGTCAGGGTTAGTGACCCATAGCTGATATGCCAGCGTCAGGGTTAGCAACCCATAGCTGATATGCCAATGTCAGGGTTGGTGACCCTTAGCTGACCAAGACCCTGTCCCACCTCTCTGTGGTACCCCCAGTAACAGGCCTAGCCTGGCTAATGGGGCAGGGATCGCCATACTCTCTGTGGTGGTGGTGGTGAAGTCTGCTAAAGAAGCACTGCATGCCCCCTGCTTTTTAGCTGTACTCTGGGACTAAAAAAAGTAGCCGCCATAACCAGCTCCCACACCGATACAGTGCTGTGCCTCAACACCTCTACAGCATCGGATGCAAAGAACAACAGCTTACAGGGAGTTCATACAAGTACAAGTACAAGCAAGATATCACTGTTAAGCGTTACAGGGAAGTGAAGTTATGGTAGGGAGTTGGGTACATGGCGCTGGTCAATATTCCATGTCTCTACCCTTCTCTATGGGTCCTCTCTTGATCTGACAGAGCATCTCCATCTGCTGCATGCCAGCAGTGCTAGTTAGTCATGCTGCATTATGTTGAAGTGGTTGAATCCCTTATGTATATGCATCTTTCTTTCTGTGTTTTTCCCCCACTTTTTCTGACAGTAGAAGCATCAAACCTACAGTAGAAGCATCAAACCTGACAGTAGAAGCATCAAACCTACAGTAGAAGCATCAAACCTGACAGTAGAAGCATCAAACCTACAGTAGAAGCATCAAACCTGACAGTAGAAGCAGCAAACCTGCAGTAGAAGCATCAAACCTGACAGTAGAAGCAGCAAACCTACAGTAGAAGCATCAAACCTGACAGTAGAAGCAGCAAACCTACAGTAGAAGCATCAAACCTGACAGTAGAAGCAGCAAACCTACAGTAGAAGCATCAAACCTGACAGTAGAAGCAGCAAACCTGCAGTAGAAGCATCAAACCTGCAGCAGAAGCATCAAACCTACAGCAGAAGCATCAAACCTGACAGCAGAAGAATCAAACCTGATAGCAGAAGCATCAAACCTGATAGCGGAAGCATCAAACCTGACAGTGGAAGCATTAAACCTGACAGCGGAAGCATCAAACCTGACAGCAGAAGCATCAAACCTGACAGCAGAAGCATCAAACCTGACAGTAGAAGCATCAAACCTGACAGCAGAAGCATCAAACCTGACAGCAGAAGCATCAAACCTGACAGCAGAAGCATCAAACCTGACAGTAGAAGCATCAAACCTGACAGTAGAAGCATCAAACCTGACAGTAGAAGCATCAAACCTGACAGCAGAAGCATCAAACCTGACAGTAGAAGCATCAAACCTGACAGTAGAAGCATCAAACCTGACAGCAGAAGCATCAAACCTTATAGTATAAGCATCAAACCTACAGTAGAAGCATCAAACCTGACAGCAGAAGCATCAAACCTTATAGTATAAGCATCAAACCTGACAGCAGAAGCATCAAACCTTATAGTATAAGCATCAAACCTGATAGTAGAAGCATCAAACCTTACAGTAGAAGCATCAACATCAAACCTTACAGTAGAAGCATCAAACCTACAGTAGAAGCATCAAACCTGACAACAGAAGCATCAAACCTGACAGCAGAAGCATCAGACCTACAGCAGAAGCATCAAACCTGACAGCAGAAGCATCAAACCTGACAGCAGAAGCAGCAAACCTGACAGTAGAAGCAGCAAACCTGACAGCAGAAGCATCAAACCTGACAGTAGAAGCAGCAAACCTGACAGTAGAAGCAGCAAACCTGACAGCAGAAGCAGCAAACCTGACAGCAGAAGCATCAAACCTGACAGTAGAAGCATCAAACCTGACAGCAGAAGCATCAAACCTACAGTAGAAGCATCAAACCTACAGTAGAAGCATCAAACCTACAGTAGAAGCATCAAACCTGACAGCAGAAGCATCAAACCTGACAGCAGAAGCATCAAACCTGACAGTAGAAGCAGCAAACCTGACAGCAGAAGCATCAAACCTGACAGTAGAAGCAGCAAACCTGACAGCAGAAGCATCAAACCTGACAGTAGAAGCATCAAACCTGACAGTAGAAGCAGCAAACCTGACAGCAGAAGCATCAAACCTGACAGTAGAAGCATCAAACCTGACAGTAGAAGCATCAAACCTGACAGCAGAAGCATCAAACCTGACAGTAGAAGCAGCAAACCTGACAGCAGAAGCATCAAACCTACAGTAGAAGCATCAAACCTACAGTAGAAGCATCAAACCTACAGTAGAAGCATCAAACCTACAGTAGAAGCATCAAACCTGACAGCAGAAGCATCAAACCTGACAGTAGAAGCAGCAAACCTGACAGCAGAAGCAGCAAACCTGACAGCAGAAGCATCAAACCTACAGTGCAGTTTGTTTTTTAGTTTTGTTTTTTTTTAAAATGTCAACATGTTCTTAAGTTCACTTCTAAAGAGAGTCTAATCTTATGGAAAGAATATCTTTCTATTAGAATTAGTTTCAAGGTCCATTAACAACTGAAGAAATTCAATGTTTGCTGTGCAAAGTAATTTTAACTCTTAGCCTGTTCTACATCATCTACAGTGCATGAATGTTCTTTATTATCATTCATCACAGCTGCCATCTTTTCCCAGGAAATAAAGGAACACTTATTTTTAGTCTTAGAAGCAGTTTAAAATTATGCCCTCTTAACTTTACAACAAAACCATATGACTGCAGTTAAATGTAATAAATTATTATGTTTATTACATGCTGTTGCAGAAAGTGTTGGTGATTATGCTTCCACAACTTGTGCTGTCCCTGGTGTTTCTGATCAACTCAAATGTTTTTTCTTTGTCCATGTCACTTGGTCAGTCTAGGAAGATATTTTTCTCTTGACTTTTTCTTCATTTTCCCATTGTCTTTTCAAACAAATGCCAGTGAAGAAAACTGTACAAACTGAGCAAAAGGCAAAGGGAAACCACTGCTGTATCATCAATCTCTTGTCAAATCATACTTCACAAAATTAGTTTTGTAAAAGATTAGTAGAAAAAAAAGTTGTTAAAAAAAAAGAAAAAGATTAATTTTGTGATGAATCGGCAATTTTTCACAAGGCTAGTATCAACATTTTGGCCGATGACTAAGTGTTATTCTGATTCAGTACATGCGATTAAAAACTTGTAAGAATGCAGTCAAGAAAGCATTTAGCTTGTTGACAGAAGATTAACTTACAGTGTCATCAACCACTGGATGTGGTTTGGACTCTCCGCTGCAGCCCACTAACAGACTGGCTTGGTGATCCTGACTTGGGTACAGGTAGTTATTGCTGAACCACTTGTCAAACTCTGGAAAGAATTTCAATGCTGCAAATGATTCCCACCCAAATCATGTTTCTATAACCTAAATCTCTCTTCATCTCAACTTGAAGACTGCCAGCATCAACAGAAGAAAGTATAGTTCAGAGTTTGAGAAGATACTACATTAAAAAAAAAAACAAACTATGATACATCTGAAATAATATAAATTATTTACACTGTAATAAAGTTCATTTGCAAACAGTAACATTCCAGCAATTTAAACCGCTACAGTCATCAAAACAAGAAAATAAAACTTATTAATAGCTTTCATTATAAAGAGGAGAAACCACATGACAATCTATCCATTCACTCTTTATTTTAAAAAAGTCTTTTCCCTCTTATTAACTTCCACACACATGCTATAATGTTCTCAAGGCAAAGTTTTACAGAAGAGAAATGGGGACAATTTGGAGAAAATGTGAAAGAAACAAGGATATCTAGGAATTTGCTGAAATCAATGAAACATAATTCAGAGATAAAGTTTGGAGTGAGATGGGTTGATTACAGACTGCTTAGAAAAGATCAAGATGAGAAATAGGTGGATTACAAACTGCCTAGACAATATAAAGATATCAGATGGGTGGATTACAAACTGCCTAGAAAAGATCAAGATGTCAGATGGGTTGATTACAAACTGCCTAGAAAAGATCAAGATGACTGGTGGATTACATACTGCCTAGACAATAACTAGTGATGAAGTTGAAAGACTCGCTGAGAACAGGAAAACTTGGCAAACAACTATGCGAGCCCTGTGATGTTTAATGGCACGAGAAGGATGTAAGATGTAAGAAGACAATAACAGGATGACAAAAAATACAGTGTCTGACTTTACAGGGAGAAAGAAGATTTGTAGGTACATTGAAATTAAACTTTCAAGTACAAAAAATATAACGAAGGATGGAGAATTTTAATTTCTACTTCATATATACCCGAGTGAAACAAGGACTGTTGATAATCATGGAAATTCTGTATATTCAATTTCTAATGGTCATTATTATTTACATTTATTTCAGTTTCTTTTCCTGTAACTGCTTTTTTTTTTTGTACATCAAAATTCTAGCCAATCAATCTCATAACCTTCAATAAGCTGGACTCGAAACTGATCCACAAGTGTCTGACATCTTGCTACAACATCCTTTTGACAGCACATCTCAAAGTACTTTCTCCTGTATGAGGTCTTGAGCTCATTCAAATTATTAAGTTCTTGGAACTCTGCCTCACTAAGAATAATGGCATCTTCTAAAACAGCACTTTGTTGAATAATGGATTTTCCTGAGCCTATGCCATTAAAAAAAAAAAAAAGAGAAACGGATAAATTTATGTCAATTTAGTATGATGTAATGTTAACATATCTGGATGTAACATTAAGTAATTTTAACATTCTGTGCAACCAACATATGTTAATATTTTTATGTAACATGAAACTATGCTTATATTTAACAAGCCACAACCTCATAATCCAGTCAACAAGAGATTCACAAAACACTTTATTCATGTAGCTGTGGACAGCATTATATGGACCACCTGGTCTATGGCACGACTGAAAAGACCTTTGATGAATACTTTGTATCACAAGGACCACAATGGTGACCTGCTCCCTCAGCTGAAGAAAGCTCAGGCTCTGGGACCTGCTACTGGTGCCATCTTGTCTGCCCGGAAACAGGATGATGCAGTCACGAAGAAGAGGGACAGGACTGTCTCAAGTGGCGATGGGATAATGAAAAACATGGAATGTAACTGAAAAGCAAGATGATGCAAAATGCTTCTTTAGCAGACTCCACCACCATGGGGACCATAGTGACTCCTGTCTCATTAGCCAGGCTGAGCCTGTTTCTGGAAACACCAATGGAGAGGTGGAACAGTGTCTTGGTCAGCTATGATTCGCCAACCCTGGTGCTGGCATGTCAATTACGGGTCAGTGATTGCCAAATCAGACAGCACAATTTAACTGTCATGAATCAGACAGCATTTTCACTGTCATAACCAGCTGCGGAAATAATCTGAACATTAAGAACTCTATCTGCAGTGCAAGTCATGCAGCCACCAGGAATGTCACTGAATGAAGAGGAAAATAGAATCTCATGTGAAACTCAGTCACAGAAATAAGAGACTTCTCAGAAGCTTAACCTAATTACAGCATCAACATATCTCTGCCACAGAGACCATTTTCTGCCACAGAGACCAGTTTCTGCCACAGACTAGTCTTTGCCACAGAGGACAGTTTCTGCCACAGACTAGTCTTTGCCACAGAGGCCAGTTTCTGCCACAGACTAGTCTTTGCCACAGTGAATAGTTTCTGCCACAGACTAGTCTTTGCCACAGAGGCCAGTTTCTGCCACAGACTAGTCTTTGCCACAGTGAATAGTTTCTGCCA
The DNA here is from genome assembly GCA_009760885.1 of Achatina immaculata. Lineage (NCBI taxonomy): Eukaryota > Metazoa > Mollusca > Gastropoda > Stylommatophora > Achatinidae > Lissachatina > Lissachatina immaculata. The sequence continues at coordinate 25,394,321 of CM019713.1, read as the reverse complement.
CAGACTAGTCTTTGCCACAGTGAATAGTTTCTGCCACAGACTAGTCTTTGCCACAGTGAATAGTTTCTGCCACAGACTAGTCTCTGCCACAGAGGCCAGTTTCTGCCACAGACTAGTCTTTGCCACAGAGGCCAGTTTCTGCCACAGACTAGTCTTTGCCACAGTGAATAGTTTCTGCCACAGACTAGTCTCTGCCACAGAGACCAGTTTCTGCCACAGACTAGTCTTTGCCACAGAGAACAGTTTCTGCCACAGACTAGTCTCTGCCACAGAGACCAGTTTCTGCCACAGACTAGTCTTTGCCACAGAGACCAGTTTCTGCCACAGACTAGTCTTTGCCACAGAGAATAGTTTCTGCCACAGACTAGTCTTTGCCTCAGAGACCAGTTTCTGCCACAGAGAACAGTTTTTGCCACAGAGATCAGTTTCTGTCACAGAGATCAGTTTCTGTCATAGTGACCAGTTCTGCCACAGACTAATCTCTGCTACAGAGACCACCCTCTGTCACAGAGAGACCAGTCTCAGCCACAGAGAACAGTTTTTGCCACAGAGATCAGTTTTTGCCACAGAGAACAGTTTTTGCCACAGAGATCAGTTTTTGCCACAGAGAACAATTTTTGCCACAGAGATCAGTTTTTGCCACAGAGAACAGTTTTTGCCACAGAGATAATATATAATCTATCTCACTAATATATCATGCAGTCTATCATATCACAGCTCTGTTAATATATCATGTAGTCCTATCATATCATAACTCTGGTAATGTATCATGTAGTCCTATCATATCACAGCTCTGGTAATGTATCATGTAGTCCTATCATATCACAGCTCTGCTAATAAATCATGTAGTCCTATCATATCAATGCTCTGCTAATATATCATGTAGTCTATCACATCACAGCTCTGCTATTATATCATGTAGTCCTATCATATCACAAATCTGGTAATGTATCATGCAGTCTATCATATCACAGCTCTGTTAATATATCATGTAGTCCTATCATATCATAACTCTGGTAATGTATCATGTAGTCCTCATATCACAGCTCTGGTAATGTATCATGTAGTCCTATCATATCACAGCTCTGCTAATGTATCATGTAGTCCTATTGTATCACAACTCTGCTAATATATCATGTAGTCTATCATATTACAACTCTGCTAATGTATCATGTAGTCTATCATATTACAACTCTGGTAATGTATCATGTAGTCTATCTTACTACAACTCTGCTAATATATGATGTAGTCCTATCATATCACAGCTATTGTAATATAACATGTAGTCCTATCATATTACAGCTCTGCTAATATATCATGTAGTCCTATCAGTCATGTCACAATTCTGGTAACATATCATGTCACATCTCTGATTTACAGTTTTGGTGATATATCACAGTCCTTTCATGCCACAGAGGTGCTTTAGAATTTGGTGTTAGTGCACATATGTGTGCCTTAATCCAATGGCACAGTAAATTGTGATTTAGTCAACACCTTTCCTTCCCCATGCCAAGAATGAGCTGGATAATCATTTCTAAAGCTGGGTAACCAGACTGTCTTTGGGCGGACTTAAACCACTGACCTCTGCCTGAAAGACAACTGCACTAACCACTATGCCATTCAGCATAACTATAATTTTTTTTTTTTAACTTAAATCTTTCAGGAGTCAAATTAGAGCAGTGCATACGCAAATGATGGCACCAAAACATAAGTAGTCATATATATCTTACTAGTATTGTATTGTGGTCAGTCAGTCGGTCATTTGCATGTCCCTTGCGGAACTTTGCTTACCTAACAGCTCTCCTGTAGGCCTCTCGGTTGTAAGCAAGATGCCCTGCTGTTGATGCATCCATTTGCAGATTATCAATGATGTCTTGCAACCATCTTTGCTTTGGTCTTCCTCTCTTTCTTTTTCCCATTATGTATCCTTCCAAGATGGTCTTCTCTAGAATATCATGACGTTTAATGTATCCAAAATATTTAAGTTTTCTCTCTTTAATCCTCTTTACTAGCCAGCCTTCTTCAATATTAAGTTCTTGTAGTATGGATTTATTTGTTCATTTTTGTACATTTTGGTAGAACCTCAGAAATGGCAAGTCATAACTCTTCACCTCTTCAGCTGAGTTCAAGTCAAGTCTCTGAGTTCAAGTCAAGTCTCTGAGTTCAAGTCAAGTCTCTGAGTTCAAGTCAAGTCTCTGAGTTCAAGTCAAATATCTGAGTTCAAGTCAAGTCTCTGAGTTCAAGTCAAGTCTCTGAGTTCAAGTCAAATATCTGAGTTCAAGTCAAGTCTCTGAGTTCGTCAAATATCTGAGTTCAAGTCAAGTCTCTGAGTTCAAGTCAAGTCTCTGAGTTCAAGTCAAGTCTCTGAGTACAAGTCAAATATCTGAGTTCAGGTCAAGTCTTTACAGTGGCTAGTGATCTGAATCATCAGCTCCACAGAAACCAGGACAAGAATCCCCCGTCAATTTCCAGACAGAAAATAAAAAGTATTCTAGTTGAAATGGAAGGTTACCTGCTTCCAATAAAGGGAAAGTTAAAGGAAAGTTATAATGTAGAGCTTCTCTCTGAGCTTTCATCTTCTTCATGTTTTCTCTACACTTGTCAATCAACTGTTTAATCTCATTGATCTGATGGGCCAATTCAGAACATGCCTTCCTCTTGGTTGTCAGCATTTCTAGAAGATGAAGAAACAGGATCAAAGTTTATATCATATATATCATAGCCAACATTTTTCTTCTTCTTTGTATGTGTTGTCTGTCTATACCTGCAGTCCTGTCTCTTGGATAAATTTCAGTTTTTCGTAATTCATGGATGCAACCACAAAGCTTATCTTCTTTAGTGGTTTCACTGGGCCAGTAATTACTTCTCAGACAGCCACAACCTGTAGTTGGTGCAGTTTTGAAGGATATGTTCCATGGTTTGGGGCACCTGGGCACATGAACAAAGAGTAGTAGTACCATAACATTTTTCTAAATTTAGATAATACAGCTGTGCTATAAAGGTGTGCTGAAATCTTTCTGAACATGGAGGAACATCCATTGTCTGGAGGAACATCCATTATCTGGAGGAACATCCATTATCTGGAGGAACATCCATGATCTCATGATACACTATTATGATTAATGGTAAGAATATAACTTTACTGCAAAATTCAAAACCAAGTCACTGTTCATTAACTGCTGATCTCTAGCACTTGAAACATTCCTGTCCTAATGTACATTATCTGTTTTCTTTCCTTTCTCACTGTAACTATGTGTTTTATGAAAACATATTTATGTTCTTTTGTCACATAATAAAGATCACATTTACTGTTATTCTATTCTTTACAATTTTACTACAGTGGCCCTGTGTATGTTTGTGTACAAAGTTTTCCCATTATTTTCCATTACTCATGAGCTCTTTTACCTCAAATGCGGTAAAACATTTTTGTATGGCCAACCATGATATTCAAAAGAGTCTAATTTCAGAAATTAGACTCTTTTGAAAACAAATGCATAAGGAAAATACTCGGCATCAAGTGGAATGAATTCAAGAACAATGCAGAGATAAGACAGATGACTGAACAACAACCAGTCTCATGTGTGATCAGGAAAAGGAGATGGACATATGTTGGTCACTTGATGAGAAGAAATGATCAGAGAATCCCAAAACAAGCTATCAAGTGGAACACAAAAGGCCAAAGAAAAAGAGGCAGACCGGGTGAAACTCTAAAGAGGACATTGTTAAGAGAGGCCAAATTAACAGGCATAAATCCTTTGATGAGGTTGAAAGACTCGCCGAGGACAGGAAAAATTGGCGAACTACTTTGCAAGCCCTATGTGACGTCTAACGGCACAGGAAGGATATAAGATATATATAAGAACCATGATATTACGTGTAATGATGTGTGTGGAAGATCACATCAGAGAAGCACCCTGATCCTCTTACTTGAGTACTTTTTGGGTATGTAATCTATTAATTTTGATAACAGGATTGAAACTGATCTCCTGTATAATAAATCACCGGCTTGTAAGTTGTCAGTTTTCATTACTTTCTTCGAGCTGACAAAAAAAAAACTAAAAAAAAAACTAAAAAAAATCACTCATGTTACTTCCTTTGTTCCTCAGTGTCTCATCTCTCTGCTGTATTTGTAGAGACTCCAACTTCCTTTTAAATTCTATTCCACTGCTGTAATGCAGCTTTGGAAACATAAAAAGGCTAAAGGCTACTGTAACAATAGAAATTAATGACTACACAAATAATAAATGGAAATACCAGAGACTTTTACCTTTAGCCTCAATCAACTTTTGATTAGTTGGATGTCCTGCTGTTGACTTGAATTCTTCAAATGCTGAACCTCTAGGTGGTGGTGTACTGAAACTAATAGTAGAACTTTCTGAGTAAATTAATGCATAAATGGTGAACTTAAACCAAGAGTAGGATGATCTGAGTAAGTTAATGTTGTAGGGCTGCCTGAGTAAGTTAATGTTGCAGGGCTGTCTGAGTAAGTTAATGTTGTAGGGCTGCCTGAGTAAGTTAATGTTGTAGGGCTGCCTGAGTAAGTTAATGTTGTAGGGCTGCCTGAGTAAGTTAATGTTGCAGGGCTGTCTGAGTAAGTTAATGTTGCAGGGCTGTCTGAGTAAGTTAATGCTGTAGGGCTGTCTGAGTAAGTTAATGTTGCAGGGCTGTCTGAGTAAATTAATGTTGTAGGACTGTCTGAGTAAGTTAATGCTGTAGGACTGTCTGATTAAGCATTGAAGATGTGTGTCATACTTTTATAAAAGCATTTAAGATTGTGTCATACTTTTATAAAAGTTCACAAGTTTGTTGAAAAAAAAAGGAGAAAAAGAAATTTAGAAAAGCAATAAAACCAATCAAAGTTTTGGTAAAATCCTTCTTTGGAAACAAATAAAATAAAACATAAACATATAAATTGTGTTAAAATACAAGGGAAAGTAAAAAAGTAACCTTAATTTTGCTGTTTCCAAAAAAAAAATTCTAAATCAAGAAGTAGACAGCTTGTAGTACAGATATGTTATGGAATCCTTCCCTAGATATATGTTAGTTATGCCATTCCTCCGTAGATATATGTTATGCCATCCTTTCCTAGATATATGTTATGCCATCCCTCCCTAGATATATGTTATGTCATCCTTCCCTAGATATATGTTATGCCATCCCTCCCTAGATATATGTTATGCTATCCCTCCCTAGATATATGTTATGCCATCCCTCCCTAGATATATGTTATGCCATCCCTCCCTAGATATATGTTATATCATCCTTTCCTAGATATATGTTATGCCACCCCTCCCTAGATATATGTTATGTCATCCTTCCCTAGATATATGTTATTTATGCCATTCCTCCCTAGATATATGTTATGTCATCCTTCCCTAGATATATGTTATGTCATCCCTCCCTAGATATATGTTATGCCATCCTTTCCTAGATATATGTTATGCCATCCCTCCCTAGATATATGTTATGTCATCCTTCCCTAGATATATGTTATGCCATCCCTCCCTAGATATATGTTATGCTATCCCTCCCTAGATATATGTTATGCCATCCCTCCCTAGATATATGTTATGCCATCCCTCCCTAGATATATGTTATATCATCCTTTCCTAGATATATGTTATGCCATCCCTCCCTAGATATATGTTATGCCACCCCTCCCTAGATATATGTTATGTCATCCTTCCCTAGATATATGTTATTTATGCCATTCCTCCCTAGATATATGTTATGTCATCCTTCCCTAGATATATGTTATGTCATCCTTCCCTAGATATATGTTATGTCATCCCTCCCTAGATATATGTTATGCCATCCCTCCCTAGATACATGTTATGCCATCCTTCCCTAGATATATGTTATGTCATCCCTCCCTAGATATATGTTATATCATCCCTTCCTAGATATATGTTATGCCACCCTCCCTAGATATATGTTATGCCATCCCTCCCTAGATATATGTTATGTCATCCTTCCCTAGATATATGGTTATGCCATCCCTCCCTAGATATATATTATGCCATCCTTCCCTAGATATATGTTATGTCATCCTTCCCTAGACATATGTTATTTATGCCATTCCTCCCTAGATATATGTTATGCCATCCTTCCCTAGATATATGTTATGCCATCCCTCCCTAGATATATGTTATGCCATCCCTCCCTAGATATATATTATGCCATCCTTCCCTAGATATATGTGATGTGCCATCCCTCCCTAGATATATGTTATGTGCCATCCTTCCCTAGATATATGTTATGCCATCCTTCCCTAGATATATGTTATGTCATCCCTCCCTAGATATATGTTATGTGCCATCCTTCCCTAGATAATGTTATGCCATCCTTCCCTAGATATATGTTATGTCATCCCTCCCTAGATATATGTTATATCATCCCTTCCTAGATATATGTTATGCCACCCCTCCCTAGATATATGTTATGCCATCCCTCCCTAGATATATGTTATGCCATCCTTCCCTAGATATATGGTTATGCCATCCCTCCCTAGATATATGTTATGCCATCCCTCCCTAGATATATATTATGCCATCCTTCCCTAGATATATGTGATGTGCCATCCCTCCCTAGATATATGTTATGTGCCATCCTTCCCTAGATATATGTTATGCCATCCCTCCCTAGATATATATTATGCCATCCTTCCCTAGATATATGTTATGTGCCATCCTTCCCTAGATATATATTATGCCATTCCTCCCTAGATATATATTATGTCATCCTTCCCTAGATATATGGTATATCATCCTTCCCTAGATATATGGTATGCCATCCTTCCTTAGATATATGGTATGTCATCCTTCCATAGAAAAATGTGTGGGGAGATTGATCAGCCATTTTGGAAATGTGATGTCAGCAGACCAGATCAAAGTGGCCAGTCCTTTGGAAGCATGCATGAGAGAGAGAAAGAACACAGTTATTTGTTTGTTACACAAAGAAGATGAGAAACCTGCATGACATTAATCGCAGAATGAACAGGCGGCATGGGGACCTGCATGTGTTCCTTCAGCAGGTATATCTATGGCATAGGAAGTTTACAAGGGCATCAAATTTGGTAGACGCTGCTTGTTCTGGCTAGACACACACTGGGAACAGGCATGAAGTGGAACAAGTGATACGGAACGTGGAACATGTGATAGGGAACACTGGTGGGGAACAGTTCTTGAGGTGGCTGGAGAACGGAAGATTAGTCATGGCTTGGCACACTACATCATTCATGAAGTGCTGCAGCACCAAAAAGCCTCTGCCAAGTTGGTACCAAAACAATTCACCTCCAATCTGAAAGAACATCACTGGAATGATTGTGAAGCTATTTTATGATGCTCTGTAGCTGAAACAGATGACATATGGTTGTCATTGGAATGATTGTGAAGCTATTTTATGATGCTCTGAAGCTGAAGGAGATGACATATAGTTGTCACTGGAATGATTATGAAGCTATTTTATGATGCTCTGTAGCTGAAATAGATGACATATGGTTGTCACTGGAATGATTGTGAAGCTATTTTATGATACTCTGAAGCTGAAACAGACGACATGCCCAGAGAAACCACCATCATCAGTGATGTATGCTGTAATCTGCTTGAGAACCACATGAAACCTTTCACCAGGTCAAAATGTCATGGTCTGCTCATTTCTGGTGTATTGTTAAAGCATGATAATATATGGCCTCACATATTATTTATGTACAACAGCTCAATAAATTATAAATTTATGTTTGGAGTGTCCTCAACATCCATCATATTCACCCAACCTTGCACTATGTGATTACCACGTTGCAGTGCTTGGATGCCTCAAGGAGGCACTAGGTGGGAAAAGTTCAATATGAATTAAGAGGCCATGCATAGTCAGCCGCAAGGTCAGTCAGAAGATTTTCATTCTCAAGGAATTCAGGCATTAGTGAAGTGGTGCAGACCTGCACTGAATGTAGTAAGGGCTATGCTGAAAAATGATAAGGAATTTATCATATTTTGACATTTTCATCATCATCGCCTTTCACTCCCTTGAAAGCATAGGCTCTCCAATCATACTTGTCATTGGAATTATTCTCTGCTTCTTTCCATGCGTATCCCTTGTCTCTGAGCACTGTCATAATTTCTCTTCTCCAGATAAGTCTAGGTCTTCCTCATTTTCTGTTTCCTTGAGGATTCCATGTCAGTGCCCGTCTTGCCATGCAGGCGTCAGGTTCATTTTAACATTTTACTCAAATTTTTAAAAAATAAGAAGGCTATGTTTTGACTAAGTAATGTACTAAGTGTACTACTCTATGGAAGTGAATGCAGGAAAATCACCAAAACTATAGAAAACAAGTTGAATTCTTTCCAGACTAAATGTTTATGAAGAATTAGAAAAATATTTTGGCCAAACACAATAAGAAATAATATCTTGTTGGCAGAAATGCAGATGAAGCCACTGACAGCAATTATTGAGGAAAGATGCTGGCGATGGTTTGGACATGTGCTTCAAATGACTGATAACTCACTACCAAAAACAGCACTAAGATGGACACCACAGGGGAACAGAAGTAAGGGTAGACCAAAAGAGACATGGAGAAGAACAACAGAGGGGATGATGAGCAATAGAGGGCTCACCTGGCCAAGAGCAGAAAAAAGGTAAAGGACAGGTATTCGTGGAAACCCTTGCAGAAGCCCCATGTGACCTGGGCACTTAAGGCTCAGAGAGAGAGAGATGTTTTGGCTCACCCTCATTGTTACAGAAACTTCTGATTACATAAAAGTGTTTTTATAAATCTGGTAACAATATTTACTGTTAACAAAAGTAGTATTATCATCAATATACTAACATTAGTATACTGTCCAAAAAAAGAAACGCATAACTACTGATGACCTAATTTTAGCCATAACTTTGATATTCTATAGCTTTTTAAATTGAATGAATATAATTTTCAAATTGTATACAATAATACTTAAGGGATTAAACACTCACTTGACAGTTTCTTGCATCTGTGTGACAAGAATTTGTTAGTTCCAGGGGTTCTCAAGTTAGTATGGTGTGTGGCCTCCGCTTGCATCGATCAGCGACTGGCATCTCCTGGGCATAGATGCGATCAGATGTCTGATGTGCGCCTGTGGGATGGCTGCCCACTCTTCCTGGAGTGCCTGCCACAGATCGCAATGACTGGCTGGAGAAACGTTTCAGCGACAAACACTTCTTTGCAGCTCATCCCATAAATGCTTGATCGAATTCATGTCTGGAGACAGGGAAGGGTGAGAATAATGTTGGCAGTCAGGAACTGTGTGGTGAACCATGCAGAACAGAGTTTGGCATTGTCCTGTTGAAACACAGACCTTTGTGCAGCCAAAAATGGAAGGACATGGGGTCCAAGAATTTCACTGACGTATCATTGCGCATTCAAGCCTCCTTCAATCTGCACCAATGGACTCCTTCTGTTGAAATTGATCATTCCCCATACCATTACAACTCCACCACCATGTGGCGGAGCTTTATCAATGCAATTTTGGGCAAAACATTCATTTGGCATATGGCAGACCCTTCTCCACATATCATGGCAGTGCAACAAAAAGGAAGATTCATCACTAAACCAGACACATCTCCAATGATTGTCAGTTGTCCAGGGACGATGCTGGTTGGCCCAAACAAGTCAATTTTGGTGATCGTGTCTCATTAAGACAGGACCTCGGTGAGGTCATCATGCCACCAGTCCAGCTTCATGCAGTCTATTCCAGACAGTTTGATCAGACACACGACATCCTGCAAGCAATGACTGTAAACATGTTTCTGAGGTGATGAACCAGAATAAAGCGATCATAAGCTGCTGTTGTCACCCTGGGTCGTCCACTGTGGTGCCGGTCTTCAGCTGAGCCAGTGGCTTGGAAACGGTGCCAAAGTTGACTGATGGTACTCTGCTGCACGTTTAAATGCCTGGCAACCTGACTCCGACTTTCACCTGCTTGCAGGCGACCAATAGCAATGTTTTGTAAATTTTGCGATAGACGTGCCATAATTGTCTGATTGAAAATTAACTGAATTTGTTTGTGTAACCTCATCCTTTTATAGGGTTTCATTTGCGTGGGAAGTGAGTTGTGCTCACCACAAAAATCACGATTTTTCCATAAACGCAACGTGAGTTATGGTAAAAGAAAAATGCGTGATTACAAGGGCGGCTACTATGTTCTGACTATACACGAGAATAGCAAAATTCACGCTAAATCATGGACCTGATATCTTGGTGACAATTTTTGGTTTGGTTTGAGATACCCAAGAAAAAAATGTTTGTCATAACATATAAAAAAATGAAGCTTATATAAGCTATGCGCTTCTTTTTTTGGGCAGTATATAATCATGTTAACAAAAAGTAAACCATCAAATGTTACCTGAAAATTTCAGACACACAGGAACAACCCTAGAACTGATCTTGTGATGAAATAAAACAAATTGCTTACATTCTTTCCTGTGGAGTTTGTCTGTCTTGAAAACTGGCCACTGTAAGTTCGCTGAGCTTCTTACTATCACACACAGAATAATAACATTCACATTTGTGAATATGGCCAATCCGTGATTTGTAAAATATAAATGTACAAAGCTGATTTAAATAAACTTCATGCAAATAAGGATTTCTACACACAATATCTGCTGGCTGCATGTTCCAAATTTATGGCACAACCACGTTTTCAAATTTTTGAACTCTTAACCTACCAGACAGCATCTATGAAGCACGAACATTGTTTTGTAACATGATTAGGGCACTAACAAATGATTTAGACTTAGGTATAGTTTGTAACCATAGATGAATGCACTGCCCAGATTATACCTCAGCATGTTTGATGCACACATACCCATGGGCAGTGCACCACTGCCAGTATTCTTTTGGGGAAACCGCATGCCCATTGATGGACAGCCTCTTGCAATTCTTCATCGTATTTGAATCTTTGGCCTCTAAGTAGCTTTTTCATAGCATCAAACAGTGCACAGTCATTAGGAACAAGGTCAGGAGAATATGGTGGATGTGGCAACACCATAAATCCCAAGGACTCCAGTTCCCCAACAATTTCATGGCTCATGGCAAATGGATGCAGCAGCGGCAGGCCATCTTGCTCACAATCGAGAGGCCTACAGGAGTGCTGTTTGGGAGGTAAAGTTCCGCAAGGGACATGCAAATGAATGAATGAATGAATGTATGGTCGCGCATTGTCATTCAGGAGGAACACATGATGGGGCCAACTTCCCTCCTTCCAAAGAAACCATGCAGTCCACCTCTGTTCCTGATAGTCAGCCTCTATCTTGTTGTTTGCATGTGGATGAGGGCTGGTGGGAAAATGACACACTAATGCTTCCTGTTGGCTTGCCTGGCCATGCTTTGATGACATATATACATATACACATACATATGTCCTTAATTGACATATATTTTAATTTCTCTAGCAACAAGCACAACTAGAAAAATGATGCATGTCTAAATCATTTGTTACAGCCCCTCATAAAAAAGTCTTGACCATACTTTTTTTTTAATTGGAAAATGATACAATATCTATTTTTAGTGTTTATGACAGTTTAAAACTACAAACTCCCAACATTGTAACAAAAGACTAGTTTTTAAGAAAAAAAGAATTCTGAAAAGCTATGTGAAGGACTCATGGTAGGTTGAGAGTTAATGTTGACATGTAATCCTCCAAATATATGAATTTTATTTCTACAAAAATATCCTGGGAAATTGTTGGATGAAAGGCTGCAGCACCCGATGGTCAAACAGTAACTTGGAGACTCAAAATTCCTACTTAGGGCAACACTATTTTAACTCTTTGTCTATTTTGGCACGCGTCCTGCGTGGCTGTATCCTGTTAAGTGCTACGAATAGTCGCGCAGCGCGATGATGGTTTGTAGCTCTTTAATTTTGAAAATAATCAAAGTATATATAATGAGGAATGTTAGAGAAGATGTAGACAAAGAATATTACGATGCCATAACAGTTGGAGGTTATGAAATACCAGAGATTAGATATGCTGATGACACAGTATTGCTGTCCACAACACAAGAAGGAATGGAAAAACTAATTATGTCAGTCCGCAAGAACAGCGAAGAGCAGAACCTCTCTCTTAATGCAAAGAAAACTAAAGTGATGACAACTGACAAAACAAACAAGGCAACTGAAATATGTATCAATGAGGAAAAACTGGAAGAAGTGGAGAGTTTTGAATATCTTGGATCACTACTAACTAATAATGGAGATACAATGAGGGAAATTAAAAGGAGGACATCTATTGCTCTTCAGAAAGTAAAACAAATAAAGAATCTGTGGAGAGGAGCAGACAGAACCACAAAAATAAGATTTTTAAGGGCATGCATCTTTCCTATCGCAACATATGCCTGTGAGACCTGGACACTTAACAAAACAGCTGAGAAGCACATAAATGCCTTTGAATGTAAATGCTATAGAAGAGTTCTCCAAATATCGTGGACACAAAAAAGAACAAATATATCTATACTACAAGAGCTTAATATTGAAGAAGGCTGGCTAGTAAAGAGGATTAAAGAGAGAAAACTTAAATATTTTGGCCACATTAAACGTCATGATAATTTAGAGAAGACCGTATTGGAAGGATACATAATGGGAAAAAGAAAAAGAGGAAGACCGAAACGAAGATGGCTGCAAGACATCGTTGATGATCTGGAAATGGATGCAGCAGCAGCAGGCCATCTTGCTCACAACCGAGAGGCCTACAGGAGTGCTGTTTGGGAGGCAAAGTTCCGCAAGGGACATGCAAAGGAATGAATGAAATCAAAGTATCTTAAAACCAGCAGTTGACTTCCTTCCGGCCTCGTGGTAATTGAACTAAGAGAGCATTGAAAGAGAGATTCTGTCTTTATTTAAAGCGAGTTTTTCAAAGTTTATCGTTGCTAGGCCTTTGTTTAACAAAAAATATGGCTTCCAGTGCTAGTTTCTTTCATCCAGAGCAGCATATTTCTGCATTACAAGCTCAGAATTTAATTTAAAAATGTCTAGACTGTGGTGTAGAGAATGCAGTAGTAGAGATTGTGAATTTTCACCCCTGTGGCGCTGATTCAAAGGATCTATTGCTTTTTTTTTTGGTCCAGCAGCAAAATGTGTTAGAAGGGTAGCTGGTGATACTACTTCTCAGCTTTTTGCTAGTACTAGCTGTAATATCACAATAAGTAATGCTGGAGATTGTGTAATTTAAAAAATTAAATGTTGTAGAATGCTTCAAATTAAAAAAAAAACCAAAAACCAAAACACAATGGCCTGTTTTCTGGTAAATATTAGTCAACGACCGCCCACTTGTTTTCATGTAAATATTACCTACCCACTTGGTGTTTTTAGTTTGCTGTGAATGCTTAACTAGTGCATATTTTCATGTAAATTTTATAAGATATGTTAAAGAACAGATGTTTGTGTACATTTTTATTCATTATGGAATTATATGACCAACTACAGTGGATTAACTTGATGGGTAAGTGACAAAAAATTTATTTTATTCCTTCATTTTCCATTCTCTCTTCTCAGTTCTTAGCTCTTTTTTTTTTGGTTGTATACTAACAAAATGTAAAAAATTTTATTTGAAAAACAAAATACATTTTTTTCTTCTTCAAAATAAGGTATAATACTTCATACTACAGATCAGATTATGCCTTTGTCATTCTTTTAAATGTGACAACCATCCCATTTCACATTGTGAAATTTACCCCCCTTGGTCTTTTGAGGGAAACACCCCCAGCAGACAAAGAGTTAAATGAAGAATTATAGACACTGATTGTAGTTACAGTATGATCTAAGTGGATTATGCTGTACATCCAGAAGAACTGGAACCACATATAGACAAGACGAGGACTGCAGTAAAACTGGTACCATAGTCAGACATGTATAATGCAGTTTTACAAACAAAAAAAAACAAAAAAGAAGGTGAGAAGGAATAGCAAAATAGGCAATTACAAAAAAGTGTAAAATAAACAACAACAATCCAATATTTCAGCAATATGGCTTCATCAAGGATGATGAAATTTATGAAACAATAAACATTTGTTTCATGTCAAGGATCTTTTCCAGATAAGTGGTATTTTTGTGTGAATGATATCACAGAAAGTAGATACAGATATAAGAAAATAAAAAAAAAATGCATAGGTTATTCAGCCCAGAAAAAAATGTATGTTTGAATATTGTTCAAAGCTTTACAAGGACAAGAGAATTTCAACTAAAATGATATTTGCACTGATTTAAAAATATCTGTTACTAACAAGATCTGCCTTTCATTCCTGTCTAATCCACCTCTTTTATTCATCTTTTTGAGAGCCTTCTTAGATTTTTGCATTTCAACAGGGGTACTGTCATCGACAGGCTTTGGCGTGCTTGCGTGCTCAGAAGCTGCCTGATGAGGAAAACATGTAGTGTGAACCAGTTCATTAACTCTTAAGCTGCCAAAACAACATTCATGACATACACAACTCTTTCTAATCAAAAACCATGTATGCCATGTTTTCTCAGGAAATGATGTCATGCCTATTTTTAAGGTTTAGTGCTTACAGTAGTACATAAATTTACAAATTTCAAACTACAAAACAATACTAAATAACAGCAGTTATTTTACTTTAAACTCTGAAAATGATGTTTATAAAGCTCATGTTTGGTTAAGTGTTAATGATGATTAGCCTCATCAAAACCACAGGCACTGGTGACCATGCTTTAATATTTTGTATGCTTTTTTCATATTTCTATTTGGTTCCATCATCTTTTAATGTCTACATCATCCTCTCAGTTCACTCAGATATTTCTGTTTCTCATTTTTCCACAGGTGCTCCTCGTAACATGCTCAGCCCGGCCAACAGGGCAGAGATCACCTTGGTGGTGGAGCTTGCTTAAGAAGCAATGCACCTTTTCTGTTTTCTTCTTTAACCTCAGTCCAGGTTGGGGGAAAAATAGCCATCATAACCCATTCCTGATTTGACTTCATGCTTTTTTGCTTTGAAACTCTCACTGAATCAGCTGCAAAGAACATCCTGCTCACAGATCCTGGCAGAAAGAACAAGAACATATAAGAAACAAATAAAGGTGTAATTGGCCAGTTTGTAGGCTGGCTTCTCTTGACTGAACCAAGCAGTTTGTAGACTGGCTTCTCTTGACTGAACCAAGCAGTTTGTAGACTGGCTTCTCTTGATTGAACCAAGCAGTTTGTAGGTTGGCCTCTCTTGACTGAACCAAGCAGTTTTTAGGCTGGCTTTTCTTGGCTGAACCAAGCAGCTTGTAGGCTGGCTTCTCTTGAATGAACCAAGCAATTTGTAGGCTGGTTTCTTTCGATGTAGCCAGGTAGTCTGTAGGCTGTCTTCCCAAGATGCTGCCAAGTATTTAGCAGACCGCCTTCCATGAGTGTAGCCAGGTAGTTTATAGGCTGCCTTCTCTAGACAATAGATTGCAGAATAGTCCTGATGTTCTCTACTCAACTTAATGGTATAAATGAGTGCCTGGCACTTGTGTTGGTGAAACTTTCTCTAAGTGCAAAAGAAAATCAAAACAGAATCCAAGTAAACACAGTCAAACAGTATGAAGAAAAAAAAAACAAACAAACAAAACAAAATATCAGAATCACATATCTGGGAATGTGAACAAGCTGATAGTTAATAAAGAAGAAAAAGAGTGTGGAAGTACAGCTTCCCTTGAGAAACCAAACTACAGCTGACAAAAATATTACATATGTCCTCTCTGATTCTTCACTTTTATAAAGGAGCATTTTTATCATCTGTAGATAAAGAAAAAAAAGTAAATAAAGGAATTAAAATGGGTATTTACTTATAACAGATAAGAAAATAAATAAGCATTTATTCATTCATTCATTCCTTTGCATGTCCCTTGCGGAACTTTGCCTCCCAAACAGCACTCCTGTAGGCCTCTCGGTTGTGAGCAAGATGGCCTGCTGCTGCTGCATCCATTTCCAGATCATCAACGATGTCTTGCAGCCATCTTCGTTTCGGTCTTCCTCTCTTTCTTTTTCCCATTATGTATCCCTCCAATATGGTCTTCTCTAAATTACCATGACGTTTAATGTGGCCAAAATATTTAAGTTTTCTCTCTTTAATCCTCTTTACTAGCCAGCCTTCATCAATATTAAGCTCTTGCAGTATAGATATATTTGTTCGTTTTTGTGTCCACGATATTTGGAGAACTCTTCGAAAGCATTTATAGAAAGAAAAAATGTATGTATAATTTTCAACTTGAAAATGCATTTAGTTAAATGTTAAGTTTCTGTTGATTATTTATCTTTTTTTGTACTGTTCTGGGTTATCTAGCAGCTTATGCTGCAATGATTTTGATGCACAGATACCATGCCAAGTGATAAGTGAGCTACAGCTGCTGTCTTGAATTCCCATTATGGAATCAAGAAAACTCCACTATCTTGGACAACACATTCAGCACTACACAGCCAGGATGAAAGCAGTACTATGGCCTATTTTTTTCTGAGGCACCTTAAAGAGGTGGGTTAATGTCACAGCCAGCTCTAGTTTGCTGACAAGATGACATGACAAGCAGCACCACTATCCTTCCAGAACTGCAATTTCTTGCTCTAAGCAGATTTATTTCATGAAAGAAATTCTTTAAAGAAATATGAACTGAAATGAATTCTGCAATCATTAAAATGAAAAACGGTTTTTTTCCTTCAAATCTAAACAAAAAAATTAAGAATGAAAGAGAAATTAAGATAAGATTTCAAAGGGTTAATACAAAATGTTGAAAATTTTTGATGGAGAAATCAATACAAGACCTGAACAGATGCTGCAAATGGTTATTGGAGAAATCAATACAAGATTTAAAAGGGTTATTATAAGATGCTGTAAATTGCACTAGGCAGTGACTTCTTAGCTGACCATCATTTAACAACTTGGAAGGATAGATGAACAAAGAGTTAATGTGATCAAAGATGACTGTACAGCAGTAATTTCCAGTAGCTGTGACACAGAAGTTTAGGAGAGTTCATTTACTTTTAAAAGTAATTAAAACTGAAAATTTCACTTTTCATTGCAGTCAGACATGTGTGCCACAAACTAAAAATTCTTACAGAAGTGTGTCAAAAGTCCGAGAACAAAGAACAAAGAGAGAGCATAGCTAACAGTACCGTAAGCCACACCAAGATTCTATTCTTCCTGACTGGTGCTTTAGAAATGGTTTGTGTTATCTCAGGCAAGTCAGTGAGAGAGAAAGGATGATGGCTCTCAACTAGTGGTTCTTAGCCTTTTCTTGGATGTGGACTTGCTTTCCAATCAGAGAAGTGCTATAGGCCTGCTTTCAAGTCAGAAAATAGCTATGGACCTGTTTTCTAGTCACAGAATAGCTGTAGTGATGTTTTCCAGTCAGAGAATAGCTGTAGACCTGCTTTTCAGTCAGAGAATAGCTGTAGACCTGCTTTCCAGTCAGAGAATAGCTGCTTTTCAGTAAGAGAATAGTTGTATACCTGCTTTTCAGTAAGAGAATAGCTGTAGACCCCTCATTAAAGAATAAAGCTGTAAACAGAATCTCATGATGTATTTATTAATCTAGCCAATCCATTTGCTGGTCCACTGACCCTCCAAAATATTTCCATTGACCCTGGGACTAATCTGTTTATCTGGGAACTTACATGTCAATCAAAATTTAGAACTGTCACTCATACTTCTGATCAAGTCTGTCTTAAAATCAGCTCAGACTATTTGGCCCAAATATGGCTACATCAAACATCTAATAAAGACTGTAAACAAATTATACAGTGGCCTGAAAATACTTATTCAAAAGATTACGTATGATTCATGTTATGAAGCAGTTGAGAGTTCACCTGCTCAGCCTTTATGATTGACGAGTTAGACTGCATATCAACTAGCATATACTCTTTGTTTATAAGAGCTTCCGTCTCTTTGTACTTTTCACTGAAAAAAAAAAGATTATGATTGAAAATATATTTTATTTAAAGAAGTCAATGCTCTCAAGTAATCATTCAGGAGCAAGAAAAAATATGAACATTCCAAGCAGAGTGATTATACACAAACTAAAAAGTAAATATGCTAAGTGAACTAGATAATGATGTTAGTGAATTGGAGTTGAAAAGAAGTACATAATATCTTCAATGACTTCAAGAAGCTTATGACAGCATAGATAGGAGCAGGTTATGGAAAATTATGAAAGAATCTGAGATACTTAATAAATTAATCAATCTGACCAGAATATGTATGGAGGATGCACAAAATATAGTAATATATAAAGGAAGAAAGTCAGAACCCTGTAAGAACTGGTTTAACTCTTCCTGTGCCTTTCGTCGCTATAGCGTCGCTTCCAGTTTTCCGACATGGTACGTATCGTCATTATAGCGACACTTGGTTTCTTTCATTAAAAATCCAGTGTAACATTTAGATTGTACATATTTCATCTGTGTTTCCAGTGACACTTTTCAAAATAGTGAAAGAGTGCTTAGTTACGAGTGATGCTGAGCGAGAAAAAGGAAGAGAAACATGGAAAATTTTCAATTTTTGATAATGTAGATAGGGGTATGGACATGGCCTGTGACCACCCCACTGCTCTTGAATGTATCCCAAGTAGATCTAGACATATTAGATGACTGGAGAAGTAGATAGGAGGTTATTTCAGACATTAATTTAGCGAGAATGCAACATAGAATCACAGTATGAGATCGACAAGTAGATCTACACATCTCAGATGGGTAAGTAGCGCGAATCTAGACCTAGCCGATGGTGAGCTGGGCACAATCAGTGTCTAAAAACACCACATTACTTCTTTTTTCCTAAAAAACTCTGCATTTATGAAATCTTCATACATTTAGTTATATTATTAAACATAATAAGTATATGGAAGTACATGGAAATACTGTTTTCCATTCCATTTTATAACTATAGCCCCTACACAGATCAAGACCCACATTTTTATTCCAGTTCCAACTGAACATCTGCATTTTTTCCTGCAGCATGGGAAGAGTTAAAACAAGGTGATACCTTATCTCCATTACTATTTAACCTAGTACTAGAAAAGGTCATCAGGAAAGTGAAAGAAGAAACCAGTACAGAAGAACAAGCTAAAATACTAGGATACGCTGATGACATCGACCTGGTGGGGGAAACTATGCAAGAAGTCATCAATACCTGCATACACATGAGAGATGTAGCACTAAAAGTAGGCTTGACCATTAACCAAGATAAGACAAAGTATTTGAAGATATCAAGAGACCAGAGGCAGAATGATCCAGATTAAATAATGTTGGAGATATGATTATTAGGAGAGCAGAACATACAAATATCTAGGCACAACCTTCAACAGAAGCAACATAGTAAGCGAGGAAATTAAAAGCAGAGTACACAAAGGGAATAAAATATACTTCACCTTGGAAAACCTGTTAAAATCCAAAATCCTGTCCCAAAACACCAAAATAACGATCTACAAAACTATAATAAGACTAGCCGTCATTTATGGATCAGAAACGTGGAGTACAGAAAAGAAAGATGAACAACAATTGCAGATCTTTGAGAACAAGATCCTAAGAAGAATCTTTGGGCCAATAAAGGATACTAACAGTGGAGATTGGAGAGCTAGAAAGAACACTGAACTGAACAGCTTATTTAAATCCCAACGAATTATAAATGTCTTGAAACTGAACAGACTACACTGACTGGGGCATATATAAAGAGAGGAAGAGAACAGACAAACGAAAACGATGTATGCACAAGAGATGAGGGAAACAAGACCAATGGGTAGACCAAGACAGAGATGGAAAGACAACATAGAAGGGGATATAAAAGAAATTGGTGTCACCAACTGAAGAGAGAAGATTAGGGGTAGAGAGGAATGGAGGAGAACTTTATCTGCGCAATGAGCCTTAATGGTTCTGCAAGCTAAAGAAGCAGAAGAAGAAGAACTGGAGTTGGACATGAATTTACCCAATTCCTTTGTGATGCTCACAGAAATGGAGATTGATGTGCTCTGTCAATGGCTAGAGTCCCCCAACATGGTGGATCCTGTAGAAAAGCCTTCTGGCACCACCACATGTTTTAAGATGAACATGATGACTTTTCATCCGTGAAGCATCTGAGCTCACCAGCCAAAATATCACCAACAAACATGACATAATAACCCATGAGTTCTTGAAATAATTCAAGCAACTTACATCTTACATCTTTCATGTGCCACTAAACATCACATAGTGACCGCATGGCAGTTGCCATGATTTCCTGTCTTCAGCGAGTATCTCATCAAGGGATGTTATGCCCACTGAACTGGCCTCTCTTAACAATGTCCTCTTTAGAGTTTCACGTGGTTGGCCTCTTTTTCTTCAGCTGATTGTTCCACTTGATAGCTTGTTTGGGGATCCCCTGATTGTTTCTTCTCATCACATGATTGACACATGTCCATCTTCTTTTTCTGATAACCCATGAGACAAGTTGTTGTTTAATTCAAGCAACTGGTGGGATCTAAATCAGGCCCTTTCCGCAGAGTTATTCCACTTCCAATGTGATAAAGAAAGATGATTTCCCACACATGTAGAACATGTTTCAGTGTTGGAGAACATGGGCATGAATTGTGGATCTGACCTTCTGTGCAGAGAAAAATGAGTTCTGCATATTAAGACACACAAGTTGAAACATATTGATCAGGGTAACTGCATAATGGTGTAAATCAGAGGTCAGAAACCTTTTGTGTATGGGCCTAAAGCCAAGTGTATGAGTTGTTGATGCACTGCACTTATCTCTATAGCAATAACACATTTCAAAGAGATAAGACATGAGGGTAACAGTAATAACCATAACAGCACTATGAATAATACTTGTTTCACTGCTATCAAGGTTTGGCAACCTGTAGCCCATGGGCCACAAGTTGCTGACCCCTGGTGTAAGTACTGTCAAACTCACTGATAGAATTCCTTGAAGGCTTCAAAAGTAGTCTCAATCTGCTTCAGATTTATAGCCTGTGGAGTATTGAAAAATGAAAACTTCATTGATTTATAGTCTGTGGAGTATTGAAAAATGAAAACTTCAATGATTTATAGTCTGTGGAGTATTGAAAAATGAAAACTTCAATGATTTACAGTCTGTGGAGTATTGAAAAATGAAAACTTCATTGATTTATAGTCTGTGGAGTATTGAAAAATGAAAACTTCAATGATTTACAGTCTATGGAGTATTGAAAAATGAAAACTTCATTGATTTATGACCATTTGAAAACCATCAAACAGATTAGTCTGAGTCTGATAGTAGGCCAAGAGTTAAGTTTGAGTCTGATAGTAGGCCAAGAGTTAAGTCTGAGTCTGATAGTAGGCCAAGAGTTAAGTCTGAGTCTGATAGTAGGCCAAGAGTTAAGTCTGAGTCTGATAGTAGGCCAAGAGTTAAGTCTGAGTCTGATAGTAGGCCAAGAGTTAAGTCTGAGTCTGATAGTAGGCCAAGAGTTGTCTGAGTCTGATAGTAGGCCAAGAGTCAAATCTGACTCTGATAGTAAGCCAAGAGTTGTCTGAGTCTGATGGTAGGCAAGTATGGTTGGCCTACCACTTGACCCAGACTTAACTCTTGGCCTACCCTTAGACTCAGACTTAACTCTTGACCTACCATTAACCATTTGTATGGATTTGTTTACAAAAAAATACTAAAATCACTGAAGACCATCGAGTTTGTTTTGATGTTAATAATTTGAAATTTTAAACTACTTTCAAAGCTAAAAAAACAGACATAGAATCATATTCCAGGAAACCAAAAAAAAAAAACAGATTTTTCTCAAGAGAAATTTATTTTTTGATCTTGCATTAGGCTTGGAGATGACCACCGTCACCAATGTAGAAAATGACCACACAAACTTTACTCTCAAGTCTCCTTGTCAAACATTAAAATTTTATGGCATGTTAAGTCTAGAACCATGTCTCTAGGCAGAAGTCTCCAGGGTTTTTTTCTCGGCATCATCTCTCCCCTGCCAGTAGCTGCTGGCTGTGAAAGAGCCCCTACCACTAAGTCTGACACTGTGGATCTGCTAGACTAAACCACTAAGTCTGACACTGTGGATCTGCTAGACTAAACCACTAAGTCTGACACTGTGGATCTGCTAGACTAAACCACTAAGTCTGACACTGTAGATCTGCTAGAACTAACCACTAAGTCTGACATTGTGGATCTGCTAGACTAAACCACTAAGTCTGACATTGTGGATCTGCTAGAAATAACCACTAAGTCTGACATTGTGGATCTGCTAGAAATAACCACTAAGTCTGACATTGTGGATCTGCTAGAAATAACCACTAAGTCTGACATTGTGGATCTGCTAGAACTAACCACTAAGTCTGACATTGTGGATCTGCTAGACTAAACCACTAAGTCTGACATTGTGGATCTGCTAGACTAAACCACTAAGTCTGACATTGTGGATCTGCTAGACTAAACCACTAAGTCTGACATTGTGGATCTGCTAGAAATAACCACTAAGTCTGACACTGTGGATCTGCTAGAACTAACCACTAAGTCTGACATTGTGGATCTGCTAGAACTAACCACTAAGTCTGACATTGTGGATCTGCTAGACTAAACCACTAAGTCTGACACTGTGGATCTGCTAGACTAAACCACTAAGTCTGACATTGTGGATCTGCTAGAAATAACCACTAAGTCTGACATTGTGGATCTGCTAGAAATAACCACTAAGTCTGACATTGTGGATCTGCTAGAAATAACCACTAAGTCTGACACTGTGGATCTGCTAGAACTAACCACTAAGTCTGACATTGTGGATCTGCTAGAACTAACCACTAAGTCTGACATTGTGGATCTGCATGAACTAACCACTAAGTCTGACATTGTGGATCTGCTAGAACTAACCACTAAGTCTGACATTGTGGATCTGCTAGACTAAACCACTAAGTCTGACACTGTGGATCTGCTAGACTAAACCACTAAGTCTGACATTGTGGATCTGCTAGAAATAACCACTAAGTCTGACATTGTGGATCTGCTAGAACTAACCACTAAGTCTGACATTGTGGATCTGCATGAACTAACCACTAAGTCTGACACTGTGGATCTGCATGAACTAACCACTAAGTCTGACACTGTGGATCTGCTAAAAATAACCACTAAGTCTGAAACTGTAGATCTGCATGAACTAACCACTAAGTCTGACACTGTGGATCTGCATGAACTAACCACTAAGTCTGACACTGTGGATCTGCTAAAAATAACCACTAAGTCTGAAACTGTAGATCTGCTAGAACTAACCACTAAGTCTGACATTGTGGATCTGCTAGACTAAACCACTAAGTCTGACACTGTGGATCTGCATGAACTAACCACTAAGTCTGACACTGTGGATCTGCTAAAAATAACCACTAAGTCTGAAACTGTAGATCTGCATGAACTAACCACTAAGTCTGACACTGTGGATCTGCATGAAATAACCACTAAGTCTGACACTGTGGATCTGCTAGAACTAACCACTAAGTCTGACATTGTGGATCTGCTAGAACTAACCACTAAGTCTGACATTGTGGATCTGCTAGACTAAACCACTAAGTCTGACACTGTGGATCTGCTAGACTAAACCACTAAGTCTGACATTGTGGATCTGCTAGAAATAACCACTAAGTCTGACATTGTGGATCTGCTAGAAATAACCACTAAGTCTGACATTGTGGATCTGCTAGAAATAACCACTAAGTCTGACACTGTGGATCTGCTAGAACTAACCACTAAGTCTGACATTGTGGATCTGCTAGAACTAACCACTAAGTCTGACATTGTGGATCTGCATGAACTAACCACTAAGTCTGACATTGTGGATCTGCTAGAACTAACCACTAAGTCTGACATTGTGGATCTGCTAGACTAAACCACTAAGTCTGACACTGTGGATCTGCTAGACTAAACCACTAAGTCTGACATTGTGGATCTGCTAGAAATAACCACTAAGTCTGACATTGTGGATCTGCTAGAACTAACCACTAAGTCTGACATTGTGGATCTGCATGAACTAACCACTAAGTCTGACACTGTGGATCTGCATGAACTAACCACTAAGTCTGACACTGTGGATCTGCTAAAAATAACCACTAAGTCTGAAACTGTAGATCTGCATGAACTAACCACTAAGTCTGACACTGTGGATCTGCATGAACTAACCACTAAGTCTGACACTGTGGATCTGCTAAAAATAACCACTAAGTCTGAAACTGTAGATCTGCTAGAACTAACCACTAAGTCTGACATTGTGGATCTGCTAGACTAAACCACTAAGTCTGACACTGTGGATCTGCATGAACTAACCACTAAGTCTGACACTGTGGATCTGCTAAAAATAACCACTAAGTCTGAAACTGTAGATCTGCATGAACTAACCACTAAGTCTGACACTGTGGATCTGCATGAACTAACCACTAAGTCTGACACTGTGGATCTGCTAAAAATAACCACTAAGTCTGAAACTGTAGATCTGCTAGAACTAACCACTAAGTCTGACATTGTGGATCTGCTAGACTAAACCACTAAGTCTGACACTGTGGATCTGCATGAACTAACCACTAAGTCTGACACTGTGGATCTGCTAAAAATAACCACTAAGTCTGAAACTGTAGATCTGCATGAACTAACCACTAAGTCTGACACTGTGGATCTGCATGAACTAACCACTAAGTCTGACACTGTGGATCTGCTAAAAATAACCATGCTTGTAAAACTTTTTTTTGGTGTGATTTTGGACTCCAGTCCTGTGTGGACACTTATGCAGGATAAATGGACTCAAACAGGTGACCCACAAGCCTGTAGTAACTAATCCTTATCTACTCAGAGATTATACTGAGAAGCCTGTAGTAACTAATCCTTATCTACTCAGAGATTATACTGAGAAGCCTGTAGTAACTAATCCTTATCTACTCAGAGATTATACTGAGAAACCTGTAGTAACTAATCCTTATCTATTCAGAGATTATACTGAGAAACCTGTAGTAACTAATCCTTATCTATTCAGAGGTTATACTGAGAAACCTGTAGTAACTAATCCTTATCTATTCAGAGGTTATACTGAGAAGCCTGTAGTAACTAATCCTTATCTACTCAGAGATTATACTGAGAAGCCTGTAGTAACTAATCCTTATCTACTCAGAGATTATACTGAGAAACCTGCAGTAACTAATCCTTATCTACTCAGAGATTATACTGAGAAACCTGTAGTAACTAATCCTTATCTACTCAGAGATTATACTGAGAAACCTGTAGTAACTAATCCTTATCTACTCAGAGATTATACTGAGAAACCTGTAGTAACTAATCCTTATCTACTCAGAGATTATACTGAGAAACCTGTAGTAACTAATCCTTATCTACTCAGAGATTATACTGAGAAACCTGTACAGTTTAATCTGGCTCACTATCAGTCTTCTTCTGTGTCTTCTTTCTTTCTATGCTCAAGACAAAGAGGCCAGCAACCACTATTAATCCCACTGTCACTAGGAGGATGTCATGCAAGTCCCACAGTTTTATATCCATGCTCTCTCCCTGGTGACAGGTTAGGGCTCTTAAGTCTATCTAGAGCAATGGTTCTCAATCTAGGGTACCAGATGGGTCCACAGAAAGATTTTTGAGGGTCCATGGACCAGTAAATGAATTAGCTTGATTTTAAAAAAAATCTTAGCAATATCTGCATTCTTTTTATTGCTTTATTCTTAATGAGAGGCTCACATCTATTCTCAACGAGGGGCTAACATCTGTTCTCTCTGAAAGTAGGTTCATGCCCAAAAAAAGGTTAGAACCACTGGAAACAATATATAAGCAAAAATGCCAAGGACACTAAAGCAAGAAGATGATGATGGTACAGGTGAACAGACAACATTAAGTCAGATGAGACCTAATTTGTACATGAGGACAGGAACCACGGAGAACTGGATATACATACAGGTCAGTCTCCACAAGGAGAATAGAAAAAAAGAGGATTCTGTAAACACATATGACTTATGAAAACCAAGACATAACTTTTTGTCTTTAGTTTAATATAAGGATCTGAACAAACATCTAGCACCATAATTTCCTAAGTCTGTTTATGGAACTGTAGCCTCAGCAGCCACAATGCAGAGCAAATTAAAGTAGGTTAGTGTGCCTGTGCATGTAGAGTGTTTTGCTTTGTCACTGGCCAGACTTAAGCTTATACACAACTGTTAGTTGCTGTAAGCAGAGATCTAAACCATGTCTCAAGGCATTTGGTAGCAATAATTACTCAATAGGTATTATATATATATCCATAATTTCCTAAGTCTGTTTATGGAACTGTAGCCTCAGCAGCCACAATGCAGAGCAAATTAAAGTAGGTTAGTGTGCCTGTGCATGTAGAGTGTTTTGCTTTGTCACTGGCCAGACTTAAGCTTATACACAACTGTTAGTTGCTGTAAGCAGAGATCTAAACCATGTCTCAAGGCATTTGGTAGCAATAATTACTCAATAGGTATTATATATATATATTTTTTTTTTTTTGGTGGGGGGGGGGGTAAAAATGTTGATGCTGCTCTCTGTAGATAGTTACATTTTATCTGAGAAAATTAACATGACATTTTCCTTTCTTTTCCATCATAATTTTTTAATAGGTTACAGTTTTCAACACAAAAGTTGTTCTCTATTGTATCCACCTTTCATGCTATTTATTAAATTACTCACTTTCATCCAACTGATCTATGCAGTTTGTCTTTCAATCATTTGCATTCTACTCACCTCTAATTCATTTAGATCACCCTGCAGGTACCTCCATACCTGATTTCTAATTTCAAATTTCCGCACTTCAAACAGGTCACTCTGACATGCCATATGCCGATCTGTCTATCAAAACAGATAAAACATTTTGTAAAGTGCCACTAAATGTGTGAATTAAAAAAAAAAAAGTATACAAATATTTTATCCTACTGTTTGAAATCACAACCTTATAGTTTCCAAATACTTAAAGTCATATTATACATCATAATCCTGTAAACACACCTCAGCTACCCATTAGAAGACTTTATATATCTAATGCTACATATATTCCCTCACTAACAGCTTTTGGGTATAAGTATAGAAAACTAAATATTTAATACACACACAGAACCACTGCAGTAAAGTTGTGATAACAAAATGTTAGACTGAAAGAAAAAAAAAGATTTGAGATAGTGCCACTTTCTTCTTATTTTTCTTTTTCTCAGCTTGTATGTGCTTTATGAGGTTAAGCATACAACACTGTGCTTTATGAGGCTAAACATACAACACTGTGCTTTATGAGGCTAAACATACAACACTGTGCTTTATGAGGCTAAGTATACAACACTGTGCTTTATGAGGCTAAGCATATAACACTGTACTTTATGAAGCTAAGCATACAACACTGTGCTTTATGAAGCTAAGCATACAACACTGTACTTTATGAAGCTAAGCATACAACACTGTGCTTTATGAGGTTAAGAATACAATACTGTACTTTATGAGGTTAAGAATACAACACTGTGCTTTATGAGGTTAAGAATACAACACTGTGCTTTATGAGGTTAAGTATACAACACTGTGCTTTATGAGGCTAAGTATATAACACTGTGCTTTATAAGGCTAAGCATACAACACTGTGCTTTATGAGGTTAAGAATACAATACTGTGCTTTATGAGGTTAAGAATACAATACTGTGCTTTATGAGGTTAAGAATACAATACTGTGCTTTATGAGGTTAAGAATACAACACTGCTTTATGAGGCCAAGCATACAACACTGCTTTATGAGGCTAAGTATATAACACTGTGCTTTATGAGGCTAAGAATACAACACTGTGCTTTATAAGGCTAAGTATACAACACTGTGCTTTATAAGTCTAAGCATACAACACTGTGCTTTATAAGTCTAAGCATACAACACTGTGCTTTATGAGACTAAGCATACAACATTGTGCTTTATAAGTCTAAGCATACAACACTGTGCTTTATGAGGCTAAGCATACAACATTGTGCTTTATGAGGTTAAGCATACAACATTGTGCTTTTATCCATGTTGCAGTAATCCCCTCCCAACTCTAAGATCAGCTTCAAAGGAAGAACGAGGTCCTTATGTTCAGAAATCTGGCAAAGCTGCAGGAGATGACGAAGGTGAGTGCAGAAGAATCTTGACACAAATTTTCACAAACAGGAAACAACAAGGCTTTCACGCAGCAAAGCATCAGAGCACAATATTGTATGGTTAGACCTTGGGAAAAAAAATAAACAAAGCACTTTTTAGAAATAAGAGAAAGAAAAATGACATGAGAACTACCTGAGACCCCAACCATGGACTCTGGTAGGATGAGCAACCGTTTAGCCATGAGAGAATAGTACATTAATCAACTTAACCATTTAGCAGCCCACCTTCACCTGCCTCTAACACTGGAAATGGATTAGCCATGTGCTCTGAGAAGACCCTAGCAAGACCACTAAACAGTCATGTGATGGATGCCTGCAAGAAAGAGAGGCTGACCAAAGGTTCCCTGATGAGCTGTAGCATCAGAAATGAGCAACATGCAGCACGGCCAGAGCACAATACAAAGACTGGCTGCAGACTGTGAGAAGTTGACGGAATTTGTTGCTGCCCTGAAAGACGCCACATTGCGTATTGGGTGATGATTGGTTAGCTGATTGCAGACTAAGGACATGGATGGGCGGATGGATGGATCATCCGTCTCTGACTCCCTTCTTCTAGATCTACATTCACTTCTCCCAGCCTTTCAAATCACCCACAAGGCCTGTGGGTTTAACAGCCACAGGAAGTACAACTTACTGTCGTATGACCACAAGAAGTACAACTTACTGTCATATGATCACAAGAAGTACAACTTACTGTCGTATGACCACAAGAAGTACAACTTACTGTCGTATGACCACAAGAAGTACAACTTACTGTCGTATGATCACAAGAAGTACAACTTACCATCATACGATAGCATGCAAACCTGATCAAACAAAGAGATATAAAAGAAAAAACAGACTGCGGCTGAACTAACCAAGGCACTGTGCACAGCCAGCTCAGACTTCAAGTGCTGGACTTCCTTTTGCAGTTTCTTCATCAACAACTGAGTGAGAAACAGTGAAAAAAAAAAAAAACATCATCTTCAAAAGATATATAGACATAATATTAATGTGACATAACACAGCAAGATTATACCTTGATTATCATCATCAAGTGCCTAGTCAGGAAAGGCAAGCATGGTAATCACATCTCTCATCATATTTTCATTTCAAATGCCCACCTCTGGTTCAGCTGCTGACTTTTTTATCATCCTATCATGTCAGATTGTCTACTGTCATCTCTCATGGCCTTCCTCTGCACCATATCTCATTTAATTTTCTTATTAATGTAAGTTGCAAAATTCTCACCCTCTTAATACAACCCCAATAAATGTTTATTTGTCTTTCATTACCTTGTTAAGTAAATTCTTTACTTATCTGATATCCTTAAATACTTCTCATTATTTATTTTACTTGCTTGTTCAAGGAAACACAGCAACTTTACAAGTGAATGTGACTGCTTTCTGTAACTATTACATGGGCTCTCAACCTGTGTGGAATTTCTTCTACATTGTAGATCAATATTCAAACAATTTAATTCTATCAGTCTGTGGTCCCACTTTCCCATCCTCACTTCCACCCCCACTCCCAATTCTTGGAAAGGAGGAGGGGGGAACTGTGTGTGAGTTGTGTGATTCTGGAGAATTCTACTGGCTGAGAACCCTTGAACTATTAAGTGTAAACAGAATGCCATCTACAGCCTGTTTTTATTCTCTTTTCACTAGAATATGAAGAGTACAATGGTCTACTGAAGACTGTCGAGCAAAAGTCAATAAACCAACCAACAACAAAAAAATGACTGAAGCTACAGAAAGAAGGTAGAAGTTATTAGAAGTGTAACTAGATGGGGTGGATCTTAAACATCTCAGCTTTATTCTGATCTGATCTGAAATTTTGTTCACAGTGTGAATGTCCTCTGGATATGCCATCTTTATCATCAACATGTGAATTTGTTAATAGTGAATTTTACAATCACATGGGTGCAAACCACTGCCAGCCACATTCAACAAACACATAAAATCACCATAGACCTCGCACAATTCTGCTGTATACGCAAAACATAAATGCCTGTGTACTCAATGCAGGTGGAGAAGATGCTGTCCAATTAGGCAACTGGCAAACCCATACCTGATATGCTAGTGTCAGGATTAGCAAACCATAGCTGACCAAGACCCTGTCCACCTCTCCATTGGTACACCCAGTAACAGGCCTAGCCTGGGTAACAGGCTAGGGATTGCCACAGTCCCCAGGGTGGTGGAGTCTGCTAAAGAAGTATCGCATACTCCCTGCTTTTTAGCTGTACTCAGAGACTGAAAAAATAGCCGTCATAACCCAATGTCATATTAAAGTAAGAAATAACTGAGAGAGAGAAACTTAAACGATTAAGTAAGCATGTAGGGAGAAAACAGGCTGTAACCTACTAATATTGACACAAAGTACATTGGAGTGTGTGGACATGCACTGCTTCAGTATCATGTCTTGTGCTATCTTCTTTTGTCCACACACTCCAATGTACTTTGTGTCAATATTAGTAGGTTACAGCCTGTTTTCTCCCTACATGCTTACTTAATCGTTTAAGTTTCTCTCTCTCAGTTATTTCTTACTTTAATATGAAAAATGTAGGTGAACATCTTTTGTCCGTTTCATTACCTTGTTAAGTAAATTCTTTACTTATCTGATATCCTTAAATACTTCTCATTATTTATTTTACTTGCTTGTTCAAGGAAACACAGCAACTTTACAAGTGAATGTGACTGCTTTCTGTAACTATTACATGGGCTCTCAACCTGTGTGGAATTTCTTCTACATTGTAGATCAATATTCAAACAATTTAATTCTATCAGTCTGTGGTCCCACTTTCCCATCCTCACTTCCACCCCCACTCCCAATTCTTGGAAAGGAGGAGGGGGGAACTGTGTGTGAGTTGTGTGATTCTGGAGAATTCTACTGGCTGAGAACCCTTGAACTATTAAGTGTAAACAGAATGCCATCTACAGCCTGTTTTTATTCTCTTTTCACTAGAATATGAAGAGTACAATGGTCTACTGAAGACTGTCGAGCAAAAGTCAATAAACCAACCAACAACAAAAAAATGACTGAAGCTACAGAAAGAAGGTAGAAGTTATTAGAAGTGTAACTAGATGGGGTGGATCTTAAACATCTCAGCTTTATTCTGATCTGATCTGAAATTTTGTTCACAGTGTGAATGTCCTCTGGATATGCCATCTTTATCATCAACATGTGAATTTGTTAATAGTGAATTTTACAATCACATGGGTGCAAACCACTGCCAGCCACATTCAACAAACACATAAAATCACCATAGACCTCGCACAATTCTGCTGTATACGCAAAACATAAATGCCTGTGTACTCAATGCAGGTGGAGAAGATGCTGTCCAATTAGGCAACTGGCAAACCCATACCTGATATGCTAGTGTCAGGATTAGCAAACCATAGCTGACCAAGACCCTGTCCACCTCTCCATTGGTACACCCAGTAACAGGCCTAGCCTGGGTAACAGGCTAGGGATTGCCACAGTCCCCAGGGTGGTGGAGTCTGCTAAAGAAGTATCGCATACTCCCTGCTTTTTAGCTGTACTCAGAGACTGAAAAAATAGCCGTCATAACCCAATGTCATATTAAAGTAAGAAATAACTGAGAGAGAGAAACTTAAACGATTAAGTAAGCATGTAGGGAGAAAACAGGCTGTAACCTACTAATATTGACACAAAGTACATTGGAGTGTGTGGACATGCACTGCTTCAGTATCATGTCTTGTGCTATCTTCTTTTGTCCACACACTCCAATGTACTTTGTGTCAATATTAGTAGGTTACAGCCTGTTTTCTCCCTACATGCTTACTTAATCGTTTAAGTTTCTCTCTCTCAGTTATTTCTTACTTTAATATGAAAAATGTAGGTGAACATCTTTTGTCCGTTTCCCTGCCTCTGTTCAAGAGTTTCCCTGCCTCTGTTCAGTGTTTCCCTGCCTCTGTTCAAGTGTTTCCCAGCCTTTGTTCAACTGTTTCCCTGGCTTTGTTCAAGTGTTTCCCTGCCTTTGTTCAAGTGTTTCCTTGCCTTCGTTCAGGTGTTTCCCTGCCTTTGTTCAAGTGTTTCCCTGCCTTTGTTCAAGTGTTTCCCTGCCTTTGTTCATGTGTTTCCCTGCCTTTGTTCAAGTGTTTCCCTGCCTCTGCTCAAGTGTTTCCCTGCCTTTGTTCAAGTGTTTCCCTGCCTTTGTTCAAGTGTTTCTCAGCCTCTGTTCAAGTGTTTCCTTGCCTTTGTTCAAGTGTTTCCCTGCCTTTGTTCAAGCATTTCCCAGCCTTTGTTCAAACGTTTCCTTGCCTTTGTTTAAGCATTTCCCTGCTTTTGTTCAAGTGTTTCCTTGCCTTTGTTCAAGTGTTTCCCTGCCTTTGTTCAAGCATTTCCCACCCTCTGTTCAAGTGTTTCCCTGCCTTTGTTCAAGTGTTTCCCTGCCTTTGTTCAAGTGTTTCCCTGCCTTTGTTCAAGTGTTTCCCAGCCTTTGTTCAAGTATTTCCCTGCCTTTGTTCAAGTGTTTCCCTGCTTTTGTTCAAGTGTTTCCCTGCCTTTGTTCAAGCATTTCCCAGTCTTTGTTCAAGTGTTTCCCTGGCTCTGTTCAAGTGTTTCCCTGCCTTTGTTCAAGCATTTCCCAGCCTTTGTTCAAGTATTTCCCTGCCTTTGTTCAAGTGTTTCCCTGTCTTTGTTCAAGGATTTCCCTGCCTCTGTTCAAGTAAACACTCCATGATTCTGGAGCTGGGTTTCATATAATAAATGTCTTCTCTTCACCCACTGACAGCCATCTGTGCAGTATAACTTAGTGTGCTTCACCATACAGGATGATATTCTCTGCTTTCAACGACTATTTTCCTCAACAATGCAAGTCAAGTACCCATTTTACAACTCAATCAAACAGAGGGAAGTCACAGCAGAAGTGGACCCTATCACTTCAAGCAAAGGTACCGATCTTTTGCTATCAAGTCAGCCACACCCATACTCAGAAGTAAGTACACCAACCAACCTGTGGATCACACACTTCATTGGGATGTGGTCTGCTTGGAACATTCATCATGTAAGTAGCAAACCTCAGTGTAGACACCTGTCACATATGTCACACAATGTGCACTTTACATTAAAAAAAAAAACAAACTAAACAACATCTTGAAAATTTTCATGAAGAAAAGATGGAAAAAGAGAAAACACAAGCAATAGACATATAATAAAACTTAAAAAAGCAAAAATATGAAGGGATACGTATGGCTGAAAGGATAGACCCAAAAAAAAAAGTATGATCATATGATCCATAGCAAGAATAAGTTCATTACTCGTACTTGAAAATACATCATGTCTAAACATGTTTGCTAATGTTTTAACAAAGGAAATATTGAAACCCAATATTTCAGATAGAATAAAGATAAACAGACAGAAATGAAGGAAGAAAGGATTGACAAAGCTAAAAAAAATAAGAATGCATGATAAAAGAAGTCAAAAGAAAGAGTAAAGGAGAAATGAAGGACTGAAAATAGAAAAGAAAAAAAAATAAATGATAAAATTATTTAAAACAAAACTAGGAACACTTTTATTAATTAATGAGGACACACTGAGAAGAGAAAAAAAAATAGATCAAGAATAATAGTAAGAAAGGAAAGGGGAAAAAAGTAAGAAGAATTGCAGAAAAAAAATACAAATAAAGAAAGAACAAAAATTAATTTAAAAATGACAAAATGCGAGACAGAAGTAAAAATGAGAGAGAAAATAAAATAAAATGTAACCGATTCTTCCAAGTGTGACTTCTCTCCCAAAACATTGGCTATGAGGACAGTGTTACATTTGCCTCCAATAGAATCCTTCAGAAAATGAGTCAGTTTAGACTCTCGAACTGGCATGTGCTCACATGACCTTTTTGACAAAGCTATCACCATTTGCTCCAGGTGATACAGTGACCTGTTGATGTGCCCGGTCTCCTCTGACCGCTTTCTCTCATGCTGACAGAAAAGAAAGAGAAGACTGTGAGCAGAAGAACAATGGAACAGAATCTGTCTGCTTGTCGAGAGAACTGTGAGCATAAGAACAATGGAACAGAATCTGTCTGGTTGTCATTATTATCATTAGTTCTTGTCAGTTTCAGCTGTACATAATGCAGAGATGAAAGCTCTCCATCTCTCTCAGTGATCAGTCTCCAGAGATGAAAGCTCTCCATCTATCTTAGTGATCAGAGATGAAAGCTCTCCATCTTTCTCAGTGAACAGTCTTCACATTTCTGAACAGTTCATCTCTATGTGTACCAGGCTCTGCCCTGTCTTTTTTTCTCCTATAGGAGTCCAGTTCATTACTTGTCTTCGTTGTCTTTTTCTTTTGTATGTTGAGGACTGTGACAACCAACCTGTAACCTTTATGGAACCATTAAACTTCTGCTTCTTTCAGTCTGCACTGCAGATCTAAACAGACATGATTTTAATACCTAAGGTGCTGAAGTCAAGTTTTTCTGTCTTCTTCCGTGTGCCTCTGCTAGTAATCATACTTTTCATCACATACACAAATATGTAACTAGCATACAGTCTTCTCTAATACCCATGTTCTAATTGTCCTTCACCTGTACCATCAATAGCAATGCCATCTTTTTGTCTTGGAAGACAATTTTTAAGCATAAATATATTATATGCATGCTTTATTCATCATAATTTTTGCAATCTTCTCTCATTGCTGATTCTAACAAAACCAGATTTGCAAGTCAGGCCATAGCAACAGCTAGCAGTGTTTGTGTTGCAAGGAACAGATCATTCTGTGCTTATATCAGTTGTTTTCAGATTTGGTCCTTGTTTCCTCTTCACATAATGCTTCACCTTTATACAGAGTCACTCTACACATGATCTGATCTTTTCCAGTCCATGTGGCTAACAGAAAAAATCTCTCTTGAATGGCTTACAAATATCTTTGGATATCCATTATGTCTCCTTCCTTCCACAAATTCGCCATTAAAAAGTTTGCTTCAGAGACACAGCTGTTATCCATTCTTGAAATAAACTTCAACTGTCTCCATGGACAGAAGCTATGCATCTTCCAGAATCTCAGAGTTGGTTACTTTGTCTTTCCACTTATAGATCGTTATTTTGCGAAGGCGGTGAAGTAGTTTGCTTTTTTTCTCATATCATGAATATGTTCTCCATGTTGCAGATCCATATAAGAAAGAAGTCTGATAGATAAAAATCTTTACCTTTAATGTTAATCTTCTGTTATTTCATACTATCTTCATTATTGTGGAAAAATTATTCGCTGCATTTCCTATCAGCGTGTGGATTTCTTTAACATAAAAGTATACACACACACACGCACGCACACAAGCACACACGCACACACACACATATGTCTTGGCGATATACTAAATATTCAGTATAAATTCATGTTCAGCCAGATAATGATAAAACAAATATTCGTGTCTGAAAGAAAACTTGAACAGCAAAATGCCAAATCTTAAACCTAAAATTCTCCTGTACTGTCCAACACAGGCAAGAAGTAATATTTGAATCAGATTAGATCTTACCGTAGAACCAAATACCTTTATATGCATACTTTTAACATGTAGTGACATTTCCATGAATCTACTATATTCTTCCATTCTCCATAAAAACAGATATTCCCTCTGATATTATACTTAACATTCTTTACTCTGTACACACATAGAATGTTGTGATGTTTAGTTCACAAAGAAAAAACAAAATCACTTATTTGTGGTACATGTTACAGCAGAATTAAAAGGAATATTCTACACTAGCAACCAACCAACCATACCAACCAACCAAACCAACCAAACAACCAACCAACCAACCAAACCAAACAACCAACCAACCAACCAACCAACCAAAACTAGCCAACCAACCAACCAACCAACCAACCAACCAAAACCAACCAACCAACCAACCAAACCAACCAACCAACCAACCAACCAACCAACCAACCAACCAACCAAACCAACCAACCAACCAACCAACCAAAACCAACCAACCAACCAACCAACCAACCAAAACCAACCAACCAACCAATCAACCAACCAACCAACCAATCAACCAACCAACCAACCAACCAACCAAACAACCAACCAACCAACCAACCAAACAACCAACCAACCAACCAACCAACCAACCAACCAGCCAACCAACCAACCAACCAACCAACCAACCAACCAACCAACCAACCAAAACCAACCAACCAATATTTTATTAAAACAAAAAAAAAAGAACAGAAAACTGATGTAGAATAAGTTTGCTTATATCTTATGTAAAGAAATGATGGGAAAGTACATGAATGTATTCTTCTCATACTCTTCATGTCATTGCATTGGATAGGATCACTCCCCTAGGAACAGCTGTGTTAAGAACACACTTATCTTAACATAGTCTTTGTGAGACTGGTAACATAAAAGATCTGCTTGCTTAAAAACTCTGACCTACTTCTGTAGCCCAGAAACCTGTAGCAATCAACACTAATTGTAATTATTATTTTTGTAAAATGTAATGTCAGGTTGGTGGATGGATGGGGACATGGAGATCGCAGGCAGGGATGAGGAAAATCTGGAGTGAAACCAATGAATCCAGAATGTGACAAGCCTATGGGTCTTTACAATAATGGCTACCAGAATGATGTAAACAACACACAGACAGCAGACTATAGGTGGTGGGGAATGGATATCATTGAGGCACTCAGTGAATTCCTCATCCCAAAGTCAGAGTGTCTCTGTGGAACTGTCTCAAAGCTGTCTGGCCACCCAGCGCTGCATGCTGGATCTGACATGGAGAAAGGGGTTAAGTACAGCCACCAGAGGCTGGAAAACAAAGTTTTGGCAAGGCCAGCCTACACCACTGTCTTCATAGCAGTCCAAGCAAGACCACAGTCTGCCCTAGAAAGGAAGGGTGCTGAAGTCAGAGGTACCCAGCCAAAAGGCGTATCACAAAAATCAGGGTACCACGCATCATCACCTGTGTGGGTACGAAGAAGAAGAAGGATAGGATCATATGAAGACTTCACAGAGTAGACAGTAGACACCCTTAAAAGATCTCATTATAAAGCTAAACAGAGCAACAAACAAAAACTTTCAGACTTCAACAGGACACTGCAGACTACAGGTCCATGGCATAGACTGAAGGCAACTCAAAACTCCTCTTTCCACACGCTAGAGCTGTCTCCAGACCCCTTAATACATCCTGCAAACCTGAAATCTCTACAGAGACCAAATCTGGTTCTATGAAAAGAACACAGATAAGAAACTGGGTCACACATGAAAACCTCTTGCTGACAATAAGACTCATGAAGCAACCCCTCTCTCTGTTTAGTAGTAGTAGTAGTAGCAGTTGTAGGAGTAGTAGTAGCAGTAGTAGTAGTAGAAGTAGCAGTAGCAGTAGTAGTAGTAGTAGTAGCAGTACTAGTAGCAGTAGTAGTAGCAGCAGCAGCAATAGTAGTAGTAGTATAGTCATAGAAGATGAAGAAGAAGAATGGCAATGTTATTAACTCTCAGACCAGCAAACCAGAGGTGGTCAGGTTTCTATTCTGGCTTCTTGTCATACACCTGTCTCTTGAGTCCACTCCATGAAAACATTCTGGCTCACTCCCCATCCTTTCAAGATCTTAATCACAGCTTTGGAAGAGAAAAACTCAAATACACAGTTACAATGTCATACAGCAACCTAGAAATGAGGTCAGACTAATGGCCAAGCAAGCTTTCCTGAAGGCTTTAACTCTGTAAAAAATGGTCCTCACTTACCTGCGACTTCTTGCAATGGTCAAAGCCAGCCAAGTCCACAAAGTTTAGTCTGGACACCAAGTAATGTGTGCCTGTCTGTATTCTTGGTTTTAACTACAAACAAAGAAAAAAAAAACTGGGTTTTGTGCTTGTCTGTATTCTTGGTCTTAACTACAAACAAAGAAGCAAACAAAACAAAAAAAAACTGAGTCCATCTCTCCTCAAACACTCAGTCAAATCTCTTGACTTTATTTCATAGCCCAAAGCAAGCCAAATATGAATGATCATGAACATGTTTGTGATCTTTTATCAGTTCATGTGTCTTTTCCCCTTACTTGTGTATACCACTTGTTAGCCTGTTAGAATATTTTTCTCTCACCCTTCCTTCCTTTGCCACTGAATTTTCAAATGATTATCACATGATGACAGAGAGGCAGTTTAATAAAAAGTAAAAATGCACATGCTCTGAAACATGAAATATTATATGTAAAAAATAAAATCTTCTGACATTCTGTGTCTGCAATTAAAATGAAAACCTGAGGAAGAATCTGCATAAAAATTATACATTTTGACTGGGGGGAGACTCTTCAACATTCTGACCCACATTTCTGGCCACAAGGTTAAAACAGAGACAGAACTCTATTACCAGGCAACGGGCCTGTGATTGCCACTTGATTCACCGAGTTTTGTTTGGTTGTGCCAGATTTAAAAAAAAAAAAAGCCCATTCGTTTAAGAAAATACAGATGTAACATTTTAAAAGAGAATATTGGTCCAAACCTTTTGTGTGTAAGTTTACTCCTCTCCATGCTTTCTTTACAATATATTGGTTCATTTATTAGAACTTTCCTCATATATTTATAAATATTTATTCTGCAAATTGTTTAAATGGCAGGGCTTTTTAAAGTTTTATATGGGAAATAAAAGAGATGACGACTGCAGTAAAACTGGTTCTAATAAAAAGGCAGACAAAGATGTATGGTTCAGGTTTACAAAATGGCAGAGGAAGTGAAGAATGTGAGCAGAAACACAAGTGACAGAAAGTAAGAAAGTAAGAAAGTAAGATGAGAATGTGTAAAAGAAGAACAAACAACATCCAATATTTCAAGGCGGGGGTTTTTCAAGAACTGCATACAAGAACAACACAACACATAAAAAGCAAAGAAAATAGACAAAAAACCTTGTGTCTGGTATCTTCCTAACTCAAAAGATGGGCAATGAATCTTGGTTTGTTTTTTTTTTTAATGTGTTGTGTTGTTCTTGTATTTAATCCTTGAAAAAGGCTGATGCTGAAATATTATATGTCGTATCTTCTTAACTTATATGCTGTCATCTTACATTCTTACTTTCTGCCATTTCTGCCTTTTCTTACTTTTCTCACTAATTCTGTAACACTGAACCATACACCTCTGTTGACCTTTAAGTTTTATATGCACAGAGTTTACTTTAAGGTGCCAAGTCAGGATTTTTAACCAGTTCTTTGCTGATATGTATATAAAGATCGAAAGTGAACAATTTTTCTGCATCTAGATGACAAGAAGACAGACACAAAGACATAAGATATTTATTTTGTTTTCTTCATTGGCAAACCAAACGATATTAGGTCTAATTCTGCACTTAACATGTCTGGGCCATGCTCAGTACTCCCACTAGTACCGTATAATATAAAGTTGGACTGTACAACAGAAAGTTCAATAGCAATCATAGTCTAAAGCCAAAATCTTTAAAAACTGGTGAAATCTGATTGGATAGGATATTTAAAGACATTGTAGATAAAAGTGTTAAGCAGATTTATGATCAAACATGTCAACAACAAAGTGGTAGGCATGTAAAAGTCTGCACAGATAAGGATCGATATTTTTCCATTGGCTGGACAAAGAATAAATGGAAAGCATAAAGGCACCACTATGAATCTTGACTGTTTAACACAAGACAGTAATAAATATGACACATGAAGACCTATGAAACATAAATTCATAAACACAAACTGATGTCTTCTGTTGAAGGCTTCAGTATTTATTCATGCGGTGTACTGAGCACATACCTCAAGATAAATTGTGAATATACTGTGGGATAGTGAGGACTGCTTGTTCATGTGATGGGATCCTACAGAACGGTTTACTTCTCCCTGTAAATAATGCATGTTCATCAATAACGCAATGGGCTCTCTATGACCGACACTGACTGAATTAGATATGAACATTAATACAAAATAAATATGAAAATCAGGATATTTAAGAGTAATGTTCTAAGTGTACTACTCTATGGAAGTGAATGCTGGAAAATCACCAAAACCATAGAAAACAAGTTGAATTCTTTCCAGACTAAATGTTTACGAAGAATTAGAAAAATATTTTGGCCAAACACCATAAGAAATAACATCTTATTAGCAGAAATGCAGATGAAACCACTGACAACAATTATTGAGGAAAGACGCTGGCGATGGCTGGGACATGTGTTCCGAATGACTGACAACTCACTACCAAAAATAGCACTAAGATGGACACCACAGGGGAGCAGAAGTAAGGGTAGACCAAAAGAGACATGGAGAAGAACAACAGAAAGGATGTTGAGCAATAGAGGGCTTACCTGGGCAAGAGCAGAAAAAAGGCGAAGGACAGGCATTTGTGGAAAACCCTTGCGGAAGCCCCATGTGCCCTGGGCACTTAAGGTTCAGAGAGAGAGAGATTAATACAAAACACACAGCATAAAACTTTATGTGGATCACTGGTATTGCTCACACACAACAGCACATATAAGAAATTTCTTCATCCAACCTTGTCTTGAGCCTTCCTCTATATTTCAAATACAGTCTAGTTTGAACATTTTAATTGTGGATCCCCATGTTCCTTTGGTTTTACTTGGTTGTTTTGTTTTGTTTTGTTTTTTTATTTGTGAGGAGGAGGGTTGCTGTGGAAGTCCAGGCTGTTGAAAGGTCAGTGCGTCTTTGATAGTTTATATTTACAAATTTAAACAAATATGAGACAAAGTCCCTGAAGTCTCAGTTTTACAAAAAAATGTACTGGGTTCAAATTAGAGGGATGGTGCAGTTACGAGAGCCAACCAGACTAGGCTAATCCCTGCATGGTTGTGCTCGTATAAAAATAAAGCTGTTGCACTCCCTTACTCAGGTCCATGTGTTAGGTACTGACATATTTCCATTAGTGTCAGAGTCTTCTTCTTCTTATCAATCTGCTTATGCCATTAGCATCACAGGGAGTTTTATACATCGGTCCAGAGCAAAGTGAGAGGCCTGGTTTGTTGTCATGAGATGTTTCCTCAGTGTGTTTTTCACCTCATCTATCCACTTTTTTCCTCAGTCATACTTGTGCCCTATAGCCAGATGTTTCTTCAGTATGTCTTTCACCTTATCTATCCACTTTTTTCCTTAGTCATACTTGTTCACTATAGCTAATGTTTCTTCAGTATGTCTTTCACCTCATCTATCCACTTTTTTCCTTAGTCATACTTGTGCCCTATAGCCAGATGTTTCTTCAGTATGTCTTTCACTTCATCTGTCCACTTATTTCCTTAGTTGTCCTTGTGCCCTATAGCCAGATGTTTTCAAAGTGTATGTGTGTGCTGCTGATTCTGGATTAATGGGTATCAAATGCCCAAACCACTTAACTCTCAAGGCTAGGTCTATAGTCAGAAAGTAAAACACACAACAAGAACTGAAGTAAATGATCTGATGTTTGGTTGAAAGTGCTACAGCAGATATACTGCAGTGTGAGTGGTTGGAAGTGTACTACAGGTCCCATGTTTGAGAGAATTTGATGAGATGTTCAATCTCAAGTGGGGACAACAAAATAAAACTGGTGAAATGCAATGAAATAATCTGCATTTTTGTACAGTTTTGTTTTAAAATGAGTTCTAAATACCAGCATTATTTTTTAGGAACCCCTGTATATAAATTGGGTCTTTAAAACTATGTTAAACTGCACAGTAAAGAGTTTTAATTAATACAACATCTATACTTGAAACAGAAGTTTCAATGCTTCGTCCTCGCTCTGAACAAAGTGGCACAACAAGCCCCTGACTGTGATACCATCTTGACTCTCTGTGATCAGTAGCTTATTTCGACTCTTGTTTAGCTTGTCATCATGAAAGTTCATCTTGGGCAAAGATGCCAGCAAGTCAAGTATCTCCTCATTGTAGATTTCAAAATATGACACTCTGGGGAGTTAGTGAAGAACATCTCAGGGGAGCAATGATATGACAGTGGGGCAGCACTAGTTAACAGGATCTACAAATTAGACTGATGTTTTCACAAAAAAAGCCTTTTATGAGACTTCAGCTTGCTTAGTGCAATAAGGTTTAACATCTTTATTTAATGTGATAGGGCCTAACATTTTCCTTTAACATGATAGGGCTTAAAT
Source organism: Achatina immaculata (assembly GCA_009760885.1). Classification (NCBI taxonomy): domain Eukaryota; kingdom Metazoa; phylum Mollusca; class Gastropoda; order Stylommatophora; family Achatinidae; genus Lissachatina; species Lissachatina immaculata. The sequence goes on along the minus strand of CM019713.1, from coordinate 25,352,155 downwards.
ATTCCTTTAACATGATAGGGCCTAACATCTTCCTTTAACAGGATAGGATTTAACATCTTCTTTTAACAGGATAGGGCTTAACATCTTCCTTTAACATGGTAGGGCTTAATTTCTTCCTTTAATAGGATAGGGGTTAATATATTCCTTTAACAGGATAGGGCTTAACTTCTTCCTTTAATAGGATAGGGCTTAACATCTTCCTTTAATGGGATAAGGCTTAACATCTTTCTTTAATAGAACAGGGCTCAATATCTTCCTTTAATGGGACAGGGCTTACAATCTTCCTTTAATGGGACAGGATATGACATCTTCACTTAATGGGATAGATTTTGATGCCTGCCTTTAATGGGACAGGTCTTGATGTCTTTCTTTATTGAATAAGTATTGATGTCTGTCTTCAATGAGGACAGGTTTTGATGTTTCTCTTTAATGAAGCATGTGTTAATGTCTTTCTTTAATGGTATAGGTCTTGATATCTTCTTTTAATAAAATAGGTACTGATATATTCCTATACTGGGATACAGTTTAACACTGTCCCTTAACTCGGTGCAATCTGACATCTTCATGCTGGTAGAATACGTTGAGCTGCCTCCAAGACTTTCTGCAAGCTACTGTAACCCAGTCCCCATCAGGCATATCGTTAAAACTTGAAGATCACCAGAACACTGATCTCAAGTTATTAGTTCCAGAGAGACAGAGGGGCCAAGGTAATTGTGTTAGAGTGATAACATAATAACATAAGAAGGGACAGATATTGAAGAAGTCAATCAATTTGCATACCTTGGCAGCTACATAGACCAGAATGGTGACACCAGAAAGGAAGTTAGAATTAAAATTGTAAAAGCAGCATTAATCTTCAAGAATCTTGAGAACATATGATATTATAAGCACAAAAAACAAGTTAAGACTATTCAATTCAAATGTAATATCCACCCTCATTTATGCATGTGAAAGGTGGAAAACAACTAAAGAAATAGACAAGAAATTAGACTCTTTTGAAAACAAATGCTGAAAGAAAATACTCGGCATCAAGTGGAACGAATTCAAGAACAGTGCAGAGTTAAGACAAATGACTGAACAACAACCAGTTCCATGGGCGATCAGGAAAAGGAGATGGACATATGTTGGTCACTTGATGAGAAGAAATGATCAGAGAATCCCAAAACAGGCTATCAAGTGGAACACAATAGGCCAAAGAAAAGGAGGCAGACCACGTGAAACTCTAAAGATGACATTGTTAAGAGAGGCCAAATTAACAGGCGTAAAATCCCTTGATGAGGTTGAAAGACTCGCCGAAGACAGGAAAAATTGGTGAACTACTTTGCGAGCCCTATGTGACATTTAACAGCACGGGAAGGATATAAGATATAAGATAACATAACATAACTGCCAGGGCCAGCACACCAGAGCTCATCAAGACCCTGTCCACTTCTCCACTTGTGGGTGGCTCCTAGTAACAGGCTGAGCCTAGCTAACAAGGCAGGACTTGCCATGGTCTTCAAGGTAGTGGAGGTTGAGAAGTATCTCGCTGTTTGGGGGGGGGGGGTCTACTCTGGGCCTTCAAACTAGCCCGTGTAATGCACTTACTAATTTGAAACAAGGCCAGAGGTTTAATAATTTCACATCAGCAGCTGTGAAAATCTTTCCCACAATTCCAAACAGACTGAAAAATAACTACCTGAATATCAGAAAAAGAAATCAGCAATAAGCAAAATGAAATTCTCCTCTGTGAAAATGAGTCCTAGACAATAGTTAGCCCAAAATAAAAACCATCGGAGGCAACAAAAGTTTATTCAGAGTATGTCCGATAGCAAAGATTAACAATGAATGTCTGAGAAAGCCAATGAGAAGTGGAATTTAATTAAAACTATACAAAGGCAACATTCGACATCTACTTCATATATAATGCAATGGTTATGACTGGCTAGGGCCAGTTCTACAATTATTGTCACTAGACATTCACCTTGTGTGCAGACTTCAAAGACACAGCACTGACCTTTGAGACACAAGTTTCATGCAGACTAGACAGCCTTGTCCAAGGTGCCAAAATGTCTGGACTAGCTCCTGGGCCTGCATGAAAAAAACTGGAAAAAAAAAAACTGTGGACTTTGTCCTGGCAACTCTTGAGATTTTGTTGGGCCTAAATTTTGAATGATGAAGCAAAATAAAATATGTAAAAAAAAAAAAACAAACACAAAACTGGCCACTCTGAATCCACTTTAACATCCTTCATCATAAAATTAATATGTACTATCTCCATAACCTCATCAAATCCAATAAGCAAAACTGACAATACCTGGCTGTAATGTTGTATTTGTTTCTGTTCTTCATCTCTTTAAAAAGCTCAGTTATGGACCTTGGGATAATCCCACGATGTTGAAACTTTTGTGAAATTCCAGAGATGGTATATGTTTTTCCAGCACCTGTTTGTCCATAACATATAAATGTTCCTGAAAATGTATTACAAGTTTCCTGAAAAATACTTTATAAGTATTCACAATTTGCAGTATATGAAAGTGAAACAAGATCATAATGTGTCACTTAAATAATACCTATACATTTCAGCCAAAAATATATACAGTACTACAAACATAACTTAAGACATGAAAAACACAATGTTGTTGGACTTTTCCCACAGTGATATGATCTGCGAGCACAAAGCTTACAAGGTTGCAGGAACAGGCAGGGAAGACTGAAAACTTGGCCCTCATGACAGAGCGTTAGATTTTCTATGGCTGAGGTTGAACACTGGATTAAGCAAAACAAAAAAACTTCTTCAGCTGCACATGATATGTGATATTTGATTATTCAACCTGTTATGAACTGTTTAATGGATGTGAACTCCTCACAATCTGTTGCCTGTTGACCAGAAATCCGTTGCCTGTTGACCAGAAGTCTGCTACACAGTTCTGGACAACGGTTAACCATGAAGAGATGAAACAAAGTCTTGGCCAATCTCTTGACCATCTTTGGTCTTGACCTTGCTGACAAATAAATACTTGCCTTGTCTTGTCTCCTTCCTCATACACTTTTCAATGCCACAGAGACATACAGACTTCATACCAGGGCTCAGTGGTTTACTTTCTACAAGGGAATGTATAAGGAATAGATAGATAAATGCATGCGCACGCAAACACACATGCATGCGGACATACACACATACACACAAACAATTTAAAACTATATTAAACGGCAAAAGAAACACAACAGACCAACCACTGTAACCATCTAATGATGCATTTATGATATCCCTGGCCACAATGTTGTACACAGTTTCTTGATCTGCTTTGTAAAAAACGCCATCAAGTTTGAAAGACCAGTGAAACAGCTGACTGCTCATAAACCTTGTGTTTGGGCAGCTTATGTGAACACTGATATTCTGAAAATCAGGAATAAATAAAATTCACAATACAGAAGGGATGCATTTGACCAAATGCTAGCATTTGTACACAGAAATCACTGGATGCTAGAGAAATGACGTATCTCAGAAAAGATGTGCAGAACATCTTGGACAGCTATGATGGAACTTTCTGCGGAATGTGTGATAAAAATCAGTAAAACAAAGAATTTAATTAAACTATTTATAACTATGCTGAAGTGATGGCACAGATGTCAGGGCCAGTTATCAGGAGCTGGCCAAAATTTCTGTCCTACCTCCCCACTGGTGCTCCTAGTAATAAGCTCAGGCTAATCAATGTGGCAGGGGTCATGATGGTCCCTGGTAGAATCTGCTGAAGATGCACTGCACCATTCTCTGTTTTTTTTTTTTTAAGTTTTATTCTGGGTCACAAAAAAATGGGAGCCATCATCCACTGCTCATATGACATGCTGTTTGTGCCTAAATGTCTTCACCACATTGCCAGCAAACGATACCCCGCTCTCAGTTCTGTGAGACAAAGGACTAGAAGAAAAATAAGAATAGAACTACAAGAAGAGGAAATTAGCATTCACTGGACACTTTCTGAGAATGGGAGAGATAATCAGGGAAAGAAGTAGCAGAAGACAGGCAGAAAATACAACAGACAGACAAATGAAAGAAATTCACCAACTGAGCTGCTGGAAGATCAGGACATGTAAACAGGAGTGATCATCCACACCATCAGGCAAAGCACCAGATGATAACGAGGATGTTGATACTGCTATTAAAAAAATGTGCCTTGGCCGTTTTCATTAATTTTTTAGTTATTTCACAATGTTGTGGCTTACAAATGTGAAGGCACTAACACTTCACACCCATACAGTATGCAAATGCCTAGGGACATCATTATTTTACACATAATGCTATAGACTGCAACATATACAATATATATATGTTTCAGTTTTACAAAAAGAAACCACATCAACTTGTCATACAGCAGAAAATCCGGTATATTTTTACAACTACCAACGTTAGTTTCATTCATTTCATCACCATTTCAGAAGCTCTAATCCATTCCCTTCATTTCTGACCACGAGATTACGCAGGCTTGAAGCAAGATCAGTCTTCTCTTTTGTAGCTAGGTTGCTCCTTCTGGAGTCCTGGATTTCATTCCACCATTATCAACTATAAAACACTGAGAAATAATTACTGGCCCAGTGAAACCACTAAAGAAGATAAGCTCTACGGTTCCATACATGAATTACAAAAAACAGTGAAATTTATCCAAGAGACAGGACTGCAGATATAGACAGACAATGCGAATGAAGAAGAAGAAGAAGAAGATTCCACCATTATCATTTTGTTACCATTTTCCATTCTCCCTCATCAAAAACACTTTGTCCAGAATTTTTTAGGCTAATCCTGCCAGGTTGTCTCTAACACTATGCTTATTTAAACTTTCATTGTTTCTGATTTTGCTAAAAACTTTACTCAATATTTCCCACATTTTGTCTAGTGTGCTAAAAACTTTACTCAGTATTTCCTACATTTTGTCTAGTGTGCTAAAAACTTTACTCAATATTTCCCACATTTTGTCTAGTGTGCTAAAAACTTTACTCAGTATTTCCTACATTTTGTCTAGTGTGCTAAAAACTTTACTCAGTATTTCCTACATTTTGTCTAGTGTGCTAAAAACTTTACTCAGTATTTCCCACATTTTGTCTAGTGTGCTAAAAACTTTACTCAGTATTTCCCACATTTTGTCTAGTGTGCTAAAAACTGTGACCCCGAAAGAGATGGACAGGTGGTATCAGAGAGACACATGACCATCAGTGAGGCCACCCATTTGGCTAAAAAACAGCAAATACATCTCCCCTCGACACTCCACAGTACAAGAAGACAGATAAAGTAAGTATGGTATACTAAAAACTGTACCTGGTATTCCTGTGTTCTGAACTGTATGCAAAAAACTGTACCCAGTATTTCCTGTGTTTTGTTCAGTATACAAAAAAACTTTACCTGGTATTTCCTACGTTTTGTATGGTATGCTACAAACTGTACCCAGTATTTTCTGCATTTTGTCCGGTAAGCTATAAACTATACCCAGCTAAAAACTAAACCTTCTTGCCTCTTCTTTGGTTATTCCAATTCGTATTTGTTCTTTGAAGAGAGTTAATATTTGGGTAGTTTAAGAGCAGCTTATATTCTTTGATATGTTGTACAGATTTATTTTAGAATAAATTATGTGTTATAAACGACGATGTATTAATTAATTAGTGAAACACACATGTTGCACCAGATTTAGGTTTCCTTGAATAAAACAATGACTGATCTATGTGTGTTCGATCACTGATCATTTCAATGTAGTATTTCATAATATTCCAAGACTCCATAATATATTCTCAAGGGGTTTGGGTTTTTTTTTTCAATTTAAGACAAAAAGTGCATACCAAAAAAGTGGCGAAGTGGTTAGTGCACTGGTCTCTCATGGCGAAGGTTGGAAGTTTGAATCTGGCCAGAGGCGCCCCAGTCACCCAGCTGTAGAAATGGGTACCCGACTTCTTCTGGAGTTGGGAAGGAAAGGCGGCCAGGTGTGATACTGACCATATCACCCTCTAGTGTGCTGACAGGTCAAGGAAAATATGGGCACTAACACCATATCCTTATGTGCCTCTAAAGGCATGAGAGGATTACTTTTACCTTTTTACTTTATAATCTTTGGGCCGGTAAAGGATACCAACAGTGGAGAATGGAGAGACAGAAAGAACACTGAACTGAAGAGCTTATTTAAATCCCAACAAATTATAAATGTCTTGAAACTGAACAGACTACGCTGGCTGTGTCATGTAGAAAGAATAGAAGAGAACAGACAAACGAAAATTATGTATGCACAAGAGATGAGGGAAACAAGACCAAGGGTTAGACCAAGACAGAGATGGAAAGACAACATAGAAGAGGATATAAAAGAAATGGGTGTCACCAACTGGAGAGAGAAGATTATGAATAGAGAGTAAAGCTGAAGAAGAAGTACATACCATCCAAAGAACGCCGTAGCTAGGCAACGGCCAGGACAGAGGTTAGTGTTTTGTTGTTTGACTGGATCATATGCACTATATATAGTTGAACGTGAAAAAAAAAAGAGCTTCTTGCCTTTTTGTCGCCTATAAATGCAATATTATCACTGGCAAAATTTTCTGTTGGTCTAAAACGACACCAAACTCGAGCTTTAGGATGAGTTTCTCCTGCCATCACGCAGAAAGTTATCTTTGTAAACCGGAATGAGAAGAGCTCTCTTGTGTGAGAAATGAAAAACAAATGGGTGAACTGTACCCGCTCTATTGTATGATAAAAGATACAAGGTATCTTCTTCTCATTTCGTAACAATGACAAAACCTCAGAAAATAGTCCTGCCTGTTATATCCCGATGGTTATGTCTTGAGGTAGTGGTTTACACGAACGCCTATTAATTTAAACAACAATAAAAAAAAATATGCTAGCTTCACGACATCTCCATGTATATGCCTGTGAGACCTGGACACTTAACAAAACAGCTGAGAAACACATAAATGCCTTTGAATGTAAATGCTACAGAAGAGTTCTCCAAATATCGTGGACACAAAAAAGAACAAATATATCTATACTACAAGAGCTTAATATTGAAGAAGGCTGGCTAGTGAAGAGGATTAAAGAGAGAAAACTTAAATATTTTGGACACATTAAACGTCACGATAATTTAGAGAAGACCGTATTGGAAGGATACATAATGGGAAAAAGAAAAAGAGAAAGACCAAGACGAAGATGGCTGCAAGACATCGTTGACGATCTGGAGATGGATGCAACAGTAGCAGGCCATCTTGCTCACAACCGAGAGGCCTACAGGAGTGCTGTTTGGGAGGCAAAGTTCCGCAAGGGACATGCAAATGAATGAATGAATATATATATATATATATATATATATATATATATATATAATATGCCATCATAAATGAATAAATTGTTATATTGTTATTACAAACCAAAATAATTGTAAAGTATAAAAAATCAATATCAAGCAACACACCCCTTTGACAGCTTTACTTTATTTCTTTCCAGACAATTAGTGACATGCCGTCTGGATGAATCATCAAATGAATATTAAAATTTTTAAAAACCTAGGTAAATTCTGAAAAATTATTATTGTAGCTTGGCGCTGTAAATACGAAAAAGGCATTATTATTTTAGTGCTGACGACTTACGCTGACGAAAGATGACATCATCAGCAGCAGCGAATGAACTGGTTTTAAGTGGTACGTGATATTGTTTTAATAAACCTTTGCCAAAATGTATAAAATGTCCAGCTCAGATATACCGCTGTTATCGTTCTTAGGTTACGAAGTTCTTGGACAGCAACAGATGCATGTATGCTTGGACAATACTGTGTTTGTGGGCTAGTCGATAAACCCGAGACAAGTTAACCCAGCAGGTTATGAATGTGGTTGCCTGTAGTCAGAAGGCTTGTTGCATGTTCGCTTAATTAGCTCAGCAGGAGAATATCCAGTAGCATGTGGTTTTGAACCGAAACCTTACAGAGAAGAAGGCTGTGAAGTTCATGGAACATAATGGGGTTTTCGTTGCTTGTTTTTGTTTTCAAAATATTGTGTTCCTCGCCAAATTATAGCTGCTTCATTCACGGCCGTGCCTCATTTATTGCGAGAAATAAAAAAACTACTCCTCAAAAGCGAATCCTCAAAACCAAAAGGCGATAATTCATACCACCACCATTTTCTTTTTCTTCTTCTTAACTTTTTGAAAATAAAGTATGTTTGTTCGTACGTTCGTTCTTTCTTTCTTTCTTTCTTTCTTTCTTCTTCTTCTTCTTCATCTTCTTCTTCAATGTAATTTCTGTAGATTCTGGCAAAGACATTTATTCCCATGACTTAGTTATCAAATCCTATATTTTACCTTCAGTCAATAGCAACCACATGTGTAGTTCGGCGTGTTTGATCCTTGATTCAGATATTCTTTGTACAAATGGCTTATTTTACTGGGAACTAGTGTGTCGGGATTTTGTTTTTTTGTTTTTTTGCTATTGACAAGATTCACTTGAGGTAGCTAAAGGCGGAAGAAGAAATCTACAGGCCTGTGAGTGAAACGATAAGCCACATTCATATAGTCCAGCGGTTCCCAAACTTATTTTTGAGCGCATGAAACGTATTTTTTAAACATCACATTCCTGAAAAATTTAAAACACACACACACACAAACACACACACACACTTTTTTTTAAGACGACGAAAACAACAGGCCCTGACCTGGTGGTACTGCAAAAACCGGGTCCACCCGTAACGAGATGTGGACCATACCACCGGCATTCAATGTGCCGGGCAGGCCTCATGCATCTCGTTTAGTTAAAAAAAATAAAGACGCTTTTGTTTAACCAAAGGGCATGTTGACCGGGGTACCTGCCAAGCGGGACACTTTGACCTCAGCCGCTTTGATCTTAGCCAAAGCCGAGAAGAGATATATAATGTTTCAGTGCCTTTAGAATAAAGTAATTCCGCCATTAATCACACAAAAACAAACAAACAAACAAAAACTGTAAATAACCCAACATTGTTCAATACATTATGAAATACTCAGAACATGAATAAAAAATAACATATTTAAAACATTTTAATGAACAGTAAGGAGTATGGTTTTTGTTTTGTTTTGTTTTGTTTTTCTTCTCCCGACATTACCTTAGGCCCCTCCCCACGATTCTAATCTGGGTCATGGATCTGACGTTGGTAACCTCTGATTGCGTGCCCTTATTGTCTTCATCTTGTCTATATCAAGGGCAAATGTAATGGAGAAGATTTAGCTTTGACACTAGACAAAGGTAGCATATTTCGGCTTATAATAATAATAATAGCAACAACATTAATAATAGTAGTAGTAGTAATAATAATAGTAACTGAGGGGTATATAAAAGTAAAAACCTTGGTTATCTGGGCATAAATTTTTCATAAAATCGATAAATTGAACAGTAGTAGTAGTAGTAGTAGTAGCAGTAGTAAAATTATACAGTATTTTGATAAACTTTCTGTAGCTAAGAGCGATTCTATTCGAAACGGAAAGAAAAATTACACCAGATACAATAAATTGTCCACAGTATAGAAAATGATAAATAACTTGTTTAACGAATGACTACAAAGAAGAAATTACATTTTAGAAGTGAATAATTAAATCAGTATGAACAACTCAAAATATTAGATCAAGAGGATGGCGGCTAGGTATTTTAGACCAAGATGTGAAATCACTAGACCAGGGGTGTCTACCTGGCGGCCCGTGCGGCCTATTTTTGCGGCCCCCGAGGTTGTTATGAAAATGTAATTTATTTGATTAGATTTATATATATATATATAATATATATATATATATATATATATATATATATATATATATATATATATATATATATATACATATACATATATATATATATGAATGTGTGTGTGTATGTTAGAGCATCACGCTGGAACGCCTGGAGCAATTTCAACCAAACTTGGCACGCTTATGACTTACAATCTGGACAGTGCACTATGGGGTTTAGCTAAACCCTTGGACCCCTGGGGAGCCTGGATGGTGGGGTCTTCGATCGATGCAAACAATACCCCACTGAACGCTGGGAAGTAATTGCCGTTATATTTATGCCTGTTTTGATTGTCGGTCGTAACTGACAAAGATCAGCCCACACAAATCGATGACGTTATATCTGCTGAGGTGTTGAACCTTTGGCATTAATAACGAGAAACATTATACATTGAGCAGATTTCTGATTCACGAAAGACACTCTACTGTTGTTCACCTCAGCGTCCATTTAGAAAATGGCCAGAGTATTTATTTCATAACAGAGAGTGCCTATACAGTGGTTGATCAGTCACCAACCACATGGGGGCGGGGGGCTAGCGGTGGGGTGGGATGGGAGTGACATTTACAAATCATCGAAAACGACCGATATTAGTGTCGAATCCATAGTTTTTGGGTCGCTGAGATGAATAGTGACATACCCGGTGCTGTTTAAGTCCAAGTTCAGCCTCCATCGGCTTGGGGAGGGTTGCCCTCGGGCTAGGGGTGGGAAGGGGGTGGCATGTACCAAGCATCGAAAACGACCGATATTAGTGTCCAATCCATAGTGTTCGGGGTAGCTAAGCTGATTAGTGACAGTCCTGATGACAATTAAGTCCAAGTTTAGTCGAATAGAATTCTGTAGAACAGTCTAGACTCTGTAGAACCGTCTAGAATGTTGTGGAAATGAATAGAACTTTCATGATTGGGATAAATAAATACCCGGACAACGTCGGGTACTCAGCTAGTAATAATATTTAAAAGCGCGCTTAATATTTATTGTGTTCAAAACATGCGAAACATTAAAAAAAACATGAAAGCATGCAATAAATTTACATTTACTTGTCAGCTTTACATGTCTTATTTTTATGTATGTTGGCAAAACTAGTTGATTTATATGCGACCCGACAGATTCCCGCATACAGTTGTGGCCCTTGAGTGCAATATAGTTGGACACCCCAGCATCGTACAATAGCTCCACTGGTACCTGCAAAGAGCACAGAACATGTTTCACGACCTTCCAAAGCCAGTATTGGACTAATTGCATACGACATTCACAATGGCATGGTTGCTTCTCACTGTAGTAGATTTTTTAGCAAGTTGGAAACCTAAGGAGTTTGTGTACAGAAAAATGTTAGAAGTATGGGTGATAACTGGGAGTGCTTCATGACCTAACTGATAGTGCACTGTCCTCTAAGCAGTTTCTTATCATGCTGAAGTCTGGGGTTTCATTCTCTTACTATGTTTCTCTATCTCACATCAAAAGTCCGTAGTCTGTAGTTTTTCTAGACAACGTATACTTACCTGGCTCCTAACATTTTGCTTCTTACTTTACTACTGATAAAAGAAAATGAGTGTGCTACTGAATACCTGAGCAGTATTTGCTACTGCTACCACAACAGCTCTTCAGAAAGTAAAACAAATAAAGAATCTGTGGAGAGGAGCAGACAGAACCACAAAAATAAGATTTTTAAGGGCATGCATCTTTCCTATCGCAACATATGCCTGTGAGACCTGGACACTTAACAAAACAGCTGAGAAGCACATAAATGCCTTTGAATGTAAATGCTATAGAAGAGTTCTCCAGATATCGTGGACACAAAAAAGAACAAATATATCTATACTCCAAGAGCTTAATATTGAAGAAGGCTGGCTAGTAAAGAGGATTAAAGAGAGAAAACTTAAATATTTTGGCCACATTAAACGTCATGATAATTTAGAGAAGACCGTATTGGAAGGATACATAATGGGAAAAAGAAAAAGAGGAAGACCGAAACGAAGATGGCTGCAAGACATCGTTGATGATCTGGAAATGGATGCAGCAGCAGCAGGCCATCTTGCTCACAACCGAGAGGCCTACAGGAGTGCTGTTTGGGAGGCAAAGTTCCGCAAGGGACATGCAAAGGAATGAATGAATGACCACAACAGCTGTTCAAAGACGTGTGTTAAGTGTGACGGCCTTCCCGGGGGGTGGGGGAGAGAGAAAGGGGAGAAAACGCAGCCAAGAGTTCTAAACTCATTGTCATCCCAGTACGAGCAAAGAACTCACACGAGAGATAGGGAAAAAAAAATAACAAGAAAGTTGAAAAAAAAAAAAAGAATAAATCGGACGAACTAATGTTGGTTTCCTTCTGTTGATGAGTTATGTTGTAGTCAGAAACAAATGAAAGAAATTTCTACGCGTTTCACAGATGACGTACGTAACTTCAGTTTATTTATTTATTTTACTCGTAACGAAATGGCAGGAAGATGCTACGATATGGTAACAAGCAGAATAATGAATTTCATTCTGTATATTTACAAGGAGGACAGCTATCACTCCTCAAAAAATAAAACAACTAGACAAGCTGTGGAGAGGAATAGACAGAACTACAAAAAAAAAAAGATTTTTAAGGGTATGCATTTTTCCTATCGTAACATACGCCTGTGAGACCTGGACACTTAACAAAACAGCTGAGAAACACATAAATGCCTTTGAGTGTAAATACTCTCTCTCTCTCTCTGAACCTTAAGTGCCCAGGGCACATGGGGCTTCCGCAAGGATTTTCCACAAATGCCTGTCTTTCGCCTTTTTTTCTGCTCTTGCCCAGGTGAGCCCTCTATTGCTCAACATCCTTTCTGTTGTTCTTCTCCATGTCTCTTTTGGTCTACCCTTACTTCTGCTCCCCTGTGGTGTCCATCTTAGTGTAAATACTACAGAAGAGTTATTCACATATCATGGGCACAAAAAAAAGAACAAATATATCCATACCGACATTGAAGAAGGCTGGCTAGTAAAGAGGATTAAACACAGAAAACATAAATATTATCATCATCATCATCATCATGTGCCGTCCCGACTGGCGTTGGCTATTATGCTTCTCCAGAGTACGCGATCCTTCATGCATGCCATCAGCTCAGTTGGTGATCTCCTCTCACACCATCCCGTCAGACTGTCCAGTATCATTTCTCTCGGTCTTCCTCTTGATCTTCTTCCTTCTATTTTTCCTGTTGTTATAATATTTTCAATGCCCCCTCTTCTCATTGCATGTCCTATGAAAGTACATTGTCTCTCTCTTATCTTTTTGACAAGGTTTTTTGTCTCTCCAGCTCTTCTCCTACATTCTTCATTAGTTATTTTTGCTGTCCAGGGGATTCGCAACATTCTTCTAATAAACCACATTTCTGCTGCTTCCAATGATTTTTGTGCAGACTTGCCTATTGTCCATGATTCACTTCCATATAACAAGATAGGTTCAATATAGCATTTTAGTACTCGTTTTCTAACATTCATTGATAAGGATGTGTTGGTCAATATGTTTCTCATTCTCTGAAATGCAGTCTTTGCTTGGCCTATTCTGTTCCTAATTTCTGTTCTGCATTTCCCATCTGAAGTTATTACTGCTCCAAGGTATTTGAATTTCTGCACCTGCTTTAGAACAGTTCCGTTTAATTTTATGGATTATTATATTATTATAATATTATGGATATATTAAACTTTAATTTAGAGAAGACAGTCTTGGTAGAGTACATAATGAGAAAAAGAAAGCGAGGAAGACGAAGGCGGATGGCTGCAAGACATCGTTTACGATCTGCGAATGGATGCATCAGCAGCAGGGCATCTTGTTTACAACCGAGAGGCCTACAGAAGAGCTGTTAGGGAGGCAAAGTTCTGCAAGGGACATGCAAATGACTGATCCTTACAAGGCAACACATTTTAATTGTTTTATTTATACTGTTTTACTTTATATAATTGTCTGCTAATAGTCGCTCTGTATTTTCAAGCAAAGCATCGCTTCTCTTCTTCTGTATATTTACAAGGAGGACAGCTATCACTCCTCAAAAAATAAAACAACTAGACAAGCTGTGGAGAGGAATAGACAGAACTACAAAAAAAAAAAGATTTTTAAGGGTATGCATTTTTCCTATCGTAACATACGCCTGTGAGACCTGGACACTTAACAAAACAGCTGAGAAACACATAAATGCCTTTGAGTGTAAATACTCTCTCTCTCTCTGAACCTTAAGTGCCCAGGGCACATGGGGCTTCCGCAAGGATTTTCCACAAATGCCTGTCTTTCGCCTTTTTTTCTGCTCTTGCCCAGGTGAGCCCTCTATTGCTCAACATCCTTTCTGTTGTTCTTCTCCATGTCTCTTTTGGTCTACCCTTACTTCTGCTCCCCTGTGGTGTCCATCTTAGTGTAAATACTACAGAAGAGTTATTCACATATCATGGGCACAAAAAAAAGAACAAATATATCCATACCGACATTGAAGAAGGCTGGCTAGTAAAGAGGATTAAACACAGAAAACATAAATATTATCATCATCATCATCATCATGTGCCGTCCCGACTGGCGTTGGCTATTATGCTTCTCCAGAGTACGCGATCCTTCATGCATGCCATCAGCTCAGTTGGTGATCTCCTCTCACACCATCCCGTCAGACTGTCCAGTATCATTTCTCTCGGTCTTCCTCTTGATCTTCTTCCTTCTATTTTTCCTGTTGTTATAATATTTTCAATGCCCCCTCTTCTCATTGCATGTCCTATGAAAGTACATTGTCTCTCTCTTATCTTTTTGACAAGGTTTTTTGTCTCTCCAGCTCTTCTCCTACATTCTTCATTAGTTATTTTTGCTGTCCAGGGGATTCGCAACATTCTTCTAATAAACCACATTTCTGCTGCTTCCAATGATTTTTGTGCAGACTTGCCTATTGTCCATGATTCACTTCCATATAACAAGATAGGTTCAATATAGCATTTTAGTACTCGTTTTCTAACATTCATTGATAAGGATGTGTTGGTCAATATGTTTCTCATTCTCTGAAATGCAGTCTTTGCTTGGCCTATTCTGTTCCTAATTTCTGTTCTGCATTTCCCATCTGAAGTTATTACTGCTCCAAGGTATTTGAATTTCTGCACCTGCTTTAGAACAGTTCCGTTTAATTTTATGGATTATTATATTATTATAATATTATGGATATATTAAACTTTAATTTAGAGAAGACAGTCTTGGTAGAGTACATAATGAGAAAAAGAAAGCGAGGAAGACGAAGGCGGATGGCTGCAAGACATCGTTTACGATCTGCGAATGGATGCATCAGCAGCAGGGCATCTTGTTTACAACCGAGAGGCCTACAGAAGAGCTGTTAGGGAGGCAAAGTTCTGCAAGGGACATGCAAATGACTGATCCTTACAAGGCAACACATTTTAATTGTTTTATTTATACTGTTTTACTTTATATAATTGTCTGCTAATAGTCGCTCTGTATTTTCAAGCAAAGCATCGCTTCTCTCTTTTTCTGTATCTTCAAGTAAAGCATCGCTTCTCCCTTCTTCTGTATATTTAAGTAAAGCATCACTTCTC
The DNA here is from genome assembly GCA_009760885.1 of Achatina immaculata. Classification (NCBI taxonomy): domain Eukaryota; kingdom Metazoa; phylum Mollusca; class Gastropoda; order Stylommatophora; family Achatinidae; genus Lissachatina; species Lissachatina immaculata. Next base: position 25,336,865 of record CM019713.1, on the reverse strand, counting down.
TCTTCTTCTGTATATTTAAGTAAAGCATCGCTTCTCTCTTCTTCTGTATATTTAAGTAAAGCACTGCTTCTCTCTTCTTCTATATTTTCAAGTAAAGCATCGCTTCTCTCTTCTTCTCTGTCCTCAAGTAAAGCATTGTTTCTCTCTTCTTCTCTATCTTCAAGTGAAGCATCGCTTCTCTCTTCTTATGTATCTTCAAATAAAGCACTGCTTCTCTCTTCTTCTGTATCTTCAAGTAAAGCATCGCTTCTCTCTTCTTCTCTATCTTCAAGTGAAGCATCGCTTCTCTCTTCTTATGTATCTTCAAATAAAGCATCGATTCTCTCTTCTTCTGTATTTTCAAGTAAAGCATCGCTTCTCTCTTCTTCTCTGTCTTCAAGTAAAGCATTGTTTCTCTCTTCTTCTCTATCTTCAAGTGAAGCATCGCTTCTCTCTTCTTATGTATCTTCAAATAAAGCACTGCTTCTCTCTTCTTCTCTGTCTTCAAGTAAAGCATCGCTTCTCTCTTCTTCTGTATCTTCAAGTAAAGCATCGATTCTCTCTTCTTCTCTATCTTCAAGTAAAGCATCGATTCTCTCTTCTTCTGTATCTTCAAGTAAAGCATCGCTTCTCTCTTCTTCTGTATCTTCAAGTAAAGCATCGATTCTCTCTTCTTCTCTGTCTTCAAGTAAAGCATCGCTTCTCTCTTCTTCTGTATTTTCAAGTAAAGCATCGCTTCTCTCTTCTTCTGTATCTTCAAGTAAAGCATCACTTCTCTCTTCTTCTCTGTCTTCAAGTGAAGCATCGCTTCTCTCTTCTTATGTATCTTCAAATAAAGCACTGCTTCTCTCTTCTTCTGTATCTTCAAGTAAAGCATCGCTTCTCTCTTCTTCTGTATCTTCAAGTAAAGCATCGATTCTCTCTTCTTCTCTGTCTTCAAGTAAAGCATCGCTTCTCTCTTCTTCTGTATTTTCAAGTAAAGCATCGCTTCTCTCTTCTTCTGTATCTTCAAGTAAAGCATCACTTCTCTCTTCTTCTCTGTCTTCAAGTAAAGCATCGCTTCTCTCTTCTTCTGTATCTTCAAGTAAAGCATCGCTTCTCTCTTCTTCTGTATCTTCAAGTAAAGCATCGCTTCTCTCTTCTTCTCTATCTTCAAGTGAAGCATCGATTCTCTCTTCTTATGTATCTTCAAATAAAGCACTGCTTCTCTCTTTTTCTGTATCTTCAAGTAAAGCATCGATTCTCTCTTCTTCTGTATCTTCAAGTAAAGCATCGCTTCTCTCTTCTTCTGTATCTTCAAGTAAAGAATCGCTTCTCTTATTCAACCTCAAAGCAGATACGGAATACAAATGTGTAAATTGGCTTCTCTCAGATTTTTCTTTTACCCTTGGCTGATCTTGAAATGACGTTCAGATTACAGGAAATCCTTGCATGAAAATAATTATTGTATCTACAGCGAACTGGACGTTGTTATGAAGTAAATCCTTATAATCCACTGGTGCTTGTGAATACTATTTTGAGAAATAAAATTACATTTTTCTGAAAATCTGTTTGTAAAAGTCTGTTGTTTGTACTTTTAAAATCGCTACCTGTTACAGAACCCCCTAGCGAGCTATTAAGCTACCTAAGGGTTCCGCGGAACCCCGATTGAGAAACTCTGATGTAATTTATCTCTGACGTGTGGTTTTACAATTGTTTCGGTAACGCTGGAAATTCCCGGATAATTTTTTAAACTTCAGTAGGCGAGTTTATCGATAATCGGCCGACCGCTTCCGACATTTCTGCAGGAACGCATTAACAAGACTAGTACGGATACTTCTTCGCATTCTTTCAGTGTGTGTGCAGTCCGGATGATATAACTAAGTACAACGGTACGTACACACGTCGACACGTAAAGCTTAGAATATATTCTTATCTTATCAGATCTGTTTGAATGTAAGGCGCATATTTCTGTTAGTGGTACTTGCCGCTTTATTTGTTGCATGATTCACCTGCACAAGACAATGTCCATGTCATAGCAGACGTCGACAAGAATTCAGTCCTATACGCCTGTGTTATTTTATTTTGTTTATCTTGTAACTGATTTCTTACTTTATGGTAAGAAATAATCTCGCATTTTAAATTCTTTCAGTGATTTGAGAGAGAAATATAGGCGCCGCGATACTAACAAAAGTATTTTTTTTTTTTTAAATACTATTATTCTGCTGCTTTGTTTTAAGCCACATTGCTCCAGTGCGATATTTTGTCTTTAATAACGTGTTATATATTGTTTTGTACACTTTTTTGAAGCCCAAGGATAGGCCTTTGGAAATGAATCACAGAAAAAAAACCCCAGAATCCTGTGGTATTTGCTTTCATTTTCTGGTAGGTCATGTTTGCACTTGCCAGACAGGGCAACGTTTTTTTAGCTTCCTTTATTGACTTAGACCAGACTCTTTTTTTTTTTCTTGTGTTTTTTTTTTAGGTGTCTTGGACCACCCTCTAGATTTTGTTCATAATTTTACTACTTCTATTTTTTTCCAAAAGAAAGTGAATATTAAAATCTGAATATTATTATAATGAAACAATTTTTATATTTAATAGAGAAATATGTCTCCACAATTTCAGTAGTACCTGGAAAGGGATCATATTGAAAGCCTACACGTTAACCCCTTGGCCGGAGTGTCAGATGTTTTATAGATTCTATCCATAATTCTGTCTCTGCTTTCTGTAACACAGATCTGCCCACCTTTTTAATTAGCTGTAGACATGCAGTTACTCACCAAGGTCAACCTGTTATGCAATACATTAGATTTTTTTTTTTTAAAGGTAGAAACAGCTTTTTTTGTTTTTTTAAATAGTGTAGTATTTTTTATTTTATGTACTTTGACCCCAAAACTATTTGTTTGTTAGTGCAATGAGTTAGAAATTGACAGTGCGGAACGAATGAACCAATGAACATAATTTATTTTTGATGTGTTAAGAATGGGCACGCAGGTCCATCTACCGTTCTACCAGAAGCTGGATTGAGCATTTGAGAAGAACACAGAAGAGATATGGTGATTCAGTTCTTGTCATACTGTGGTCATGACCATGTACTGGTGATTTTGAAACCAGGGTATAGGGATCATTCTGTGGGAAGAAGTGATGGAACTAGGTTATAGATATCATTCCATGGGAAGAGGTGATGGAACTAGGTTATAGATATCATTCTGTGGGAAGAGGTGATGGAACTAGGTTATAGATATCATTCTGTGGGAAGAGGTGATGGAACTAGGTTATAGATATCATTCTGTGGGAAGAGGTGATGGAACAAAGTTATAGATATCATTCTGTGGGAAGAGGTGATGGAACTAGGTTATAGATATCATTCTGTTGGAAGAGGTGATGGAACTAGGTTATAGATATCATTCTGTTGGAAGAGGTGATGGAACTAGGTTATAGATATCATTCTGTGGGAAGAGGTGATGGAACAAGGTTATAGATATCATTCTGTGGTACTTTTAAAATCGCTACCTGTTACAGAACCCCCTAGCGAGCTATTAAGCTACCTAAGGGTTCCGCGGAACCCCGATTGAGAAACTCTGATGTAATTTATCTCTGACGTGTGGTTTTACAATTGTTTCGGTAACGCTGGAAATTCCCGGATAATTTTTTAAACTTCAGTAGGCGAGTTTATCGATAATCGGCCGACCGCTTCCGACATTTCTGCAGGAACGCATTAACAAGACTAGTACGGATACTTCTTCGCATTCTTTCAGTGTGTGTGCAGTCCGGATGATATAACTAAGTACAACGGTACGTACACACGTCGACACGTAAAGCTTAGAATATATTCTTATCTTATCAGATCTGTTTGAATGTAAGGCGCATATTTCTGTTAGTGGTACTTGCCGCTTTATTTGTTGCATGATTCACCTGCACAAGACAATGTCCATGTCATAGCAGACGTCGACAAGAATTCAGTCCTATACGCCTGTGTTATTTTATTTTGTTTATCTTGTAACTGATTTCTTACTTTATGGTAAGAAATAATCTCGCATTTTAAATTCTTTCAGTGATTTGAGAGAGAAATATAGGCGCCGCGATACTAACAAAAGTATTTTTTTTTTTTTAAATACTATTATTCTGCTGCTTTGTTTTAAGCCACATTGCTCCAGTGCGATATTTTGTCTTTAATAACGTGTTATATATTGTTTTGTACACTTTTTTGAAGCCCAAGGATAGGCCTTTGGAAATGAATCACAGAAAAAAAACCCCAGAATCCTGTGGTATTTGCTTTCATTTTCTGGTAGGTCATGTTTGCACTTGCCAGACAGGGCAACGTTTTTTTAGCTTCCTTTATTGACTTAGACCAGACTCTTTTTTTTTTTCTTGTGTTTTTTTTTTAGGTGTCTTGGACCACCCTCTAGATTTTGTTCATAATTTTACTACTTCTATTTTTTTCCAAAAGAAAGTGAATATTAAAATCTGAATATTATTATAATGAAACAATTTTTATATTTAATAGAGAAATATGTCTCCACAATTTCAGTAGTACCTGGAAAGGGATCATATTGAAAGCCTACACGTTAACCCCTTGGCCGGAGTGTCAGATGTTTTATAGATTCTATCCATAATTCTGTCTCTGCTTTCTGTAACACAGATCTGCCCACCTTTTTAATTAGCTGTAGACATGCAGTTACTCACCAAGGTCAACCTGTTATGCAATACATTAGATTTTTTTTTTTTAAAGGTAGAAACAGCTTTTTTTGTTTTTTTAAATAGTGTAGTATTTTTTATTTTATGTACTTTGACCCCAAAACTATTTGTTTGTTAGTGCAATGAGTTAGAAATTGACAGTGCGGAACGAATGAACCAATGAACATAATTTATTTTTGATGTGTTAAGAATGGGCACGCAGGTCCATCTACCGTTCTACCAGAAGCTGGATTGAGCATTTGAGAAGAACACAGAAGAGATATGGTGATTCAGTTCTTGTCATACTGTGGTCATGACCATGTACTGGTGATTTTGAAACCAGGGTATAGGGATCATTCTGTGGGAAGAAGTGATGGAACTAGGTTATAGATATCATTCCATGGGAAGAGGTGATGGAACTAGGTTATAGATATCATTCTGTGGGAAGAGGTGATGGAACTAGGTTATAGATATCATTCTGTGGGAAGAGGTGATGGAACTAGGTTATAGATATCATTCTGTGGGAAGAGGTGATGGAACAAAGTTATAGATATCATTCTGTGGGAAGAGGTGATGGAACTAGGTTATAGATATCATTCTGTTGGAAGAGGTGATGGAACTAGGTTATAGATATCATTCTGTTGGAAGAGGTGATGGAACTAGGTTATAGATATCATTCTGTGGGAAGAGGTGATGGAACAAGGTTATAGATATCATTCTGTGGGAAGAGGTGATGGAACTAGGTTATAGGTATCATTATGTGGGAAGAGGTGATGGAACTAGGTTATAGATATCATTATGTGGGAAGAGGTGATGGAACTAGGTTATAGGTATCATTCTGTTGGAAGAGGTGATGGAACTAGGTTATAGATATCATTCTGTGGGAAGAGGTGATGGAACTAGGTTATAGGTATCATTCTGTTGGAAGAGGTGATGAAACTAGGTTATAGGTATCATTATGTGGGAAGAGGTGATGGAACTAGGTTATAGATATCATTATGTGGGAAGAGGTGATGGAACTAGGTTATAGGCATCATTATGTGGGAAGAGGTGATGAAACTAGGTTATAGGCATCTTACTTTGAGAAGAGCTATTTTGACCAGGGTATAAGCATCACTCTGTGGGAAGAGTTACTTCAGTTATGAACAGGTAAACTGGAAATTGCAGTTTTTATTTAGTGTTTTTTTTTCTTTGATCTCCATGGAGCCACGACCTTATGTTCTCTTCAGCCAATGTCATGGTGATCTTGAAGCATATTCAGCATGTTGTACAGAGAGTGGGTTTGTTTTCTGGAAGTTTCAGAGTGGATCTAAGATGCAGCAAGCTTCTTCACAGGCTGCAGGCCTTAAGACTGACAGGATGCAGGTGTAGGAGCACCAGAAGGAAGCAGGATATGGCATAAGACTGACAGGATGCAAGTGTAGGAGCACCAGAAGGAAGCAGGTTATGGCATAAGACTGACAGGATGCAGGTGTAGGGGCACCAGAAGGAAGCAGGATATGGCATAAGACTGACAGGATGCAAGTGTAGGAGCACCAGAAGGAAGCAGGAAATGGCATAAAACTGACAGGATGCAGGTGTAGGAGCACCAGAAGGAAACAGGATATGGCATAAGACTGACAGGATGCAAGTATAGGAGCACCAGAAGGAAGCAGGATATGGCATAAGACTGACAGGATGCAGGTGTTGGAGCACCAGAAGGAAACAGGATATGGCATAAGACTGACAGGATGCAAGTGTAGGAGCACCAGAAGGAAACAGGATATGGCATAAGACTGACAGGATGCAAGTGTAGGAGCACCAGAAGGAAGCAGGATATGGCATAAGACTGACAGGATGCAGGTGTTGGAGCACCAGAAGGAAACAGGATATGGCATAAGACTGACAGGATGCAAGTGTAGGAGCACCAGAAGGAAACAGGATATGGCATAAGACTGACAGGATGCAAGTGTAGGAGCACCAGAAGGAAGCAGGATATGGCATAAGACTGACAGGATGCAGGTGTTGGAGCACCAGAAGGAAGCAGGATATGGCATAAGACTGACAGGATGCAAGTGTAGGAGCACCAGAAGGAAGCAGGATATGGCATAAGCTAGTTATGTTTCTACAGTCCACATTACTGTGATGTCCTACTTCTAGTCCACATTACTGTGTTGTCCTACTTCTAGTCCACATTACTGTGCTGTCCTAAAGTCCACAATACTGTGCTGTCCTACTTCTAGTCCACGTTACTATGCTGTCCTACTTCTAGTCCACATTAGTGTGCTGTCCTACTTCTAGTCCACATTACTGTGCTGTCCTACTTCTAGTCCACATTACTGTGCTTTCCTACTTCTACAGTCCACATTACTGTGCTGTCCTACTTCTACAGTCCACATTACTGTGCTGTCCTATAACACAATCAACTAAATTTATGTAGTGAAAAAAATTTCCAAGCAATTTTATAACAGTGTATTCATCAGCCATTTTCTTCTCCAGAAATATCTTCTTCTTCTTCTTCTTTGTTCGCACTGTCTGTCTATATCTGCAGTCCTGTCTCTTGGATAAATTTCACTGTTTTTTGTAACTCATGTATGGAACCGTATAGCTTATCTTCTTTAGTGGTTTCACTGGGCCAGTAATTATTTCTCAATGTCTCGTAGTTGATGCAGTTCTGGAGGATATGTTCCACGGTTTGGGGCACCTGGGCACATGTACATAGATTAGTAGTACCAACCTTAAACTTTGTATACATATGACTTCGGAGTCGGCTGTGTCCTGTTCGGAGACGGAAGATGGTGACCTGTTCCTTTCTGTTTAGCATGTGATAGTCATCATGTGGTGGTGTTTGTGGCTTCCTGTAGGTTTTTATCATGCTTTTCTTCTGATTATAGGTGACTGGTATGTCTGGTTGCTCCATTTCAGTGCCCTCTTTGGCCAGATGGTCAGCTTTCTCATTGCCTGGTATCCCACAGTGGGAGGGAATCCATTGCAAAGTGACTCCATGTTGTAAGCCAATTTTTGACAAGGCATCCTTAAGGTCTGGTAGTTTGTTGCACTGAAGAGCCTCCAGTACTGATCTTGCATCTGTGAGAATTACTACAGGACATGTATCAATTCTGGAGTCTGATAGTTTTTCAACTGCAGCAATAATTGCCCTAACTTCTGCATCAAAGTTGTTGCAGTATTTACCAGTGGGTATGGAAATCTTGTCAATGGTGTTGTTTGGATATTCAATATATGCTCCTGCCCCTCCATTCTTTATGGCATTATGTGCAGATCCATCTGTATACACACGTATCCAGGTGTCACATGGATATTTGTCATCTAGAACACTAAGTGTGGCTGTTGATCTTACAAGACTGCTCTGCATCTCACCATTCTGCACACCTTTCACTTCAGTCTGAATAGTTATTTGTGTATAATCTGCTTCTTTCCATGGTGTATGCTCTGGTACAGATGATAATGGAGTGACTACAGTTGGAAGGTCAGGTATCAGCTTACGCATACGCTTGGCCTGATGAATGAAGCTGCTTCTTTTAAGCCGTCCTAATGCCAAGTTATTGAATCTCTCCTTCAGGGGATGGCTTACAGAGCTAAGGAATTTTTCTCCCATGGTCATGACCTTTGTGTCTCTACGTTCCTTTAGCGGTTGAACACCAACTATTTTCTGCATTTCTACTATTGGTGTGGACCTCATGGCACCTGTGATAATCCGTAGTGACTGATTTTGAACAGAAATATCTGTTATAATCTGTATTATATTAAAATTAGTAGAGAGAAAACGTAAATATTTTGGACACATTAAATGTCATGATAATCTAGAGAAGACTGTCTTGGAAGGGTACATAATGGGAAAAAGAAAGAGAGAAAAACCAAGGTGAAGATGGCTGCAAGACATCGTTGATGATCTGCATATGAATGCATCAGCAGCAGGCCATCTTGCTCACAACTGAGAGGCCTACTGAGCTGTTAGGGAGGCAAAGTTCCACAAGGGACATGCAAATGAATGAGAGACGAGAGACAATCTGTATATATATATATATATAAAAATGAATGTGTGTATGTATGTTCCAGCATCATGCTGGAATGCCTGGAGCAATTTCAACCAGACTTGTTACACATATGACTTACAATCTGGACAAAGTACTGTGAGGGTTAGATAACCCCTATGATATCCCTATGACCCTTAAGGGTCAAGGTGACATGTAAAAATAATTTAAAACGACCGATATTAGTGTCGAATCCATAGTTTTCAGTGTTGCTGAGATGAATAGTGACACTTCCGACACTGTTTAAGTCCAAGTTCAGCATCATCGGCATGGGATAGAAGTGACGTATACAAATCATCAAAAATGACCGATATTAGTGTCGAATCCGACGAATCTATAGTTTTCGGCGTTGCTGAGATAAATAGTGACACTCCTGATGCTTTTTAAGTCCAAGCTCAGCCCCATTCGGCACGAGGTCCTAGGGGTGGGGGTGGGATGGGGTGACATATATACAAATAATCGAAATTGACTGACATTAGTATCGAATCCATAGTTTTTGGGGTCGCTGAGATGAATAGTGACACTCACAAGTTCAGGCCCCCGTCGGCCTGGGGGGGGGGGGGGGTGACAAATGGTGAAAAATAAAATGTCTAAATTGACTGAGGTTAGTGTCGAATCCATAATGTTCGGGATCACTAAGCTGTTTGGTGACAGTCCTGATGACAGTTAAGTCCACGTTTAGTCGAATAGAAGGAATAGAACTCTGTAGAACCACCTAGACTCTGTAGAACCTTCTAGAAGGTTGTGAAAATGAACAGAACATTGTAGAACCTTCTAGAAGATTGTGAAACTGAATATACCTCTGTAGAAAGTTCTAGAAGGCTGTGGAAATGAGTAGAACATTGTACAACCGTCCAGAAGGTTGTGGAAATGAATAGAGCTTTGTTGATTGGGATAAATAAATCACTGGGCAATGCCAGGCAATCAGCTAGTACTTAATAAAAATGAGAAATGTATTCTGCGTTAATTGCTTTCTTCTTTTTTTTTGCATAGCTTACAGCTTTTAACATGTGTTTCTTCTTTTTTTTTCATAGCTGACAGCTTTCATCATATATTTCTTCTTTGGTACATATTACACAGCTTTCAACATACTCATATATATATATTTTTTTTGTTTTTTTGTTTTTGTTTTGCATAGCTTACAGCTTTGTTCGTTTTTGTGTGTAGTTAACAACCATACCAGAACGTAACACTCACAATGTGTCATAATGAAATATATTAGCCATGTTTTCCTTTTAAAATCGTGCAGTTTTGTAAGTTTAAAATTATAGATCCTTAAAAGCAGGACCATTATATGGACAATGGAGATTTGAAAAAAAGAATTTGTAGAAGCTGCCCAGAATGGCTGAAGGTCATCTGAAGAGTTAGTCTTCTTCTTCTTCTTCTTCGTTCACTTCTACCACCAAAAACCGCACTGTGAACCTACTGAATTCATGCCTGTGGTCCTCTTTAGGTCCCGTGGTCCAAAATAGACCACACGAGATCCACGAAAGGACCACAAGGGGTTCAGAGTATCACAGTGCTTTAGCCTGTATTCTTGGTGGGTCTCGGAAGCGGGATTGCGTGACACCGTGGTTTTCATTGTACCAGTTTAAGAAGAGTTAGTGATTCTTGGTAAGTTTTAGCATGTAGCAACAATTGCTGTCAAGTTAATGTGACTGTTTTTGAGCAGGTAGTTGGCAGATGTTTGTGGAAGGTACCAGGCATCATTTTTCCGAACAGCCTGTCTTGTGATTGATTCTACCTATATTTGATTTAGTGTAATCAGCCAGAGCAACAGCAAACTTTTTTTCCCTGGACCTGGTTGGTTAGCACCCGTTTTCTGTCTTTAAGTTTGGCTCTTCAGTCATGCAATGTCCCAGATTTAGTCACCATGTGACCTGGTCCATTGCCAGTACACATGACTGGTGATAAAAAATCCGTCTGTTTGTCCATCCATCTATCTGTTGTTAAGTATTCTTATCATGGGAACTTGGTGCAGCTTGGTACTCCAAAGTTGGTTAGTTGCCCCTGCCATCAATATTTTTTTTTCTATAATATGTCTTTAACTGTTTCTTCCATGTTTTGGATCCACATGTGAGAGTGGAAAGCACTTGTAATTTAACATTTGTGATCTTCTTTTATGCCATGCTTTTTTTTTGATAGTCTTCCAAATATACTAGCTACACACAAGTGAATATAGATGTATATATTTTTTGTTATATTTATGTCAAGATAAGGCATGTATGCATGACAGTTTATAGTCAATAAAGCTTAGCTAGTCATTATCCCAGTTTGTAGTTCATGGGACATAAATTGTTTTTCAATACACATATTGCCTTACACAGTAACATAATGCATACACCTGTAAGGGCCTAAGAGGTGCAGTTAATAGTGAATTACATTCTGATATACAGGCTGTGGATTTAAGATCGGCTACTGGTGGTTGCTTTCTGGTTGACGTAGCTGACAGCTGTAAAAATGGGCACTTAACACATCCGTGTGTTAGAAACTGTCTCAGAAAATAATGATTAATAGATCTCTAGATATAGACACAGGTTGGTGCTCAGAAATATAGACACAGGTTGATGCTCAGAAATATAGACACAGGTTGGTGCTCAGAAATATAGACACAGGTTGATGCTGAGAGTTATAGACACAGATTGGTGCTGAGAGTTATAGGTTGGTGCTGAGAGTTATAGACAGAGGTTGGTGCTGAGAGTTATAGACACAGGTTGGTTCTGAGAGTTATAGACACAGGTTGGTTCTGAGAGTTATAGACATAGGTTGGTTCTGAGAGTTATAGACATAGGTTGGTTCTGAGAGTTATAGACATAGGTTGGTTCTGAGAGTTATAGACACAGGTTGGTTCTGAGAGTTATAGAGATAGGTTGGTGCTGAGAGTTATAGAGATAGGTTGGTGCTGAGAGTTATAAACATAGGTTGTTCTGAGAGTTGTAGACACAGGTTGGTTCTGAGAGTTGTAGACATAGGTTGGTTCTGAGAGTTATAGACATAGGTTGGTGCTGAGAGTTATAGACATAGGTTGGTTCTGAGAGTTATAAACATAGGTTGGTTCTGAGAGTTATAGAGATAGGTTGGTTCTGAGAGTTATAGACATAGGTTGGTTCTGAGAATTATAGACACGGGTTGGTGCTGAGAATTATAGACACAGGTTGGTTCTGAGAGTTATAGAGATAGGTTGGTTCAGAGAGTTATAGACACAGGTTGGTTCTGAGAGTTATAGACACAGGTTGGTGCTGAGAGTTATAGAGATAGGTTGGTTCTGAGAGTTATAGACATAGGTTGGTTCTGAGAATTATAGACACGGGTTGGTGCTGAGAATTATAGACACAGGTTGGTTCTGAGAGTTATAGAGATAGGTTGGTTCTGAGAGTTATAGACACAGGTTGGTTCTGAGAGTTATAGACACAGGTTGGTGCTGAGAGTTATAGAGATAGGTTGGTGCTGAGAGTTATAGACACAGGTTGGTTCTGAGAGTTATAGAGATAGGTTGGTGCTGAGAGTTATAGACATAGGTTGGTGCTGAGAGTTATAGACATAGGTTGGTTCTGAGAGTTATAAACATAGGTTGGTTCTGAGAGTTATAGACATAGGTTGGTTCTGAGAGTTATAGACACAGGTTGGTTCTGAGAGTTATAGAGATAGGTTGGTTCTGAGAGTTATAGACATAGGTTGGTTCTGAGAGTTATAGACACAGGTTGGTTCTGAGAGTTATAGAGATAGGTTGGTGCTGAGAGTTATAGAGATAGGTTGGTTCTGAGAGTTATAGACATAGGTTGGTTCTGAGAGTTATAAACATAGGTTGGTTCTGAGAGTTATAGACATAGGTTGGTTCTGAGAGTTATAGACATAGGTTGGTTCTGAGAGTTATAGACATAGGTTGGTTCTGAGAGTTATAGACACAGGTTGGTTCTGAGAGTTATAGAGATAGGTTGGTGCCGAGAGTTATAGACACAGGTTGGTTCTGAGAGTTATAGACATAGGTTGGTGCTGAGAGTTATAGACACAGGTTGGTGCTGAGAGCTATAGACACAGGTTGGTGCTGAGAGTTATAGACACAGGTTGGTGCTGAGAGCTATAGACACAGGTTGATGCTGAGAGCTATAGACACAGGCTGGTTCTGAGAGCTATAGACACAGGTTGGTGCTGAGAGCTATAGACACAGGTTGGTGCTGAGAGCTATAGACACAGATTGGTGCTGAGAGCTATAGACACAGGTTGGTTCTGAGAGCTATAGACACAGGTTGGTGCTGAGAGATACAGACACAGGTTGGTGCTGAGAGCTATAGACACAGGTTGGTGCTGAGAGTATGAGATTCATTTAAAACTTCAGTTGTTAAGTCTTCATTTTTGTGAAAATCTTTTTTTTTAAACTTGACATAGTCTTTTGATGGTTATAAACCCCAAATGAATTGCCCAGTATAACCCCATACCCCTTCACCAGACTGTTGAAACCACCACTACCACTGCCACCTCTGTTGCCTCCACCACCACCACCTGCAGCCCAAATGGGTATGGATACCTCAGGTGAGGAATCCTGACACATAAGTAGATATTGTCAAATAAATAATCAAGGAAGAATATGAGATAGTCAAGTGATTCCCAACTTGTGGTCCTCTGAGCATTATTATTTGACTCATGGATGCATTATCCATGATTCTCAACCTGTAGATCTCTGAGCATTTTTAGATGGCCATCAGATACATTATCCATGATTTTCAACCTGTGGTTCTCTGAGCATTATCATGTTGCTTGCATATGCATTATCCATGATTCCCAACCTGTGGTTCTCTAAGCATTTTTAGATGGCCCTCGGATACATTATCCATGAATTTCAACGTCTGATTTTCTGAGCATTATCATTTGGCCAGTGGATGCGTCATCCCTAATTCCCAGGCTGTGGTTCTCTGAGCATTATCAGGTGGCCCACGAATGCATTATCCATGACTCCCAGCCTGTGGTCCTTTGAGCATTATCAAGTGGGCCATGGATGCATTATCCCCTTCTGTCCTTTGAGCGTTATCAAGTGGGCCATGGATGCATTATTCATTTGTTATTAAATGCCATGTGATGAATAAAAACAGGTTCATAGCATTGCAGTATTACATACATTTGACCCTTGCACAACTCGGATATGAATTGCCTAGGTCCACATATATGTGGATTTTTTATGTTCCATCTAATGAATAGTAAATAATCATCATGTGCCATACAGCTAATACACTTGTCTGTTGTGTGTGTGTGTCCTCATGTGTGTGTCCTCATGTGTGTGCGACAAGAACTGTATAAGACATTTTGTATCATCATCATTGCCAAAGCCTTCATCATGTAGAACATTGTGCATAAGGCCTTTATGGAAGTTGATAGCAATATATCCTTCCATAGACATAAGGTAAGTGATATTTAATGTAAAATGAGTGATGTGTTAGGTTTCCTATTGTTTTATATCTTTGATTAAAAAAAATTACATTATCATAAGGTATGCTTCCCTCCCTCCTTCTCTCCCTCTCTCTCTCTCTCTCTCTCTCTCTCTCTCTCTCTCTCACATAAACTGCTAATCAGCCTATCATCAAAGGTAAGTTTTTTTTTTATAACTTTAACAAAGTTTCCAATACTATATTATGAATATGACTGTAACACAGCATGGCATAAACATTTTATAACGATTCATTCACTAATGTATAGACTATGCTACAGTGAAGCAATCGTTTCGGTTACACAAGGTAATATAGCAATCTGTTGATTACACCAGGGTGTTATAAAGTAATCATAAGCTGCTTCTTTTTTATCAGTGCATGAAAAGTTATATCTTTAAATAAATATGAATTTCTTTTCCACATTATCTTTTCATATTTGATGTCTGGTATATATGTATGTGTATATGTGTATGGACATTGTTTTGTGTTATATAAGATGATGTTGATGGAGGTTCTGGGGGTGAAGACGCCTGACCAATGAGGCAGTCAGCAACCCATAGCTGATATGCTGGCGTCAGGGTTAGCGAACCATAGCAGACCAAGACCCTATCCCACCTCTTCGTTGGTGCCCCTAGGAACAGGCCTAGCCTGGCTAACGGGGCAGGGAATCGCCATAGTACCCATGGCGGTGGAGTCTGCTAAAGAAGCATTGCACACCCCTTGCTTTTCAGCTGTACTCCGGGACTGAAAAAGTAGCTGCCATAACCCACTCCCACTACCATGCCGATACGATGCTGCTCCTCAACAACTCTACAGCATCAGCTGCAAAGAACGCCAGCTTGCAGTTACAGGGAGTTCCTACAAGTACAAGTGATGGAGGTACTGACAGACAAACAGTTTACGAGAGGTAATTGATAAGTTGATGGCCTAAGGTACAAGGATGATTCATGGACAACTTTTTTCTGTTATTTCTCAACATAGTCCCCATCCAAGTTTATGCACTCGGTCCAGCGATCCTGGAGCATATGAATCCCTTCTTTGTAAAAGTCACATCTTGTGCCAGTAGAAAGTGGTCTACAGCATGAATGGCATCATCATCTGAAGCAAATTTGCGACCACTGAGCTCCTTTTTGAGTTTGGTAAACAGGTAATAGATCGAAAGGGCCAAATTTGGGGAATAAGGAGGATGTTCAAGAAGCTGGAAGCTGCGTTCATGAATGGCAGCCATTGCCACTGCTGACTTGTGAACTGGAGCATTGTCTTGATGATAGATGACTCCTCTCATCAATTTCCTTCAGTGCTTTTCCTTCAGTTTGCTTCACAAGATTAGCGTAATAGGCCCCGATGACCGTTCTGCTCTTTTGAAGATAGTCTACCAATAGCACACCTTCTGAATCCCAAAAGATGGAAGCCATCACTTTGCCTGCAGACAGACCCACCCTTGTTTTCTTTGGAGGTGGGGATCCATGATGTTTCCACTGCTTTGACTGTTCTTTGGTTTCTGGCTGAAAATGATGAACCCAGGTCTCATCCATAGTCACAAATTGCTAAAGAAACTTTTCAGAATCTGCAGAAAAATGGCCAAGATTGTCTCTTGACATGTTTAGACGCTGTCGTTTGTGATCAGCTCCAAGAAGTTTCGGGACCCATCGAGCAGAGGCCTTTGTCACTTGAAGATCATTGTGAATAATGGTATGAACACGTTCCTGGGAGATGCTCAACTCAGTAGCAATGTACCGCTCAGTTAATCATCGATCCTCCATTATCATGTCATGGATACTGCCGGTAGTTTCATCGGTGGTTACTGCTCTTGGTCTTCCTGGACGGGGATCATCTTCCAGACTCTCCCTTCCATGTTTGAATTGAGCTGCTTATTTCTTCACTGTGCTGTAAGAAGGCGCATTCTACTCTAGAGTCTCCACCATATCCTCATGGATCTCTTTCGATGATAAGCCCTTGATGCAGAGATTGCGAATGACTGCTCCATGAGAAATTTTATCCATTTTCTCAATTTCTGCCACCTCTTACCACTTCAGTAGCCTGTAAAAAAATTGGTTGCAGTTAATTTCTTGAAACTTGGTGTTTAATCTTACATTAACCTGATCTACAAATACACCTAATATCAACTGTGTTTTCAAGTATTTGTATCTTAGGCCGCGAATTTATCAATCAACCCTTGTATCTCGTAGAAGCAGACGATGTAAACTAACGATGTCGATAAATACATTAGAATACATGCAGTAAATGTGTTTTCTCTTCCTTATGATTTTCTTGGTACAATTTCATTCCTCTGGCTTACTTTATTGTGAATATATCTATATATATAATGTGAGTTAATCCACTGTTTATCTTATTGGCAGGGCTTCCGGGCACCAACAGGTTTAATTTATGTAAGTTTTTGGGGTTAGACTGAGGGAGTTGGTGCCCCTAGCCTCCGCGTTGTTGAAGAGTCAGCTTTATAAGATTGTGGTCTGCAACTTATTTGTAGCTGGAAAAGTGGTCCTTGGGTGTGAAGACGTTGGGAACCCCTGACACTGACCATGTTGACATGAAGTGGTAATTTGATGAAGCGGCCCCCCCCCCCCACCACCTGGTTCTTTCACCATTAAATGCATATCTGTAAGAATTTCCATTGGTGATTCACAGTGAGGCAGCATAATTAGTTTCCTGTTATCACACACTGTAAGCATACAGCCAGGAACAAGAGTAATAAACAGGCAAAAAAAAAAAAAAACCAGACCAGACCAGAATTGTCGAAGTGAGATAAACAAATGCCAGATTATGACTAAATTCTTGCCTGTCACAGAATCTTCGCTTGTTTTTGTGCTAGTTAGGGTATAGAGAACATTTTAACTGTGAGTTGAAGTTTGTTTTCTGGGATTATTGTTATTATTTTTGTTGACAGTTTAGAGGTTCGGAGTAGATAGAGAAGACAGCAGAGTTTCACGTGAAAGTGTTCAGTTTCTGATTAAGGCTTTGTAGAAATTATACGTTTTTGAGCAAAATATGACTTGTGTGGGAGCTTCAGAATACACGTGTAGGAGCTTCAGAATTACATGTGTGGGAACTTCAGAATACATTGTGTAGGAACTTCAGAATACATGTGTGGGAGCTTCAGAATACATGTGTGGGAGCTTCAGAATACACGTGTAGGAGCTTCAGAATTACATGTGTGGGAACTTCAGAATACGGGATGAAGGTGGGTGGATTGGGTTGGTTGGTTACTTAGTTCTAGGAAAAATAAAATAGTGGAAGCTTGCAGACTTTGTTGAAGGAACAAACAGAACCAAATAAGAAATGTTTTAAGACACTACTCCAGTCGCTGAACTCAGTTACTCTCATTCCATAGTAAGGTGTAATAGTGAACTCAGTTACTCTCATTCCATAGTAAGGTGTAATAGTGAACTCAGTTACTCTCATTCCATAGTAAGGTGTAGTAGAAACACGGAATGTACATTTGTATCTGTCTAGTTTGACAAGCACCGTTCACTTAACAAAGGGCAACATTCACTATAAGCAGTGCTTATGATGTGACATCGAGGCACGCAGACAGTGACACAATGCCCGGCTGTCAGCGTCTAACATCAGGGACCAGATAACCAGCGGAAGATAATGAAGACTGTGACAAGACGCCCTCTCTGACCTCCGTGTCCCGGGCAAGTGCGATTGGTTTAAGTTGTTGGTCCTGTGGTATTTGAATTATGTCAAAACAAAGGTTCATTTATGCTTTAGACACTTTTGGCTTGTGTATGAGAGTCGCGATATGGCATTCCGACCGAGTTATCTTCGCATTCGCTTCTTTTAAATGGAGATTATCTTTGAGTGTCTGATTATTTCTGCCAGTTCATTATGTCCTTTTTATATAGTTTCTGAAGGTAGCAAAGATTATATTGTTGTGCTGGAGGGACAGATCAGTTATCCGTGCCGTGGAACTGGCAGCTGGTCAGAATTGTATCCTACCGCCTTGTGGGTGCTCACATAAAGTCGTTTGAGTTATCGCAGTCTTACAAATGGAGTAGCGCTTCAGCATAATGGTGATCCTTGCGAGTAGAATGGAAGAATGTTACATCGTAATATCTCTAACAAGGATAGTGTTAATATTAGTAGAGCTAACGGGAGAATGCTATTTGTTTGTAATATTGGCCGGGGACAGTAAATATAGTAATTAGGAGGACTTCATATATTAGCAGTTCTGGCGGAAAAAAGATGTTTGTAGTACTCGTTCTAGCAATAACACGTTAAATATTAGTAGTTCTAGAAATATCAAGTTAAATATTAGTAGTTCTAGAAATATCAAGTTAAATATTAGTAGTTCTAGAAATATCAAGTTAAATATTAGTAGTTCTAGAAATATCAAGTTAAATATTAGTAGTTCTAGAAATATCAAGTTAAATATTAGTAGTTCTAGAAATATCAAGTTAAATATTAGTAGTTCTAGAAATATCAAGTTAAATATTAGTAGTTCTAGAAATATCAAGTTAAATATTAGTAGTTCTAGAAATATCAAGTTAAATATTAGTAGTTCTAGAAATATCAAGTTAAATATTAGTAGTTCTAGAAATATCAAGTTAAATATTAGTAGTTCTAGAAATATCAAGTTAAATATTAGTAGTTCTAGAAATATCAAGTTAAATATTAGTAGTTCTAGAAATATCAAGTTAAATATTAGTAGTTCTAGAAATATCAAGTTAAATATTAGTAGTTCTAGAAATATCAAGTTAAATATTAGTAGTTCTAGCGATAGCACGTTAAATATTAGTAGTTCTAGCTATAGCACGTTAACTGTTAGTGGAAGAACGTTAAATTTTTAGTGATTGGCAGCAGGAAATAAACGATTTAAAAACGCTGTATCACTAGAAATATGCTGATGCTGGCTCATTCCCTAAATCAAGCAGTCAGTTACGTTTCTTTTTGTGTGTTATTTGTAAGGATACATTTATCTTCTTCACTTTTCTGATGTGCCTGTCTGTTTTCTCTCCCAAATATGTAGAATTTCGTCTACGTGGCGCCACCAAGCTGTTGCTGTAGGGCTCCTGTGCCAGCTATCCCACGCCGGCTTCACCACTCCAGGATTAGCACGTGTCAGTAACCAAGAGGTGCCTTTAGGTGCCAGAGCGTCACGTCACGTGGTTGCCACCGAGAGGTTATTAAAGAAGGTTTCGGGGCTGTTCAATACTCATTCGTGACATCAGAAGATCCTTAGGGTCCACCCGTGTCACGCGATCTGAACGTTTCCAGGTGATATTGTTGTCAAGCTGAAGGGAGAACGATCATCAGTCGGCTTCAGTTTTGAGCAGAAGTAAATCACATCCACAAACTTCAAAGTTTCATTTCTTCTTCTTCTTCTCCGAGAACGTCGGCGGTCAAGGACGAGGAGCTGTCAAGTGATGGACTTGTCTGGATCGAGCTGGCGCTAACTGCAACAACTGCCAGTGTCGTCTTCTTTCAACACTCGGTAAGTACATGATTATCCTGTCCATAATGTCCCACCAGCCACATACATCGTCGGCGGCTGACAGGGGACTGAGACACAGGTCTGTGACAAGTTACAGCCACGAAAATCATTGATATTTGCTGAGTAACTTTGTCTTGTTGATTTTTATGAATGTGTATGTGTGTGAAGTCAGGAAATAGTACATATCTTATAATCTTTCATTATCTTGTCGCTAAGCCACTCGAGTCCCAGTTCTTTGTGAGCGAGAACAAGAAGACTGGCATGTACTGACTCCTCAGAGATAGTAAATTTAAAACGATTTTAAGAACTATATAATTAAAAACCATATACTTAAGAACCATATACTTAAATTCTTGACAGACAGGACTTT
Organism: Achatina immaculata; assembly: GCA_009760885.1. Taxonomy (NCBI): domain Eukaryota; kingdom Metazoa; phylum Mollusca; class Gastropoda; order Stylommatophora; family Achatinidae; genus Lissachatina; species Lissachatina immaculata. The sequence goes on along the minus strand of CM019713.1, from coordinate 25,316,951 downwards.
CATGATACCCGATAAGGAACCCCTCCCTCCTCTTTCTGTTGTGTGAAATTCTACAAATAGGTTCAAGAAATGCCCGGTAAACATTTCTGAATGTTTGAACAGAAGATAAAAAAATAAAGGCGCATTAGAGAGTAAGGTTTTGTGGCACAAGAAACGATATAGTGCAGTCACTAGAACAGTCTATCAGTCTGCTTGCCTCTGTTAGAGGCTGGCCTTGTATACGGTATCACTGTCATAAGAAGGTTGTTAACCCTTTCAGGGAAACCACTGTACGTATCTGACAGTTTAGGCAAGGAAGGAGAGAGAGAGAGAGAGGACTTGTGTTTTTTGCCATTTTGTTTCTTGTCTGGGTAAGGGTGGAGTGGATTTAATTTTAAAATTATTAAAATTCTTAAATCTGGCTAAGAATGTTTACAATTTGCGAGGTTTATTAGTCCCTTCTTTCACGCGTGAGTTGACAACTCTGTGCTCCGACGTAGAGTTTCTTATTCCCTTTTACTAATCGTGAGTTGGCAACACTGTGTCCAACCCGTTCAGTGTTCGTAAGCCGCTGTTGCTATGAGATATTACGGTATAACATGCGTGTGATTGTGCAGGTAAGACATGCCCATACTTTTGTCAACAACTGCAGCAAGTTTATTCCGAACATACTGTGAGGATTGACAGAATGAAGCTGTTGATCGGTGGATTATTATTAGTTTGGGAGAAAGGGAGGAGGGAGAAAAAAATGCAGTGGTGAAATGACAGCGGTTTGTTGAAAGAGTTGTGGCCAGAGTGTGTGATTGAGAGGCCAGATCCCTGGTGTAAGCTTCTTAGGGCAGAGTGTCATTGACAAGGTCAAGAGTGATCGTGTAGTGTGTGTGATCTTGTGATGTGAGTGATCTGTTTGTAAGTGATCTTGTAGTGTGTATGATCTTGTGATGTGAGTGATCTCTATTTGTAAGTGATCTTGTGATGTGAGTGTTCTTTGGCGTGGGTGATCTTGTGGTGTGAGTGTTTTATTCTTCTGGTTGTTGATGACAATGATGATGTTCTTGATGAGAAATGACAGTGATAGTACGTGGTGAGATACGGAAGAACGATAAATGTTGGGATAAGGTGACAGTGATAGTATGTGTTGGGAGAACTAAGACTGAGAGCACAGAGATAGGTGACAGTGATAGTATGTGTTGGGAGAACTAAGACTGAGAGCACAGAGATAGGTGACAGTGATAGTAAGTGATAGGAGAACTAAGACTGAGAGCACAGGGATAAACGACAAGTAACAACGAGAGCATTGGGGTAAATGGCAGCGATGTCTGTATAAATATAGCACTAGAGGATTTGATATTAATGGGCATGTTTTCCGTGACCTGCCAACACACAAGAGGGTGATGTGGTCAGCGTCACGCCCAGCACACAAGAGGGTGGTGTGGTCAGCGTCACGCCCAGCATATTTCCTTCATCAGCTCCAGAAGTAGGTGATAGCTGTAATGACGTTCTAATGGCGAACTCTTGAAAGACCAAGTCCAGGTGAAGCAGAGATGTCTGCGCATCTCATGACTCACTGTATCAAGTTATTTGTGTCATTTTTTAAAAAAAGTTGAACTGTTCGTCGTGAAAACTGCTGCTTCCGGTGGTCAGGGGTGCTGTCGGTGCACTGGGGTTTGTGCACTGAAAACAAGCGACCGGGAACTTTAGGACAGGTCAGTGATGCTTGAACAGGAAAAGCCGACGATGTAGTTTCTTGTCACTTGTCTCTTTATCCAAGGTCTGGAAAGCATGTTTCCGCCGGGCACTCTGTGGAAGCCAGTTAGGGTCTTGATCAGTGTGGTTGGCCAGGCTTGGAGCCGAATGTCAGGAGTTGATACCTCTGATTTGGCCAGTGACAAGATAAGTTTTCGTTTCGCAGTTGGTTGTTTACGGATAAAGCTGAGAGCTAGGCTCCGCTCGATTACCAGTTTTATCTGACGAAATCGCGAGCTATGTCGAGGCTGTTAGGAAGTTATCAGTGTCCCAGCTTGTAGGAGTTTGTCTTGAATTAGATTCACTATTCTACGTGGGTTCATTATTTGGATGGAAACTATTGTGCTGATGGCTCCCAAAAATATGCTTTGTTCCCCGTAATATCCTGGAATGATTTGGATATGTTTTGGAACAGTGAGAATGTGCTGCTAGGAAGAGAGTTTAGAGAAAAGTATTCCCCTTTGGTGAACGATCGGTTATTGGTAGATGTGTGGTCTTATGTGTTTGTTGATTTGTTGTAATATATGAGTCATTTACGATACACTTTTTTAATGGGAGGGGGGCATTTGTAAAAGGAAGGAATTGAGAGAGAGAGAGAGAGAGGGAGAGGTGGGGGGCTCGGATCAACTTCAAACATATTCTGAGACACTAATTTCTGCTACAGGTCAACATATTCTTTCTTTCCCTCTTTCTTTCTTTCGTTTTACCAAATTAGCTGGACTTTCATTTGCTTCAAGCTGTCCACTTCTCATTTAGACCTAGATGACAAAGTTCAGATGGTTTCAGAGCTATGTCCTGCTTCTCACATTTGCTGGTAACCACACAGGAACCACGAAGTGCTTCAAGACAGTCATTGTTTCCACAGAGATGAAGACGCCTCGTAACAGGGGGGGGGGGGGTAAAGAAAACCCAGAATAACTGTAGTTGTATTTTCCCAGATTTTTCGAAAACTTCCGCGGATGTAATCTTCGTCATTATCACATCATCGTGATTGTGTCGTGCACAATTAGGTGCTCTGTTACCCGGATGAAGTCTGGACGTTTCTTCAGGGGACCCCCCTCCCCCCACCCCACCCCCAATATACCTATAGTTTCTGCCCATGCTCCATTGCTTACCACTTCTAATGTAGTAGATCAACATAGACCGGGAAGTCTTGTAGTTTATGTTTAGCCATACATACCCACTTGGATATTAGTTTGTGAAGGGTACACTGAAAACTGAAACAGTGATTTTCATTTCTCCCCCATACCCCCCCCCCCCCCCCCCCCCCGTGAAACCCACTCAGTTTCTTTGCGATGACGAAACCGCCGAGTGAGTGAGCCACTGGTTTGTTTTACGTTTCTTTGCGATGACGAAACCGCCGAGTGAGTGAGTCACTGGTCTGTTTTACGTGCAGCGATTTATACAAGTGTGTCTGTCAAGGTAATTACAGAAAATCCATCCTGACGAGGGGAAAGAACTGAGTTTTGCCTGGAACAAGCTCAGGCCGGGTAGATCCGTCTGTAGCAGTTTTCTAAACTGAACGTGTTCGTACGTCTGCTAGGGAAATGTTCACCTTCCAGAATTCATTGTAAAGTCCCGTTCGTTTGTTTTCCTCATCCAGTCAGCGAGACTGGCGTGCTTTGTTGGTAGATTGATGGTCTTGTCACGGATAACCGTGGCAACACAAGGTGTCAAGTCGGGTGGGTAGTGGGTTCTCGAAGCAAGCTCAGGATGCCGGATGCTGAAGAGGTTCCATCTCCTGCTGAGTACATGTGTCCCTGGACCAAAGCGTGTGTATGTTTGGGGGGGGGGAGAGAAGCCAGGATTTGGCGTGGAAGATCATGCACGCCAACTTCATAACCCTCGATACTATTACGTTAGAGAACCAGTTTAAGATAAATCAGTTTATAATCTGATATAGATATGATGCTGAAGTGGACATGCTGTATGCATAGTTCACTGACTCTTGTATATACAGATGCCCATGAGCAAAGCCACTTAGGTTGAGCCGCAAGATTTAGGCAGTAGGAAAAATAAAACAACACAAAATGAACGTTTATTGTTAAATATGATAATGTGGTAATACATAATGGGAAAAAGAAAAAGAGGAAGACCAAGACGAAGATGGCTGCAAGACATCGTTGACGATCTGGAAATGGATGCAACAGCAGCAGGCCATCTTGCTCACAACCGAGAGGCCTACAGGAGTGCTGTTTGGGAGGCAAAGTTCCGCAAGGGACATGCAAATGAATGAATGGTAATACATTTAGTTAAATATGGTAATGTGATAATACATTTAGTTGCGCAGGAGTAGTGGTGCAGTCGGTAGTACAGAAGCATCACCAGAAGGTGAGACATGATCCAGACTTGCTGTAGGTCACATATACCGCAGTCGTTGTCGTTTCTTTATAGCAGACTAACAGGCACGTTGGTCCGGGGCAGCCACTTTTTATTTATTGTGCCACTGTGTCAGCCCTTTCTTACATGTGTCTGTATGTCTCTCTCTCCCTTCCTCCCTTTCCAATGATTTTCTTGTCTTCCAGCTACCGTCTTCTCACACTGTGCAGAGAATTTTGATTGTTGTCATCTGTTGAAGGTAAACTGGCGGGGCGAGTTTCTTGTGTATTGTTTTCCAGCAAGCTGGAAATTAATTATACGAGAGTAATTCATCTTATGACTGTAACCGTACAGATACACCCAGCCAGAATTTACTGACTGATTAAAAAAAAATTCCTCGCACTATATGCAGCAATGCAAACAGCCATTGGATGGCAGAGAAAAGGAAGGCTTTAGGGCAATGAATGCGGGGCTGAGTACTTGATATATGCCACGCTCGTTGAGACATTGTTCATTTGTGAACACAAAAGTAATACTGCTAGTAAGTTTATGGAACTCGTCATCGTCGTCGTCATCATTGCTGGAAAAGAGGTATGCAGGCGTAGATTGCAACTGTTCATTTCACTGGGGTTTGCGCCCCCATTTTTCTTCGGAGTTTTGGTTTTTCATAAATGATAGAATTCAGTTCTCAAAAAAAATGTGAGAGCAGTCATTTTTACTGTTACATCTCAGTGAAAGTACAAGGGTTTTCGTAAATGTACCGACAGTGTGACGAAGAACATTATATAGACTGATATAACTATTACAGCATTGCCACATTCACGAAACTGAAGTCATGACTACATTACGGTGTTTAACAGTGAAAATTTACTTTGTCTTGTTTTATATTTCCGTACACCGCCTAGAGCGTGTATTGATGTTAGTGTTGAAGATTATGGCCGGGTTTGTGGTAGCTTGGCAGTGTCATTAAATGAAAAAAAGTTTTAATACAAGTGACTTTTCTAATTGATTTTCTTTTCAAATACAGAAGTCCACGTTGTTGGCGTAATCATCAGACCTGTTTGAGATGTGATCACATTGGTTCATTCTGAAACGGTCTTAATAATACTAATAATAATAACAACAATAATGTTAATGATAATCGTGAAATGATGTAAAATGATTATAATAATTATGGTATTAATAATAATAGTATTATTACAACAGCTACAGCTACACAAGATTATGTCCCTTTGACGCATAGTACTTGGGCAGGATGTGGTCTTCACAGCGGTGGAATTTGCCAAGACACTTGCTTCTTGATCTGATCAGAGAATTCACGCAAAACAATGTAGATCACTTCCTATTCAGCACCATGGCACAAGGCACAGTTTCTTAGAGAAGAGGAAGAGATACTTGATACTTTTAATGCATGTGTGGAGAAACCCACGACCGTTGGGTCCCAGTGCTCGAGTTTTTTGATAACCATTGTTCACAGGGGCTTCTAGTAGTAAAGAAAGCTGTGATCATTTATCTATGTCTCTAGCGTTGCTAAGATTTAGTGTGTCATACTGACAGTGCAGATATCACGGCTTTTCATAGGGGGTTCGTTGAGGTCTCGAGTAAGAATCACTGACCGTGTTGTCTCTAGCTGATAAGCTGGAGCTCGGATCGAGACAACTTCTACTACATTGTGTCTTATTTTGTGTATGTCGAGATATGGGTTGAAAAAAAGGAATGTAGTAGTAGTAGTAGTAGTAGTATAGTAGTAGTAGTAGTAGTAGTAATAATAATAGTAGTAGTAGTAGTAGTAATAGTAGTAGTACAGTAATAATAATAATAATAGTAGTAGTAGTAGAGGTAGTAGTAGTAATAGTAGTAGTAATAATAATAATAATAATAATAGTAGTAGTAGTAATAATAGTAGTAGTAGTAATAATAGTAATAGTAGTAGTAGTAGTAATAATAATAGTAGTAGTAATAATAATAATAGTAGTAGTAGTAGTAGTAATAATAATAATAATAGTAGTAGTAGTAGTAGTAGTAGTAGTAGTAGTAGTAGTAGTAGTAGTAGTAGTAAGTCATTGTTAAAATTGCAGTAGTAGTTACCGCTGTTGTTCAAAATACCATCCTGTTTGTCAGATTTGATGACTGAGAACACCTTTTCGTATGGTTGTCGTAGATTTCTCACTTGCTCTGGCACTCGAATGTTGTATCTTCAGTGCAGTTGATGATATACTCAGAATACGAGTATTATTAAAATTTTTGGAATACTGTATATCGTAATGATCTAGTTTTTAGTATTTTTTTTCCTAAATAAAGTAATGAGATGAACAGTTAATTGATAGCCAGGAGCAAGATGAGTTGTTCCGGCACCAGGCCACGTGCTGTGATAAGAATCAGGACTTGAGAGGGCAGGTGAGATCAAGGTCTTTGCTTTAACAAAAGGTAAATTCAAGAATTTTCAGTTCAAAAGATTTTTTTGTTTTAATAAAGTCTTGTTCTTTAATAGTCTGAGGCTGACTTAGCCTTAGTGAGAGTCTGAGGCTGACTTAGTCTTAGTGAGAGTCTGAAGCTAACTTAGTCTTAGTGAGAGTCTGAGGCTAACTTAGTCTTAGTGAGAGTCTGAGGCTAACTTAGTCTTAGTGAGAGTCTGAGGCTAACTTAGTCTTAGTGAGAGTCTGAGGCTAACTTAGTCTTAGTGAGAGTCTGAGGCTAACTTAGTCTTAGTGAGAGTCTGAGGCTAACTTAGTGGTAGTGAGAGTCTGAGGCTAACTTAGTCTTAGTGAGAGTCTGAGGCTAACTTAGTGTTAGTGAGAGTCTGAGGCTAACTTAGTCTTAGTGAGAGTCTGAGGATAACTTAGCCTTAGTGAGAGTCTGAGGCTAACTTAGCGTTAGTGAGAGTCTGAGGCTGACTTAGCCTTAGTGAGAGTCTGAGGCTGACTTAGTCTTAGTGAGAGTCTGAGGCTAACTTAGTCTTAGTGATGCTGTGAGCTGATCTTCGTTGTTGTGGAGGAGAACATAAGCCGGCGAGGGTAGGTGCGCCTGATTTCTCAAGTAGACCAGGGCGTGAAAAAGAAGAAAGTAGACAGATCATCTCGTGGTCTCTTCCCGTGGAAGATGACTGCAATGGTTCACCAACTTGCTGTACCCTTTATCTTCACACTACTGAATCCATTTTGTTGTTTTGTTTTAGTATTGTTCACCAATCTATTACCATTGTCGTCTTCCCGCTCTTTTTCCTTCTAGTTTTCCCACAGCTATAGTTTTCTTTATTGTATTTTGTCTGTTGATAAAAGCAAAATATTTGAGCAGATATACAGTTAAAATAGCGTTAAAAGTGTTAAAATATTGTATTATTCTTCCCTCCTATCCTCCCTTTTTTAATTTAAAAATTCTTCTTCCTTTTGCTGAAAACGTGTATCTTCGTCCCGTATTTATTTCCAAGGGAGGAAGGGAGGGACAGGGACCTCTGCTACAGTAGCAGGCCTAGTTACAAGATTGTCTTACGTTCAAGTTCCCTTGTATGCCGCAGGCAGACACCACCCTCCTGGCGCTTGTCTAGCAGCGCCAAGATGTGCTTTGAAATGGCCAGGCGCCAAGACTCGATCTTGTCCTCGCAGTCTGGCCTTTTTTTTGGGGGGGGGGGGGCGGCATGCGCTCTGTGTGTACGACCTGAATCGTACCCTAGTTTATGTGGCGTGCTGTTCTGTGGTGTCAATCACTGTTAGATAGCGGGTCTTCGCCTTGTGAAATGTTATCAAACGTGTTATGAGATACCGCATTTGTGCTGTCTTGACTGTGCCACATAGTAAGTTTTTTGTTTGTTCTTGTAATAAGCAGGCACTCGTTGTATTGGCGTACAGTGTGAGGTTTATTTCGTAAAACCTTTTAGGGAGGTTTTGGCAGAAACGTCTGAAGTAGGTTTATTTTAGTACATCGGGCATGTTTTTGTGGTCTGTGTACAGGGAATAGACATTTCTGATATATTTTAGATGCTTTGGAAAATATTCTTGTAAGTGTCGTCGGTATCCTCCAATCTGAATTTCTCGTTTTTCTGCAGTCAGAGTCTAGGTCTGTCTGTCTGTCTGTCTGAGGGGATAGGGTAAAGACGCTGTCAGATTAGGCATTCAGCGACTCATAGCTGATATGCTAGCGTCAGGGTCCGGGAACCATAGCTGGCCAAGACCCTGTCCCACCTCTCCGTTGGTACCCCTAGTAACGCGGGGCAGGGATCGCCATAGTCCCTATGGTGGTGGAGTCAGCTAAAGAAGCATTGTACACTCCCTGCTTTTTAGTTGCACGCCGGGACTGAGAAAGTAGCTGCCATAACCACGTCGATGCGATGCTGTGCCTCAGTATCTCAGCAGCATCTGCTGTAAAGAACACTAGCTAGCAGTTACAAGGAGATAGCACAAGACAAGACAAGATCTGTCTGGCTGTCTATCTATCGACATACCTGCCGGCAGAGCTGTAAAGTACAATAAAATGGATCAAGCTTTCGAAAGTTGAATATAAATTGAGGAAGCCATTTGCCAGGTGAAATAAAGGTAAATCTCCGTGCTTGCGTTGTTTGTCTGAGTTTTTGCTTTCGTTTCATCCTCGTATGATACTGCGTCCCTACGTAGGTATTCATCAAAGCTCCAATAACCAAACGTTGATACTGTCACTGAAGTTTATGAAATGTGTATGGTTGAGAGTAGAAAGACAAACTGACAGGCAGACATACATTTTCTGTTGTATTATGTGATAGTCTGCTTTTTTTTTCATTTATCTAGTAAACAGGCTTTCTGCGTTAATTGCGTATGTATTTATACGAGCACACACACACACATATATATATATATATGTATGTATATATCATATTTCCACTGTTTCATGTATGTTGATGTATCATCATCTCGAAATGAAGATCAGTCAATCAATTCTCTCTCTCTCTCTCTCTCATATTACCCCTCGCATGCACGGCTGTAATTTGACCCCTGTACCAAGGACCTCTTGCTTACAGAAAATTTTCCATAACTTGTCCTTCTTACAATGTTTAACCTTCTAATGTGTATGTTTTTCACTTGTTGCTTTGACCTTCCTTTTTTGTCGGCATAAACTACCCGAGTTCAACAACAGCCAGTTCGATCTTTTAATTATTCGTGCAGAGCATAGGCGTTCTTTCTGAGCATACAGTTGTGTTCTTCACTGAACTGTGATATATATATACATATATATATATATATACATATATATATATACATATATATCAGCTTGATATATCACTCTTGAAAAAGCAGGATCCATCCATCATTACAGTCTCACCTGTGATGTTTTGCTGTCCATACTGTCTCTGCTGTGATGCGTGCTGTCCTCCTTGTGTTCTTCGCCAGATTGTCCGTGGTTTGGAGCCAGATTTCTCTCTCATGGCGGTTCTAACAATAGCGTACAGTCTGAGGTGTTTTCAGTCCACACCTTCAACCCATTTCTGTAAGGTTTTTTTTAAAATTTGTTATAGTTCTTGTGCAGAACTTTGTGTATTGTCTGTTTTGAGAAAATGTCTCCATTACTTGTGATCTGTGGCCAGACAATGTTCACATTCGGTAGGCAGTGTGTAGAAGGAAACTAATTGGTTTCGGCTGGTCTCCATAATTTTCCTCTATGTAGACACAGTTTTGGTAGAGTTTTGCTTCGCCGGCTCCAAGATTTTATCATGTGCAGTAAATGCCGGTGACACAACATACAGATGGACAGTTTAGAAATAAACAAAACTTTGAACCGAAAACTCAACTTTCATTGTTGAGCTGTCGCGAGGAGAGTTTTAATTCTCATCTTCAAGTCTTAGTGGCACGACTTCAGGCTGCCAGTTTCTGTACTTCTCTTGCGTTTTCTCTTAACTCGATTCCAGAACTGCATCACGTAAAAATACCCAGCAGTGTATTCCAGTGAGTCGGGCTAATCACTTACAAAATGTGAGTGTTCCCTGTCAGTTTGTCCTCAATTCCGAACTACCTGGGAAGGAATCTGATGTGATGCTAAACTGCAGAGCTACGCCGGCAACTTGCCTGTGTTGAGGGTCTAGTAAGATCTGCCCGCCCTCAGTTGTATTGCTTCCTGATGCCGAATGCAAGAGCCTGTGTCACTTGCTCGCAGACTTCCTTGTCTCACAAGCACCAGATGTATACATGGACCTGGATGTCAGTCACACCAGGGCCGAGCCTGGTGAGAAAGCTAGGGCCGAAATTCTTTGGGGTCACAACATTTTCTTACGCACGTCCCGGGACACGAGGAAAACATGTCCGTTGTTCCCGCTGTTATGACCGGTACAGGATATAGCAGCAAGTAGTTCTCTCTGTATTGTACAGAGCATTAGCTTATAGAGCAGAATTTCTTTGTCAGAACAAGAGACAAGGTGTTTACGTCGTGGCCGTGGAATTTACCTGCATTCTCGTGTTGAAGTGTTTTGACAGCGAGGGATTGTCTGTAGTTGCTGTTAGGTCTTATTTGTTTCCTGTTGATCTCAGTGCTGTATGCAAGCGTTCTGTATATTTGTGGAGTTATAAAACATAAGGACATTTTAAATACAAAAGGGCCCCTATTTGTCAGCGTTCCGCTCAGCCGGTGGGTTTCAGTTGTATCCTTGTTCATCATGTTCTGCCTTGCTGACACTTCCAGCGCCTTCCTAGCCGGCCATCCTAGCCACTGGCACAGAGAACGGCGTATCCTATGTTTTATTTATATGTTATGTCGTTAAGTGCGCGCTTGAGAGCTGTATTAGACACTTATTACGTTCATGCACCGACTTAGGCCAGAGGTCCCACGGCATATTTTATTAAAGAAATAATAAAATACAGCGTACAGTAAATATGCAGTAAAACAATCTCATACCCTCAGCGCGTCCTTGATTGTCTGATCCCTTGTTTTCCATTGTTTTGTTACCGCGGAACTTTTGAGCACAGCGGTTCTCAAGCAGTGCGGAATTTGAGGGTTTCAGGGAGGGAGTTGGGACCACAGATTGACAGACAGACTGTTAGAATATTGATCTTTCCACAGTGTAGATCAATATTCCAACAGTGTCAGTCTATCAGTCTGTGGTCCCAGTCCCCACCCCCACCCCCTGCCCTAAAATGTCCACTTTCCCCAGCGGGGGAGGGGAAACTCCACTTGTTGAGAACGATTGTTTTAATATTTGAAGTGATATTTCATTTCTGATTAGAATCTGCAGCATCACGGCCCCCATGAACTCGTTGATCTGATTAGTACTCGTGTGGCTGTGTATATAGAATGTGTATCACTGAACAGTTATTGCAATATGATTCTTTATTTAATGTGTTGTGATTCATTTCCACACAGTTCCTGTGGCATTTGCATTCTGTTAGTATCTTAGAATGATGGTAAATGTGTCTTTTTATCTTGTAACATGTTGTAGTAGTGATGTGTTCTTTTGTCTGACTTCACCCTATTACGGCCGACACACGGCCAGATGAGCAAACAACAACCTGTCTCATGGGTAATCAGAAAAAGAAAGATGGACATATGTATGCCATGTGATGAGAAGAAACAATCAGAGAGTACCAAAACAAGCTATCAGGAGGAGCACAAACAGGCCAAAGAAAAAGAGGTCGACCAAGTGAAACTCTAAAGAGGACATTGTTAAGAGAAGCCAGTTGAGTGGGCATAACATCCCTTGATGAATTTGAAAGACTTGACGAGAACAGGAAAACTTGGCAAACAACTATGTGAGCCCTATGCGACATTTAACGGCACTGTAAGAATGTAAGATATGACTGTAGCTTTATTAGACATTTAATATACTATTAAAAAAAAAGAAACGCAGCACTACTGTAGTCGTAATGGACACCAAATTTCAAACTTGTATCAACATTTTATTTTACGGAATTGATGTTTCAATCTTGGCATGAAGAAACTAAGACTATAACAATGAAATGATGTTCATTAAATTTAGTTTGGACTTTTATTCTTTGCGACTGAGGCCTCTGTTTCAGTAAATTGTATGGCCTCCTCTGGCCTGTATCAGAGAACATCTCCTTGACATGGGTCCGATTAGCCGTTGGATCTATTGTTGTGGGATGGCTGCCCACTCTTCCCGCAGTGCAGGAGACAACATGGATGGCGACGAAATTGTCTGGACGTTGTTGTCAGCGAGGAACTGGGTGGTGAGTTGTGCCACTTGAGGTCGAGCGTTATCCTGCAGAAAAATCGACCCTGGTGCAGCCAGAAGTGGAAGGACGTGAGAACGAAGAATTTCAGCGACGTATCGTTGGGCAATCAGGCGTCCTTCAATTTGCACCAGGTCACTTCTTCCCATGAAGTTGATCATTCCCCACACCAGTACACCTCCACCACCATGTGGAGGAGCCTCATCCACACAGTGTCGCTGGAGCAGAAAGAATGATTCATCTCTAAACCAAATCCCTCTCCAATCATTCGCAACGGTCCATTGAAGATTGCTGGTTCGCCCACTTCAGTCGGTTCTGGCGATGCCGGTCCGTAAGAACATGACCTCTGTAGGTTCTTCTAGACCAAAGACCAGCGTCGTGCAGCGGTTCCTGACCGTTTGATCTGGAATTCGACGCGCTGCTGTCATTGACTGGACTGTTGAGGATGCAGATGCGAATCTATTCCTGAGGTGACGCAGCCGTATGAAGCGGTCTTCGGCAGGAGTTATGACTATGGATCTTCCACTGCGCGGCCCGTCTGCAACTGAGCCAGTTTCTTGAAATCGTTTTCAAAGACGACTAGTGGTGCTGCTAACCACATTAACCTGTCTGACCACTACACTTTGTGACTGTCCAGTCTGTAAACGTTCAATGATGATGAGTCGTTGTTCTGTAGTGAGATGAGCTGTATTTGCTCATTGAATTTTCAAATGAATTGATTCAAGGAGTGTCAATCTTTTATAGGCATTCAGTAACACGATCAGTGAGTTTTGTGTTCCATAAGTTTCACGGGATTCTCGTGAACCTGTCATGACTTATCGTCATGCTTTTTTGACTAGTGTCGCTTTTCTGTGCTCATGAATCATCTGCTGAGCACAATCCAGGTCAGCACATGAAGTTGATGTCCAAGTGAACGTTTCAGGCAATTTGCTCTTGTCCGATCAGCAAACTTCAGTTTAAATCGCAACATCGTATTTGTTGCGTTTCTTTCTTTTTTTTTTTTTTCGAACAGCATATATGACAGTAGCTCTATTAGACATTTAATAAACGACAGTAGCTCTGTTAGACATTTAATGCTATATGATAGTAGCTCTATAAGACATTTAATATATGACAGTAGCTCTGTTAGACATTTAATGCTATATGATAGTAGCTCTATAAGACATTTAATATATGACAGTAGCTCTGTTAGACATTTAATGCTATATGATAGTAGCTCTATAAGACATTTAATATATGACAGTAGCTCTGTTAGACATTTAATGCTATATGATAGTAGCTCTATAAGACATTTAATATATGACAGTAGCTCTATAAGACATTTAATATATTATAGTAGCTCTGTTAGACATTTACTGTATGATAGTAGCTCTATAAGACATTTAATATATGACAATAGCTCTATAAGACATTTAATATATGACATTTAATATATTATAGTAGCTCTGTTAGACATTTACTGTATGATAGTAGCTCTATAAGACATTTAATATATGACAATAGCTCTATAAGACATTTAATATATGACAGTAGCTCTATAAGACATTTAATATATTATAGTAGCTCTGTTAGACATTTACTGTATGATAGTAGCTCTATAAGACATTTAATATATGACAATAGCTCTATAAGACATTTAATATATGACATTTAATATATTATAGTAGCTCTGTTAGACATTTACTGTATGATAGTAGCTCTATAAGACATTTAATATATGACAATAGCTCTATAAGACATTTAATATATGACAGTAGCTCTGTTAGACATTTAATGCTATATGATAGTAGCTCTATAAGACATTTAATATATGACAGTAGCTCTATAAGACATTTAATATATTATAGTAGCTCTGTTAGACATTTACTGTATGATAGTAGCTCTATTAGACATTTAATATATGACAGTAGCTCTATAAGACATTTAATATATTATAGTAGCTCTATTAGACATTTACTATATGATAGTAGCTCTATTAGACATTTACTGTATGATAGTAGCTCTATTAGACATTTAATATATGACAGTAGCTCTATAAGACATTTAATATATTATAGTAGCTCTATTAGACATTTACTGTATGATAGTAGCTCTATTAGACATTTAATATATGACAGTAGCTCTATAAGACATTTAATATATGACAATAGCTCTATAAGACATTTAATATATGATATTAACTCTATTAGACATTTAATATATGACAGTAGCTCTATAAGACATTTAATATATGATAGTAACTCTAATATCGTGGACACAAAAAAGAACAAATATATCTATACTACAAGAGCTTAATATTGAAGAAGGCTGGCTAGTAAAGAGGATTAAAGAGAGAAAACTTAAATATTTTGGCCACATTAAACGTCATGATAATTTAGAGAAGACCGTATTGGAAGGATACATAATGGGAAAAAGAAAAAGAGGAAGACCGAAACGAAGATGGCTGCAAGACATCGTTGATGATCTGGAAATGGATGCAGCAGCAGCAGGCCATCTTGCTCACAACCGAGAGGCCTACAGGAGTGCTGTTTGGGAGGCAAAGTTCCGCAAGGGACATGCAAAGGAATGAATGAATGAATGAACTCTATTAGACATTTAATATATGACAGTAGCTCTATAAGACATTTAATATATGACAGTAGCTCTATAAGACATTTAATATATGATATTAACTCTATTAGACATTTAATATATGACAGTAGCTCTATAAGACATTTAATATATGACAGTAGCTCTATAAGACATTTAATATATGACAATAGCTCTATAAGACATTTAATATATGACAGTAGCTCTGTTAGACATTTAATGCTATATGATAGTAGCTCTATAAGACATTTAATATATGACAGTAGCTCTATAAGACATTTAATATATTATAGTAGCTCTGTTAGACATTTACTGTATGATAGTAGCTCTATAAGACATTTAATATATGACAATAGCTCTATAAGACATTTAATATATGACATTTAATATATTATAGTAGCTCTGTTAGACATTTACTGTATGATAGTAGCTCTATAAGACATTTAATATATGACAATAGCTCTATAAGACATTTAATATATGACAGTAGCTCTATAAGACATTTAATATATTATAGTAGCTCTGTTAGACATTTACTGTATGATAGTAGCTCTATAAGACATTTAATATATGACAATAGCTCTATAAGACATTTAATATATGACATTTAATATATTATAGTAGCTCTGTTAGACATTTACTGTATGATAGTAGCTCTATAAGACATTTAATATATGACAATAGCTCTATAAGACATTTAATATATGACAGTAGCTCTGTTAGACATTTAATGCTATATGATAGTAGCTCTATAAGACATTTAATATATGACAGTAGCTCTGTTAGACATTTAATGCTATATGATAGTAGCTCTATAAGACATTTAATATGACAGTAGCTCTGTTAGACATTTAATGCTATATGACAGTAGCTCTATAAGACATTTAATATATGACAGTAGCTCTATAAGACATTTAATATATGATATTAACTCTATTAGACATTTAATATATGACAGTAGCTCTATAAGACATTTAATATATGACAGTAGCTCTATAAGACATTTAATATATGACAATAGCTCTATAAGACATTTAATATATGACAGTAGCTCTGTTAGACATTTAATGCTATATGATAGTAGCTCTATAAGACATTTAATATATGACAGTAGCTCTATAAGACATTTAATATATGACAGTAGCTCTATAAGACATTTAATATATTATAGTAGCTCTGTTAGACATTTACTGTATGATAGTAGCTCTATAAGACATTTAATATATGACAATAGCTCTATAAGACATTTAATATATGACATTTAATATTATAGTAGCTCTGTTAGACATTTACTGTATGATAGTAGCTCTATAAGACATTTAATATATGACAATAGCTCTATAAGACATTTAATATATGACAGTAGCTCTATAAGACATTTAATATATTATAGTAGCTCTGTTAGACATTTACTGTATGATAGTAGCTCTATAAGACATTTAATATATGACAATAGCTCTATAAGACATTTAATATATGACATTTAATATATTATAGTAGCTCTGTTAGACATTTACTGTATGATAGTAGCTCTATAAGACATTTAATATATGACAATAGCTCTATAAGACATTTAATATATGACAGTAGCTCTGTTAGACATTTAATGCTATATGATAGTAGCTCTATAAGACATTTAATATATGACAGTAGCTCTGTTAGACATTTAATGCTATATGATAGTAGCTCTATAAGACATTTAATATATGACAGTAGCTCTGTTAGACATTTAATGCTATATGATAGTAGCTCTATAAGACATTTAATATATGACAGTAGCTCTGTTAGACATTTAATATATGACAGTATCTCTATTAGACATTTAATACATGACAGTACCGTTATTGGACACTAAAATATATGACAAAATGAACATACTATTCGTCTTTTTATATTCACTTGGAAGTAGGGAAAAATAAAATGTTCTGTTCTTCCGTGATTTTCACCGTCTCACGTCGTCGTCGTCGTCGTCATCGTCATCATCATCATTCGCTGGCGACCATATCTCTCCAGTTTCCGATCTTTCATATTATTCATTAGTTCTGTTGATGTGCCTCTCCCACGCCATTTTGTCAAGCCTCCTAAGATCCTCTCTCTTGGTCTTCCTCTCCCTTTCCTGCCTCCAATTTTCCCTGTTGTCATGATATTTTCTAGCCCTCCTCTTCTCATTATACGGCTGATAAACCTTGAGTGTCTGCCCCGCAGTGTTTATTAAGGTTTGTTTCTTATCGGCTTTCTTTAAGTATTCCTCATTTGTTATTTTGGCTGTCCAAGGTATTCTTAACATTCTTCCTAGGAGCCACATTTCAGTTGTCTCTAATGCTCTCCTTGTTTTTGTTAGTGATTCGCTCCCGTGTAGTAGTACTGCCTCGATGTAGCATTTCAAGATTCTTTTCCTAGTACCTATCGACAAAGATGGACTGCACAAAGTAGATTTCATTTTCCGATATGCTTCCTTCGCCTGTTATATATTCTGTTTTTGACTTGTGTGGTACACCTACCGTCTGATGTTATTGTTGTACCAAGATACTTGAATTTGTGCACCTGTTTTCATGTTATTCCTTTGATTTTTTACATTGCATTCTGGTACAGTTTTCTTTCCGGGCACGCCCATCGTTTCTGTGTTCTTACTGTTCAGTGATAGTCCTTTATATTCACTTTCTCCTACTACTACATCTAGCATCTCTTGTAGATCTTTTTTTTTCATTGTCTGCTTTCAGGACTGTGTCGTCAGCGTATCTCAGGTTATTGATGTTATGTCCTCCAACTTTTACCCCATGCCTGTCCGTAATGGCTTTCATAATATTCTCACTCTAGAGAGAAAACAGATCTGGGGATAGTATCTCCTTGCTGCCGTACTATTACAAGAAATTTCGAGATATCAACATCCCTTATGTAAATATATTTATTCTGCAACATCTTTTAAAAATATATTTATATGTCTCCATATGCTACGATATCCTCATATGAATATATGTGTGTGTGATACTATACCCTTATATAAATATATCTGTGACACTATACTGTCATATAAATATGTCTGATATATCTACTGATCATACTATACTCATATATAAATATGCCTGAGATACGATACCCTTATATAAATATGTGTGTGATACTATACTTTCATATAACTATATATCTGTTGATCATACTATACCTTTATATAAATGTCTGTTGATGATACTGTACCCTTATATAATAAGCCTGTGATACTATATCCTCATTTAAATATGTCTGTGATATTTGCCGTTATATAACCATCTTATATTAGCATCACCCCGTAAGTATTTGAAAGTGCAGCATTCTTACCAAAAATAAGTGTAGGCAAACACACTTCAGTGAGATCTTCATTCAGGTCACAGGACCGGAGGTGTTTGTGACACCATAGACTTGAGCGCTGAGAAAGTGAAGAGCCATATTCAATACTAATTAACATAAGAAAAAAAGGACGTGAGAGAGAGAGAGAGAGAGAGAGAGAGAGAGAGAGAGAGAGGAGGGAATAGACGTTATTAACTAAATTCCATATTAAGTATTTGCATACCTTGGCAGCTACATAGACCAGGTTGGTGACACTAGAAAGGAAGTTAGGATCAGAATTGCAAAGGCAGCATCAATCTTCAAGAATCTTGAGAACATATGGAATTCAAAAGTTATAAGCACAAAAATCAAGTTAAGACTATTCCATTCAAATGTAATATCCACCGTCATTTATGCATGCGAAAGCTGGAAAACAACTAAAGAAATAGAAAAGAAATTAGACTCTTTTGAAAACAAATGCATAAGGAAAATACTCGGCATCAAATGGAACGAATTCAAGAACAATGCAGAGACAAGACAGATGACTGAACAACAACCAGTCTCATGGGTGATCAGGAAAAGGAGATGGACATATGTTGGTCACTTGATGAGAAGAAATGATCAGAGAATCCCAAAACAAGCTATCAAGTGGAACACAACAGGCCAAAGAAAAAGAGGCAGACCGCGTGAAACTCTGAAGAGGACATTGTTAAGAGAGGCCAAATTAACAGGCACCCTTGATGAGGTTGAAAGACTCGCCGAAGACAGGAAAAATTGGCGAACTACTTTGCGAGCCCTATGTGACGTTTAAGGGTAGGAAGGATATAAGATATTAAGTATAACTTGATAATTATAATTAAGTCAGGCGTTCAGAATAAATCTCCGGGGTTTGGCAAACGTCGTGCTGAGAAGTAAAATATACCCGGAACTTGTATCTCAGGACACTTCACAGCTGACTGTCAGTTAGTGTGAACGGTAGGACTACAATCGAGACACATGCATAGATTTCTTCTGGTGCTGTCACCAGCTGCTGCTGCTAGTGCGTTTCATCCTGCGCTTAGATTACTCGAGCAACGTCGGTCGGCACCTTTGCCAGCTGTTAATATTTTCGAACAAAAATGTTTTGTGTGCATGCGTGTTTGACCAGCATATGTGACTTTGACGTTAACGTGGAAGTTGTGACACAGCGGAATACCCGAGCTGTTATAGAGATTGTTTACATTTTTTTTATAACTTAGCATTAGCTGCCAAAAAATTCTGTTACACTATGCTAGAGACATTCATTGTTACCATGTCCTAGGGGCATTCAGTGTTACCATATGCTAGGGACATTCATTGTTACAATGTGCTAGGGATATTCAATGTTACGCTGTGCTAGGGATATTTAGCTTTACCATGTGTTAGGGACATTCAGCATTACCATGTTATAGGGACATTCAGCGTTGCACTGTTCTAGGGACATTCAGTGTCATCATGTGCTATTGACATTCACTGAACACATCAGCTGTGAAACAGAGGTTAAAAAATAATAATAGCGTAACGTTGTTGTAACAGTGTAGTAACTTAACATTGTTATGATATTGTAATTACTAAACAGCCATATAACATTGTAAGAACTTAATAGTGTTATAACATTGTAATTACTTAATACTGCAGTTACTTAACACTCTTATTACACTGTAATAAGTTAATATTATAATATTGTAATAACCTAACATGTTATTTACCATTGTTGAAACCAGACTTTGTTATAATATTGCAGTAGTCTTACTTTGTAATAACCTAACGCTATTATAACTCTGTGATAGTTTAATACTGCTGCAACATTATACCAACCTAACACTGTTATAATATTGTTATGAGTTATCCTTCTTGTCCTCCTACAGATGCTGACTTTCCGCGAGTACGTCCTCAACCATTACAACCTATTCTGGGACAAGACATAAGCAGCTGGGCGACCGCACCATCACGACTTTGCCCCAGCCGCCGCCGCCGCAGCCTTCTCGAGTCACATTGCATATCACTTTACACAGACCACAACCATGTCATTGAGATCCAAAGTGTTCCCCAACATGAATCCTTCACAGTAATTGTTGAGTAAGTTGTGATTGTTGTTACGTTCCTTTCGTTTATGTAATGTACGAGGGGAAGTCACTAAGTAACTCGCAACTGCCAGTTTAAAAAAAATGCGAAAGTAATTTGAAAACTTTAAATTTTTGAACCTACATTATTCCCCTATTTCTCAACATAGTCACCACCAACATTGATACATTTGTCCCATCGTGTAATCAGTGATGCAATACCCATGGTGTAAAAATCGGGAGTCCGATTTCTGAACCATTTTTTTTTCTTCTGTTTCCACCTCTTCGTCACTCGAGAATCTTCTCCCGCCAAGGTGGTTTTTCAATGGACCAAACAGGTGAAAATCACTTGGAGCTAAGTCAGGACTATAGGGTGAATGTTACTTGTCTATCAGCTGTGATAATCTCATTCACACGTTGCACAGTCGCTTCTGTTGCAATCTGAACAGGACGGCCGAGTCGGACTTTGTCAACAATTTCGGTGCGTCCTTGAGAAAATTCTTTTACCCAGTTATAGACCGCTTTACGTGATAAACACTTTTCAGCATAAACTGTAATCATTTCCTCATGAATGCCCTCAACTGAATGTCCTTTAGCCCACAAAAATCGCACTACACTTCTCTGTTCTTCTTTGGTACACGCTAACACTTGGGCAGGCATTTTGTTATTGCTTTGCACAAGCGCACGTAACTCCCAGCGCCCCCTACAAGAGGGGGAGAGAGTTATGGCCGTTTTCTATAGAGCAGTCATGATGGATCTGACACGCTGGTCTTGTAATACTGCTCATGAGCAGATCTTACCGTGATTTGAGCACGGGTGTTCTGGATAAGAAGCTGGTCTTAGAGCGAACCACCACGCACTCATAGACGTTATTATTACTGTGTTATTATTATTTATAACCCGTCACATTGTGAGAAGAAGAGAATGAATGAATGAATGATCTTTATTTTTGAAGGGTAAAGAACTGGGCACACAGGCCCGTCTTACATTCTGCCCTTCATTATTCCATCTTTCATTATTCCTACACACTCGATTTAATACAAGTATAAAAATTACATTAGGAAAAATACATATCAAAAGAGTGTAAGATTAAACTGTTACATTCAAAGTAAAAGAGAAGAAGTAATTAACCTAATAAAATAGCACACACACACACATACATGCGCACACACAGACATATACAAAAACAAAAATACATTGTCAGTACAGATCTTCTAACATATGTTTTTAACAGACATTAAAATAATTTCTAACAATATCTAACAAGTTAACTTTTTGAACTGTCATTTTAGTACTTGATGGCTGGCGAGTCATGGTTATTCTATAGCGAGAGAAAAAGGACAAGAAAGAAAAGAAACAATTTTTACTGACAACTCTGCAGACATAATTGAATGACATTTTCACCCCACCTACTAATAATTTGTCGGCAGAGAAAGATAGTTCTTTAGCTTTCATCAGCTGTGGATGGTCCAGGCGGCGTTGATGATCCCGCGGTGACTATTCGGTGAAAGGTGTGAATATCGCGGAACACGACCTCAGTTATGTCGTGATGACCTCCATAACTTTCCGCAGCTAATTTAAGGAGCTAACTTTTCACCAAAGCTGCGTCACCGCGCGAGACCTTGGTCTGTCTTTAGTGAAAGATCTTTAAGAAACGAGAGTGTCGCTAGAAAATGACACGAGGAGGTCGTTGGCAGAAGACAGGATGAGGTCAATCTTCTCCAGCCATATGGAAACATTTGCATTTTATTTGTTCTTTATTGAGTCAGGATCAGAGTGCAGAGAAGGGTACAGCACGGACTTTATTTATTATGACTCTTTGACTTGCAATATTATTATTTTGTTAGGGCTCTTTGGTCTTATTGCATTGTCTGCATGCGATTCTTTGGTTTTTGACATTGCATTTCTGTTGTGTGTAGTCTTCTGTAGTGCCAGAAACAATAGTTGCTCAAAATCATATGAAATATTCTGTATTAATAGTTCTGTCTCGTTGCAAGCCGTACTTTAGTCATGGCAGTTCTTGTAAGGAGTTCTTTGGTGGTTTTAATCATTTCATGTCCTCAGAGAAGTTTCTGAACAATGAAAAAAAAGGGGTTAAAATTATAAGTGAGGGACAGTCAAAGGTTCTTGTCATGTCATGAGAAGACAGGAGTTAGAGAACTTGGACATGTCATGACTAGGCAGACAGAGTTAGAGGACTTGGATATGTCATGACTAGACAGACAGAGTTAGAGGACTTGGACATGTCATGACTAGACAGACTTTAGAGAACCTGGAAATGTCATGAGAAGACATGAGTTAGAGAACTTGGACATGTCATGACTAGACAGACTTTAGAGAACCTGGAAATGTCATGAGAAGACAGGAGTTAGAGAACTTGGACATGTCATGAGAAGACAGGACTTAGAGAACTTGGACATGCCATGAGAAGACAGGACTTAGAGAACTTGGACATGTTATGAAAAGACAGAAGTTAGAGAACTTGGACATGTTATAAGAAGACAGAAGTTAGAGAACTTGGACATGTTATAAGAAGACAGAAGTTAGAGAGCATGGAGATGTATAAGAAGACAGAAGTTAGAGAACTTGGACTTGTCATGAGAAGACAGAAGTTAGAGATCTTGGACATGTTATAAGAAGACAGAAGTTAGAGAACTTGGAGATGTTATAAGAAGACAGAAGTTAGAGATCTTGGACATGTTATAAGAAGACAGAAGTTAAAGAACTAGGACATGTTATAAGAAGACAGAAGTTAGAGAACTTGGACATGTCATGACTAGACAGACTTTAGAGAACCTGGAAATGTCATGAGAAGACAGGAGTTAGAGAACTTGGACATGTCATGAGAAGACAGGACTTAGAGAACTTGGACATGTCATGAGAAGACAGGAGTTAGAGAACTTGGACATGTCATGAGAAGACAGGAGTTAGAGAACTTGGACATGTTATGAGAAGACAGAAGTTAGAGAGCATGAAGATGTATAAGAAGACAGAAGTTAGAGAACTTGGACTTGTCATGAGAAGACAGAAGTTAGAGAACTTGGACATGTTATAAGAAGACAGAAGTTAGAGAACTTGGACATGTTATAAGAAGACAGAAGTTAGAGAGCTTGGAGATGTATAAGAAAACAGAAGTTAGAGAACTTGGACTTGTCATGAGAAGACAGAAGTTAGAGAACTTGAACATGCTATAAGAAGACAGAAGTTATAGAACTTGGACATATTATGAAAAGACAGAAGTTAGAGAACTTGGACATGTTATAAGAAGACAGAAGTTAGAGAACTTGGATATGCTATAAGAAGACAGAAGTTATAGAACTTGGACATATTATGAAAAGACAGAAGTTAGAGAACTTGGACATGTTATGAAAAGACAGAAGTTAGAGAACTTGGACATGCTATGAGAAGACAGGACTTAGAGAACTTGGACATGCCATGAGAAGACAGGACTTAGAGAACTTGGACATGTTATGAAAAGACAGAAGTTAGAGAACTTGGACATGTTATAAGAAGACAGAAGTTAGAGAACTTGGACATGTTATAAGAAGACAGAAGTTAGAGAGCATGGAGATGTATAAGAAGACAGAAGTTAGAGAACTTGGACTTGTCATGAGAAGACAGAAGTTAGAGATCTTGGACATGTTATAAGAAGACAGAAGTTAGAGAACTTGGAGATGTTATAAGAAGACAGAAGTTAGAGATCTTGGACATGTTATAAGAAGACAGAAGTTAAAGAACTAGGACATGTTATAAGAAGACAGAAGTTAGAGAACTTGGACATGTCATGACTAGACAGACTTTAGAGAACCTGGAAATGTCATGAGAAGACAGGAGTTAGAGAACTTGGACATGTCATGAGAAGACAGGACTTAGAGAACTTGGACATGTCATGAGAAGACAGGAGTTAGAGAACTTGGACATGTCATGAGAAGACAGGAGTTAGAGAACTTGGACATGTTATGAGAAGACAGAAGTTAGAGAGCATGAAGATGTATAAGAAGACAGAAGTTAGAGAACTTGGACTTGTCATGAGAAGACAGAAGTTAGAGAACTTGGACATGTTATAAGAAGACAGAAGTTAGAGAACTTGGACATGTTATAAGAAGACAGAAGTTAGAGAGCTTGGAGATGTATAAGAAAACAGAAGTTAGAGAACTTGGACTTGTCATGAGAAGACAGAAGTTAGAGAACTTGAACATGCTATAAGAAGACAGAAGTTATAGAACTTGGACATATTATGAAAAGACAGAAGTTAGAGAACTTGGACATGTTATAAGAAGACAGAAGTTAGAGAACTTGGATATGCTATAAGAAGACAGAAGTTATAGAACTTGGACATATTATGAAAAGACAGAAGTTAGAGAACTTGGACATGTTATGAAAAGACAGAAGTTAGAGAACTTGGACATGCTATAAGAAGACAGAAGTTAGAGAACTTGAACATGCTATAAGAAGACAGAAGTTATAGAACTTGGACATATTATGAAAAGACAGAAGTTAAAGAACTTGGACATGTTATAAGAAGACAGAAGTTAGAGAACTTGGACATGCTATAAGAAGACAGAAGTTAGAGAACTTGGAGATGTTATAAGAAGACAGAAGTTAAAGAACTTGGACATGTTATAAGAAGACAGAAGTTATAGAACTTGGACATATTATGAAAAGACAGAAGTTAGAGAACTAGGACATGTTATAAGACGACAGAAGTTAGAGAACTTGGACTTGTCATGAGAAGACAGAAGTTAAAGAACTTGGACATGCTATGAGAAGACAAAAGTTAGAGAACTTGGACATGTTATGAGAAGACAAAAGTTAGAGAACGTGGTAATAGTTGGAAAAGTCAAGGGGAAAAAGAAAGAAGTCTTTGGGGTGGGGGTGAGGGGTTGGTAAGGTCAAGAGAAATACATCTCAGTGGACTGACCAAGTGACACTGAAAAAGAAAAGCAGCTGAGCTGGATGAAGACATCAAGGACATGGAGAAGCACGGTCCTCATACGTACCCACCACGGCTCACGTAATGAATGGATGAGTAAGATGGTGTGTTGGGACGAAGATAGCCAGAAAGGCGAGCAGAGCCGGTCAGATCTGGTATTTCCAGTAAAACTCTTTTGAGCTGCCGGAATCCGGTAAAGGAGGTACGGCCCCGTGTGGTATACAGAGAAAGTGCTCTTTAGCTCTCGTCATCTCCAGTATTCAGGCAAGTCACTTTCTAACCAACTCCCGATGCGACACGGTGTCCACTGTTGGAGACACAATTTTCCATTTTGCAGGGAGAAAAAAAAAACCCGATAATCTGGAAACACATGTGAGTAAGATCGTTGGTCTCCCGACTTTTAGGTTGTCATACGTGCCATGCTGATTTCCCGATAGATAAAAGAGATAACGACTGCAGTAAAACTGGTTCTAGCAATAAAGGTAGATAGAGGTGTATGATTCAGTTTTACAAAGCGACAGAGAGAATGAGGAAAGTGAGAACAAAAAAACTCAAATGGCAGAAAGTATGAAAGTAAAATGAGAAAGTATAAATGAAAATCATACGACATCCAGCATTTCAGCAACAGCCTTTTTCAAGGATTACATACAAAAACAACACGGCACATAAATAAAAAGAAGAAAAAATACAAAACTTAGCTTTGTGGCATCCTCCTAGTACGGAATACGATAACAAATGCCAAAAGATTTTGAAGCACATAGACCGTGTCGCATGGGGGAGTGGGTTAGAAAGGGATTTGCTTGAATACTGGAAATGACGAGAGATAAAGAGCACTTTCTCTGTACACAACTTTCCATTCCTTTTGGTTTTTATGCTGCAGGTTAATCATCGATTTTCTAGAAGCTCTTTTTTTAAAATCAGAATGGAATTACTACAGGTAGCTTTTTTGTTTTTTTTGGACATCTTCTGCATGGCATTGTTCGTAAGAACATGGGACGCTATCTGTTTAGATATTTAGATACAAGCTGGGACAAAAGCGTGACGTTTTTATCATGTAAGTCGCATTTGTTGGTGGCAGTTCCAGAATTCTCTTTATGTTTGTATTTACGTTACGCGGGCAATCATTTTTTTTTTTTTAAGCCACAATCCATTTTACCATTTCTTTTGAATCCGGTAAGGCCTTGGAAACTAGAATGCCGAAAAATCGGGTGTTTAGTCTTCACAGACAGATTTATCGTTGAAATGTGTACTTCAGCCTAGTTTACAGAGTGTGTGATAGTAAGATTTACGTGAGAGTTCGTGGTAATTAGATTCAGGGGGTGTAATATCGTAAATTTACGCGTTGTATTTTTGTAGCGTTGTTTACAGTGTAAGCTGGCGTGCTGTAGTTTTCTGTGGTGGTAAATTTGACTTGAAATTATGGTTTCTGTTAACTTGTGGAGATTTGCTTTTTTTTATATGTGTAGAGTCATGTGCTTTTTTGAAGGAAATATTTCGGTAAACGAATTGATAAAAAAAAGTGCTTATACTACTAAGGGAGAAAGTAAGAGAACAGAGAAATAGTGTTTATATTAGCTAATGAAGAAAAAAGAATCGAGACATAGTTTTTATACTAGCAAATCGGGTGTTCGACTTGAGTGCACCGTCCAATGGTTCGGCTTGAGAGTGCATTTTGGTGGTTCGATTTGAGGGCGCCGTTTGATGGTTCGATTGAGGGCACCGTTTGATGGTTCGATTTGAAGGCACCCTTTGGTGGTTCGATTTGAGGGCGGCGTTTGGTGGTTCGACTTGAAGGCAGCGATGAATGGTTCTAGTCGAGGACGACGTTAGGTGAGCCGACATCAGGACGTCCATAATTGGTTCAGCTTGATGGTGCTGTAAGATAGCTACCAACCCACAAGCTTACTGGCGAGGAGATAGGACACTACCAACTAGCCTACAATCCTGTTACAGTGTTCTCGTCTCTCACATTATATATAGATGCAAAGCCTCAGAAATCTCCCCCCCCCCCCCCCTTTTTTTTTCCTCTCGCTCTCTTTCTCCTCCCCCTCCCCTCCCCTCACATACACACCCACTTACACGGTGCATTTCTTTTCAAGTTATTTGGACGCCATTTGTCGCCATAATGTGTTTCTTGTGTTTATTTTGAAACCCGCCTTAGCCAAAGTTCCGGCAATATATGCTTTAGTGTTGCTTGTGGATTTCTTGAGGACGCCAGGTCGTGTAGTAGCGCTGTGAGTGATTGATCACAGTGTGTCAGTCCTTTTCTTGCAAGACGGTTTCTTGTGATAATACAATCGAACTGACACGAGAAAGACCTTCGTTTCTTGACACAAAGGTGCGAGGTACCATGTTTGTGAAGATGATTTGCTCGATGCGCTCCCACGGCATGTCTTCAGTCCCCGGTTTACATGGAAGCTCAGTTCATTATCGACTGCCTTTCTTATCTGCTCTTTGATTCTTCCACGTACATTTAAATTGTTGTGTCAGCTCTCTCTCTCTCTCTCTCTCTCTGGATGGTGCGCTGTTGTAGCAGAAGACCAAAAAAAAAAAAAAATCCATCGAGCAAGCTGGTGTTAAAACATACTCGTTCGATAAAGTATACAACAATAACAATGTTTATATGTAGATGTCAGAATGATGAAGAGTTAATGGCATGTGTTTTACTGGCTCAGTGATGTCTGTTGCCAGCGTTTAATGATGTTAGCGAAAGATTGAAATAACACGTTCGTGCCCGCACATAAAGTGGCTAGCTGAAAGGTACCGTCTGAAGTGATGTTACAGACGCTGTTACCGTTCTTTGCCTGATTGTTACATGACAAACGTTCGCGTCTCTTGATTCATAACCAAGTGTGTATGTGGGAGAGAGAGGAAACTTATGTAATTTATGGGGATTTTTTTGTGTCCTCCAAAGTTAGGAATGTTTGTGGACAGAACGCTCATAATAACATCGCCCATAGGAAGGGCTATACGTATCAGAACACACACGCTAAGGGAATGCTCTGCGTTTGGAGAGCCGCGCAGCCAGCCTAGGACAGGATGTGGATCCGAGGCAGAAGCTGCGAGACGGCCACCTAAACCCGGGGACAAATGAGGACGTCGTGTTAATAGTTTGCAGCTAGAATATGATATTTGCGCTTTTAGACTGTGTGCATCCCACTTCGGTATGGTTTTTTTTAGGACAAGACTGTTTTGACCCCTAGTCACTGGGGCACAATTTTGTGTGTTACCAGGTGCAACCACTTTAAGGTAGAATAGGTTCTTATTCAGCTGTTGTTCGCCAGCCCTGACTCAAGCAGTCAACTGTAGTGCTGACCCTGATGTAGGGACTCAGTTGTTGTTCATTAACCCTGACGCAAGTAGTCATCCATGATTCGCTAACTTCTATCTCATTCATCTTGAATAGAGCATCTTTGTCCTCCGTTCAACCTAATGATCTAGACTAAAACATCTTTCTCCCTCTCCCCTCTCTCACTTTCTTTCTTTCTTTCTCTCTATCTTTTTCACTTTCTTTCTCTCTGTCCGTCTCTTTCACTTTCTTTCTCCCTGTATCTCTCTCTCTCTCTATCACTTTCTTTCTCTCTCTCTCCTCTCTCTCTCTTTCTTTCTGTCTGTCTGTCTGTCTCTCTTTCTTTCTGTCTCTCTCTTTCACTTTCTTTCTCTCCTCTCTCTCGTCTGTCTCTCTGTTGGACTTTCTGTCTCTCTGTCTGTATCCGGGGCAAGCCATTTTGTTTTTCTGTTGGACATAGTCTTATGATAGTGTTCTTGAATGTACTATTTTTATTTCTCTGGCTCAGTCCTCAGAAGACTTGTTCATGCTGCAGTTATTAGTATGGTCTCAACAGGGCGTCTTGTAGCAGCATGTATATCTTTTGTTAACCCTGACCGAACGATGCTTCTCACACTGTTAAGAAAAAGTGGCATAGTGATGCACAGCGTACTCTGCCAGTCACACTTCTTCGTTTACATCGTTATATTGATCGCCGTAACGCGACGAGTCCAGTCTAACTCGGCTCAGATTTTCACCATATGTCAAGTGTCTAGTGTCTGTTGTTCATAAACGGAATGTCACATATAATAGTAACCGATCTGTGATCGCAAATCAGTATGAGGATCTCCATAACCGGAGATGGTCTTGTAAGTTGGTTCTAACAGTTGTGCTCCGATAAAGTGACACCAGCCTGGCCATATCTTGCTCTTGTCATATGTCACCGGAAGTGCCACCAGGATGTTCTTTCCAGCCGAAATGGTGAAACTGTTGAGGCTTAGGCATCGCCTCGGATGGGGAGTGGGTTACGACAGCTGTGTTTGCAGACACGGAGTGAAACGAAAAAGGCAGGGACGGATGTAATGCTTCTTAGCAGCTGCGGGTTATGTACCTGGCTCATTAGCCGGGCTGAGCCGATTCATGGGGGCATTAACTGAGAGCTGGGTCAGTGTCTTGGACGGCCATGGTTCGCCAACCCTGACGCTAGCGGTCAGCTGTGTGTCGGTCATGATTCGCCAACCCTGACGCTAGCGGTCAGCTGTGTGTCGGCCATGATTCGCCAACCCTGACGCTAGCAGTCAGCTGTGTGTCGGCCATGATTCGCCAACCCTGACGCTAGCGGTCAGCTGTGTGTCGGCCATGGTTCGCCAACCCTGACGCTAGCATTCAGCTGTGTGTCGGCCATGATTCGCCAACCCTGACGCTAGCAGTCAGCTGTGTGTCGGCGAGCGCTCTTTCACGCTGCATCTTCACCTCTCCCAGACTGGGCATATCCTCTTTTTTTCCGTCACAGATCGGCATACTACCAGATAGTGCAATTTTTTTGTTTATTGTCATTTATTATTGTTGAATGATTTGCTTTATTTTAAACTAGAATTTGTAGTGAAGATTATGAAAGATAACCATGGAGTCTTTTGAGGAATAGGCTAAAGTGGCTTGCATGGTTTGTATCCAAGAAGGAAAATCCGTAATGGATTCCGCTATCAGTCCCTGTTATTTATATATTTTGTAAAACGTATTCAGTTGAAAGACGGTCCAGTCTCCAAATGTTTTATTTAACTCAGAGTGTGTGGTATTTGTTCCAGTGCGCTGTTAATTTCTTAGTGTCTTCTCAAGACTCTCACATTGTTCTCAGAGATATGCTAGTGAAGCCAGCGAGCTTGATTTCTCCTGTGTTCTCAGTTGTCTGTGCTACTTCTACATACGTGCACGGCACGATCTGCTGCTGGTGGAGGAGTGCACTTTCGACGACATGGTGTTGTAAGAAGTGACATACAACATCCAAAAGTCACATGTTGTAAGAAATGACATACAACATCCAAAAGTCACATGTTGTAAGAAGTGACATACAGATCTAAAAGTCACATGTTGTAAGAAGTGATATACAACATCCAAAAGTCACATGTTGTAAGAAATGACAAACAACATCCAAAAGTCACATGTTGTAAGAAATGACAAACAACATCCAAAAGTCACATGTTGTAAGAAGTGATATACAACATCCAAAAGTCACATGTTGTAAGAAATGACAAACAACATCCAAAAGTCACATGTTGTAAGAAATGACAAACAACATCCAAAAGTCACATGTTGTAAGAAGTTACAAACAACATCCAAAAGTCACATGTTGTAAGAAATGACAACAACATACAAAAGTCACATGTTGTAAGAAGTGACATACAACATCCAAAAGTCGCATGTTGAAAGAAATGACATACAACATCCAAACGAACGAACACTTCACGTTGACTTCTGCGACTCATGAACGATCTCTAGGACGATTAAAGGACATGTCCAAGCATAAGTCCAGCACCGAGGTGTGAGTCTGTGACCGTCTAACAGCACCCGCAAGTCGGACCACCTCCATGTTTGATAACATTCTCAGCACTCATGCACACAGTTACAGGCCTCGCATACTTCCGCACATTTTCTCGAAACGTGTGTTATAGTAGGATTTGAACATTCACGTCGCAGCTAGTGACCCATATACTGCTGTATACCAAAGAACAGTCTGAATGAGCCAGAAAGATGCGTGTTTCAGAATGACTTTTAGGCAGAATCCCGTGGAAGAGATGGCGATAAACTTCTCAGTCTTGGAATATAAAGAAAAGATATACTTGCATATGCAGAAAAAACACTTCACACATTTAGACACTGTGTACTTCTTTACATGACAAACAGCATCCAAAAACATGTTATCATGAAAGTCGTTTGTTGCCTTTCAGTTCTTGTTCATGTAAGATAGGAGGTCTCTCTTTATCAAAAACAAGTTTTCCCCCACCCTGCTCGGCTTTAGGGGCATCACTTAAATGTTGAATGCTGCACCAGCGAGGTCTTCTTTTGTCCTGCAGTGTGTTGAGTTCATGGTTACCAGCTCCCACAGCGGGCCAGAAGGAGAGAACAACCAGGTCACCACAACATTCGACGTGTTTCTAGATCTTGGAGAACACGTCGAGATGCTATTCTTTTCTCAGTGTAACTCATGCGTTTGTCCAATCTTTTCTTGCTTCTTAGGCGGAGTTTTTTGTTGTTGTTGTCTTCTCTTCCTTCATAGTTCCAGGAGAGATTTCTGTGCTTGATTACTGGTAGGGCGTTCATAATTTCCTAACAGGAAGGTGACGGCAATTATGTACTGGCGAGATACTTCTTAATATGTGTCCCACCATGTGGTGGCGATATCTCTTCCCCACAACACCCCCACAGTGCTTCAAAGAGAAGTTTTCTCTCCCTACCTCCGTAGAGCAGTACAGCCAACGTTGTACTTATGTACAAACACTATATACGTGCACACGTATGGGTTTTTATACACATCATTTACATGCATATGTACATACGTTATACAACATACATTCGTACACATTTATACATTCGTACATACCTTATTTCTACGTGGGGCGTTTAGAAAGTAATGCACCGCATCGTTTTTCTCGGGAGCTGTGCATTCAAAAGCATGAAATTTATACACAATATACATGGATATGTCATGTAAACATTGGTAGTATTCAACATAATCCCTATCAACTTGTACGGCTTTACACCAGCGCGAAACAAGTGCATGTATTCCTAGCCCCTACCAGATTTTCTCTTCATTATATAGCCATTTCTTCGCTGCATGAATCACTCCTTCGTCATCTTCAAATCTTACCCATCGGAGTGCATCTTTAAGTGGACCAAACAGATGGAAATCAGAAGGTGCCAAATCGGGACTCTAGGGTGGATGGGCTAGTACAGTCCAACCCAATTTGGTGATTGCTTCCCGTGTTGCCAGACTCGTGTGAGGGCGCGCATTGTCGTGAAGGAGAAGCAGGTCTGCTGGATTCTTGTGCTGCCGAACTCGGCAAAAACGTTGATTGAGTTTTTTTCAGTGTCTTAAATGTAAGCTTGCGAATTGATTGTCTCTCCTCTTGGCATAACATCAACAAGAGTCACACCTTCAGTGTCCCAAAAGACAGTGATCATGACCTTTCCAGCTGAAGGAGTTGTCTTGAATTTCTTTCTTCGTGGTGATTGCGGATGATGCCACTCCATTGACTGTCTTTTTGTCTCAGGTTCAAAATGATGTGCCCAGGTTTCGTCACCTGTTACAATCTTAGCCAAAAAGTTCTCTCCCTCACCATTGAAACGCTTCAACAATTCAGAAGAAATTGCTTTCCTTTGCAATCGATGGTCATTTGTGAGACTTTGAGGAACCTGTCTTGCGCAAACCTTAGAAAATCTGAGAGCCTTTATAACGGCATTTGCACTACCATTGCTGACTGACAGCTTTAAGGCCAATTGTTGAGTACGCCTATCAGTAAGAATAATGTTCTCAGCGCGTTTCAACATTTCTGCCTTGGTGGCTGTGGCAGGACGTCCACAGCGCGGCCGATCATGCAACTCCTTATCTCCACTTATTGATTCTTTGATTCTCTGAAACCAACGACTGACTGTACTCCTGTCGACTGCAAAAACTTCCATGCATATCAGATAGACGCTTGTGAATGTTCGCAACAGTTTCCTTCTCTGCAACAAGAAATTCTGTCTCAAGTCGCTGCTTTTACCGCAAGTTGCTAACACACTCCATTTCAACGGTTAGGGCAGCCATATTCTTTGGCCGGTTGCGGTGCAATTTGGTTCACACAATCGGCACATGCCATATTTAAAGTGTGCAGAATTTCATGCTTCTATCTTCATTATTAGCTGGAAAAAAAAACGGCGTGGTGCATTACTTTCTGAACGACCCTCGTATATGTGTTTTTGTTTGTCCAGTATTTTTCGCTCTGTCTTCCATCTCAGTTCACTTACCGACATTTGATGAAGTGTCATAACAATCTCTCAGTTTCCCGCCTGTATTAGCAACCCTGGCTGATGTTTAGCACCCAACCCGCTTCACCTACATGTGGTGATTTGCTGTCACAAGTTTGATTTGTCACATGACACATTGCCCACATTGTGTAACCTGGCCAGAGTTTTATGAAGGATGCAGGGGCATGCTTTGGGGGAGGGGCATGAAGGGCTTGGAGATGTTTGTGATTGTAACATTTGTAAGCTTTATCTCTTCCCTCCAGTGCTTGATTGCTGGGTATGATTGTAGGTGGAGGTGTATGGTTCGGTTTACTGAAAAAAGGTATAAAGAGTGAGGAGAGTGGAGAGAAACAAGAATGACAGAAAGTAAGATGAGCACATATACATGAAGAACATACAACAATCCAGTATACCGGTGAAAGCAAAGATCACATACAAAAAAAACAAACAAACAACACAACAGATAAAATGGTTGGGGTGAACGGTGTAAGGGGAGACAGTACATGTTTCTTAGCCGTTTTACTGGCTTTGTTTCTGTCTCATTGCTGCAGTGGAAAGTTGAGGCATGGAGAGTATACGATTGTGATTGGTGGATTGGGGCGTCCCGTACAGAAGACAGGGCCGTAAAGAGGTGGATAGTATGCAGGGGCTTTGCATCATTTAAGGATGAAATGAGGATCTGACTTGAGGAGAGAAGATGCGGGTACAAAGATGCTGGATTATATAACAGAAACTTGGTTTACTGTTGCTTCAGCTTGTTATACATTGCATGCGGTGCCGGACAGCGTTGGCGATCAGGTTCCTTCATCTTGGCGTTTCGGTTACTGGTACAGTTAGCTGATGTTGGCTACTTCAGTTAACAGCTGATTAGTTACCAGCATCAGAATCATTCTTCTTAAGACGAAGAAACAAAACTATATAGAAAGTCAAGTGTGTCAGGTGAGGAATTGCCCAGAAAAGGGACAGGCAGAAACTATGACCAGAAGAAGTGGGCAGGAGAAGGACAGGCAGAAACTGTGACCAGAAGAAGTGGGCAGGAAAAGGACAGGCAGAAACTATGACCAGAAGAAGTGGGCAGGAAAAGGACAGGCAGAAACTATGACCAGAAGAAGTGGGCAGGAAAAGGACAGGCAGAAACTATGACCAGAAGAATTGCTCAGGAAAGGGACGAGCAGAAACTATGACCAGAAGAAGTGGCCAGGAAAGGGACGGGCAGAAACTATGACCAGAAGAAGTGGCCAGGAAAGGGACAGGCAGAAACTATGACCAGAAGAAGTGGCCAGGAAAGGGACAGGCAGAAACTATGACCAGAAAAAGTGGGCAGGAAAAGGACAGGCAGAAACTATGACCAGAAGAATTGCTCAGGAAAGGGACGAGCAGAAACTATGACCAGAAGAAGTGGCCAGGAAAGGGACGGGCAGAAACTATGACCAGAAGAAGTGGCCAGGAAAGGGACGGGCAGAAACTATGACCAGAAGAAGTGGCCAGGAAAGGGACGGGCAGAAACTATGACCAGACATGCGGTGTTCCTATTTAACGCTGCGGCACGATATGCCCCGGAGGAGAGCCCGGCAGTCATAATTTAGCAGTTCGTCAAAGAAAAAGAATGCCAGAATTTGCCAGTGTCAAGTTCCGAGAGTTATTTGAAAGTTGAGGATGTCAGCAGTTTTTGCACAACAGAATCTCAGCAATATGAAACTCCGACAGGTCGTTAGTATCATACGCATCGCATCCACGGTCACCTTACCCTGGGAAGGTATTTAATAATCTAAGTGTGGCATGCCTGACCCAGCGGTCAACTAAACCTTGCAGTATTTCATGACATATATACAAGGGCGAGTCTTTTTTTTTCTATGCATTTTTCAGCGGTTATGTCCCTTCATTTGCGGTTACTGTTTGACCCGCCGTCCTATACAGGAAATTCTGGGGTAGGGGAGAAAACCCCCTTTGATGATCTAGGAAGTTGTTTTTTCTCTGGGAGACGCTCCAAGTCTCCATATTTAATTAGATCACTTAAAAAAAAACTGTCACAGTGGATAGAACATACTCAGCGGTTGTCTTGCACTGAAAGCAAAACTACATTCCACCCACTCGTGGTACTTAAGACGAACGGTTAAGTGCATGTAGATGACAAAAAGAAGATGGGTGCTTAAATGTATGGAAGCTTCTTGTCTGTCATGTGTAACAGATTTTCCTGCCGTCGTAACTTCCGTAACACAAGTTTATCCTGGCGTCAGACGAATCTGCAGTTAAGGTGGATCGTTAGCCTTCGTTGTTTGATTTATGTGTGCACAGAATACATTAAGAGCGGTGGGTTTGAAACCGTTATGTATGTGTGCACAGAATACTTTAAGAGTAGTAGTTCTAAAACCTTGATTTATGTGTGCACAGAATACTTTAAGAGTAGTAGTTCTAAAACCTTGATTTATGTGTGCACAGAATACTTTAAGAGTAGTAGTTCTAAAACCTTGATTTATGTGTGCACAGAATACTTTAAGAGTAGTAGTTCTAAAACCTTGATTTATGTGTGCACAGAATACTTTAAGAGTAGTAGTTCTGAAACCTTGATTTATGTGTGCACAGAATGCTTTAAGAGTAGTAGTTCTAAAACCTTGATTTATGTGTGCACAGAATACTTTGAGAGTAGTAGTTCTAAAACCTTGATTTATGTGTGCACAGAATACTTTAAGAGTAGTAGTTCTAAAACCTTGATTTATGTGTGCACAGAATGCTTTAAGAACAGAAGTTGTAAAACCTTGATTGATTTGATTGATGTGTGCACAGAATGCTTTAAGAGTAGTAATTCTGAAACCTTGATTTATGTGTGCACAGAATGCTTTAAGAGTAGTAGTTCTGAAACCTTGATTTATGTGTGCACAGAATGCTTTAAGAATAGAAGTTCTAAAACCTTGATTTATGTGTGCACAGAATGCTTTAAGAACTGGTTCTCAACCCTTTTTTTCAGATCACAGAAACTAAAGTCAGTGATAAATGTTCTCTGTCCTCCACCTCACCACATACACACATACGCCTCTTGATATTAAATTAAATCCTTTATGTATTTCTAGTTTCCTCACATAATCTGGACTTGATATTCGGGTCCCCTATGTTGGCTGGACTTGATATTAGGGTCCCCTGTGTTGGCTGGACTTGATATTAGGGTCCCCTATGTTGGCTGGACTTGATATTCAGGTCATCTATGTTGACTGGACTTGATATTTGGGTCATCTATGTTGATTGGACTTGATATTCGGGTCATCTGTATTGGCTGGACTTGATATTTGGGTCATCTGTGTTGACTGGACTTGATATTTGGGTCATCTATGTTGATTGGACTTGATATTCGGGTCATCTGTATTGGCTGGACTTGATATTTGGGTCCCCTATGTTGGGAACCAATGTCTTAGAGCAGTGGTCTTAAGCTGTGATCCATGGATCCCTAGTTAGTCCACAGAAGGATCTTTGGGGTCATTAACCATTAAATGGGTTGGGTCGATTTAAAAAAAAAATCTTAGAGGTGTATGGTTCAGATTTACAAAAAAGACAGAAAGAGTGAGGAAAGTGAGCAGGAACTGGAATGGCAGAAAGTAAGATAACGTATAAATGAAGAACACACAGCAATCCAGTATTTCAGCAAATGCCTTTTTCAAGGGTCACATACAAAAACAACACAACAGATAAAAACATGAAAAACAGACGAAGAACACAGCTTTTTTGGTATCCTCCTTGTAAGAGAGACAAGCACAAAAATGGTCTTCAGTTATACCTGCCATTTATGTTTTCAGCCGCTCTCGTTCCTGCCCATTTTCCTCATTCTTTTTTCTTTTTTTTCTCTCTCTCTCTCTCATTTGTGACTTACTGGTAACAGATTTGTATGTTAGTTTTCACATTATATGCCCATGTTTTATTTTCTTGTCTTTGACCTAGGCCCCAGCCAGTGTAAGCAGACCATGGCCTTTTCCGGGTGGGACAGATCAAAGTCAGCAGGGGTAAGTATTATTCAGTCAGTTCTGGTACATGTGCTCTTAGGTAACAGCTGAGATTATTTTGTGTGTTTGAATCATGTATTTTCTTGATGATTTCTTAGTGCAAAGGGAATTCATGTTTCTGTGTTTGAGTGCCTTCCCACAACAAATAATGCAACAGTGGAAGATGAAAGCTGAACTCTGAGTGTCTAGTCTGAAAGGCTTTCTCAGAAAAATAATGCAACAGTGGAAGATGAAATTTGTCACATGTTACACATACTTCGCTATACTTGGAGTATAAAACCTTGGACTTTAAACAAGGAAGTACAGAAGAATCTAGTATGATCCATGGGAAGACAAGAAAACAAAGAAATAGACAAGTTTAAAACTGAAAAGAGAAATTGAAAAAAAAAGTATATAAGTAACTGGAAAACATGTCAGTTTAGCATAAAGCTGGAATTAAAACTTTTCTTGAGGGAAATGAGTAAAGAGCTAGAAGTGTAATAAGCAAGTAGACAGGAGTCAGGTTGGCTAGGTTCTCTCTGTGAGAGAAAAGAGGTGGAGGTTGTCATTAGCTTGGGTAATGGTTATAGATAAAGTTTCCTGTATTAGAATGTGTTAGTACAAGCAGGAGGAAAACAGGAATGAGAGAATTGAATTTTCCGGTTTTGTGGGAGAAGTCCTATGAGTATGTCAACACTTGGTGGATGAGTTTAACAAATTTTTTTTTTTTCTTTCAAGAATAAACATTAAAAACTGAAAAAAGTCTTTAACAGTGAAATATATGAGAGTATACTCTACCTTGTAACAAGTCTTCATCATGCAACAATTTATAGGATTAAGAGAAGGGAAAGAAGAGCAAATACTGAAAGAGAATACAAATTTTATTTTAAAGGGTTGGAAAATGGGTATTAAATTAGAAAAAATTGTTACGGTAACAAAATTAAAAATAGATTGAGCTTATGCCCGTTGTATACTAATGTATCTAAACATATTGCATATTTGTTCCATTATATAGATATACTGAATCTATGATGCTAACAAATTTACATCAAAAACACTATTTTGGATGGAGGTTTTGTGTATGTTAGTTTGAAAAGTGTGTGATATGTGGCAAGATGAAGCAAGCATCATGGTAAATAAGAAGCTACATTTTTCTCAACAGTAGTTGTACTTCTTTTATCTATTTGCAGCCAGCAGAGGAGTTTATTCCACTGACCTCTGATCAGGATGGATCCAACCTGGAGACCTCATCCAGCTTGGGGTCATTGGTTGCAGGGGCGTCTGCCACAGACTCCCCTGTTCTTGAAGATGGATCTGGCATCAGTACAGTGCTGAACACCGTTAACACGGAGCCTGCTATTTCAAGAAGCTTTGGACTGGAGCTTGAGGATGGTCATGTGACCAGGCTTTCATTTTTGCATGATGAAGTAAGTAATGCTTTATCATCAGATTCACTCGTTCAGCTTTCCGAGCTATCCTGGCTCATTGCTGCAGACGAGACTTGTCACATAGTCTACTCCTGCCAGTTGTCCACTCTGAGGCCTCACAGGTCTTCTTGCGGGTTGTCACACCACCGATTTGGTCTTCTTGCAGGTTGTCACACCAGCGATTTGGTCTTCTTGCGGGTTGTCACACCACCGATTTGGTCTTCTTGCAGGTTGTCACACCAGCGATTTGGTCTTCTTGCGGGTTGTCACACCACCGATTTGGTCTTCTTGCAGGTTGTCACACCAGCGATTTGGTCTTCTTGCGGGTTGTCACACCACCGATTTGGTCTTCTTGCAGGTTGTCACACCACCGATTTGGTCTTCTTGCAGGTTGTCACACCACCGATTTGGTCTTCTTGCAGGTTGTCACACCACCGATTTGGTCTTCTTGCAGGTTGTCACACCACCGATTTGGTCTTCTTGCAGGTTGTCACACCACCGATTTCGTAGTCTGTCTCCGTTAATCACATCTGTATAAGCTTTTTTTGTCTGTATTTTCTCGTCCATCCTCTCCAAGTGTTCTAACCATCTCAGTCTATTGTTTTTCATAATGTGGTAGCTGTAAGTGGAGACTGGAATAGCTTGTGTATTTCTGTGTTTCTAATTTTCCATTCTTGTGATATAGGATCTCTGATTGGTCCAAAAATTCTTTTCAAGATTCTGTTTTATCATCAGATATTGTAAATATACTAAGGAGGTCAGTATAGACTTTATGATAGCAAACTACCTTCTTGCCCAGAAGATTGTGACCTTCTTGCCCAGAAGATTGTGGAGTCAAAGTCTAATGTAGAAATAGCAAACACATGAATATTAGAGAAAGCAGCTCTTTAAACAGAGAATACCTGCAAACAAGTTGAGCTGCTCTGAAATCATCATCATCATCATCATCTACCACTCTGTTGGGAGTATAATCCACGGATAAAGTTTCTCCAGTCATTCCTGTTCATGGATTTGTTCTCTATTTCTCTCCATGTGTATCTCTTGTCTCTGAACACTTTCATAATTTCCCTTCTCCAAGTAGTTCTGGGCGTTCCCTAACACTAAAAAACATGGCTATCAGCAAATGAAGAAAGAGAATTTCACATTTGTGTCACTTCCTTGAATAAGTGAGTTCATCTGATTGAATCTATACACCCCAGTCTCCTTATCAAGAACACATGATTATGCCAAGATAGGTCATAATCTGTTGTCACTGCATGTGTTTGTTATCTTTTGACATGGCTTCAGCTCACAACCTGACATTTTTGCATGTCAGTTGTATATACAGATGGTGGATGTGCATATCTGGCCTGGATTCCTTCTGATAACATGAGAGGTTGGTCAGCAGTTTTTTTTTACAGTGTTTTCTGATCCCAAT
Source organism: Achatina immaculata (assembly GCA_009760885.1). Taxonomy (NCBI): domain Eukaryota; kingdom Metazoa; phylum Mollusca; class Gastropoda; order Stylommatophora; family Achatinidae; genus Lissachatina; species Lissachatina immaculata. Next base: position 25,276,773 of record CM019713.1, on the reverse strand, counting down.
CTCATTTTGCACCTGCTCAGCATGTGACAGATAAGCAAAATATGATGGGATTGTGAAGGAGAATCACAGAAAAATGACATAAAATTCATAATTTTACACCAGCAGAGTGGATCTAAGTAAATGTTTGATGTAAGAAGGTCTGGGATTTTAAATTAAGGGTAGATGTCATCCACACAATCCAGAGAAGTGTGTCACTAGAACATTTAAGCTAGAGTAGTTGAAGCCAGATTTTTACTACTGTGGATATAGAATGCCTAAGGAAAATACTCGGCATCAAGTGGAACGAATTCAAGAACATTGCAGAGATAAGACAGATGAGCGAACAACAGCCAGTCTCATGGGTGATCAGAAAAAGGAGATGGACATATATTGATCATGTGATGAGAAGAAAAGTTCAGAGAATCCCAAAACAAGCTATAAAGTGGAACACAACAGGCCAAAGAAGAAGAGGCAGACCGCGTGAAACTCTGAAGAGGACATTGTTAAGAGAGGCCAAATTAACAGGCATAAAATCTGTTGATGAGGTTGAAAGACTCACCGAAGACAGGAAAAATTGGTGAACTACTTTGCGAGCCCTGTGTGACGTTTAATGGCACGGGAAGGATATAAGTTATAAGGATATAGAAAGGAAGGGATTACACCTGAGATATTGTTGGTTTTCTTTCTTTTATGCTTATCCTTCACTTTGTTTTACAACTGGTGACTGTTCTTGAGAAACCTGTTTGTATTCTTTTTAGCACTTCAGATATCCAGGATAATCATTGGGTTGTAGCTGTTGCTATAGTACTTGTATATGTGTGCTGTTTTGTACAGACATCTTTTATTTCTAACATTCATTTATATTCTCAAGTTGATATGATATTTGTGAGGGAATGTGTGAGAACTCTGAACCTACTAAACAGCATCTGTGACCCATTAGCATTTTTTGAAATTAAAAAGAAATTAGACCATGATGTTTTACCTGGAAATGAAGCATTGCTTTTTTTTAAAAAAAAAATTTATGGTAGCTGAAAGATAAGCACCTAATTTTGGAACAAAACCATATGGTTGAAGTTATTTTCTAGAAGAAATTTTGTTAACAAGTCATTTAAAGACTATGATGTGTTAAAAGTTAAAACAAAGGTCTAATCTTTCACATGGTCATCTTTCTTGAAATTGTGCTTTAGATGAAACATGAAACATTTCAGAACTGATCTTCATGAGAAAGTATGAGGGTCATACTGAAAGTTGTGAGCAAAAAAATTTTTAAAAATCAGAATTTATAGATAGAGAAATTATAAATGTATCACCTTAATTTGCATACTTTTCTTCATTTTTCAACATAATCTCCATTTCTCTGCACACATTTTTCCCATCGCTCTGCAAGTTTAAAAATACCCTTCAGGTACAATTGTGTTCCAGCTGACCGATGGCACAGATGCACTACTTCCTGGATGGTCTCTTTTGTGGGACCCAGCAGGCAAAAACTTTTCTATAGCCTAGGGTTTCAATCATTTCCTGTACTGTATTGTGTCCTGTTCCAAGATTTACAGTGATTTCAGATACTGTGATACGTCTGTCTTCTTTAATGATGTCGTCAGCCCTTTCCACATTGTGTTCAGTGGAGGCAGTTCGAGGGCGACCGCTGCGAGGCATATCTTGAATGTTCATGTTTCCATCTTTGAAATGTTTCACCCACCTCCTAATGCTGCTAGCACCCATACACACGTCACCATAAGCAAGTTGAAGTCTTTGGTGAATTTCAGCAGTGGGGATTTCCTTTTCAATGAGAAGCTGAATAACACCATGTTGATGAAATGAAACTTCAGCACCTGCCATTTTGTTTATGTTCCATGTGGTCATGTGACACTTGATGGTGATGTCATGTGACCTCTACATGAAGTGATTAAGGTGATACATTTATATTTTCTCTGTCTATAAATTCTGATTTTTAAAAAGTCTTTGCTCATGGCTTTCGGTATGACCCTCGTATCTCTGAACATAAAACATTTCAGAACTGATCTTTACGAGAAAGTATCCCTGAACATGAAACACTTCAGAACTGATCTTCATGAGGAAGTATCTCAGAACACACTTGATGTTTCTTGATAGTGTGTAGTAGAGGAAATTCCTTCTTTTCTTTTTTTTAAATGCCTTGACATTTCAAAATAAGTTTGGAAAAAAACCCACCTCGTTTAAAAGAAAAATTGTTTCCGTGATCAGAGGCTCATTTGGTATGTAAAAAACAGTAGAAACCCTATTGTCACAATATGATTTGCAGAACTGTAGGCATGTGACCTATGTCACATTCTGTTATTTCCAAAACTGTAAACTCATGACTGTTGTCACATTCTGTAATTTGCAAAACTGTAAAAACGTGACCAGTGTCTCATTCTTTATTTTGCAAAACCATAGACATATGACCAATGCCTCATTCTCTGATTTACAGAGCTGTAGACATGTGTTCTTTAATTTGCAGAATTATGTATCAGTATCTCATTCTCTGATGTACAAAATTGTAAACATATGACCAGTGTCTCATTTTAAAAAATTTCAAACGTGTAGACACGTGACTGATGTCTCATTCTCTAACTTACAAAACTGTAGACATGTGACCAAGCTATCATTCTTCAACTTACAGAACTGTTGACATGTGACCAGTGTCTCATTCTCTAACTTACAGTTGACATGTGACCAGTGTCTCTCATTCTCTAACTTACAGAACTGTTGACATGTGACCAGTGTCTCATTCTCTAACTTACAGAACTGTTGACATGTGACCAGTGTCTCATTCTCTAACTTACAGTTGACATGTGACCAGTGTCTCATTCTCTAACTTACAGTTGACATGTGGCCAGTGTCTCATTCTCTAACTTACAGTTGACGTGTGACTAGTGTCTCATTCTCTAACTTACAGTTGACATGTGACCAGTGTCTCATTCTCTAACTTACAGACAGTTGACATGTGACCAGTGTCTCTTTCTCTAACTTACAGTTGACATGTGACCAGTGTCTCATTCTCTAACTTACAGAACTGTTGACATGTGACCAGTGTCTCATTCTCTAACTTACAGACAGTTGACATGTGACCAATGTCTCATTCTCTGACTTTAAAAATTGTTGACATGTGACCAGTATCTCATTCTCTAACTTACAGAACTGTTGACATGTGACCAGTGTCTCATTATCTAACTTACAAAATTGTTGACATGTGACCAGTATCTCATTCTCTAACTTACAAAATTGTTGACATGTGACCAGTATCTCATTCTCTAACTTACAGAACTGTTGACATGTGACCAGTGTCTCATTCTCTAACATGTGACCAGTGTCTGTTTATGAGTTACTTGGGTGCTTCATGCATATCTTTTTGTGTGTGGATGATCTCATGGTGTTGGCTGTTGTTTGAGCTTTGTCAAGATTTTGGTTATTTGTTCTCATATTTTCTACTTACATGTGATACCATTCTTCTTCTGATTTATATATGATATTCTTGTAGGTTTTTGTTTGTATTTGGTCTCATTATGAATTTGCCTTATATATGATAGTTTAGTGGTTTTGAATTATATTTAATATGTTTATGGCTTTGATTTATATTTGATCTTGGTATGGATTTTTGCTTATATTTGTTCTGTCATGACTTTGGGTGATGTTTAATTTCATTATGTCCTTATTAATTCTAGACTTTACAGAAAGTATAGTTTTTATTTGTAATTGATGATATCACAGGTCAACAAGATCTTTGATATGGACTGGAGGTTCCATGTGGACTCCCTGACTACAGATCCAAACTCCAAAGCTCCAGCCACGAACTTGATGGGCAGAGAGTGCAGCAAACTGGCGCTGTCAGAGTTCTACCATATGGATGAAGCAGAGATTTCAAGTGAGTTTATGGTGTTGTTTAGTGTGGGTTATCTTCTTAGTTTCTGACGAGTCAGAGGTGGATGGATGGATGAGTGGCAGGAATGACTTAGAAGGAGTTGGGGAGGACACATTTATCTTGAAAGGGAAGTTGGGAGTACACATAAATTGATATTGTGGTCTCATGTCTAGAAACAGTGCTAGGATGTTGCAGGTTCTCAGTTCACTTGATTATTGCTTCATTTTTTTCCTCATTTGAACGAATTGATTTCCATTATGCTTTGTGTTACATTTTGCATTTTATTGTGATATTTATGTCAGGTTTGGTAATGTGTTTCTGATGTGACATATGACATTCTGCCATTTTAAGGACATCGAAGAGTCTCATATCCACACATACACCAGCCCCTGAGGTCTTTGTCTAGCAAGTCCCTGAGCAAATCTGGGAAAACCCACAGAGCAAAGAAAAAAGCCAGGAAAAAGAAGAAGAAGGAGAAAATCAGGAGTTTCCCCTCCCAGAGTGCTATTAAGAGTCCCACGATTGTTGAAGAGGACGAGGAGTATTACGTGGAGTATTCAGATGTAAGTGGTGGTGTTTGTCATCTTATACCAGGGTTGATTGATAAGTTCGTGGCCTAAGGTACAAATACTTGAAAACACAGTTGATATTAGGTGCATTTATAGATCAGGTTAATGTAAGATTAAACACCAAGTTTCAAGAAATTAACTGCAACCAACTTTTTTTTGTTACAGGCTATTGAAGTGGTAAGGGGTGGCAGAAATTGAGAAAATGGATAAAATTTCTCATAGAGCAGTCGTTCGCTACCTCTGCATCAAGGGCTTGTCATCAAAGGAGATCCATGAGGAAGTGATGGAGACTCCAGGGGAGAGTGCCCTTTCTTACACCACAGTGAAGAAATGGGCAGCTCAATTCAAACATAGAAGGGAGAGTCTGGAAGATGATCTCCATCCAGGAAGACCAAGAATGGTAACCACCGATGAAACCACTGGCAGAATCCATGACATGATAATGGAGGATTGATGACTAACTGAGTGGTACATTGCTACTGAGTTGGGCATCTCCCAGGAGTGTGTTCATGCCATTATTCACAGTGATCTTCAAATGACAAAGGTTTCTGCTTGATGGGTCCCAAAAGTTCTTGGAGCTGATCACAGATGACAGCATCTAAACATGTCAAGAGACAATCTTGGTCATTTTTCTGCACATCCTGAAAAGTTTCTTCAGCAATTTGTAATTATGGATGAGACTTGGGTTCATCATTTTCAACCAGAAACCAAAGAACAGTCAAAGCTGTGGAAACATCATAGATCCCCACCTCCAAAGAAAACAAGGGTGGTTCTGTCTGCAGGCAGAGTGATGGCTTCCATCTTTTGGGGTTCAGAAAGTGTGCTATTGGTAGATTATCTTCACTGGGGCCTATTATGCTAATCTTGTGAAGCAACTACGTGTCAAATTGAAGGAAAGCGTTGAGGGAAATTGACGAGAGGAGTCATCTTTTATCAAGACAATGCTCCAGTTCACAAATCGGCGGTGGCAATGGCTGCCATTCATGAATGCAGCTTCCAGCTTCTTGAACATCCTCCTTATTCCCCAGATTTGGCATCTTTGAACTATTATCTGTTTACCAAACTCAAAAAACGAGCTCAGTGGTCACAAATTTGCTTCAGATGATGATGTCATTCATGCTGTAGACCACTTTCTACTGGCACAAGATGCTGACTTTTACAAAGAAGGGATCCGTATGCTCCAGGATTGCTGGACTAACTGCATAAACTTATGTTGAGAAATAACCCAGAAAAGTTATCCACAGATAATCCGTTGTACCTTATGCCAAGAACTTATCAATCACCCCTTGTAGCTGCTGCTGTCTTCAGTTATTTGCAGCTGATGTTGCTGTGAAGATGTTGAGATACAGGTGTATTTTAATAGGCAGCGGCTTTAGGTGCTGAAGCAAAATTAAAAAAAAAAAAAAGCAGGTCTGTCAGGAAACTTCCATCACCTTAGATGAAAAGGGGTTACAGCATATATAGTCAAAATTAGTTCTATTATTTAAGTGCTTCATCAGTGTTGTGATATTGGTGCTGCTTTCTTTGTATGTGTTCTTAATTTTCTTGTCTTTTTTTTTTTGTCCTTAATTCTCCATTTGTTTTGTCTTTAATGGATACATATGTCTATATATTCTTTAGATAGATCATCTTCAGCCTTTTTTTTTTTTTAATACTGTGTGAGAGTAAATAATTCCATGAGTGATGTAAGGTTTAAAATTATTTATTTTTTTCTTGATGAATTGTAATTTAATTTCATCCTGTTCTAATGAGTGGCCTGGTTAGCTGAGTGGTTAGGTGCTCGGTTTACTAATCCAGTCATACTGGGTTCAAGTCTCAGCAGTGGGATTCTTTTTTTTATTTGTTACATGTGATAATGACCCCTGCGGTCCACACAGCTTCTAAAAATGGGTACCAGAGAAACCTGGAGAGGTAAATATGGCCAGGCGTGGTACCGACCACATCACACTTTCATGTGTTATTGGTCTTGAAAGTAGAGGCCTAATGCTGTATCCCCAATATGCCTTAATGGCATGGAAACAGGGATTTTACCTTTTACCTTTACCTGTTCTTAATGACGTGCTTTGCTGCATTTAAGCCTGTTAAATGCTTTTGTTCTTACTTTGCTGAAAACACGGCAGTAATTTTAAAATTATCTTTCATCAGGATGAATCACTTAGTCTGAAGTCTGATGCCATGTACACGAAATAATTAACTGCGTTTTGTCACAGGATGGGGCAAGCAGTTCTCTCAGTGATGTTGACCTGTACGAGGATATTGACCTCAGTTCCGAGGGGATACCTGTACATGAAGCAAATGGTGGCCTGACTATTTCTCACTCAGCAATTCCAGTTATGAACATTGTACCCCCCACTCCCACATCAGCATCAACACCTTCTCCAGAAGCACTGTCAGAGTCACAGCTGGAGAAACCCGAGTCTCGGGAACAGACGGAGTTGCCCGTTGAGCAAGTTTTAATGGAAGAAGATACAGAGGGACAGAATGGTGTGAAGTCAGAGTTTGTTAGTTCAGGGGTAGGTTGACTTTTTTGTTTTCTAAAATTTGTCTTTTGTATCGAGGCCTGAACATATGATTAGTTTTTTAATTGTTGGTTACATCAAGATCTGGATGTCTGATTATTTTTAAGATTTATCTTTCACAACAAGACCTGGATGTCTGATTATTTTTAAAATTTATGTGTCACAACAAGGACTGGATGTCTGATTATTTTAAAAATTTATGTGTCACAACAAGGTCTGGATGTCTGATTATTTTAAAAATTTATGTGTCACAACAAGGTCTGGATGTCTGATTATTTTAAAAATTTATGTGTCACAACAAGGTCTGGATGTCTGATTATTTTAAAAATTTATGTGTCACAACAAGGTCTGGATGTCTGATTATTTTAAAAGTTTATATGTCACAACAAGGACTGGGTGTGATTATTTTTAAGATTTATCTGCCACATCAAGGACTGGATGTCTGATTATTTAATTATTTATATTTGTACATTCAGAGATGTATGGCTGGAGGCTAGTGAAAGCATGACAACATGTTTGGATAAGATTTGGAGACATTGTAATGATTTACCAGATAGTGGTTTGTGAATTTGAATAGTATTTTAGGATGTGTACATTAGGGTACATTGGATTGGTTTTAAACTTGGAATGGTATTTTAGGATTGGTTTAGTAGGGCACATTAAATTGGCTCTTGAAATTAACTGGTATGTTAGTCACTGTGTGAAAGGGTATATTAGTAAAGCAGTGGTCATACCATTGTGGGGTCCATGGTTTGTTCTGTTAGAACACGCAGTTTTCCTTGACCTTTTGACACACACTAGTGGTGATGTGGTCAGTGTCACATTTGGCCATCTTTCCTTCCCTGACTCCAAGAGGAGCCAGATATCCATTTCTACACCATGTAGACTGAGACCCAACCACTAACCTTTTCTATGTCGTTAGAGATGAATACACAGACATCTTTTCTACTCATTCATCCAGTCTACTAATTCGGTGGTTAAAAAAAAAAAAAAGTAAAGGTAACCCTGTAATGCCTTAGAGGCACATAGGGTACCAGGTTGAAATCCCAGCAATGGGATTTTTTTCTGTTACCCATGAAAAAGGCCCAGGGGTCCACACAGTCTCAAAAAATGGATTCCAGAGAAATCTGGGAAGGTAAATGCGACCAGGTGCACGTTCATGTGCTGATGGTCTTGGAAGCACGGGCATAAAGCCATATTCCCATAATGCCTAATGGCATGGAAACAAGGATTTTACCTTTATGTTGCAAACTGTGTAGAAGTTTACAGTAATCTGAAACTGAATTGTGGTTTTAAATTAGAATGGCAGATGGGGTATGATTTGTGAGATTATAATTGGAAAAAAAAAAAAAAAACTAAAAATTAAATCATTGGCTTTGTTGACTTGTATTTTGGCAGGTTGATTTTTATATTGGGACGGATTCCCCACAGTTGATAGAACAGCTGGATCAACCTGTTAATGCATTGTCTCAGACTTTTGATGGAGAGAATTCTAGCATACAACAACCCTTAATAGTATCAGATGAAGATGGGGAGTATCTCTCAGATCCTGGCATCACCTTGGCTCATGAAGATTCTACACTGACCAGAAAACCAGCCCACAGAAGCGCATCAGCTGAGCTGGAGTCCTACCCTGTCTTGTCAGCCTCTTCAGAGGAGGAGGCAACGCCGTCTCATCGCCCTGTACATTTGGCTGCGGAGAGTCCGGATGACAGAGGAACACCTTCCCCGGCAGCTTCTGCCATGACCTTTAGAAGGGAGAGCATAGGTGGAAAGGTGACATTTGTTGTTGGTAAGGAGACTGTACAGTTGACAAAGGATTTATTTGCCACCATTTTGTTCTTCGTAATTTAATCACAGTATGGAGGAATATAAATAGACAGTTTAGAGTGCTAGACAGAATCCGAAGTAAAGCAAATTCAAAATAGTTGGTTCTTCTATAACTGCATTCATTTATAAATATACAACATTGTTTTGAGTGTAAATTACTAACTAATAAATTATAGTTAATAAGGGATAAAATAATTAATTCATACAGGCCAAGCCTTATCATCATCATGTGCCTTCTTCAAAGCATTTGGCAGTAATGAATTGCCAGTTTCCTTGCTCCCTTGCCTAGATTGTACATTCAGCCAGGCTGTATCCTGTCTGTTCCCGAATGTTATCTTCCCATCTACGTCTCTGTCTACATCATGCTCATTTTTTCCTTTTTCCTTCCACATTTCCTTCTAGTATGGTCTTCAGTATGTTGTTATGCCATGTGATATGGTCAAAGTATTTGGTTTTCTTCATCCTTATTTCTTGAGAAGTTCACATTTGTGTCTGGAGCTGTTCTGAAACTTGTGCATTTGTTCTTGTCATCAGAGGCCAAGCCTAGAAAATTATAATTGTCATGTTATATTGCTCAGTGTCTGTAGAAAGTGCTAGAAAAATTAACTACAGACAAATGTTTCAGTAGAAATACAATGAGAACAACAGTTCTAGGATTTGTTTTGTTAAATTTGTACTCAGCAGTTCAAAATGCAAGATTAAAAGACTTCTGTGTCTATATTAAGACAAGGTTTCTTAGTATCTAATTTCCAGAGGAAAATGAAATGTACCATTTAGGAAGCTGGTTCACTGTATACTTTCTTCTCATTTGGCCATGTATTTGGCCATATATTTGACCATATATTTGGCCAGATATTTGACCATATATTTGGCCATATATTTGACCATATATTTGACCATATATTTGACCATATATTTGGCCATATATTTGATCTTAGTATTTGACCATATATTTGGTCATATATTTGACCATATATTTGGCTATATATTTGGCCATATATTTAACCATATATTTGACCATATATTTGGCCATATATTTGACCATATATTTGGCCATATATTTGACCATATATTTGACCATATATTTGACCATATATTTGGCCATATATTTAACCATATATTTGACCATATATTTGGCCATATATTTGGCCATATATTTGACCATATATTTGACCATATATTTGGCCATATATCTGGCCAGTATTAAGTCTTTAAGATGCTCATAATTGATACCTCCTTGATATGGTAGAAGTACAAGATATTTAAAGAATAGAAAACAGCACCGGAGCTGCACACTTAACACAATTAACAGATTTTCAAAACTATAATGGAAGTCTGTGAGAGAGAATACATTTTTATTGCACACAAATAAAAGTTTTCAAATGATTTTAAAATTATTTTTAAAAATATTTTCATTTAAAATGGTTAAGTGCTTAAAAAAAAAAGCTTTTGGCTGTGTATATCTTTATGAATTGATGATTACTTTAGCTAGATAAATGACTGATGAGTGTGCATGAGGCAGTTTCACAAAACATAGGAAAAACAGATAGATAGGAGAACAAATAAATGGAGAAAAAATGCATAAATAAGAGCAACAGATGCCTTCTTTATACAATAGCTCCTTTTGTTTTAGAAGATGGTAAAATGGAAGTAAGAAACTAGAGGTAAAATAGAGGCAGATAGTTGGTGAAGATGCCGTTCATTGTGGTAGTCAGCAGCCCATAGTTGTCATGCAGGCGTCATGGTTGATGAACTATAGCTGATCAAGACCCTGTTTCACCTCTCTTTTTGTACCCCCTGGAATAGATTTAGTCCCTTTGATAGTGGAATCTGCCAAAAGAAGTAACACACCCCCCACTCCCTAGCTCTACTCAGGCTCTAAAGAAATAGGTGCTGCTGTAACCCATTCCCAGTCCAACAGGCTTTCTTCACAACCACCACCACAAAAGCTGCAAAGAACACCATACTCACAGTTCAAGGGAGGTAATAGAAGAAGAAGATGCAGACAACAGGAAAAGAAAAAGATCACTTTTCTGTGAGGAGACCTGAATTCTGGGGGAGTTCAACTTTTAAATCTTTGTCCAGTAGATTTGTCCATAAGATAGTTCTCTGCTCATGTGACTGTTTTGGAACTGTCTAACCATAGTTCTCTACTCATGTGACTGTTTTGGAACTGTCTAACCATAGTTCTCTACTCATGTGACTGTTTTGGAACTGTCTAACCATAGTTCTCTACTCATGTGACTGTTTTGGAACTGTCTAACCATAGTTCTCTACTCATGTGACTGTTTTGGAACTGTCTAACCATAGTTCTCTACTCATGTGACTGTTTTGGAACTGTCTAACCAGGTGATGATTCCAACTATCCAAGCTACAACAACATCCAGTCAGAGTTCTCTGACCCTGATCATGAAGAATATCAGGCAGGGGTCAGCCCTGAGGAGGGCCAAGAAGGGGAGAGTGACAAGGAGAATGCATGGAAGAGGAAGAAGAGAAGAGACTCAGGAAGAATAAAAGGCAACAATGATGGAGAGTTGGATCAGAACTTGTTAAGGATTCCAAGGTTAGTGGAGGCAATGATGAGATGAAAAGTCTCCATTCAGATCAGTCTTGTGTCATTCATTTAAAAAAAAAAATTCTCCTCCAGCACTTTTTTTTTGGAGTTGTCTGAAAGGCAAGTCCACATGGCTCTGGATTTGGCAAGTGATCTTTCTCCCTGTGTAGTCCTGACCATTGCTTGCTTGTCTTAATCAGTGGTTTATTTTCAAGTATCACCATATCACTTCTTGATGCTGACCACATCACTTTCTATTGTGCCACCAGGTCATTGAAAATATGGGCACCAGTACCGTATTTTCTAGGTGCATACATACAGTATCAGAGATATCGTTACCTACCTACTCACACATTACTTTGAAGCAACTCTCATAATTAATATTTGTGGTTTCAGTGTGGAAGGAGGTCACTCTAACCGTTCGAGTAAACGACGGCACCATCGCCACCATGAACATTTCCGCACTGAAGATTTGATCATGAGACGACAGAAAGGCAGTGAAGTGAAGCTAGACGAAACATTCAGGAAATCCCCTACAGAAACGGAAGAAGCTTCCATGTTGTACAAGGCAGATCTGGACGAGATGGCTAGTGAGTGTTGTTACTGTGGTTGTTACAGACACTCCTGCCAGTGGACTCTTCATCCAGTCATGTAGTGTTGTCTCCATTAATTAGTATTCTTCACCCTTTTTGTTGACCCTTAATAATGCACTGTAATGAATAATTGAGGAAGTAGGTTGGTTTTTGATGCTGTTGAGGACTGGATTAGAGCACCTAATAGCAAAAGGGAAGATTGAAGGTAAGGGACATTGGTGGACAGAGAGAAAAGATGTTTGATGGTTTGGCATTCTGGCATGGAGAATGTTCAGTGACAAGTCTGTTGGGATGTACAAGGGATCAGGGGTCATGGAAAGACGCAAGATATCCTATGCCTGTTAGCAGGGACCTTGAGAGAGGGGAATGGGTAGTTTAGAAAGTGATGGTATACATCAGAGAAGTAGACTTGGGTTTATCTACTTGAACTCAATGTGCTAAAAAAAAGACTTGACATTTTTTAGCTGCTCATCTTAACAGCCCTGTCACATTGCAGTATTTGTGAGAATGCAGTAAGGTGTTGTTCTTTTGAGCTTTTGTAAAGTATTATTTCTGGTCTTATTCACACATACCACAGATAATCCTCTGAGAAGAAAGTGTAGAATCTGGTGTCAGACTGATATGTTGTGAAGTTTTAAGTAATGATGGCAGTATCATAACTTCATAGCCAGGCTGTGTTAGTTAGGAAGGAGCATCATCTCACTGTGCTCTGGCCACATTCAAACATGCTTTCATCTCCTCTTCAGTATCTTCTCCAGCATACAGTAACTGATGACACCTGTTCTTTGTTGGTTGACCATTCACGTGGAACTTTTGATAAATCTTTCATTTTCCGCTACTCCAAGTTTAACCCCCAACTCCGTTCTTGACAACATTACGGATTCACAGTCACTGAAGTACTTTGACTAGCTTCTCTAATTACCACTGATGATGTCTGCTCAATCCATTGCCTGCTTTCTGTGACAGCTGAGTCAGCCAACTAAACAACTCCATTATTTCCCCTGACACCAGCATGGCCATGTGACAGAAATGAGGGTCAGTCGATGAATTTGTGACATAGCAGGGATGTGACAGCCAGAGTTTTCTTAAGCGAGTTCATAAGAGTCATTCAAGATGCTTGCATGTAGTCTTGTGATTGAGCTAGCTCAGAACTTTTGTCGTAGCTGTGGTTTCCATTGTGAGGCCCCTAGTTGTTGCAGCAAAAGCACTGGTGGCTTCCTTCGCTGATGACAAGCCTTGTCAGAACTTAATGCATGATTTTTTAATATTTTCCAGGTCATAGGTTTGAAGATCAGAGAGGTATCAGGCGACACAAAATCGCTCGCAAAAAGGGAACCCTCCATTCTGTTGTGCACATCGGCAGGAGTCACCATGAGAAGAAGCCAAAAGTGACCAAGAAGTTTGACCACAGTCCACATGAGGTCAGTGGAAAATTGAAAAGTTAGTTATAGTTGATAGTATGTGTTATAATGCTTACAGTTTGTCTCACTTGACTCTAGGTGCCTGAATGGTGTAGTGGTTAATGTGCTTTGGCCTTCATGGTCAGGGTGATGGTTCAAATATGGCTGGCACCCCAGTCTCTCAGCTGTAGAAACAGGTACCTGGCCCTTTCAGGAGATTAGTAAGGAAAGGTGGCCTCCTGTCATGTGTTGTAGACAAGGTCAGGGAAAATATTGGCACTTACACCATATCCCTTACGTGTTTATGTGGCATTACAGTGCTACATTTTTTTTTTTTCTGTTGACCCTGAGTTTACATACATATAATAGGGCCAAAACACCAGTCTGGGAGTACTTCCTCTGATGATCTAGGGAGTTGTGTTGTTGCCCTGCTCTCTACAGTAGAGAGTTTCCTTTTGATATACTTTTGCTTTATCATGCAGTAAGTTAAACTGCTGGACCCTGCCTGTCTGTCAGCCACTTATGTCTGTATAGAAACAAGTAGGCTGGCTCAGAGGTCATGACTATTATATATATATATACATTATATTCATTATGTCTATTTACACCTTGTTTTTTTCTCTGGTTACTGGGGGTGCTAGCTGTCATAGATGCAGTAGTGATATGTGCACATACTGTATATGTGTAGAATTTAGATAATAAAGAGTTGAATGATGATATTGATGTCATACTCAGGTGTTTGTTGAGCTGGATGAACTTCATTTTGGAGGGGATGAGATGATTGAGTGGAGGGAGAAGGCCAGGTGGATCAAATTTGAGGAGGATGTGGAGGAGGGAGCAGAGAGATGGGGCAAGCCACATGTGGCTTCACTGTCATTTCACTCTCTGCTTGAGCTAAGGAGAGGCTTAGAGCGAGGTTAGTAGAAAGTGTTCTGAATCATCTTTTTTTTAGGTTGTTCTTCCTGATCATTCTTGTAGATCAGTCTTACTTATTGTTCTCCCATCATTCTTTTAGAATGGTCTTTGTCATCATTATTTTTAGATTTGATAATTCTTTTAGATTTGTATTCATCTTAGTTCTTAAAGATTATGGTTTGCTATCATTCTTCTTCATTATTCTTTTTTATTGTTATCCTACTTTGTTGTTTCCGATAGTCCTCTCCTAGATTCTTGTTTCCTTAGTCCTCTTCTAGATTCTTGTTTCCATATTCCTCTCCTAGATTGTTGTTTCCAGTTGTCCTCTCCTAGATTGTTGTTTCCAATAGTCTTCTCTTAAATTGTTGTTTCCAATGGTCCTCTCCTAGATTCTTGTTTCCATAGTCCTCTCCTAGATTCTTGTTTCCATATTCCTCTCCTAGATTATTGTTTCCAATAGTTCTCTCCTAGATTGTTGTTTCCAGTAGTGTAGCATGGCCTTGTAAGTAATGAGTATAGTTGTTATTATTATTATTAATAAGTATGATTATGAAAATATACTGTAAAGAAAATAGTAACATCGAATAGCGACAGAGAAAAGTAGGTAGGAAAAAAGGAAGAGAAAGATATAAAACTTCCATGACACTAGAACAAGACACGGACAAAAGTAAACAGTGGAAACAGTAATAGAAAAAGACGAGACTCGGTGACGCTGAGATTTAGGTAATACAGAGGCGAGGACGCCAGAAGAGAGACTGGAGGGGGAACGAACGAGGAAGAAGAAGAGACAAAGGAGGAGTCCCAAAGACAGAAGAACTGACGAACGAAAAACCAAGAAGAACCAAGAAGGAAGAAGCAGAGGAGAGAGGAGGGAGATGGTCAGAAAACTGTCGGCCCCTCAAGTAGAGACTGACCAGAATGCAAGAAGGATGGTCAGTGCACATGGACAGTCAAGAGTGAAGAAAGAAGGTCCGACCAGAACATCCGAGAAGCCATCAGATGAGAGATAAGAACAGAAGACCAGAGAAGAGGCAAGTAGACTTTGCTTGTTAGTACACTGTGATTGAGAGACGGCAGAGGAAGACCATCAGAAGAAATCAGAAGACAGACAAGAGAAGAAAGAGGACGAGACAATATAAAATCAGAAGTAGTGTTAGACAGAAGATGGTTTTCAAGTGATTAAGAAGAATTGACACTTTTGAAACTTTGAGTACAGTGATTTTAGACAAGAAACTAGTTGACCACCTGTTGCAGATGTGATATAATACTGAGATAGGAAATATTCTTGTATCATGTGTAGAATATTGTGAATTTGAGAAATGCTGCATGTAGAGTATGATAGAGTTTGATATTGTGAACAAATGATTAAATGTTTCAATCCAAGTGATGTTATCGACTATACATCTTGATCTTATTTGTCAGAATTAATTAATGCAGTGAAATGTTCATTGGACTTGCTCTGCTCTAGATTTAGTGAAGTGGTAATGTTTGTGAAACCTGTGATGTGTTAATCAAAGAGCATCTTTAAGCTTCAGTTCTGTAATATGGAACTATTCAAGAAATATGTGATTCACAATCATTCAGTATTATAATAGTACCCTCCTAAATTGTTGTTTCCAATGGTCCTCTCCTAGATTGTTTCCAGTGGTCCTCTCATAGATTGTTGTTTCTAATAGTCCTCTCCTAGTTTGTTGTTTCCAATAGTCCTGTCCTAGTTTGATGTTTCCAATCATCCTCTCCTAGATTGTTGTTACCACTCATTCTTTTAGAATGTGTTTTTATCATCGTTTTACAAGATTGTTTGCTACATATAATTCCACTAGATTGTTGCTTCTTCTGTAGTAAAATTTCCCATCATTGTTATTCAATTTTAGTAAAAAAATAATCACTTTTTTTTTCACATGTGTGTACCCACCTGTTGCTATTAAATGTAATGAGAGATTTAGTCACATTCATGAAATGTTATGGTAAAAATATATGACACCTGCAAGGGAATGTTAGGCATTAAATTATTCATAATGGGTGAAATTTCCTGTATTTTACATATCTACTAATTAAATTTAATTAAATATAGAACAGAGGTGAAAATTCTCACAATACGTGCTGGAATTAACACAGAAAGAACAGCCAAGTGGCTACATTCTGATGAAATAGGTTATATTCTATGACATTTGACATTTTTAAAAAAAATGACACTGAAGTTTCTGTTTGTAACTATAGGGACACTCTTACTGGATCTAGAAGCCACAGATCTCACATCAATCATCCACAATGTAGTGGAAAACATGGTAATCCGAGACTTGGTCGAAGAGGAAGTCAAGGGGAAGCTACTGCGCACACTTCTGCTTAAGCATAAGTAGGTTATGGAACTTTGTAACCTTTCTTTTTTTTTTGTTTGTGTTAGAAATGCACAATTTTTGATAAAATGAAAATGTAAGTTACTGGTTTTCTGTGTCACAGTATAACAATTTTGATTATATTATTGGTGTAATTTGTTTTAAATGTTGATATTCTTAACATTTAAAATTTGAGAATCTTAACTTTTAACCTTTCATGACCCAATTAAATAGCATTTAAAGAAATGCACAAAAAAAAAAAAACAATAATGGTACTCATGTCA
Organism: Achatina immaculata; assembly: GCA_009760885.1. Lineage (NCBI taxonomy): Eukaryota > Metazoa > Mollusca > Gastropoda > Stylommatophora > Achatinidae > Lissachatina > Lissachatina immaculata. The sequence goes on along the minus strand of CM019713.1, from coordinate 25,259,914 downwards.
TTTTGCTTTATAGTTGAGAGTTTGTAGTTTTAAATTACCATAAATGTAAAAAAGATGGGAATTGTGTCAGTTTCCCATTAAAGTGATGTTGACTGTGATGAATGATAATTTTAAAAAAAAGTTCATATGTACTGAGTGTTGTTCAGTTGTCTGAGAGTGAATTTTAACATTCAAAATGTTTATATATTAATAAACAATTTTATAGCATTACTATAAAAGAGGACAGTGATTTTTTTTCAGCCATTATTTTTCACCTGCCACAGTTAAAAATGACAGTTAATTCAGATATTTTAATATTTACTAGCTTTTTTTTTTTTTTTTGCAATTACTATCTGTGAATCTGAATATGCACAGTTTGACTGTAATCTGCAGATGAAAGATTTTAACAGTTCAGTTTTTATTAAGTAACCCAGCATGCAAATGCCTCTTTTTTTTCTCATGTTTGATTTAAGCAAAGATGGTTTTTTTTTTGTCTTCATTGCTGGAACCCAAATGCTTTTGTGCTTTACCTGCTTTTTGAAGTGTTCTTTGGAATCGCTACAATTGATCGCTACATTGAGATTTTTGTATTGAGTGATTGCTAGGACAGATAAATGCTACAACTATTATGAAAGATCTGCTGACCTGAAATAAATTTTGGGTCTTTTATTTTATATGAGATCTTTAAATTTATTACTTAGAAATTTAATTAAAATACAAATGATTATAATGTTAAATGCAGACTTGTAAAGTGAGGAAGTGAAGAGAGTATTGAATTGTTCATATATACGAGGGGTGATTGGTAAGTTCTTGGCATAAGGTACAACGGATTATTTGTGGACAACTTTTTTTTGATTATTTCTTTACATAGTCCCCTTGCAAGTTTATGTACTTAGTCCAGCGATCCCTTCTTTGTAAAAGTCAGCATCATGTGCCAGCAGAAAGTGGTCTACAGCATGAATGACATCATCATCAGAAGCAAATTTGTGACCACTGAGCTCCTTTTTGAGTTTGGTAAACAGGTAATAGTCCGAAGATGCCAAATCTTGGGTATAAGGAGGATTTTCAAAAAGCTGGAAGCCGCATTCATGAATGGCAGTCATTGCCACTGCTGACTTGTGAATTGAAGCATTGTCTTGCTGAAAGATGACTCCTCTCATCAACGCTTTTCCTTCAGTTTGACCGCAGTTGCTTCACAAGATTAACGTAATAGGCCCTGCGGTGACCGTTCTGCCCTTTTGAAGATAGTCTACCAACAGCACACCTTCTGAATCCCAAAAGATGGAAGCTATCACTTTGCCTGCCGACAGAACCACCCTTGCTTTCTTTGGAGGTGGGGATCCATGATGTTTGCACTGCTTTGACTGTTCTTGGTTTCTGGTTGAAAATGATGAACCCAAGTCTCATCCGTAGTCACAAATTGCTGAGGAAACTTTTAAGGATCTGCAGAAAAATGGCCGAATTGTCTGCCTCTTGACATGTTGAGACACTGTCATTTGTGATCAGCTCCAAGAAGTTTCGAGATCCATCGAGCAGAGACCTTTTGTCATTTGAAGATCATTGTGAATAATGGCATGAACATGTTCCTGTGAGATGCCCAACTCAGTAGCAATGTACTGCTTAGTTAGTCGTTGATCTTCCATTATGTCATGGATTCTGCCAGTGGTTTCATCGGTGGTTACCATTCTTGGTCTTCCTGGACAGCATTTCTGAACCAGTGAATCTTTGTTTCCATTCAGGGTGTCTTAAGCTAAGATATCTGTTTGAAATAATTGGTTAGATGAGAATCTTTATTTAGAAATGCTATATAGTTAAATATTAACATATTGTTCTCTCTTGGTTGGATGGAGTCAGGGCTGCTGGAGTCTTAGACTCTTGGTCATTTTCCTGCCAGTTTTCTTCTTTTCTTTGAGATCAGTGTTTTATGTTTTAGTTGTCAGTGACCGTTATCCTCTTTGAACTTGTCCCAGTTTACAAAGAATTAGAAGAACATTTTGGCCAAACACCCTAAGAAATAACATCTTGTTGGCAGAAATGCAGATAAAGCCACTGATAGCAATTGAGGAAAGACGCTGGCGATGGTTGGGACATGTGCTCCGAATGACTGACAACTCACTACCAAAAATAGCACTAAGATGGACACCACAGGGGAACAGAAGTAAAGGGTGGACATGAAGAAGAACAGCAGAGAGGATGATGAGTAATAGTGAGCTCACCTGGGCAAGAGCGGGAAAAAAAGCCACAGGACAGGCGTTTTTGTGGAAAACTCTTGCAAAAGCCCCATGTTCCTTGGGCACTTAAGGTTCAGAGAGAGAGAGAGAGATTATCCTCTTTATTTCTGTTCTTCGCTACACAATAAAATCAGTGATTCTGACTGTTGATTGCTATGTGAACTAACCATACATGAACAAGAATTAGCAAGACAGCAAAGCTGAAGAAAAGCGGAAGATGAAACTGTGCAGAAATCGCCGTTAAAGAATGAATCTAAGAAATTCCTAACACTCGCCTATCTTGTATCAAAAAATTTGTAGAAAAACCAGTTTTGACATTCCTTTCTTCAAACTATTCTTAGACCAGTCATTTCAGAACAAATTTTATTGTTAAGTTTATGTATAAAATTTGTCTGTTTTTGTACAATTCATTTAGGTTCAGTTATCAAGACATTCACTTATAAATTCTCACTTCAGTCATAGTAGCAAGGGAGATGCAGAATATATTAGTTAGCTGGACTTCACAGAGGCCTTTACTTCTTATAAATAGATAGGAGGATGAGGTTAAGTTCTACAGGGCAGAGAAGAAGTAGAACATATAAGAACTTGATAAATAGTGACCTTGTAATTCTCCAGTAGACAATAAACTGTTGATGGTTAACAGAAATTTGTAGTAATTTGTAATCATTATAAGACTTTTTAACAAATTTAATGAACTACTTTCAAGTATTTGCTAATGAAAACAAAAAAGAAAAAAAAGTTGAGGCCTGAGAGAGTTTTTCTCAAATATCATTTAAGAAGAAAGATTAAATTGTTCCTTGAAGGAGCATGAAGTACAAGGTTATATTATGGGATACAGCAGGGCTTCCCAACTTGTATCTTGGTGGCACCCAGTACTGTACACATTTCATTTTCAGTGGACAGCATGAAAAAAGATTTGTGAGTGTTGAAAGTTGTATTTCAAGACTTTAAGCAAGATACAGATATTTGAGTGAACATAACAGATTCAATTTACTTTGTTACTTTCACACTTATACACACAGTATATGACAGCTTCATGTGTATGATGTGGAATATATATAAAGAAGTTGTAACCTATCAAAAAAAATAAAAGATGGGAGAAAAAAAAAAGCGGAAAACATAATGTTTACTTCAGTTAGTTACTTTTCCCTATTAAATTTTTCCATTTCTCAAGGCATTTTCAGAATTTTCTATCTGATTTTTAAAAAAAAATAATTGATGATTACTTCATCAGTTACACGTTTTTTTTAAAAACTTCTGCTTGTTACAGCTAACACGTCTTTCTAAGCTTAAGTTTGGGTAATGCAATGAAGCAAAGTTGGACTCCTTTTACTTTAACTCTGTGACATTGTGGCAGCTGCAGATTGTCAGAGTTGGAAAAATAGATTATATATAGTTTCATAAAAGTGAATTTAACATTTGAATTTACGAGTATGGTAAAATGCTGAGAAGTGAACACATACAGAATTATATTCACACAATGTACTGCAGCACAGCCATATATATATATATATATATATATATATCAGATCTTGTTTATATATAAGTTAAATATAGTTTATGAAATAGTACATCAGAGCCAATGGTCTGTTGGCACACATTTGGAATGCTATGATATACATGACCCCACATGAATGAATCAACTTTACAGGCACGTGAATGGGCGGTCAGCGTTCCTCCGCCGCACACCATCCTACTCTAATCTGACAAGTTTGGATGGTTCTGGAAAAAGGTTCAAGAATGTTTGCATACTCTGCCTGCTTAGTTTCAGATATTGGCTTTCACCCACGTAGTTGTTTGTATCTTAGCCAGGGTTTCTCAATAGATGCCATGTGGCCTTTAGAGGGCTGTGCCAGATTTCTTTGGCTCGTGACTAAAAGGCCTAAGTAATTTTTTTTTTTCAGTAGTAATGGGACTTGAAGAGATCTGCAGAGAAAAAATGTTAATGTATTAAAAAAAAAAAAAAGGGAGGGTGTCATGAGCAGAAAATAGTTGAGAAACCCTGATTTGAGCAACCAAAGTAGTGGATGACTGGTATTTCTTATTTTCCCAAGTATAAACATATGTATTATTTGATTGAAGTGAATGTTCGTGACCTTCAAGTTTTAACAATAATTTGTAGCTATTACCAGGTGTGTGATTTCTGTGCATTAATTGACCACTGAAACTTTATTGATTGTAATTTATAAGCTAGCTAAGCTTTTTCATAGCTCGAGCTTGGAATTAGTGGGAGTATAGCAGCTTTCATGTGTTTGTTTTATAACTGTTGGCTACATTTTTCACACTTTCAGCTTGTAGAAATGGGCAAAGGCTTTCATGTTTTTAAATTCTCACAGCTGGGCTTTCATGGCTGCATGGTTTCATAAAGATTAATGACATTATTTATGAACCTAGTTGTAACATCGGCCTTGATTTATGAACCTAGTTGTAACATCGGCCTTGCCGTAGCTTCTTCAGCCATTACATACAGCTTCAGTTTTGACTTTACTCAAGGCTTCAGATTTGTACTGATTTAGCCTGAAGTGGAAGTTCTTCAGCTTGATTTTTAACATTTGCATGTTGACTTTAGCTTCAAGTTGCTAGATAATATGGGTTTATGTTTTAACTTTTGCTCTAAGCGTGCATGGCATATATGTGTATTCATGTTTTTTAAAAAAAAATGTTGTTTGATTTCTCACTTTGAGCTTTACATATTATTATTTAGCTTGATCAGCTAATCTTTGCTGCACTTAACAGTTTTCCATTTCCATTCTCCTTTGGTGTCCATGTGCATTTATAGTGTGGTGAAATGTTCTGTCTATATGTAGACAGTGGTTGCTTAGTTTTGCTTACTAGGAGAAGAGAAGCACCATATAGTTAGGACAAACCTAGACCTCTTAGCTGGTGAAGACCTCTTAGTTGCTGGTGAAGACCTCTTGGTTGCTGGTGAAGACCTCTTAGCTGGTGAAGACCTCGTAACAGGTGAAGACTTCTTAGTTGCTGGTGATGACCTCTGAGTTGCTGGTGAAGACCTCTTAGTTGCTGGTGAAGACCTCTTAGTTGCTGGTGAAGACCTCTTAGTTGCTGGTGATGACCTCTTAGTTGCTGGTGAAGACCTCTTAGTTGCTGGTGAAGACCTCTTAGTTGCTGGTGAAGACCTCCTTGCTGGTGAAGACCTCTTTGTGGTGCTTTAAAAAAAGCTCAGCTGCTATGCACCTGGGAGTAAGAGAGTATAGCTGTATTTTGTTTCCATGGTAGTGAAATCTTGTCAAGAAGTTTTTTTTTTTTAAATTCTGTAGTGGGACATTTAAGTAAACCAGATGTACAACTTCCATTCTCCTCCTCCTCCAGTCATTTTCAGGCATTGAATATTCTGAATATTAACTTCCAATTTGAATATTCTGAGTATTAACTCTTTGTCTGCTGGGGATGTTTCCCTCAAAAGACCAAGGGGGATAAATTTCACAATGTGAAATGGGATGGTTGTCACATTTAAAAGAATAACAAAGGCATAATCTGATCTGTAGTATGAAGTATTATACCTTATTTTGAAGAAGAAAAAATGTATTTTGTTTTTCTAATAAAATTTTTAACATTTTGTTAGTATACAAAAAAAAAGAGCTAAGAACTGAGAAGAAAGAATGGAAAATAAAGGAATTAAAAGAATTTTTTTTTCACTTACCCATCGGGTTAATCCACTGTAGTTGGTCATATAATTCCATAATGAATAAAAATGTACACAAACACCTTTTCTTCACATGTCTTCCAAAATTTACATGAAAATATACACTAATTATGCATTTACAGCAAACTAAAAACACCAAGTGGATGGGTAATATTTACATGAAAACAAGTCGGCGGCAACTAATATTTAACAGAAAACAGGCCATTATGTGTTTTTTTAATCTGAATCATTCTATGTAGAACATTTAATTTTATTTCACATTCTAAGCACTAAAGTGATACTGACCAAAGCACTGAGGGTGCAGATGTGGAAGATTTGGACACCCTGAACAGTAGAAGTGAGTTCTCTTCGGCTTGACCGGTGTGCTGCAGTGGGCACATCTCAAATGATTTTTATGATACAAAATGAGATGCCTAGAGTCAGAGAATTTCACCGGTGCAGCTGCTGATTTGGTTGTAACTGGTGATGGTATGGATTTCTCTGTCATCAGTTGTTTCATGCTGGCTTCCATCAGCTGATACAGCTTGAAATCTCGCAGTCTTAGTGGCTTCCCACACCCAAGTGTGTACAGTATAAAGCTGTTTATCTGGGCAACTTCAAATATCCACATGAATATTTTTTTATATTTTTTTCCACCACTTGACAGATTTTCTGGTATGGATGCCATAATATCCAATTCTCTGATCCATGACATCACATCCATTCATCAACTGGTTGTAGCTATCAATAATAGCAGGCTTGACCACCTTTTTGCGGGTTGTTATGGTCTTGATTTCTGGTTTGGTCGACACAGCTAAAACCTCTTTTTTGGCTTTCTTATCTCTGAAAGCCACACACAGAATTCTGTCAGTGCTGTTCAGAAACCATTTCATTTCAGTATGGTTCAACTTGAGCTGTTTGAGCTGCGGTGGAAAGTCTTTTCTATTGCGGTTGAGAGTGCCAGTGTAGTAGGTCTCCTGTTCCAGCAGATAGTCTACCAACTCTCTGGCTGTGTAGTATCTGTCAGCAAACACATGGTGACCTGTGCTAAATGGCTGAAGCAATGTCTGGAAGACTTTCTTGGCCTACCCATTGCTGGGGTCTGCTTCAGGGTTATACGAGGACTTTAAGCTGAAACAGAACAGGAGGTTCATCACATAGCCAATAGCCACATCACATAGCCAGTAGCTGCATCACATAGCCAGTAGCCGCATAACACAGGCCAAAAGCCTTGATATGATACTTTTTTGGCTTATGTGCATTAAACTGCTTGTACTGCCACCTACCTGTGAAGCCTATCACCATTTCATCCAGGCTGAGGTTTTCGTAAGGATAGAAAGCTTTCCTGCTCTCATCAAGTACAAGATTTACGAAAGGTTCTATCTTATCCTTTCCTTCAGCCTCATCTCCCCCAGCATGTAGCATGGTGTGATAGATGTCCTCAAATCTTTGCCTACTAATCATCTGGCCAAACCAGGCTTGCCACAGATGAGGAGCTTGGGACCAGTAATCCCTTATATAGGGCTTTCTCTGCATTCCTATGTTGATGAGAACAGCCAGAAATTTGTCCAGCTCCATCTCTGTGACATCCTTCCACCTACCATACACTGAAAACTGGCTACTTGGAGTGTTTATCATGCATTTCATTCTTGCAAAATCATTGATTTGTTTCAGCAAGTAGCTTTTGATGCTGCTGGTAAAAATGGTGGTAAAAGAGCTCAGCGCTGTACTCAAATCCAAGCCCTCTGTTATACCAGGCTGACGCAGAGGTTTGAACACAAATCTAGAACATGTCATTCCCTCTTCTACAGATCTCCACTCACCATTGTCATCATCTGTGCTACTTGTACAGGCTCCTGGCATTAAAGTATCTCCAGCATTACTTACTGTGAGAAGCAGTATCACCAGCTACCTTTCTAGCACGTTTTGCTGCTGAACCAGAAGGCACAACATCCTCATCACCTGAATCAGCAGCAGCACGTGGGTCCGACAACTCAGAATCACTACCATCTTCATCCTCTGCACCGCAGTCTAACCACGCTTGAATTAAATTTTGGGCTTCTAATGCAGACCAATGCTGCTGTGTATGAGAGGAACTAGCACTGGAAGCCATATTTGTTGCTAAACAAAAACCTAGCCACGATAAACTTTGAAAAACTCACGTTAATAAACACACAATCTCTCTGCCACTGCTTCAATCACGCGCCTCGTGTGTAGAAATGAAGGCCGGAAGGAAGTCAACTGCTGGTTTTAAGATACTTTGATTATTTTCAAAATTAAAGAGCTACAAACCATCATCGCACTGCGCGTCTGTAAGTGTATAGTAACAGGGATACAGCCACGCAGGACGCGTGCCAAAATAGACAAAGAGTTAACTTCCAGTCTAACTTGAAGTAGTGTGTGTTAAGACTGTCATGACACTGATTGCTAAGAAACCAAGTTCTTGGTTCCAAGACAAGTCAACAAGCAGCAGTTACCAATTGCTGCAGAGTCATTACACTTTAGAAAGTAGTACTTTCATCAGTGTGGTATACGGTATTCAACAGCGTCCAACAGTTTTGTAGATAATATTAACAGAAGTCTTACATTTAAAAACATCTTTGTGCAGGCTGTTCATGTCTTCAGATAAATCATTGTATATTATTTAATATGAGTACAGGGTGTCTAAAAAAGAGCTCTAGAGTTTTGCTAGTTTTTATTGATTATATTGTTGTGTTTCTGAAATTCTTATGCTATGTACTCATAGATTTCACCTACAGAGCTTCTTTTATTAACACTTCATTCTGAGGTTCCAGCACGTGCAATGAATTTTATTTCTCCAAACAGCATATAAGTGCATTTTTTTAAGTAGTGTTGCCATAGTTCTGTTTTAATTTCTTCAAGAGTGTTGCTACTCTGTGGTTGGTTAATTTCTTCACGAGTGTTGCTACTCTGTGGTTGGTTAATTTCTTCAAGATTGTTGCTACTCTATGGTTGGTGTCACCTTTTGGCTACCATTTTTAGTTAAAAGTTAGCTGACACATCACATTAACACCTTTACCGGTGTTCTGCATTGAGACGTGTGAGAGATCATCTGTTGCCTGTTCCCATGAAGGGTTGGCTGCAGTGGTTCTTCAGCTCTCTATGTCCACATTAGAAATATTTACTTTTAAAACCCCATGGTTGTTGTTTGTAATGACAATGTGTTTTTTTTTTGGGTCAGAACACAACTTTCATAAGATATAAACACAACTAACTATGTATCTTATCATTTCCATGAGTATACACATTAATTTCCTCGGTACCCTCCCACTTTATGAGAACGATAACATACACATACATAATTCGAACATTGTTAGTTTAGTATTCTGGGCTGTATGTGTATATATTTTATTTCTGGATGTAGCAAGCTTCAGAGTATTACATTTAAATTGTAGTTTGCTGTTGTATCATTTTTTTTTTTGTTTTACTGATTATTTTATAGATTTGTGAGCACAAGAATTACAAGTTGATAAACTGTATAAATGAGCAGCATTCATAAAGTTGAGTGTCGTAATTCATCAACACTTAGAAATAGAGTACAAATAAAGTTGATATTTACCGTTAGAAATAAAATATAGTGGATTTAAAGTTGATAATCAAGATTACAATTAAACAAAATTTAATATAAATGATAATTCAAATTTGAAGGTAGGGTTGGGTGAGCCAGTAGGCACATGGTCCCTCAGACAGTGAGTTTGGGTTTGAAGCCAACCTGCCACCTTCAGTTAATCAGGGTTCTTGTAGGTGCTACAGAGTTCATGCACTGTGCTGAGATCCTCCTGCACAGGGGGAGATTATATCACTTAAGGACTTGTCTGACGTGCAGTGATGATACACATTTTAACTTTTCTTTTTTCCATCATTAAAATTATAAAGTACAGAAATGCAATGTGAGCACGATAACTGAAGCTGTGTTGGTATTAGCTGGCATAGTTCGTCAAAATGTTTCTTTCTGCAAACTCTTATGTAGGATTCAGTGTGTATGTTTATATGTGTTTAAGTGTTATCATATTGAAATAGTGATACTCTAATTACTTCTTAATAGCTTGGTTAGTTGTGGATGCTATATTTAAATAATGGCATTCTGACAAGATGCTATGATATTTTATGTTTAAATAACCAGCATGCTAATAGGATGTTAGAATATTTTATGGTTAAATAAGGGCATGCTAAGATATTCTATTTTTAAATAACCAGCATGCTAATAGGATATTAGAATATTTTATACTTAAGTAATGGCATGCTAAGATATTCTATATTTAAATAACCAGCATGCTAATAGGATGTTAGAATAGTTTATACTTAAATAAAGGCATGCTACGATATTCTATATTTAAATAACCAGCATGCTAATAGGATGTTAGAATAGTTTATACTTAAATAAAGGCATGCTACGATGTTCTATATTTAAATAACTGGCATGCTAATAGGATGTTAGAATAGTTTATACTTAAATAAAGGCATGCTACGATATTCTATATTTAAATAACCAGCATGCTAATAGGATGTTAGAATAGTTTATACTTAAATAAAGGCATGCTATGATATTCTATATTTAAATAACCAGCATGCTAATAGGATGTTAGAATAGTTTATACTTAAATAAAGGCATGCTACGATATTCTATATTTAAATAACCAGCATGCTAATCACAATTAATATATGAACAAGGCAGTGTTTAGTGGTTCAGTAATTATGAATTTTGTATAACATGGCATATTAAAGCAATAACTGATGTTTTTTTTTTATTTAGGATGTACAGTATTAATGCATGGACATATTTGTGTTCATTTTCCCAGTTCCTTGTTCATTTTTTGTGGATTTATTCTCACACAAGCTGTTTTTAAATTAAATAAACTATATATATACACACATACACACACATTTATATACATTCATATAAATGTGAAATTTTTGAAGGAAAAAACAGATTCCCCGTCTTCCTTGGCTAACAAAATAGGTCTTGAAATTAACAAAGACAAAACAAAAATTATGAAATTTCTCATTAATCAAGAAGGAAAAATATACGTAGAAGGAACAGCTGTTGATGAAGTAAACCAGTTTGCATACCTTGGCAGCTACATAGACCAGGATGGTGACACCAGGAAGGAAGTTAGAATTATAACTGCAAAAGCAGCATTGTCTTTAAAAAATCTTGAGAACATATGGAAGTCAAAAGTTATAAGCACAAAAACCAATTTAAGATTATTCAATTTAAATGTGATATCCACCCTCATTTATGCATGCAAAAGCTGGAAATCAACTAAACAAATAGACAAGAAAGTAGACTTTTTTGAAAACAAATGCCTCAGTACTTGGTATAAAGTGGAATGAATTTAAGAACAACACAGAGATAAAGCAGTTGAGCAAACAACAACCTGTCTTATGGGTGATCAGAAAAAGAAAATGGACATATGTGGGCCATGTGATGAGAAGAAACAATCAGAGAATACCAAAACAAGCTATCAAGTGGAGCACAACAGGCCAAAGAAAAAAGGTTGACCATGTGAAACTCTAAAGAGGACATTGTTAAGAGAAGCCAATTTGATGGGCATAACATCCGTTGATGAAGTTGAAAGACTCGCTGAGAACAGGAAAACTTCAAACAACTATGCAAGCCCTATGTGACGTTTAATGGCACGAGAAGGATGTAAGATGTAAGACTTACTACATGGGAGGTTTAAAGTATGAACACTTGTGTACTTGTACATGTCAGCCTATTTTGAAATGATAAATGAATACATATCAGCCTATTTTGAAATGATAAATGAGTACATATCAGCCTATTTTGAAATGATAAATGAGTACATATCAGCCTATTTTGAAATGATAAATGATAACTTTTCTTTTCCTTTTCTGTGAAGGCCCTCCTGTGATATGTCTTTTGTTCAGCAGTAACACTTTATCTGTTTCTGAGGGTCAATCTGTGGTATAATTTTCCTTCACTTCTAACACTTTTATATTCTGCTTGTGAAGGCCCTGCTGTGATGTGTCTTTTCTTGCAGTAGCACTTTATTCACTTGTGAAGGTCCTCCAATAATGTATCTTTTGTCCAGCAGTAACCTTTTGTTTACTTGTGAAGGTCCTCCAATAATGTATTTTTTGTCCAGCAGTAACCTTTTGCTTACTTGTGAAGGCCTTCCTGTAATGTGTCTTTTGTTCACCTGTAACATTCTTACCTCAACAGGCATCAGCAGCAGGAGAAAGGGCTTCTGAGCTCCTTATCTCAGAGCAGCCTTGGTTCTAGCGTGGGTCTCAACAAGTCACCCAGCCAGACATCAGTGACAGACAAGAAGCAGAGAGATGGCAAGGGTGCGGCCAAGTTGGAGATGGTGAAAGTGGATGTTGACAACAACATGGTGAGGTTATAGCTTATGTAACAGATCTAGCCTGGGCTCATTTGTGATATTGCTTGGTCTTGAACATGAATTATTTGTGTTCTTTTCCCTGTATGTTTATGCTTGTCTTCAACCTGTTCCTGTTTCTTCTGTGTCAGGTTGTACTTCTGTTTCATTGTTTCGCTTACTTGCACATACTTTTTTGTTATTTTCATCTTTGGCAAAATCCTATAACCTTTCAAATGTTTTTTTTTTTAAAACTGGATTATATGCTTTTTTTTTTTTTTTAAAACCTTTAATGCACTGACAAATGTGTAGTAGACTTTGGTTGTGCCTTGTCTCACAGACAGATTTTCAGAGTCATTGACCCCATACACAAATGTCAGGTACCCCATTTTTGCAGCAAAGCTAGCTGACAGGTGGTTGAGGTGTTAAACTTTGAGAAGGCAGTTTGTTGGCCGTTATGCAAATCCCTTTTGCTGCTTTTTTGAGACTTATTATTTGTTATATTTTTGTCATCATTCATTCATCCCATCGTTAAAGTTTGTTTTACTTGTTATCTTGCACAAATGAAATGACAACAAATTTATTGTCTCAGTCATCATTAACATTTTGATCTCACTTTATCTACTTAAATAGACACATTCCCTATGGCATTAAGCTTTTATGCATATTTCATTGTTTTTTTGTTTTTTTTTATATACTCATATACACTTGTATACAAGCTTTCTTGCCTTCTTCTATATTAGCATGTCTCATCAACTTATCCTGTTATGATTTCATCACAGTAATTTAATATTCCTGTCTGTTGGACTTCTAAGATGTTGCTTCTGTACTTCTTAGCCTGTCTGAATGTAGAATGTTGACTTGTAGTAGATGAATGTTAGATTCAAGTTTTTCTTGTTCCTGCACTCTATTGGCTGCGGAAAGTTTTGTGGGCGTGTGAAGGATTTGGACTTGCATACACAGAGGGTTGAGAATTGGGCACACAGGCCCATCTACCATTCAGCCCTTCATCATACAACTTTCATTCAGTCACAGATATTCAGCATTTGTTATTGAACATAATATGCATGAAAAAGCAAAAAAAATGAATAAGTAAATAATTTAATAAATAAACCCTCTCTGTCCATGTACTCCACATTCTGTTTTGTGTAACTGCGTGAAATAAACTTAATCACACTCTCACATTCATTGTAAACTAACAAATTTATAAAACAGCAGTATAATAAATACAAGTCAAGCCATATATGCTTTAAACTAATTTAGACTTTGATAGTACATACACCTATACTTTTCATAAAGCAAATACATTACATTTGCATATATTCACACACACACACACACACACACCACATATATACAGCGCGTTCGCAGAGTCAGTATACACTAGCCCAGTATTGATTCCAGTATCATGGTGATATCTTAGCTGCGATAACTAGTCAGATCTACCTGCTGTGACTGGAGTTGCCAGTTAAGAACAGCATGAGGATTCTTCAACGACCACAGTTGTGTATTTTGTGTGTTAACATAACCTGAGTGGTGAAACCAGGCCTTTTCTGTAAAAAAGGTGACATCAAGAATATTAGCAGTTTTGACTGGAATGAAATTTGTAAACCATTTTCACATTAACGGAGTCATTTTTCATGATTCACCAGCAGCAATTGTTGGACCGCAGTTACTTTATACAGGAAGAGTTTCAAATTTTCCTTGACAGCTTTATGCGCTGTTGCAAGCCTGATACCTTCCTGTTGTGCCAACTTACACAAAGCCTTTGATGGACGCCGAAGCATAGAGTCAGAAATGTTCGATAACTTCTCGTTCAGTTTAGATGGTCTCCCACTATGGTGTGCTTCTGACACTGAGCCTGTTTCCAAAAATTTCTCAGCAAGTTTATAAATTACATTGCGATCAAGTACAATGAGGTGCGGGTGTTCCTGGGAATTTTTCAACAAAATGCTCCCACACTAAATCAGTGTTTGTACTGCCTTCTCGAAATACATGCTCAACAAGAAAAATAGCTCCTCCAGTGAAAGAACTAAAGTGAGTAAACTGATTTAAACAGTTCATCCGTTATGGGCTTCAAACACTGCTTAACAACTGAATACATAAAGACAGACTAAATACAGTGAATGTTACATAATAGCAGACTCCAACACACTAACGTAACCAGGTAGATGTGGCTAGATACGGCAGATATCATTTTGATACTGTCCTAATGCACACCGACTTTGCGAACACCTTGTACAAACAATCCACACATGTACATACACATGTACATTCACATGTATACACATAAAGATGTGCGTACACACATATGTATGTATGTACACATAAAAACATACACATACACACACATGTATGCACAAACACATACATATATAGACACATACATACATACCAGTATATATGTATACACATGCAGATATACATATATACGCACACACTTATTCATACTGTATATAAAGTAGGCACAAAAGCAAATACATATTGAGGGAGGGGGGAAGGGAAGCTTTTCTGGCCCACTTGTGGTAGTGCCGGGGTATTCTGCATCTTTGGGAAGTTCACTGTGCTGGTGGAGAAAGCTGAACAACCCCCACAAAGTAAGCACCTTGTCCTGATCCAGGAATTCAGGAAAACTACCAAAGCTTGCACTAAGTTCAGCTTGGTACTCTAGTCTAAGATGTTAGCTCCGGGTGTGGCCTGCCATGAGTGTGTAGTACCAGTTTGAAGGAGGACAAAATGCTCTGACAAAACACAGTGTTTGCTTAAAAGAATGACACACTACACTGGTAAAATACAGTATTTACTTAAAAAAAACACTAGTAAAACATAATATTTACAAAAAAAGTGAAAAACTATGTGAATAAACTACAGTATTTAATTAATAGAATGGCCAACTACACAGTAAATGGGAAGATACATCCCTTATTTATATACTGATGATGTACAGTATTTGGTGAACACTAATAGAACCCACTGGTTGCTGAAGAATTGTGGGCACATCATTTATTTCAAAACAGCCTCGTACACATTGTCCACAGAAGAGTATAAGGTGTACTACACACATGAGAATGACTTTACTACACACACGAGTGACGTTACTACACAGACACAAGAGTGACATTACTACACAGACATGAGAGTGACATTACCACACAGACATGAGAGTGATGTTAACACACATGAGAGTGATGTTACTACAGACATGAGAGTGATGTTACTACATACACATGAGAGTGACGTTACCACCCACACATGAGAGTGATGTTACTACAGACATGAGAGTGATGTTACTACACAAACATGAGAGTAACGTTACCACCCACACATGAGAGTGATGTTACCACAGACATGAGAGTGACGTTACTACACAAACATGAGAGTGACGTTACCACCCACACATGAGAGTGATGTTAACACACATGAGAGTGATGTTACTACACTCACGAGAGTGACATTACTACACATATGAGAGTGACGTTATAAACTGTTTATTGAAGAAAAGGCTGTCACACTCTTCAGTTTCATTTGCATGGCTTTCAGTAGGAAGTTTGCAACTTCGGTCTTGACTGGATTACTTTAGGGAATGTTGCTGCTTGGTTTGGGAGGGATGCTAGAGTTTTCTTGCTTCTGCAGATTATTTGCAGGATTATAACTTCTTGGTTTTGAAAGGATTGTTTGAAAGATCGCTATTTCTTATTTAGGAAGGATTGCTTGAATGATCGTTGCCGCTTAGTTTAGTTTTTAAAACATTGCTTGACTGTTATTATTTGGTTTGAAAAGATTACTCAGAGGAATGCTGTAGGTTATTTTGAAAAGATTACTTCAAAGGATGTTGCTGCTTAGCCTGAGGGTATTGCTTGAAGGACTTGTTTTGCTTACTTTGAAAAGATTGCCTCATATATTCTTCCAGCACATCAGACCGCATAATTAAATGTAAATTCAATTTTAATAAAAATCATACGCATATTGTCAGCCCTCAGAAATATCTATCACCCAGGTACACCATGGCTTCTGTCTCTAGCCGCAGCAACTTTTGTCTTGGGGAAAGAACTTGTATCATTTTTCTTCTCATCCGAAACAGCTTTTTAAAAAAATTTCTTGTTGATCAACAGAACAATATTTTATGCACATTACAGGTCTTTCTGTATCGAATAGAGGAGGTAACAGATAGCTTGTATTGATGCATCTTGTTTTCTTGATTCTATTCTTGCTTGGTTATAAATTTAAGTACATTTTTTTTGTAACACTAGAATTCCCAGTCTTTTTTTTTTTTTTTCATTTTAATGACAGCATTTTACTATCTCACAAGTCTTAGAAGTGTGCATTGTGCTACAAATCACAGCATTTTTTGCTATATTGTTAATTCTGTTTTTTAGAAATGTTTTGCTACAATCTTCATTGTAGACTTTTTTTTATTTCTATTTTATATAAAGTGATACCTTTTAAAAATACTTTTGTTAAATGTTATATACTTAGCACATTTTAAAATTCTTAATGTTAAAAAGTTTTTTTTCCCTCTACTGTGTTCCTTTTATGTCTGAAGTTTCCCATGATTATGGAACACTTGGCACTTTGAATACTCAGTCAATGCTTTTTTTAATATTTTTATTTTCTAGACTTTCATAGATAATTTTGATATTTTATTAATATGTTTACTTGTTAATTGACTGTTGACAGAGTAATAGGGTTAAATATAAACATTAATAACAAAGTGATTAATATGCTAGTACAGTATTGGTTAAGTAACTGTCCATAATGTTATGGAATGATAGAACAGATGTTATCTGAAGGGTAAAATGTAATAGGACACATAGGCCTGCCCAACATTATATCTGAGCTTGCACTTAAGCCACTGTGACACCTGCCCCATTATCTCTGAGCTTTCTAGTGTTTCTCAGACTGACCTGACAGGGTAATGTGTCCCTCTTTTGATCTTCCTGGAAATGTGAAGTGATGCTCTTTTGCAGCCGATGCTGCAGTGATGCTGTTTAAGAACATAATCACAAGAACCCCATAATCACACAATAAATGACACATATGAGTAAATGATATCGGATGTTTTATTGATATTATGTGAACAAGTAACCAAGATAATTGATGTTTAATAGAGCAACAATCTGTCTTGTGCTTAATTTACACAACAAATAAGCATGTATTTTACTGACAGTCATTGCATATACATCTCTGATGCATACACAGTCTTTGCTTTTTTTGTTTTAACGGAAAGAAATGTGAAGCACTGTGCTATAAGTTAAAAAAAAAAAGACATTTAAATTGATAGTATCCATTATTTGTGTTGGATGATATACTCAAGGGAACAGATTTCTGGCACATTATGTGATAATATTATGTACAATGTATATGATTTAAACATTGTTTGTTCTCAGAAAATAGAGTTAGTTATGGTTTTAAATTGAGTTGAGATTTGAACTTTGAAGGAATGACTTAAGTAAGTAATGTGAAAGAGTAATTTTTTTTTGGTGAAGTATAATAAAATGTAAGTGGAAGTGAGATGATTTGGTGACATGATATGTTCAGGATTAAAGAGTGGAAAGTTTTGGAATATCATGTTTCGAGGGTTAGGAGGATCCTAGTTAACTAAATATTCACTAGTTCATTATATCACAGTTTGAATGGTTACATTAAACTCTGAAGTATTACTGAGGAGGAGGCTAGAATTGCTTTGTAAAGTGAGTGTAAGTTTTAGTTCCCTTTGTAAAGTGAATGTAAGTTTTAGTTCCCTTTGTAAAGTGAATGCAAGTTTTAGTTCCCTTTGTAAAGTGAATGTAAGTTTTAATTCCCTTTGTAAAGTGAATGTAAGTTTTTAGTTCCCTTTTGAAACTGGATATTCTGAAGTTTGAAAGTCAAAAGTTAGTTTTCAGCTTTCTCTCAAAGTTTTCAATTGAAATTTCCCTGCTCTTAGAGTTGAAGCTCTGAGTTGAAATTTCCCTATTCTCAGAGTTAGAACTAAAATTTTCTGTAGTAATTTTCTGGAGAGTTCATGTTTTTTTTTTTAACTTTGAAAAATCCAAGTGGATTATCAGTTTGTGTGTATAAATTGATAAGATTTCAAGAAATGAACATTTTTATATATTAGGAAATTGCTGAGGGTTCATATAATGAGAGTTCTTAGATATTTTATGAATGACTGAACATTTCCAGTGCTTTGAAAGGAAACTATAAGCATATATGTTCAATATAGACATTCTGGTAGAAGATACAGATGCAGGGAGAATAGGCCTAGCTAAACAAAGTTTGTTGTTACCATAGGCAGTAATGCCAGGCAAAGTTTGTTGTACTGTAGCCAGTGATAACAGTCTAAGTTTGTTGTTACCGTAGCCAATGACGCCAGTCTAATTTTGTTGTTACTGTAACTAGTAATGCCAGTCAAAGTTTGTTGTTACCATAGCCAGTAATGCCAGGCAAAGTTTGTTGTACTGTAGGCAGTGATACCAGTCTAAGTTTGTTGTTACTGTAGCCAGCAATGCCAGTCAAAGTTTTTTATTACTGTAGGCAGTAATGCTAGTCAAAGTTTCTTGTTACCGTAGGCAGTGATACCAGTCAGAGTTTGTTGTTACTGTAGCCAGTGATGCCAGTCAGAGTTTGTTGTTACTGTAGCCAGTGATGCCAGTCAGAGTTTGTTGTTACTGTAGCCAGTGATACCAGTCAGAGTTTGTTGTTACTGTAGCCAGTGATGCCAGTCAGAGTTTGTTGTTACTGTAGCCAGTGATGCCAGTCAGAGTTTGTTACTGTAGCCAGTGATGCCAGTCAGAGTTTGTTGTTACTGTAGCCAGTGATGCCAGTCAGAGTTTGTTACTGTAGCCAGTGATGCCACTCAGAGTTTGTTGTTACTGTAGCCAGTGATGCCAGTCAGAGTTTGTTGTTATTGTAGGCAGTGATGCCAGTCACTGTTTGTTGTTATTGTAGGCAGTGATGCCAGTCACTGTTTGTTGTTATTGTAGGCAGTGATGCCAGTCAGAGTTTGTTGTTACTGTAGCCAGTGATGCCAGTCAGAGTTTGTTGTTTGTAGTCATTGATGCCAGTCAGAGTTTGTTGTTATTGTAGGCAGTGATGCCAATCACATATTGGTATAATTGGTGGTGAGAAAAGGTAAACATAAAAATAATCCTTAGCAACTTCTGCAGACAACAAACTTGCACCAGCTTCAGAACCGCCTTCTTAAGTTTGTAAAGCCACAGACAAATGGAAGGCAAAATGAGTACTAATAACATGGTTCATTGACCCAGTTCTTTCTTTGGAGAAAATAATAATAAACACATCCTGACATGGTTCATTGCTGGAAGCAGCCGAGTATGAGCTGGCAGAGAAATGTTGAGTTGTTCAGGAGGTGAATATGGCAGATAAATGCTCTGAGTCATGACATCCAGAAGTCTGTTGTGTTTATAGCTGCTTCAGGAGACTGAAGACACTACTGGGATGTTTATGTCTGCAACTTAGCTTTATGATCTGCTGGATCTGATGTTACTCTTTCTGTTCAGCTGCACAGTGTAAGCAAGCCCTGTATTGTCTTTTCTCTTGCTTGTTTGGGATATCCCTCATCTCACTTATTTTACTCATCTCTTTATAGTATCTTAATTCTGTCCAGCATTGGGCCATGCTTGGAAATTATGTACGAGGGGTGTTCAGAAAGTAATGCACCACATTGTTTTTCTCAGGAGCTGTTTATTCAAAAAGCATGAAATTTATATACAATATACATGGATATGTCATGTAAACATCAGTATTATTCAACATAATCCCCATCAACTTGTATGGCTTTATGTCAGCACGAAACAAATGCATGTATTCCCAATCCGTACCAGATTTTCTCTTGATTATGTAGCCATTTCTTCGCTGCATGAATCACTCCTTCGTCATCTTCAAATCTTACCCCTCGGAGTGCATCTTTAAGTGGACCAAACAGATGGAAATCAGAGGGTGCCAAATCGGGACTATAGGGTGGATGGGGTAGTACAGTCCAACCCAATTTGGTTATTGCTTCCCGTGTTGCCAGGCTTGTGTGAGGGCGCGCATTGTCGTGAAGGAGAAGCAGGTCTGCTGGATTCTTGTGTGGCCGAACTCTGCGAAAACGTTGATTGAGTTTTTTCACTGTCTTAATGTAAGCTTGTGAATTGATTGTCTCTCCTCTTGGCATAACATACACAAGAATCACACCTTCAGTGTCCCAGAAGGCAGTAATCATGATCTTTCCAGCTGAAGGAGTTGTCTTTTATTTCTTTCTTCATGGTGATTGGGGATGATGTCACTCCATTGACTGTCTTTTTGTTTCAGGTTCAGAATGATGTGCCCAGGTTTCCTCACTTGTTATGATCTTAGCTAAAAAGTTCTCTCCCTAAGCATTGAAATGCTCCAACAATTCAGAAGAAATTGCTTTCCTTTACAATCAGTGTTCATTTGTGAGACTTTGAGGAACCCATCTTGCGCAAACCTTAGAAAATCTGAGAGCTTTTATAACTGCATTTGCACGGCCATTGCTGACTGACAGCTTTAAGGCCAACTGTTGAGTAGTGATACGCCTATCAGTAAGAATAATGCCCTCGGCGCATTTCAACATTTCTGCCTTGGTGGCTGTGGCAGGACGTCCACAGTGTGGCCGATCATGCAACTCCTTATCTCCACATATTGATTCTTTGATTCTCTGAACCCAGTGACGGACTGTACTCCTGTCGATGGCAAAACTTCCATACGCATCACATAGACGCTTGTGAATTTTCACAATTTCCTTCTCTACAACAAGAAATTCTATCACAATTCGCTGCTTATACCGCAAGTTGCTAACACGCTCCATTTCAAGGTTAGGGCAGCCATATTCTTTGGCTGGTTGGGGTGCAATTTGGTTCACGCAGTCGGCACATGCCATATTTAAAGTGTGCAAAATTTCATGTTCTGTCTTCATTATTAGCTGGAAAAAAAAATTATGTGGTGTATTACTTTCTGAACGCCCCTCGTATAATATACCCATATACCTGGAGGGAAGCAAAAACATAAACATAGAACAAAAGTCCATAATGTACAATTGCTATAACGTTATGTTACAAGATTATATAACTTTATGTTATAATTTTATATTGCCATGATGATGATGATGATGATGATAACATTATGTAAACTGAAGACTGGAAATTAAATGATACAGAAATCTCTTAAGTACGTTGCACAGAAAAAAAAAAGCTGAAGAGAGCAGACCTTTTCTATGTCTCAGTGGGCCTTTTTCTGAACATGCTCCCTTCTTTTATTCTTGCATTAGTTGCCACCATCATGTTCTGTGATGTTGTTGCATTCATCATCTGCATGGTTGTTCTAAAGGTCTTCTGTGTGTTTTGTGTGTGTGTGTATGTTTGCAAACTTCAGTTACTGTAATTTTTCTTTTCCGTTAACATGACTGTGGCATAATCATATGCCAGTTTGTCATTCTTATATCTTATATCCTTCCTGTGCCATTAAATATCACATAGGGCTCGCAAGGTAGTTCGCTAATTTTTCCTGGCGAAAACAGGAAAAATTGGCGAACCACCTTGCGGACCCTATGTGACGTTTAACATTTGTCATTGCACTGTTATTATTAACTAGAATAATATAGTCTTATGACAGCACACAGCCATGTATGTGTGTGTTTACACATTTTATGTGTGTGTTTGTACTAATTAACTATACATTATAATATAGTGCCAGTTTCTATTATAAGGGTTATTTATTTTTATTTGATTATATACATTGTGTAGATAGGTTCATTCATTCATTCATTTGCATGTCCCTTGCGGAACTTTGCCTCCCAAACAGCACTCCTGTAGGCCTCTCGGTTGTGAGCAAGATGGCCTGCTGCTGATGCATCCATTTGCAGATCCTCAGTGATGTCTTGCAGCCATCTTCACCTTGGTCTTCTTCTCTTTCTTTTTTTCCCATTATGTACCCTTCCAAGATGGTCTTCTCTAGATTATCATGACGTTTAATGTGTCCAAAATATTTAAGTTTTCTCTCTTTAATCTTCTTTACTAGCCAGCCTTCTTCAATATTAAGTTCTTGTAGTATAGATATATTTGTTATTTTTTGGTAGATAGGTATATTTAGCAAATTATCATCACTGTTTTACCAGTGTCTCTTCACCATTTTCGGTCTATTCTTTGTCATGGAAAGGGAGTTTTTGACATTCGTCTTTGCTGTTGTTTTTGTCCTTTTCTCTTGGTTATTGGTTGTACCTTTCTCTTGGTTGTCCCTGTCTTGTTATTTGTCCCAGATTGTTGGTTGTCCCTCTGCGGTTGTTGATTATCCCTCTCTGGTTGTTAGTTATCACTCTCTGGTTGTTAGTTATCCCTCTCTGGTTGTTAGTTATCTCTCTGGTTGTTAGTTATCTCTCTCTGGTTGTTAGTTATCCCTCTCTGGTTGTTAGTTATCCCTCTCTGGTTGTTAGTTATCTCTCTGGTTGTTAGTTATCTCTCTCTGGTTGTTAGTTATCCCTCTCTGGTTGTTAGTTATCCCTCTGGTTGTTAGTTATCCCTCTCTGGTTGTTAGTTATCACTCTCTGGTTGTTATCTGGTTGTTAGTTATCCCTCTCTAGTTGTTAGTTATCCCTCTCTGGTTGTTAGTTATCCCTCTGTTGTTGTTAGTTAATCCTCTCTGATTGTTAGTTAATCCTCTCTGGTTGTTAGTTAATCCTCTCTGATTGTTAGTTATTCTTTTCTGGTTGTTAGTTATCCTCTCTGTTAGTTATCCCTCTCTGGTTGTTTATCCCTCTCTGGTTGTTAGTTATCCTCTCTGTTAGTTATCCCTCTCTGGTTGTTAGTTATCCCTCTCTGGTTGTTAGTTATCCTCTCTGTTAGTTATCCCTCTCTGGTTGTTAGTTAATCCTCTCTGATTAGTTATCCCTGTCTGGTTGTTAGTTATCCCTCTCTGGTTGTTAGTTATCCCTGTCTGGTTGTTAGTTATCCCTCTCTGGTTGTTAGTTATCCTCTCTGTTAGTTATCCCATTTTTGTTATTGAACCCTCTTAGGGGTGAAGACACTGTCCAGCTTGGAAGTCAGTGACCCATAGCTTGACATGCTAGCAAGAGGATTGACCAACCATAGTTGATCAAGACACAGTCTGACCTCTCCGTTGGTGCTCCTGGTTACAGATCTAGCCTGACTAAGGGGACAGGAATCACCAAAGTCCCGTGGCAGTGGGGTCTACAAAGGAAGTACTGAAGTCTCCATGGCGGTGGAGTCTATAAAGGAAGTATTGAAGTCTCCGTGGCAGTGGAGTCTACAAAGGAAGTATTGAAGTCTCCGTGGCGGTGGAGTCTATAAAGGAAGTATTGAAGTCTCCGTGGCGGTGGAGTCTATAAAGGAAGTATTGAAGTCCCCATGGCGATGGAGTCTGCAAAGGAAGTATTGAAGTCCCCATGGCGATGGAGTCTACAAAGGAAGTATTGAAGTCCCCATGGCGATGGAGTCTACAAAGGAAGTATTGAAGTCCCCATGGCGATGGAGTCTACAAAGGAAGTATTGAAGTCCCCATGGTGATGGAGTCTGCAAAGGAAGTAATGAAGTCCCCATGGCGATGGAGTCTGCAAAGGAAGTATTGAAGTCCCCATGGCGGTGGAGTCTACAAAGGAAGTATTGAAGTCCCCATGGCGGTGGAGTCTACAAAGGAAGTATTGAAGTCCCCATGGCGGTGGAGTCTACAAAGGAAGTATTGCATACCTTCTGCATTCCAACTCCACTCAGGAATTGAAAAAATAGCCACTATAACCAGTTACCAAGGCAACATGATGCTGTGCCTCAATATCTTCACCTCATCAGCCGTAAAGAACACCAGGTGGCAGCTCCAGGGGGAAAGCAGAAAAAGATAACTGTCTCTGGCTATTGGTTGTCCCTCTTTGGTTGTTGGTTGCCCTACTGTGGTTCATTTCACACTCATGTGAATTATACCGTGCGTTCTTTATCTTAATGAGCGCCCCCTAGTAGGGTGTCCTTTCCCTGATGTATGTTCTAATTTTTAAAAAAAAAATGTTTACATTGGGAGATGCTGGACATAAGGACCAGTTGAGCCAGGAAGCCAGCAGTTTAGCTACAGGAACAAATACAGTTCATTCTTATAGTCATGTCATTAATACAAAATTGATCAAAGCGTTATTTTTAAAAAATGCAGAAAACAGAATAGACTTTATTTTGGTAGAATTACAGAAGAAAATATTTAGATCCTGTGAACAGTGTTGTTTACAAACTGTTTTTTTTTGTTTTTTTAAAAAATTATATTCAATCCCCAGTCATTTAAAATAATTAGTCACAGATTTGACCTGTTGGTGTAGACAATAATTCCACTTCAGAGAAAACTTTGTTGTCATTGACTGTCTAGATTTTTCTTTAAATTATTAATATTTCATGTTAAAAAATCATTTGATAGATCTTATATTAGACTTTAATAATCTTTTTATCATTAAATAGATCTTATATTAAATTTGAATCATTTTTTTCACCATTAAGTAGATCACATATTAGATTTTAATCATTTTTTTTTAACCATTGGATAGAATGTGCTATTTGAGTTTAATCACTTTTTTCACTTTTGGACTGATAAACATTTGTATACGCAGCATTATCATTTTGTTGTGCTGAGTCGCATTTTATGTTCACAAAGCAGCTATTACAAAGTGCATCTTCACAGTTGCTGTGCGTATGACATGCAGATGATGATGTATTTTTACAGTGTATGTGGAAAAGAAAATAGTCCTATTCCATTTTACTGTGTGTATAGAAAAGAAATGAGTTCTAGCCCATTTTTACTGTGTATTTGGAGAAGGTAGTTAGTCCTAATCCAATTTTACTGTGTAAATGGAAAAGGTAATTAATCCTAGTACATTTTTATGGTGTATATGGAGAAAGTAATTGTTCCTAGTGCATTTTTACACTGTAAATGGAGAAGATAATTAGTCTGTTCTAAGTGTTTATATTGAGCAGGTAGTTAGTCCTTTCATTTGCTAGCTAGATCATGTTTATACCACTTATTGTTGTTTATGAATACAAGGTTACAGGAACATTTATCTGATAGACCACCTTGCTATCTTGCTCTGCTGTTACAGACAGACAAACTATAGGGACATTTATGTAATAATCCACTTTGCTTTCTTGCTTTGCTTTTACAGACAGACAAACAGTCTGGTGGTATACATATCGGACTCACTCCAGTAGAACAGAAAAAGCATGTCCAGGACATCATGAAACGTATTCCAAAAGGTTTGTTTATTGTCTTCTACATTTAGTTTGGAGCAAGGTGAGAGATTTGTTGAAATCAGCTTTCCTTCAGGATGTGGTACATGATGATGATGAATCTGGAGACTGGTTAAAAAATATAACGTCTCTGTATAACTGACATCAGTGATTAATAACTGAAACTTTGGTATAGAAAGTGAGAACTTCATCTGTCTGTATAACTGACATCAGTGATTAATAACTGAAACTTTGGTATAGAAAGTGAGAACATCATCTGTCTGTCTGTATAACTGATATCAGTGATTAATAACTGAAACTTTGGTATAGAAAGTGAGAACTTCATCTATCTGTCTGTATAACTGACATCAGTGATTAATAACTGAAACTTTGGTATAGAAAGTGAGAACATCATCTGTCTGTCTGTATAACTGACATCAGTGATTAATAACTGAAACTTTGGTATAGAAAGTGAGAACTTCATCTGTCTGTCTGTATAACTGACATCAGTAATTAATAACTGAAACTTTGGTATAGAAAGTGAGAACTTCATCTGTCTGTCTGTATAACTGACATCAGTGATTAATAACTGAAACTTTGGTATAGAAAGTGAGAACTTCATCTGTCTGTCTGTATAACTGACATCAGTAATTAATAACTGAAACTTTGGTATAGAAAGTGAGAACTTCATCTGTCTGTCTGTATAACTGACATCAGTGATTAATAACTGAAACTTTGGTATAGAAAGTGAGAACTTCATCTGTCTGTCCATCTGTAGATAGTGAGAACTTCATCCGTCCATCTATAGATAATGAGAACATCATCAGTCCATCTGTAGATAGTGAGAACTTCTTCCCTCCATCTATAGATAATGAGAACATTATCAGTCCATCTGTAGATAGTGAGAACTTCATCCGTCCATCTATAGATAGTGAAAACATCATCAGTCCATCTGTAGATAGTGAGAACATCATCAGTCCATCTGTAGATAGTGAGAACTTCATCCCTCCATCTATAGATAATGAGAACATTATCAGTCCATCTGTAGATAGTGAGAACTTCATCTTATCTCATATCTTATATCCTTCCCGTGCCGTTAGACGTCACATAGGGCTCGCAAAGTAGTTCGCCAATTTTTCCTGTCTTCGGCGAGTCTTTCAACCTCATCAAAGGATTTTATGCCTGTTAACTTGGCCTCTCTTAATAATGTTCTCTTCAGAGTTTCACGCGGTCTGCCCCTTTTTCTTCGGCCTGTTGTGTTCCACTTGATAGCTTGTTTTGGGATTCTCTGCTCATTTCTTCTCATCAAGTGGCCAACATATGTCCATCTCCTTTTCCTGATCACCCATGAGACTGGTTGTTGTTCAGTCATCTGTCTTATCTCTGCATTGTTCTTGAATTCATTTCACTTGATGCCGAGTATTTTCCTTAGGCATTTGTTTTCAAAAGAGTCTAATTTCTTTTCTATTTCTTTAGTTGTTTTCCAGCTTTCGCATGCATAAATGAGGGTGGATATTACATTTGAATTGAATAGTCTTAACTTGGTTTTTGTGCTTATAACTTTTGAATTCCATATGTTCTCAAGATTCTTGAAGATTGATGCTGCTTTTGCAATTCTGATCCTAACTTCCTTTCTAGTGTCACCATCCTGGTCTATGTAGCTGCCAAGGTATGCAAATTGATTGACTTCTTCAATATCTGTCCCTTCTATGTGTATTTTTCCATTTTGATTGATGGGAATTTTCATTATTTTTGTTTTGTCCTTGTTAATTTCAAGTCCTATTTTGCTAGCCAGTGAAGATAGGCTATCTGTTTTTTCTTGCATGGAATTCACATTATTACTGATAAGAGTTATGTCATCAGCAAAATCAAGATCTTCTAGTTGGGTCCCATGTACCCAGTCAATACCTGTGTTACCTGTGCAGCATTTTTTCATTATGAAGTCTATTGTAATCCCAAAAAGTAAAGGAGACAGTATACATCCTTGTTTCACGCCTGTTTCAATCTGGAACCATTCACTCATCCCTTCTTCTGTCTTGACTGCACAACCATATCCATTGTATAAGTCCTTAATGATGTTGACAATTTTAGATGGTATTCCATATAGACATAAAATTCTCCATAATGAATCTCTGTGTATGCTATCAAATGCCTTCTTAAAATCTATGAAATTCGGTATTAATGGTTTCTGCTTTTCAATATGTTCTTCAAGTATTATTCTGAGAGTAAAGATCTGGTCGAGACAGCTTCTCCCTTTTCGAAATCCTGCTTGTTCTTCTCTCATTGCAGTATCCGCTATATCTTTGAGTCTATTCAAAATGACCTTGCAAAATACTTTTGACACAACTGATATTAAGGTTACTCCTCTCCAGTTGTTACAGTCACTAAGGTTGCCCTTTTTTGGTATTTTCACAATGATTCCCTTCTTCCAATTAGAAGGGACCTTTTCTTCTTTCCAAATCTTGTTAAACATTCTCTGTAGTTGTCTCATGTTGTCACTATTGATAGCTTTTAGCATCTCGGCTGTTATTTCATCTTCACCTGCAGCTTTGTTGTTAGCCATTAAATTCACTGCTGTTTCAATTTCATGCAATTCAATTTCATCTAGATTGACATTTAGTTGTGGGGCTGGTAAGTCAGTTTCAAGGTTTAACAATTCTTTTGGGTGTGGTCGATTGAGTATTTCTTGGAAGTGTTCAGCCCATCTTTGCTTTTGGTCTTTATTTGATGTTAATAGTGTTCCAGTTTTGCTAAGGATTGGTCTTTCTTTAGATGTAATAGTACCTGTTAGCCTCTTTTGTATGTTATATAAAGTTTTGCTGTCTCCTGTTTTTGCTGCTTTTTCTGCCTCTTTCGCCATATTGTCTATGTATTCTCTTTTATCCCTTCTAGCTGAACTTTTTACTTTCTTGTCTATGTCTTTGTATTTTGCTTTTGCCGAATCTCTTTCATGATCTGCTTTTGCATTCAACATGTTTAATTTGACTGCTCGTCTTTCATGTATATACTTCCATGTTTTATCTGATATCCATGCTTTTCTGAGAACTTCATCCGTCCATCTATAGATAGTGAGAACTTCATCCCTCCATCTATAGATAATGAGAACATTATCAGTCCATCTGTAGATAGTGAGAACTTCATCCATCCATCTATAGATAGTGAAAACATCATCAATCCATCTGTAGATAGTGAGAACATCATCAGTCCATCTGTAGATAGTGAAAACTTCATCTGTCCATCTATAGATAGTGAGAACTTCATCCGTCCATCTATAGATAGTGAGAACATCATCAGTCCATCTGTAGATAATGAGAACATCATCCATATATAGATAATGAGAACATCATCCATATATAGATAGTGAAAACATCATCAGTCCATCTGTAGATAGTGAGAACATCATCCATATACAGATAGTGAGAACAGCATCCATATATAGATAGTGAGAACATCATCCATCCATCCATCCATCATCCAGTGAAATGGAACAATAAAGCAGTCATTTGACCTCATAGATTTTAAACAGATTCCCTCCACTTCTCATGGTCTGCAACTACCCCATGTATAGTGTCCCAGCAGTGTCTCCATCCACAGTCCTCCAGTAGACTGGCCTTGATGAGGCTCTTTTCCCCCTCTGGTGTCTATCACGTTGTTGTAGCAGTAGTTTTGGGGGTCTTTTCTGAGTACCTTCATTCACACACTGCATGCTGAGCAGCGTTGACAACCATCCTTCTCCATCTTGTGCGGTCCTTGGTGTTTCAAATCAGTTCAGATGCTGTTCTTTTTCCACGCCGCTCGGTCAGTCTGCTGAGATGTTTTTCTCGTTGTCTCCCCTTTTTCCTTTGAATTTTTCAGTCATTACCAAGTTTTGTCTTGAGATGACATGTCCAAGAAGTTCTGACTGTCTTCGTTGCTTATAATTTTGACTAGTTTCTTTTGTTCAGAAACTTCTTTGATGCTGGCTGTCCAGGAAATCTGTTGCATCCTTTTCCAAAACCACATCTCTTTTGCATGCAGTTTCTTTATCATCTGTTTGTTAATTGTCTGAGTTTCACAACCATACATTAATGTTGCGTACATAACCAGTCTATTTTCAGTGCATTTGTACATTAATTAGTCAAGAACATTGTGGTAGAATTTTAAAAAATAAGAAAAAAGAAAGAAAAAAAAAGCTGAGAGAGCATGCAGAGAATATGTTGGACCAGTTATTTGCAAGATTTAGTCACGACGCCTAGAAATTGGCGTGCTCATTTGCTTCACGGGATAATTGTGCCATTCATATAGCATAACAATCATCACTTCCAGTTTTGACTGATGATTTTTTAAAAAAATTTTTGCAGGAGCAGAAGCCAGCACTGTATTAGTTGGCAAGGTTGATTTTCTGAAAACACCTGCCATGGCTTTCGTAAGGCTGGCGGAAGGGAGAGTTCTAGAGAATCTCACAGAGGTGCCCCTACCTGTAAGGTAATACTGCAGTGAGATGTGTGATTGGTCATGCTTTTAGGAACAGGTTAAAAACTGCAGAACAAACAGAAGTGTTGAACATGTAAAGAACTACATCACTAAACTAGGCCCAAGAGTCTGTATCTAAAGTTAAAAACCTGGACAGAATTCTGGACTAAACAATGATGTCTAGATTTAGCAATCATTAGCACTTGAGAGAGATGTTATTGTTATACAGATTGTAGTAGTTTTCTTTCTCTGTTGTACCAGTTTGAGTTTCTACACAATAGGTTTTTAGAAGACTGCATTTTAATGGTATTTAAAATTGGCATGTCATATCTGCTTCATGTCATCTTCTTCACCAAGGCAACAGAAGTAATTGCATAGTGTTGGATGACGGCTAGAATCTGACCTTCACATTGTTCAGTGTCCTCCAGTAGTATTAAAACTTTCACATACAGAGCAAGATGTCTCAGGTTCAAGTCCCACCACATGGATAGGACTTTTTTTTTTCACATGTCTGTGGTAGCTCTTCTAGGTTTTCCAATATAGTAAAACTGAATCCTTAGCTTTCAAGAATAGGGGATATCTGGTTGCACCATAGTACAGTTCATTAAAGAAGAAGAGATTTTCTTGTAAACTTAGTCCAAAGACAGGTAGGGACAAGTCTGAGCTCACAGTGAACAATCATGAGAATGTGTCAGCTTCAGCATTGTTTTACTAAAGTCTTATAAGAGTACTTTTCTTACAGTTTGATGTTTTATCATTGTTGTCATTTGTAAAATGAAAAGATTAATGCTTTGCTTATTCGTGTAATGCAAGCAACACTGGGTGTGGTTAGTACTTAGATGGGTGACCGCTTGTAGGCACTTCTCATTTGGGTGTCTGAGTAGTGAAGTGGTTAGTGCACTGGTCTCTCATGGCGAAGGTCTGGGGTTCAGATCCGCCCAGAGGCACCCCAGTCACCCAGCTGTAGAAATGGGTACCCGACTTCTGGAGTTGAGAAAAGAAAGGCAGCCAGGCGTGATACTGACCATATCACCCTCTAGTGTGCTGACAGGTCAAGGAAAGTATGGGCACTAACACCATATGCCTATGTGCCTCTAAGGCATGACAGGATTACCTTATTCATGTAATAAAGCAAAATATCTTTTGTATACATGTGTATCCAATGTCTCTGTGTCTTACTTTCCTGTAATACTGTCTTGTATGTTTCCATATGAAAAAGATGAAACATTGCATGCGTGTGTTTTGTTGCTGAATAAAGCTTTTCCTGTGTTTTAGATTAAAAAAAAAGAAGTATTTTGTTACAGGTTCATATTCATCTTATTGGGCCCAGAAAATGGAGGTATGGATTACCATGAGGTTGGTCGCTCCTTGTCCACTCTTATGTCCAATCAGGTCAGTCTTGTATATATTGTTTGTTCTGTTTTTTTGGAAGTGTTTGAGTTCTGTAAGGTACATAATTTATTCTTTAAAAATAGTATTTGGTTGTAAATGTAAGCTCTGTAACTGTATTGAGGAATCCATCTTCTGATATCACTTTGTGAACTTGTAACCAGACACTGTCTATGACCCACAAACATTTTTTTTATAATAAAGGAATCTCAACCATAGTGTCTATTGAGAAATGTGGTTGTGCCTATTTTCACCATTTATGATAGTTTAAAATATTAACTGCCAACTGTGGAACAAAACTGGATTATTGTTGCAATACTTGTTTTTTTTTTTAAAGAGAATTTTTTAAAAACATGTTTGAATGGCTCATGGCACATTAACTCTCATGAGCTATTCTGTTATTACCTATGTAGGAAGTTTTGTAACATAAAAGTTGTTGATTAATCTCCTTAACATTAACCCCTTATGCTATAAAGGTCAGGTTTTCCATGCTAAAGTTGTTAGCCTTATGTTATATGAGCTAACCTAGTTTTGACACCGTACAAAGTGTTAATCCCAAATA
Source organism: Achatina immaculata (assembly GCA_009760885.1). Taxonomy (NCBI): domain Eukaryota; kingdom Metazoa; phylum Mollusca; class Gastropoda; order Stylommatophora; family Achatinidae; genus Lissachatina; species Lissachatina immaculata. The sequence continues at coordinate 25,228,088 of CM019713.1, read as the reverse complement.
ACATATGAAGTCGTAGTGTGCTGCAATGTAGCAGATGAGATAAGATCAAGCTTGTAAAAAAAGTAGTTATGGGAACTCCTGAATTAAAGGAACATCGTGGGTTTAAGCGATGTTTCAGAACTGTTTTTTTTTTTTTCACCGGAAACGTAATGCTAAGATGTTAATGGTTCAGTAGCCATGTATAATGCAAGGGTGTTTTAGAGTAAAATGAGCACAGACAAGAAAAAAGGGGAAGTTCACCAGGGATCAGGTGGCTTTTAAGCTGAATGCTGGAAATTTATATAATTTGAAAGAGTATAAAAATAATATTATTGGATTCAGGGACATGAAAATGAGAAGAAAATGAGCTAAGTGCTGTATATGAAAAAAAAATAGGAGCTTTATAATTAAGTATGAAAAAGACTGCATTAAAAATTGTGATGGAAATACCTCATCAATAGCTTAAACTGATGTTTGACAGCAGATTGAAGTGGCCTAGATGTAGCCCCACAGAAGATGAACTGTCACAGCTTGACATCCAGCCAAAGAAAGTTACTGCATGAGGAAAAGAAAATTAACTCTTTTGTCACTTTGCAGGGGTTAAGATGTTCAAATACTGTTCTGTGTCAGCATGGAGGGAAGTCAGAAGTGCACTTTTGCTGAATAGTAAATTCATGCTTTGAAAGATCATAAGTAAGGAAATATTTTACATGTCTCAAGAAGAAATAAGCTAGGGAATCAGACGGTCACTGGAACAGAAAAAGAAGTAGGAGGAAGCCGCAACTATCTAAGTGGACTGACCTGGTGGCACAAGAAAGGAAAGACAACTGATCTACTAGAAACACCAAGAACATACAGAATGGTGAAGTATGTTTGCCAGCATATACCAGCATGGCACGTAATTAATTACAATGAAATAATTCGTGGCTGTCAGTACTACAAACCTGTTTGGATGTCACATATTTTGTACTGGTAATACTGAGGATATATTGAATTATTCACATGTTTCTATTAATATCCCTCCTGAACACTAGCAACCTTGACCTTGTGGTTGTTATGGACACTTGGTTTCTAACTGTAAAATGGTTATTGAATGAAAAGTAAAATTTGTGCCAAATATTGACAAAATTATATTAAGACTGATCAGATATATTTATTGTACTCCCATCTGTCCTGGAATGAGTTGAAACCCTTAATTTATTTATTTTTGTGATCTGGGCAGCAATTTCATGATGTAGCTTATCGAGCAGAGTCTCGTGAAGACTTGCTTGGTGCCATCAATAATTTTCTCGATGACTCAATTGTGCTTCCTCCGGGTGACTGGGACCACCGCACCCTCCTTCCCATCACCCACATGGCTCGCAAGCGTGCACTGCTTCGAAAGCAGAAGAAACAACAGATGGAAGAGAAAGAAGGTAAATAATCAGTTCCCATTGTTATATCGTTTTGTTTGCACATTATTCTCCATAAATTTGCATTTCATTCTGCATGAATTCCTTCAGAAGAGCCCTGTTGAAAAAGGGTGATAAACCACTGGTTGTATACACACAATCATTACTTGACTTGTGGGAGCCTGTTACTGAGTTCGTATTGTGACAGTTAATTGATTTATACTAATGTTCTTCAAATGGGCTATTTTTGCCTAGTCACATGACCAGACACGACACGTTTACAGTTCAGAGTTTAAAATCAAGATTTTTTTTTGCGTGAAATAACAAAATCGCAAACTCTCAACCACCTCAAGTAAGACCACCTAGGTTACCAACCAAACATGATGCCAGTTGATGTTGTTTTAGTAACACTTTCACATAAACTTTTGCATTTGAATGCAGTGTTCCCTTGCCTGCAACTTGACCTGAAGTCAGATAGTACAGTAGTAGTGACAGTGATGAGCTTCTCATCATGGTTTGGAGACTTTCTCAGGGATCTTGTGGTAGCTTTGAAGCTTCAGCTTGCGTTAAGCTCTCTCAGAGAATGTTTTCTAGGAATGCATGAATCGACTACTGTAGACCCTCATTTGTGTTCAACTGAATCAGGAGTCAACACTGTCTTTTAATACCTTTTTTTTTTTTTAAACAAAAAAATGAATACAGAGAATGTTTTGAACACTGAAGTTTCCAGTATGTAACATTTCTACCACTTCTTCTTCCTTCTGTATGTAACATTTCTACCACTTCCTCCTTCTTCTGTATGTAACATTTCTACCACTTCCTTCTTCTTCTGTATGTAGCATTTCTACCACTTCCTCCTTCTTCTGTATGTAACATTTCTACCACTTCCTCCTTCTTCTGTATGTAACATTTCTACCACTTCCTCCTTCTTCTGTATGTAACATTTCTACCACTTCCTCCTTCTTCTGTATGTAGCATTTCTACCACTTCCTTCTTCTTCTGTATGTAACATTTCTACCACTTCCTTCTTCTTCTGTATGTAACATTTCTACCACTTCCTTCTTCTTCTGTATGTAACATTTCTACCACTTCCTCTTTCTTCTGTATGTAACATTTCTACCACTTCCTCCTTCTTCTGTATGTAACATTTCTACCACTTCCTCCTTCTTCTGTATGTAACATTTCTACCACTTCCTTCTTCTTCTGTATGTAACATTTCTACCACTTCCTTCTTCTTCTGTATGTAACATTTCTACCACTTCCTCCTTCTTCTGTATGTAACATTTCTACCACTTCCTCCTTCTTCTGTATGTAGCATTTCTACCACTTCCTTCTTCTTCTGTATGTAACATTTCTACCACTTCCTCCTTCTTCTGTATGTAACATTTCTACCACTTCGTCTTCCTTCTGTATGTAACATTTCTACCACTTCCTCCTTCTTCTGTATGTAACATTTCTACCACTTCCTTCTTCTTCTGTATGTAACATTTCTACCACTTCCTCCTTCTTCTGTATGTAACATTTCTACCACTTCGTCTTCCTTCTGTATGTAACATTTCTACCACTTCCTCCTTCTTCTGTATGTAACATTTCTACCACTTCCTCCTTCTTCTGTATGTAACATTTCTACCACTTCCTTCTTCTTCTGTATGTAACATTTCTACCACTTCCTTCTTCTTCTGTATGTAACATTTCTACCACTTCCTTCTTCTTCTGTATGTAACATTTCTACCACTTCCTCTTTCTTCTGTATGTAACATTTCTACCACTTCCTCCTTCTTCTGTATGTAACATTTCTACCACTTCCTCCTTCTTCTGTATGTAACATTTCTACCACTTCCTTCTTCTTCTGTATGTAACATTTCTACCACTTCCTTCTTCTTCTGTATGTAACATTTCTACCACTTCCTCCTTCTTCTGTATGTAACATTTCTACCACTTCCTCCTTCTTCTGTATGTAGCATTTCTACCACTTCCTTCTTCTTCTGTATGTAACATTTCTACCACTTCCTCCTTCTTCTGTATGTAACATTTCTACCACTTCGTCTTCCTTCTGTATGTAACATTTCTACCACTTCCTCCTTCTTCTGTATGTAACATTTCTACCACTTCCTTCTTCTTCTGTATGTAACATTTCTACCACTTCCTCCTTCTTCTGTATGTAACATTTCTACCACTTCGTCTTCCTTCTGTATGTAACATTTCTACCACTTCCTCCTTCTTCTGTATGTAACATTTCTACCACTTCCTCCTTCTTCTGTATGTAACATTTCTACCACTTCCTCCTTCTTCTGTATGTAACATTTCTACCACTTCCTCCTTCTTCTGTATGTAGCATTTCTACCACTTCCTTCTTCTTCTGTATGTAACATTTCTACCACTTCCTCCTTCTTCTGTATGTAACATTTCTACCACTTCCTTCTTCTGTATGTAGCATTTCTACCACTTCCTTCTTCTTCTGTATGTAACGTTTCTACCACTCCCTGCTTCTTCTGTGTGAAAACGTATACAAAGCCTGTCAAAAAAGAAACTGGACTTTGCACACAAAAAAAAACAAAACAAACTTCACCTAATCTGAAAGTGAACTTTACACAAACATGCTACTCTTTAAGATCCATCATCGTTTAGCATGTCAAAAACCACTAGGTACACTACAAGGACATTCACTCTACCACATGTAGATCTATGACTAACAGTTGTGATGTCATGCAGCTGTTGTTAGAATAAAGGCCAAGGTCACTGTTACACATACATGCAGTAGCAAGCTTGATGCCACAGTTTGTTGCTGTGTCATTTTAGAGGTCTTGATTTCTTTTTTTTTTTTTTGAACAGATCTTGTATTTAAAAAAAATATTTGACATTGCTGCCTGCCAGTGCCCTTTCTCAAAATCCTTGACCATATTTGCATTCCACATTTCCAGTTTTGGGTTATTTTATTCATTTGTGTGCATTTTATTTGTTTTCTGAATATGGGCTGGTGTTAAATTTATTGATACAGTACCTTGTCTGTTTTCTGCTTCCAAGGCACACACTTACTATGTGTATTTGATTTAGCGATGAAGATTACTGATGGAGACTCCACCGGTCAGCCTCTTGATAAGTGAAATGTTAGTTCATTAGAGATTTATAAAATAATTAGATGTAACCCTTCCAAAAACCGATGGGAGAAGAAAGTTTAAATTTTATTCAGTACCTGAGTATAATGGGAAAAGAAAAGAAATTTAAATTCTACTCCTGCTAACTTCACAATCATTCTGACTGCATAAGATAATGGCCCAATTAAACAAAACTGAATTTGATTGTCTGATGGTTCTTCATTTTTCTTTCTTTTTTTTTTTTTAACTGAATGATCACATATGCATTGTAAAGCAAAATTAATTTCACTTGATTTTATTGATGGTGATTAGGTGATACAGCTCATGTTTATAGTGCTTTTTATTATAATTTTGATGGTGAAATAGTTTTGTTTTCCCATTCCAAACTTGATTTTGTTGTCTCTGATGTTATATATCCTCAAACAATAGCTCAGAGAAGGCATCAGCTGAGGAGAAAAAGTGGTATGCTTGCCATGTAACAAAGTGAAGTGTGCAGTTGCCATGTTGTATTTGGTTAGTTTTCATTTGGTCCAGCCTGTAGTAAGATGAAGGAGCTTTGCAGAGCAATATGTAATAACCAATTCGGTTCAGTTTGGCCATTTTTTATAAGCATCTTTTAATTTTTTAAACTCAAATTACTTCCACTCTGTAAGTGCTGTTAACCCTTTGAAACCAAATTATGTTCATATTCTGTTAATGCCTTTAATGTTTTGGCCCACGTTATGTCCCTATGTGGTGAGCATCTTTTACCTTTCTGCCTGAGCATTCACAGCAACGAGCAGTCTCATTTTCTAAAATCTTGTTTAAACGAAGTTGTAAATTTACAAAATGAGCCACCTTGATCGTTAACTATGTCAGAATTACTCAGGAAAGCAGTTTACTCTGTTAAAATAGTTTCACTATGAGTTCAGCAATACGTGTTACCTGAGATCAGTGTTTCCTAGTGTGGGTGTATTCCCTCTGGTGGCATATATTCAATATGCCACCATATATTGAATATTTTGGGGGGCAGTTAGAAAGAATAGTTATGGTTAAACAGAATAATCGATTCATCATGAACGACGTTAATGGATGTTCCTCTGGAACAGCCTCGTCCGGTAGGGCAGCTCACGAGCCACAGGTGAGGCCAGATCGTCATCAAGCTACTGGTGGCAAAACTAACAAGTTCAAAATAGCAACATGGAATGTTAGAACTTTATTCCAGGCTGGAAAATTAGAAAATGTAAAGATGGAAATGGAAAGGATGAAGATCAACATATTAGGAATGAGTGAAGTTAGATAGACAGGTGCAGGGAAGATAAAATCAGATAAATATACAATAATATATTCAGGAAGTGAGAAATATGAACGAGGAGTAGGAATTATATTTGATGAACAAATGGCAAGGACAATTGTAGGATATCTGAACATCTCGGACCGAGTCCTGCTAGCCCAACTGAAAGGACAACCAATAAACATAAATATTATACAAGTGTATGCTGCAACATCTGAAAGCTCTGAAGAAGATGTTCAGCTATTTTATAATGACATAGAGACAGCACTAAAACACACAAAGTCACATGAAGTTACCATAGTCATGGGAGATTTTAATGCCAAAGTTGGTAAAGGAAGAACTTCAGACATCGTTGGTGACTATGGACTGGGGGAGAGGAATGACAGAGGTTATAAATTAATTGAATGGGCAAGAATACACAGCATGGTTGTAGGAAACACCTGGTTTAAACAACATCCTCGAAGACTGGCAACGTGGTGCAGTCCAGACAAAAAGACTTTTAACCAGATAGACTACATATTAATCAACAAACGATTCCGCAATGCATTACTGACAACAAAAACCATGCCAGGAGCTGACTGCAATAGTGACCACGATCCACTCTGTGGAAAAGTTAGAATAAAACTAAAGAAAGCAGGCAAAAAAGTGAGAAACATCAAACTGAATGTAGAACTTCTTAAAAATGACCAAGAACTGCGAGAACAATACACAAATAGATACAATGCAATAGCAAAGATAAATAGTATAGATGAACAATGGGAAATGTTAAGAGATTCTATCCACCAAACTGTTAAGGAGATAATACCACCGAAAAAAGAAGCCCCTAAAAATAAATGGATGACAGACGACATCTTAGGACTGATGGACAAGAGGAGGAGGAGTAAAAATAACGAGAAAAAATATAACAGGATAAATAAAGAAATAAGACGCAAATGCAGAGAAGCAAAAGAAGTGTGGTTAAATGAGCAGTGCAGACAGATAGAGGACTCTCATATTAAAGACAGCAAAAACATGCACAAACAAATTAATGAACTCACAGGCAGGAAAACAAAATATACCACAGGATGCCTGAAATCGAAAGAAGGTAAAATGTTAATGGGAAAAGAAGACATTGTGGACAGGTGGACAGAGTATATCGGTGAGCTATATGGAGGAGAAAGACCAGAATTAACACCAGATACTGAAAACTGTGAGGAACCACCAATACTTGAAGATGAAATCATAGATGCCATCAAACACATGAAGAAAGGAAAAGCGACTGGGCCTGATAATATAACAATAGAAGAAATAGAGGCACTAGAGGAGACAGGAATAAAAATAATAACCAAGTTACTGAATGACATTTACAACAGTGATTATATTCCCAGTGACCTGATTAAATCCACGTTTATAGCACTACCAAAGAAACCAGGTGCAAAGGAATGTGACGACCACGGGGCTATCAGCCTCTCATGTCACATAACGAAGCTACTTCTGAGAATAATTATGAGAAGAACAAGGAAAAAGATAAAAATGGAAATAGCAGATGAACAGTTTGGATTTGTTGAAGGAAAGGGAACACACAATGCCATTTATGCTTTACGAACACTTAACAGAAAGAGCTTTAGAAGTACAGAAAGATCTCTACTTACGCTTCATTGATTACACCAAGGCATTTGACAAGGTGAAACATAATGAAATTATTAAAATGCTTGAAGACATCAATATAGACGGCAAAGACCCGAGGATTGTAAAACATCTATACTGGCAGCAAGAAGCAGCAGTTCGAGTTGAAAATAGAATTGGAAAATATCAACCTATAAAACAAGGGGTGCGGCAAGGATGTGTACTATCTCCAGACCTTTTTTCTCTGTATAGCGAGAATATTCTAAGAACAATCATCACAGAACCAGGCATAAAAATTGGAGGATACAATATTAACAACCTTCGGTGTGCTGACGACACAGTACTGATAGCTGAGAACCAACAAGACCTGCAAAATCTCTTGGATAAAGTCGCCAAAGAAAGTGAACAGAAAAGCCTTACTTTGAACATCAAAAAGACAGAGACTATGGTTATATCTAAGAAACAGAATCCACCAGCATGCAGTATTAAATTAAACGGAACTATTCTAAAGCAGGTGCAGAAATTCAAATACCTTGGAGCAGTAATAACTTCAGATGGGAAATGCAGAACAGAAATTAGGAACAGAATAGGCCAAGCAAAGACTGCATTTCAGAGAATGAGAAACATATTAACCAACACATCCTTATCAATGAATGTTAGAAAACGAGTCCTAAAATGCTATATTGAACCTATCTTGTTATATGGAAGTGAATCATGGACAATAGGCAAGTCTGCACAAAAATCATTGGAAGCAGCAGAAATGTGGTTTATTAGAAGAATGTTGCGAATCCCCTGGACAGCAGAAATAACTAATGAAGAATATATGAGAAGAGCTGGAGAGACAAAAAAACCTTGTCAAAAAGATAAGAGAGAGATAATGTACTTTCATGGGACATGCAATGGGAAGAAGGGGCATTGAAAATATTATAACAACAGGAAAAATAGAAGGAAGAAGATCAAGAGGAAGACCAAGAGAAATGATACTGGACAGTCTGACGGGATGGTGTGAGAGGAGATCACCAACTGAGCTGATGGCCTGCATGAAGGATCGGATACTCTGGAGAAGCATAATAGCCAACGCCAGTTGGCACGGCACATGATGATGATGATGAGTTAGAAAGTATTTTTTCAGAAATTGGTTGACTGTTATGTGGGGGGGGGGGGGGGAAAATATATCCACATCTTTGAGGCGTTGAGGTGGGGCATGATCCAGAAAAACTGGGAAGCTCTGGCTTATAGCAAAAATGAGTTACCGTGTTTGTAGATGCCACTCTCGTCCACTGATTTTCCAGTTTGAGAGCGAGATTTAAAACTTGGCCTAAATATGATCCCTGGGGTTTAGTATACTTTATTTGATGGCCATTATTGCTCCCATCTTACATTTCCACAGAACAGAGTAGATTAATTTTGTAGACTATTTTGCTTGAGTGTAGGAAGACTTGCTACATTTAAATTGCTACAGATGAGCATGCAACAAAATTTTTCTCCTACTGAACTTGTTACAGTACTGCAGAAAGTTGGTGAATTCTATCAAATAAATTTGCAGCAAATAGAATTACTTCGTGAGTTAATTGTAGCAAATGTTTACTGCAGAAACTTATTCTAGCAGTTTTGACATATAACGAGTTTTGTTGTAGTGTATATTATTTATAGCAAGTCAGTATCTGCACCAAGTTTCTGTAGCAAATTGTCTTGACCACATTGCTTTGATAGACTAGTTGCTATTTACACTATTGCATATATGTTTTTGTACTTCATAGGTCATTTGCTCACAGACCTGTTTCACTTTTATTCTTGTTCTGATTCACATTTCTGTGGTAACAGGGTCTGTTTTATTATGCCCAGTGATTATGGTGGTGATGATCTCAGTGATAGCTGATATTGATAGTAAACTGTCATGGCTTTCTTGATTTTCTGATGAGTACATGAAATGAACAGATCTGTTCAACTTAATTGCAATTTGCTGGGTTTCTGGGTAGGCTCCATAGAGAGGGGATCATCATATTCTTTTAGAAAGAATTTCCATGCTTCATCATGTAATTTCTAAATTCAATAGATGTTTTTATCACTTCATCATCACCATCATCATCATGTGCTTTCTCCAGAACAAAGGTTGGCGGTAATGAATCTCCAGTTCCCTCGCTCCATCATCTTGACAGTGCACTCAGCCAGGCTGTATCTTGTCCATTCTCGTATGTTATCTTCCCATCTACATCTCTGTCTTCTTCTCGTATGTTATCTTCCATCTACATTTCTGTCTTCTTCTTGCTATTTTTTCCTTCCACCTTTCCTTCTAGTATGGTCTTCAGTATGTTGTTATGTCTTTTGATACAGCCAAAGTATTTTGTTTTCTTCATCCTTATTTCTTTGAGAAGTTCACATTGCACTTGGAGCTGTTCTAAAACTTGTGCATTTGTTCTTTTCATTCTCCTTGTTATGTGACCTAGTTTTCTATAGAACCACATTTCTGTTGCATTAATCTTTCTTTCCATCTTGTTGCTTAGAGTCCAGATTTCTGGTCCATACAGCAAAACAGAGTAGATAAAGCATTTCACAAATCTGAATTTTGTTTTTATGGGCAGATTTCTGGATAAACAGCACTGTCTTCCTGGTGTTGGATGTATGTTTTGCCATTCCTATTCTTTTCTTTATCTCCATCTCACATCTCTCATCTTCAGATAGTGTATGACCTGGGTAGCTGTAGTCTGTCACTTGTTCCAGTCTCTCTTTGTTTACGGTTATATCCATCTGTGGCTTCTGGTCTTTTCTACTGAACACAATTACTTTGGTCTTCTTGATATTGATATCAAGTCCCCCTTCTTGACTTGTGTTCTGTATCATGTCTATTAATTTCTATTAACATCTATTAATTTCTGTTAATATATATTAATTTATCACTTAAAGGGGGTGTTTTTCATTCTGTGAATTCTCATTTTAAAAGTGAGGTATCAGCTGTAATGATAATGTGGGTATAGGAGTGTTTGAAGTTATAGTTGCACCAGGCTGACAGTGAATTCAGTTGTTCTTCACTCAGTAAGGATTCTTACTGTGTTATGGAGTATGTGCACCTGTGTTGAGTCCATTTCAAGGAGGATGTTGGAAGACATATTGTCCAGGGTGCAGTGATGATGTTCCTTGAACATTTTAATATTTTTTGTAAATAAATATGATCCATTTTGTGAATGCTGTTGTGTATCAGCTTTCATTTTTATTTTACGTCACTCTCATTTTATTGTCACATGTGATGTTTCTTTTTTTGTTTTTGTTTTTTTGGTTTATCTGTTTCTTTTGTATGGAATGTCATTAAATCATTGATATAGCTCAGTGCTTGTTCTATGTCACATCACATTGTTGTAACTGGTAATGATGTAGGGGATCTTCTTGTTAGTGACTGCGAGCTAGAAGCACTTGATGACCAACCTGAGAGGAAGAGTTTGACCGTCTGTCGTAGTTGTTCACATCTGAAGTAGAAACAGTTTTGTGTTGTGGCTCATGTATGCTAGGAGAAAATGACAGAATCCTCTTTTTTTTTTTTTTTGGTCTGTATCAGAGATAAACTTTGCATGGAAAAAAAAATTTTTAACAAAACTACACATTCAAGTTTCTGCCTTTGTATGTGGAAGAAATTAGACATTTTGGATGTCAAAGCAAGGAAAGTTTTTTTTTTTTTCATCACAATAATTGAGAAAAACTTTTTTTAAACATTGAAAAATCCTTTTTTTGCTTTTTTTTTTTTTTCAAGAAAAATAATTTTTTAAAATATTACAAATCCTTGTCTTTATTTTCTTACTTCCTTGTAAGGGTTAGTGTGTGTTTTAAAAAAAAATATAGCAAATTTCAGTTATCTTTCTCATCATTTAAAAAGATTTATTTTGTAGTAAAAAAAAAATAGAAATCAATTTGTGAGAGAAATAGCATACTTAAAGAAAAAAAATCATCACAAATCTCCGTTTACTTTTAAGCATATATATAAAATATGCATTTTAAGACAAATTAATTTATTTTGAGCTAGTTTTCCTCTTGCTGTCACTTTCAGGTCTATTTTTGTCTTAAAGAAAATACTCTGTTTCTTTCAGTTCTATTTTTTTTCCACTATACTTCTTTCAGTTCTACCATTTTTCTATTATATATCATTTACTTCTTCTCCTACAGTACTTCTTTGTGTTTACCCTTTTTTAATCCCCATGTGTGTCACTTGGTGCTTATTTAATTTTTCCCCAGAAGTTCTTTTTTTTCTTCTTTCTCTGTTTCAGTTGAATTATTATTATTATTATTTTAAAAAATCATTGTTACTTTTTGTTCAATCTTTTTTTCCCCTTCTACTTTTTGTTCCTATTTTTTCTCCATTCATTGTCCACATTGCTTTCTGTTCACTCGTTTTTCTGTTCAGTTGTTGCTATATCGTTTGCTATATTTCTATTCAGTTTTTCTTTCTCCTGTTCTCTTACTTCTGTTCAATTATTTTGTGTATTTGCCGTTACTTTTGTGTTCTCTCTTTTCTCCATTGTTACTTCTTTTGTTTAGTCAAGGATTCTCCCGTGATATTAACTTTCAGTTCAGTCATTTTTTTCCCTCTTATTTACTTTCTGTTCCAAATTTCTTTTCTTCATTATTGCTGTTTTCATTCAAGCATTTTCTCCTATGTTAGTGTCTGCTGAGTCAGCTTCGAGTGTGGTCTTGTATAGTAGTGCTACATCTTGAATACCAAATGCTTCGGTCAGGAGACTTTAACCCCTAGAGCTTGAATCAGTTTGGTCATGTAATGGCCAGGAGCTCTAGCAATTTTCTGTTATAACACAATACAGGAATATATATTTTGAAAATGGTTTTTATTCATTTAGTTGTGAATGCCTTTTTTTTTTTTTCTTGAAATAAAATAATGTAATTTTAAGATTTAAGATAATCATCATCATCTACTTCTTCTTCAAAGCATTTTCAACGTCACATGACTAATTTATAGTAAAATTGTTTCAGTCTTTGCTATTACTCTCATTCAATTACATTTTTATTTTATTTGGTTTTTTTTTTCATTTTTCACACATTTCCCTATTTTTGCATGAACTCTTTAAAGGAATTCCAAACTTCTATATGACCTTAGCACATTTGTGCTGCAGGAAGACTTTATCCAGTCATTTCTTGATATCATTATTTACACTAATTTCTGCTATATCATTATTTACACACATTTCTGGTATATCATTATTTATACACATTTCTGCTCTGTCATCATTTACACACATTTCTGCTCTGTCATTATTTACACACATTTCTGCTTTATCATTATTTACACACATTTCTATACTGTCATTATTTACACACATTTCTGCAGCCTTGCTGGATAAGGTGGAGAAGGATGAGATACCTGTAGATCCCTTACAACGAACTGGTCATCTTTTTGGTGGTGTCATCAACGATGTTCGCCGACGCTACCCCCACTACCTCAGTGACATCAAAGATGCTGCGAATGTCCAGAGTATCAAAACCTTGTTCTTCATCTTCTTTACCTGTCTTTCACCCTGCATTGCTTTCGGAGGGTTGCTGAGTAAGTACTTGAGATGAATCTATCACATGGCTCATTTGATCTTAAATCTGTCACTTGGCTCATATAATTGTAAATCTGTCCATAAATCTATTATATATCATATTTGGTCATAAATCCATCATATGGATAATTTGTCTTAAAAGTGTCACAGGTCATTTAGTCTTACATTTGCTGTTTATTTGGTCATAAATTTGTCATCTGTGTATTTTGTTGTAAAATGGATCATATGGCACACTTTATCATTAAACAGTCATTTAGCACATTTGATCATAAAGCAGTCATATTGCTCACTTGATCATAAAGTAGTTGTATCGCTCACTTGATCATAAAGCAGTCATATTGCTCACTTGATCATAAAGCAGTTGTATTGCTCACTTGATCATAAAGCAGTCATATGATTCATTTTATCCTAAAGCAGCCGTATGGCACATTTGATCTTAAATTTATCATTAGCTTTTTTGGCCATAAATTTGTTATGCTGTTAATTTGATCATAAATGTGTCATATGCTTTATTTGATCCTTTTATGTTTAAGTAATAATTGTCAGAACACTGTCAGGATTGGAAAAATATATGGTCACATTTTTGCTTTTTCATTTTGTAGAGCAGGAGGCCTCCCCTCCTTGAACTTTTAGCACTTCTTGCCAGTGACACAGTCATAAGACTTCTCATGCATGATCACTTGGTTTTTGCTGCAGGCTGACAAGTGATTTTATCTCTTTCTTATATCTATTTATTGGTCTGTGTGTGGTTTCTTAAAAAGAAAAAGAGGAAGACCAAAACGAAGATGGCTGCAAGACATCGTTGACGATCTGCAAATGGACGCAGCAGCAGCAGGCCATCTTGCTCACAACCGAGAGGCCTACAGGAGTGCTGTTTGGGAGGCAGGGTTCCGCAAGGGACATGCAAATGAATGAATGAATGAATGTGTTTTCTTACCTTTCTTAGAACTTCTTGAGGGCTTAAATAGCTAATTCAGAATAAGAATAGCAGTTTTGGTAGGCATTTAATATCATTATCATCATCATCATCATCATCATGTGTACTGGACATCTGTCTTAGGTAATGTAAGGACTCGCTGTTGGATTTCTTCTATTCTATATTGCCAGAAGGACCATATCTTTTTTTCTCTGCCTTTGTCAGCATCTTTTGCCACAAAAATTTCATATTGTCACGGCAGTCTCAATGACTGCTCTCGTTATCATATTCTTACATAAGAGTTAATTATCATTTTCTTCTTCATTTTGTTATCTGTATTATCTCATAGGACCAGAAAACCTTTCTTCGTTATTTATAAATTAAAAAAAAAAAAGACTTTCTGATCAGCTTTTATAATTATTGGATAAGAAAAATACTGCGTTTTCGTATTTATTTTAAGACATGTATGAATTATCCCTCGTTTTCTTTGACCAGGCGAGAAAACACAGAGTTTAATGGGTGTGAGTGAAACCATGGTGGCAACATCTCTTTTTGGCATGATGTTTAGCCTTCTATCTGGCCAGCCACTGCTTGTCATTGGAGCAACTGGTCCGGTCCTTGTGTTTGAGGAGAGTTTATATAAGGTGGGTAAGGTTCAAGTAATGAGTAAGGTTCAAGTAATGGGTAAGGTTCAAGTAATGAGTAAGGTTCAGGATGTAGCACTCTGCTCCATTTATGTAATGTCACATTGTATTGCTTATTAAAGTATCTAGATCCACATGATCAGATTTCTGTTAAAAGATTTTACCATGATCATAATTGTTGGTGATGGTTCAGGAGTAAGGGTAGACCGAAGGAGACGTGGAGAAGAACTGCAGAGAAGATGTTGAACAATAAAGGGCAAGAGTTGAAATGAAGGCAAAGGACAGGTGTTTATGAAGAACACTTGTGGAAGCCCCATGTGCTTTGGGCACTTAACTCTTTTGCCCCTGAATTAATTGCTGTGCTAGCATACATTTTGATGAGAGATTTTGGTAGAAAGAAACTGGAAGGAAGTTACTTTATAATTTAAAAAATATGGATTGGGTTAGAAATGTGCTAGTTTCCATTTTATTTAGTTTTTTGCCTAATATCACTCTGAGCACTGATTCACATAGGAGCACAAAATCTACCAATCCTGCTAGTGCTGTTTTGGAGCAAAAGAGTTAACTCTTCCCGTGCCACAGAAAAAAATGCGGACGTTCCTGTCCGTGCCACACAAAAAGCATGGGTCTTGATATGTATAGGGGTTATAGTTATAAAAGTGAATGAACAAAGTATTTCCACTTTAAAAGTATGCATATTATGCATGAAAATAGTTGTAAATGTAAGAAGATTTCATAAATGAAGAGTTTTTTAGGAAAAAAAGTAATGTGATGATTTTAGCTGATAATTGTGTAGTGCTTACCATCGGCGATGCCTAGATGTACAATATTTACCATCAGCAATGTCCAGATCTACTTAAATTTTCATCCGATCTCGTCGTGTGGTGGCATTCTCACTAAAATAATGTCTGAAATAACCTTATAACTACTTCTCCAGTCCATTTAATAGGTATAGATCTACTTGGATTACATAAAGAATAGTGGTCTGGTCATAGGACATGTCCTTGTGCCTCCGAAATCACAATAAATATTGAAATTTTTTGGTTAAAAATATCAGTTTCACTCGTTGTTAGCCATGCTTTGGATTGAACAGATAAATCGCGTACAATAAAAGGTTACACTGGTTTTATGCTTCAACGAAACAAACCTCACTATAACGAGGATGGCAGTCACTAGACTAACAAGAAGACCTCGCTATAGCGTGGATGGCAGGGAAAGAGTTACAGTTCAAAGGTAGAGATAGTCTGTGTTAGTTCTAGAAATATGGATTACTTTCTCCTGACACTGGAGCTCGAAAGTTACCATGACCTAAAGCTTGAAACTGAAGAGTAATAAATACTGCATTATTTAGTAATGATTGAAAGTTTGGCTTATTTATACTGAGATGTTTATTATTAGACTGTGTGTACATATTATGCTGTAGCAGTGTATTATTGGTGGACTGTGTGTACAAAGTGGGCAGTCCGAAAGGTAGTGACTTGTATAGTACATGTTATAAGACTGGAAGGATTGTGTAGCTTTGTGATTCCAAAACTTTCTTCAAGTTATACCCTCTCTTCCCCCCCCCCCCCACTTCCTGTGGTGCCCTCTTTTCCCTCACCACAGTCCTGAAACTTCACAGTGCCCTGAGGGGAGGGGGAGGGGGAGAAGTAGCACACACTTCAGCAACCACTAGTGCAGCTAGTCAGCCACACTGTCTCCGTAACGTGCACAGCTTCTGCAGTACTGGAAAACCGGCTGAATTTTTACATTGATTTTGTGTTTATTTACAACTAGTAGAGCGAAATTATTAAAATGCTTGAAGACATCAATATAGACGGCAAAGACCTGAGGATTGTAAAACATCTATACTGGCAGCAAGAAGCAGCAGTTCGAGTTGAAAATAGAATTGGAAAATATCAACCTATAAAACAAGGGGTGCGGCAAGGATGTGTACTATCTCCAGACCTTTTTTCTCTGTATAGCGAGAATATTCTAAGAACAATCATCACAGAACCAGGCATAAAAATTGGAGGATACAATATTAACAACCTTCGGTATGCTGACGACAGTACTGATAGCAGAGAACCAACAAGACCTGCAAAATCTCTTGGATAAAGTCGCCAAAGAAAGTGAACAGAAAGGCCTTACTTTGAACATCAGAAAGACAGAGACTATGGTTATATCTAAGAAACAGAATCCACCAGCATGCAGTATTAAATTAAACGGAACTGTTCTAAAGCAGGTGCAGAAATTCAAATACCTTGGAGCAGTAATAACTTGAGATGGGAAATGCAGAACAGAAATTAGGAACAGAATAGGCCAAGCAAAGACTGCATTTCAGAGAATGAGAAACATATTGACCAACACATCCTTATCAATGAATGTTAGAAAACGAGTCCTAAAATGCTATATTGAACCTATCTTGTTATATGGAAATGAATCATGGACAATAGGCAAGTCTGCACAAAAATCATTGGAAGCAGCAGAAATGTGGTTTATTAGAAGAATGTTGCGAATCCCCTGGACAGCAAAAATAACTAATGAAGAATGTAGGAGAAGAGCTGGAGAGACAAAAAACCTTGTCAAAAAGATAAGAGAGAGACAATGTACTTTCATAGGACATGCAATGAGAAGAGGGGGCATTGAAAATATTATAACAACAGGAAAAATAGAAGGAAGAAGATCAAGAGGAAGACCAAGAGAAATGATACTGGACAGTCTGACGGGATGGTGTGAGAGGAGATCACCAACTGAGCTGATGGCATGCATGAAGGATCGCGTACTCTGGAGAAGCATAATAGCCAACGCCAGTCGGCACGGCACATGATGATGATGATGAGAGCGCAGTTTGTTTAGCCGACAAGACGAGAATTGGTGCATTTTATTCCAAGTTTCTCAGTCGTGCCAGATTTTTATTTTAAACTTTTTTTTTTCCTCACAGTTTTGTTCTTCAAATGGGTTTGAGTTTCTGCCACTCCGATTCTGGATTGGGCTTTGGGTTTGTATAATTACAAGTGTTGTGGTGGCACTAGAAGGCAGCTTTCTGGTCCGCTATGTCACCCGATTCACTGAGGAGATTTTTGCTATTCTGATCTCCCTCATTTTCATTTACGAAGTTGTGAAGAAGCTTATGCAGGTGAGTGAAAGTAATACTTTGCCTGTGATTTAGTTCTGTCTGATGGAAAGTGATATTTTGCCTGTGATTTAGTTCTGTCTGATGGCATCTTCAGAATAAATATATTTGGTTTACCAAACTATCACCATGGTGAAGTGATAATGATTAATAGTGAAGTGATAATGAATTAACAAGGATGATTACATGTCATTTGTTATGTGCCATGCCATTGGAGATTATGCTTGTATATTTTGTGTGGTCATATGTGTTTTGAACTGTTGTTTTTTTTTAATTCCGTGTCACTTGATCAATTTGCTAAAAAAATTTTTCTTTGAAATTCCCCCCTGTTTTTCTTCCAAGTTTTTCATTGATTATCATGTTCCATAATCCTTGTTTTCCTTCCAAGTTTTTCATTGATTATCATGTTCCATAACCCTTGTTTGTTTACAACATATCAGAATAATTTTGATTGTCTTTTAGTTTTTTTTTGTTATTCTGTAACTTCGTCACACAAGAGAACTTCATCACTTAAATCTTTCCAGTTTGTGGTTCATTACTCTGTGGGTGATCACATGTCTGCTACCATGTTTACTTTATGAGCTTGCTTCACCATGAACTGACTAAGGTGGACCACATGCATCAAAAAAGTTAATTTCATTTTAAAAAATGTCTCCATATGGATTTTCCCAGTCCTCCACATTCAGCATGAATGATTTTTGCTGTTTTTGTTATCATTTGTTTTCTATTCTTCCCTTGCCTTCCTTCATCATGTTGTAAAAGTGAATTATACATTGTTTTGAACAACTTAATCATCCAGACTGTTTTTTTTGTATAATCTGTTTATTTTTTTTGGTCAGATTTCTTTTTTATGGTGGTATTCTTTCTTTCTTGTAAAAAATAATTATGAATTTCCGACATTTCTGATTATTTTGTCTTAAACATAGTGTTCTTGTCACCTTTTTTTTTTTTTCCCCCTTCAGAGTTGATGTATCTTTCTTAACATTTCTGTTCATTTTCCAGCTTTGTCTGATTCTGTTGCTGCTGCTTACAGTACTTTCAGGCTGTTGTGTTCTCCGGACAAGATTAACTATTTTCATTCTCAAAAAAAAAAACACATTAATCATTAATCCATTTTGTGCTTCTCTGAGGTCTGCTTTTTAAATGGCTGCCTTAGTGGTAGCATTAGCTTAGAGTGCTCTTATAGATTGTAGTATTGGTACAGATTACTACCACATCAGTTTGTGATCAGTTTTGATTTTTTTTTTTTTTTTTAAAACTCAGATATTCTCGGATCATCCGTTGATGGATGGATACTGTTTTCTAGACAGCAGAGGCAACAGCACACACAACGGTTCAGAATCTACGGGAGGGAATAGCTCCTATTGGACAGCAGGAGAAAACATCTCAGAAAGCAGCGTATTTATTATGGCTCATGCAGAAGTTCTGAACAAGCCCAACACAGCCCTGCTGTCTCTTATTTTAGTCTTTGGGACGTTTCTGATTGCTTACTTTCTGAGAGTGTTTCGGAACAGCAAATTTCTAGGCCGAAGTGTAAGTAAAGTTGCTTTATCTCATTGCTGCATTGTTTCTAGTTTCGATTTTTACCATTATGTAAAACCATTTTGAATACATAGTAATGTTTAGAGGCACCGATCAGTGAAGATTTGGTTATGTGACTTATCAGCATAAATTAATGTTATGTCAGTAATAATATGTGACTTATTACAACAAATGAACCATTTATCAGTAGTATGTGACCCATCACAACAAAATAAAATTTATATCAGAAGTTTGAGAAACAAGTCATAAAAGTAGGTAAAACAGGTACACTGAAATGTTACCAATTTAGCCAAAAAAATTTTCAAGTTCTGGCAGGGGAGTGTCCAGAATTTAATACTGTAGCATTGTAAGGCCTCTAAGTAACTGTTACTTGTAGCCAGTGATTTGATGCAGAACTTGTAATAACATTATATTTGGTGGGGCTTGTACTGTGGTAGTTCTTATAATCCACCTGCACCATTTTCATGAACACATTGATCTTGACAGCATTGACAAGCCTCCTAGTATCACATTAGAAATAAATAAAAATATAACAGGGTCTTGACCAGTATAATTTCTCCAAAAAAAGGTCCTCCTCTAGATCACAGCGGTTCTTTCACAAGAGTTAGACCTCTGTCATAGTTTTGTCATGAAAGCAAAATGTTAATGTCAGTGGTCATTGACTGAGAAACTACTGGCCCATCTATGTAGGATCTACCCCACATAAGTAGGATCCACCCCACATTAGTAGGATCTACCCTACATAAGTAGGATCTACCCCACATTCATTCTTCATTCGAGGTGCTGAAAATTCACTTTTGCCTTTCTTCTGTAAACAGCAGATTATCTTCAGTTAGCTTAACCAAAAGTGTAATCAGATACTAAAAAACTTACTCATTTGCATCACTGACAAAGGATATCATTAAAAACAATATTTCTTGTGTTGTTTACTTTGTAGATAATTATATCTGTGTATAGGAGGGAGTTTGTTGCTGTTGGCCAGCAACATAAATATCTTGGGCAACAGTGTCTGTTACTTATAAGTATTTTTGCTTTATTCATGCTAGTGTATACTTGATGAGGTCGAAAAGCTCGCCAAAAACAGGAAGAATTGCCGAACTACCTTGCGAGCCCTATGTGACGTTTAACGGCATGGGAAGGATATAAGATAAGATGTGTATACTGTAATATAAAAAAAATGTGGTATTTTTCTTATTGTATGATAATAAAGTTTATATATGTTTTTCTGAAGTAACTTAGTGGGATCCTCATTCAGAAGAAATGTCACAAGCAGAAAAGTGTTCAAATCTTGGCATGGAAAACAGTGTTTCTGCATTCGCCATCTCATTGCTTCAGAGCTCACAGCAAGGGGCTCTAAAATCTATTGGGCTGCTGCTGACCTCTTAGGTCAGATTTTTTGCATAATCCTACATCCTTCTTGTGCCGTTAAACGTCACATAGGGTACTTCACCAAGTTCATCTGTTTTTTCACCAAGCTTACAAACCTCATCAGAGGATTTTGTGCTTAGTAATTTGGCCTCTCTTAACAATGTCCTCTTTAGAGTTTCACGTGGTCAACCTCTTTTTCTTTGGCCTGTTGTGTTCCACTTGATAGCTTGTTTTGGGATTCTCTGTTTCTTCTCATCATGTTACTGACAGATTTCTACCGCCCCAAAAAATGTTTTTTTTTGTCAGGCTGGTTCTGATGTCACCTGCTGTTCCCTTTTCCCTTACCTCTAGGTCTCCTCCCACCCCAGGATCTCCCCATCAACTGGGGGGTGGGGGTGGGGGGAACCAATCTGTGTGTTACCAAGCGTAAGGATAACAGCAAAAGTGCATTTTGAGGCTTGGAGGAAGAGGCGTCCATTCTTTACAGAACAAAACACTTTTATCTTCAGCAGTTCTCAGTCCAGACTTGCCAGTTAACTTTTGTTTTAGTCAGAACTTATGAAGTGTGTGTACCTTATTAGTGCTTCTTTTTCATCATCTTCTTCTTCTTCTGCCTCCCTAGAACTACAAGCTGGTATTCTTTGCAGCTGGTTTGATGACAGTGTTGAGGCCAGCATCGTGGTGGCTTTATACTAGTCCATGGTGGCTAATCTGTTTGGTTCCTGAGGGGAGTAGTGCTTCTTTAGTAGACTCCACCACCCTGGGGACTGTGGTGATCGCTGCCCCATTAGGCAGGCTAGGTCTGTTACTAGGGGTGCCAATGGAGAGGTGAGACAGGGTCTTGATCACCAACTCTGACACCAGCATGCCAGCTATGGATCACTTTTGTCAAATCAAACGTCATCTTTGCTCTCATTAGTGCTTGCTCAGAGATATGCCTGTTGTCATTATACAGAAGTTGGAGCCGTCCTCTTCTTGCATTTACCAAGCATCGTACCTGTATTTTCATTCTTTCTGTGAAGGTTCGTCGTGCTCTGGGGGACTTTGGTGTGCTCATTTCTCTGATGTCCATGGTTCTTCTCAGTGCAGTCATGAACAGAACATACGTGCAGGTACGTTTTATTACATCCATGTGCACATCCTTCTCATTGCTTTCAGTAACAGAACGGTTTCTCACGGAACAGATGAGAGTAGAGAAACCTGCTGCTGCAGAAAGTGGGTAAATATGATTTCTCAGAGTATTAGCTTCACATGATGGTGATTGGTAAAATGATGATAACATGGATATTGAAGGTGGGAGACATCATGGGAGAGACTTGCTGCCCTGTTCTTTGTAAATTCATCATCTCATATTGGGCAAAGAGTAAGTCCACCATCAAGTAAGAGAAAGAAAAAAGAAAGTAATATAATGTAGTTTATAAATGTTCACATATATGTAAATGTCTAGGTAGAATAGTGTAACGTTATATATATATATATATATACTTGTCATAAATTGTCACTTGTCAGAATAATGTAATACAGTTTATACATGTCACAAATATGTACAGTCACTAGGCAGAATAATGTAATGTAATATATAAATGTCACAGATGTGCATTGTCACTAGAAAAAAAAAAAAAGTCTAAATGAAAGATTGGTCATACCTTCTAGATTCATCATTCGTTGCAGGTACCTCCGGTAGTAAATGTCCTTTTGAAAAAAAAAAAAACATAAGTAAATGAAGTGTGCCTGTTTTATTCATTACTGTTTATAAATTGTCTTACAGAAACTGGACGTCACTGACCCACTAACACCAACGATACCTAGTCGTGGTTGGTTCATCAACCCCATGGGAGTACATCAGGCAACCCCTGTGTGGTTGACCTTTGCAGCCGCCCTGCCTGGGTTTCTAATCTTTATATTGCTTTTCATGGAAACACAGATCACAGAGTAAGATCTAGTGGATGATATGTCCTGGAGCACTTTTTTTGTGTGTGTGTTAAAGTGCTGTTATGTTATACAGAACATTACGTAACTGTCACATGTAGAACAGAATTATGGATGTGTAGTTCATTGATTCTCGGTGGGAAGGCAGATGGCTTCCAGTGAAGGAGTTTTGCCACTGTAAAAGAGTGTGTAATAATGAAAACCTTCTTGGATGATGATGATGATGATGATTTAATATATAGGGGAGGATTTAGGGCCAGCCTGGGTTGTAAAGGGAGGCATGGGACCTGGGATGTTGAGAACCACTGGTAAAGATAATATTAAAATAAAACAAAAAAAACTACAAGCAAGTAAAAACATGTAAAGATATCTGAATTAATCATCATCATTTATGAAAGTTTGTATCAGTAGTTTTTAGATATGAGGTAGTTGTAACTCATCAGTAATGACAAGAGAAGAAATGAAAATATAAACTAGTATACAACAGCTGTGACCCAGCAAAAATGATGAAAGAAGAAATGAAAATATAAACCAGTATACAACAGCTGTGACCCAGCAAAAAATGATGAAAGAAGAAATGAAAATATAAACTAGTATGCAGCAACTGCCTTAGCATTGAAGTAGGTAGGGAAAGATAACACCGACGTCGAAAAAGTAATGGGGAAAGAAGGAATTGACATGGTTAATCAGAACGGAGAAAGATTAATTGAAATATGTCTAACATAGGGCATGGTCATTCGAGGTACAATATTCCCACACAAAGAGATACATAAAACAACTTGGATATCTCCAGATGATAGAACTAGAAACCAAATAGATCATTTTTGTATTAGAAACCAATACAGAACATCTCTGATAGATGTAAGGGCATATAGGGGTGCAGATGTTAACAGTGATCACAACCTGTGCATAGGGAAAATAAAACTAAAACTGAAAAGCCAACACAAGAAATCAGTACACAGAAAGATAAACAGCCACAGCCTACAAGAAGAGAATACTAACAGTAATTTCAATCAGGAACTTGCCAATCATTCCACAACACTCAGTGAAGTAGAGGAGATAGGTATAGATGAATTATGGAATTCTTACAGCATACCCATAATTACAGCAGCAAAAGCAAGCGCTGGACTGAAAAAACCAAATAGAAGGCATGGATATCAGAAAACACATGGAAGTACATACATGAAAGATGAGCAGCCAAATTAGACATGTTGAATGTAAAGACAGATCTTGGAAAAGATCTGGCGAAAGCAACATACAAAGAAATAGACTAAAAAGTAAAAAGTTCAGCTAGAAGGTATAAAAGAGAATACATAGGCAATATGGTGAAAGAGGCAGAGAAAACAGCAAAAATAGGAGACAGCAAAACGTTATATAACATACAAAAGAGGCTAACAGGCACTATTACTTTTAAAGAAAGACCAATCCTTAGTAAAACTGGAACCCTATTAACATCAAGTAAAGACCAAAAGCAAAGATGGGCAGAACACTTCCAAGAAATACTTAATCAACCACACCCAAAAGAAGTGTTAAACCTTGAAACCAGCTTACCAGCCCCACAACTAAATGTCAACCTAGATGAAATTACATTGCATGAAATTGAAACAGCAGTGAATTTAATGGCTAACAACAAAGCTGCAGGTGAAGATGAAATAACACCTGAAATGTTAAAAGCTATCAATAGTGACAACATGAGACAACTACAGAGAATGTTTAACAAGATTTGGAAAGAAGAAAAGGTCCCTTCTAATTGGAAAAAAGGAATCATTGTTAAAATACCAAAAAAAGGCAACATTAGTGACTGTAACAATTGGAGAGGAGTAACCTTAATATCAGTTGTGTCAAAAGTATTTTGCAAGGTCTTTTTGAATAGACTTAAAAAAGATATAGTGGATACCGCAATGAGAGAAGAACAAGCAGGATTTCGAAAAGGGAGAAGCTGTCTCGACAAGATCTTTACTCTAAGAATAATACTTGAAGAACATATTGAAAAGCAGAAACCATTAATGCTGAACTTCATAGACTTTAAAAAGGCATTTGATAGCATACACAGAGATATATTATGGAGAATTTAAAGTCTATATGGAGTACCATCTAAAATTGTCAACATCATTAAGAACTTCTACATTGGATATGTTTGTGCAGTCAAAACAGAAGAAGGAATGAGCGAATGGTTCCAGATTGAAACAGGCATGAAACAAGGATGTATACTGTCTCCTTTACTTTTTGGAATTGCAATAGACTTCATAATGAAAAAATGCTGCACAGGTAACACAAGTATTGACTGGGTACATGGGACCCAACTAGAAGATCTTGATTTTGCTGATGATATAACTCTTATCAATAACAATACGAATTCCATGCAAGAAAAAACAGATAGCCTGTCTTCACTGGCTAGCAAAATAGGTCTTGAAATTAACAAGGACAAAATAAAAATAATGAAACTTCCCATTAATCAAAATGGAAAAAATACACATAGAAGAGACAGATATTGAAGAAATCGATCAATTTGCATACCTTGGCAGCTACATAGACCAGGATGGTGACACCAGGAAGGAAGTTAGTATTAGAATAGCAAAAGCAGCATTAATCTTCAAGAATCTTGAGAACATATGGAATTCGAAAGTTATAAGCACAAAAACCAAGTTAAGACTATTCAATTCAAATGTAATATCCACCCTCATTTATGCATGCGAAGACTGGAAAACAACTAAAGAAATAGAAAAGAAATTAGACTCTTTTGAAAACAAATGCCTAAGGAAAATACTTGGCTTCAAGTGGAACGAATTCAAGAACAATGCAGAGATAAGACAGATGACTTAACAACAACCAGTCTCATGGGTGATCAGGATATATGTTGGTCACTTGATAAGAAGAAATGATCAGAGAATCCCAAAACAAGCTATCAAGTGGAACACAACAGGCCAAAGAAAAAGAGGTAGACCACGTGAAAAACTCTGAAGAGGATATTGTTAAGAGAGGCCAAATTAACAGGCATAAAATCCTTTGATGAGGTTGAAAAGCTCTCCGAAAACAGGAAAACCTGGCGAACTACCTTGCGAGCTCTATGTGACGTTTAACGGCACGGGAAGGATATATGATATAAGATACAACAACTATGGCCCAGCAAAAAATTGATGAAAGAAGAAATGAAATTGTGATGTGTACATAAAATAAGGCAGTTAACCTGATGTTCAAGAAATGAAAGCTTTGAAACTGTAAAAATATTTATTGTCAGTCCTTTTGGAATGATATGATGTTAGTGCCCATGTTTTCCTCGACCTGTTGGCACACTGAAGGGTGATGTGGTCAGCATGAGGCCTGACTGTCTTTCAGTCCCCAGGTCAAGAATGAGCACAGGAACTCATTTCTCCAGCTGGGTGATGGGGTAGCTCTGGCCAGATTTGAACCACTGACCTCTACATGAGAGACAGTACATTAATCACTGTGCCACTTAGGTGGCCCAGGGTGAAAGATGCTGATTCAAATAAAACTTAACACTACGTGTGATATGTGTCCATGTTTTATATCTTCTGTTTAAGAATGATTCTCAACAAGAAGGAAAGAAAGCTGAAGAAGGGATCTGGATACCACTTAGACCAGCTTATTCTGGGCTTCCTCACATTACTAGGTGGGCTGTTTGGCTTGCCATGGATGTGTGCTGCGACAGTGCGCACCGTGGCTCATGTCAGTGCTTTGAGCAAGTACAGTCGGACACATGCACCCGGAGAGAAGCCACAGTTGCTGGGAGTCAGGGAACAGAGAGTCACAAATTTTGCAGTTCATTTGCTGATAGGTGAGCAGCCTTGTTTTGTTTTGCTAAATTATTTTTATGATGATTTTTAAATTTGTGTTTTTAATTTCACTATAATAATGCTGAAAAGAAGCCATTGTACCAGATTTATTCTGAATATGAAGACAAAAACCACTGGTCCATCTAAAAGCCAGTGATAACATGATGATGACATCTCTGTGATGATACTTTAAAAATAATATCTCATGTTGAAGCAGCTTTTGGAAAAACTTTTTTTTTTCTTTTTTTGGAAGACAAATACCTTGGAGTAGTAATAACTTCAGATGGGAAATGCAGAACAGAAATTAGGAAAAGAATAGGCTAAGCAAAGACTGCATTTCAGAGAATGAGAAACATATTAGCTAACACATTCTTATCAATGAATGTTAGAAAACGAGTCCTAAAATGCTATATTGAACCTATCTTGTTATATGGAAGTGAGTCATGGACAATAGGCAGGTCTGCACAAACATCATTGGAAGCAGCAGAAATGTGGTTCATTAGAAGAATGTTGCGAATTCCCAGGACAGCAAAAATAATTAATGAAGAATGTATGAGAAGAGTTGGAGAGACAAAAAATCTTGTCAAAAAAAGAGAGAGACAATGTACTTTCATAGGACATGCAATGAGAAGAGGGGGCATTGAAAAAAATATTATAACAACAGGAAAAATAGAAGGAAGAAGATCAAGAGGAAGACCAAGAGAAATGATGCTGGACAGTCTGACGGGATGGTGTGAGAGGAGATCACCAACTGAGCTGATGGCTTGCATGAAGGATCGTGTACTCTGGAGAAGCATAATAGCCAACACCAGTCGGCACGATGATGATGATGATGATGGTGCAGCACTGCATGTCCCTTTTGCAGTACTTTGCCTCCCTAACAGCTCTCCTGTAGGCCTCTCAGGTATAAGCAAGATGCCCTGCTGCTAATGTATCCATGTGCAGATTATCAATGATGTTTGTAACTTCTGTAGTTGATGTTACTATGAGACAAGCTAACCTTGTGATCTTTTCAGATGAAGAAAATTATAATTCCCCACTTTTTCCACATTTTTGAGCTGATCAGGACCCTGTGCCTCAATGCCATTTCCCAAAATTTTATTCCACCCGTGTGAAAACTACACAGAACAAAATGTTATTCCATCCTTGTGAAAACTACACAGAACAAAATTTTATTCCACCCTTGTGAAAACTACACAAAACAAAATATTATTCCACCCTTGTGAAAACTACACAAAACAAAATATTATTCCACCCTTGTGAAAACTACACAAAACAAAATATTATTCCACCCTTGTGAAAACTACACAAAACAAAATATTATTCCACCCTTGTGAAAACTACGCAAAACAAAATTTTATTCCACCTTTGTGAAAACTACACAAAACAAAATTTTATTCCACCCTTGTGAAAACTGCAGAAAGCATAATGCAGAAAAATCATATTTTTTTTCCCTTCTCCAACTCTAACTTCACTCATTCAGTCCCTTTTGTCATGCATGGCACTTTTGTGGAACTTTGCCTCCCTAACAGCTCTCATGTAGGCCTCTCAGTTATAAGCAAGATGCCCTGCTGCTGATGCATCCATTTGCAATTCATCAACGATGTCTTGCAGCCATCTTTGCCTTGGTCTTCCTCTCTTTCTTTTTCCCATTATGTACCCTTCCATGACGGTCTTCACTAAATTCTTATGACATTTAATGTGTCCAAAATATTTAAATTTTCTCTGTTTAATCTTCTTTACTAGTCTTCAATATTAAGTTCCTGTAGTATGGATATATTTGTTCTTTTTTGTGTTCTTCAACTCTTCTGTAGCATTTACATTCAAAGGCATTTATGTGTTTCTCAGCTGTTTTGTTAAGTGTCCAGGTCTCACAGGCATATGCTGCGATGGGAAAGATGCATGCCCTTAAAAATCTTATTTCTGTGGTTTTGTCTGTTCCTCTCCACAGCTTCTTTAGTTGTTTTACTTTCTGAAGAACGATAGATGTCCTCCTTTTAATTTCTCTCATTGTATTTCCATTATTAGTTAGTAATGATTCAAGATATTCAAAACTCTCCACTTCTTTCAATTTTTCCTCCTTGATAAATATTTCAGCTGCCTTATTTGTTTTGTCAGTTGTCATCAGTTTAGTTTTCTTCGCGTTAAGATAGAGGTTTTGCTCTTCGCTGTTCTTGCGGACTGACATAATTCGTTTTTTCATTCCTTTTTGTGTTGTGGACAGTAATACTGTGTCATCAGCATATCTAATCTCTGGTATTTCATAATCTCCAATTGTTACGGCATCTTAGTATTCTTTGCCTACACCTTCTCTAACATTCCTCATTATATTTTCAATATCTTATCTTATATCTTTCCCATGCTGTTAAATGTCACATAGGGCTTGCAAGGTAGTTCACCAATTTTTCCTGTCTTCGGTGAGTCTTTCAACCTCAGCAGGGGATTTTATGCCTGTTAATTTGGCCTCTCTTAACAATGTCCTCTTTAGAGTTTGATGCGGTCTGCCTCTTTTTCAGTATACAAGTTAAATAAGTAAGGTGACAATATGCACCCCTGACGGACCCCTTGTTTTATATCAAACCAAGTATTTTCACCATTTATTTTTACTGCTGCCTGTTGGTCTAGATACAACAGTGATATTAATTGTATCACATGTGTTGGAAATCTCATTTTTTCCATTATTTCCCAAAGTTTCTGGTGTTGTACACAATCAGATGCCTTTGAATAGTCTATAAAAGATAAATATAGATTCACATTACATTCTCTGCATTTCTCTATTATTTATCTTATATTGAATATATGATCTCTTGTTCCTTTTCCTTGTCTAAAACCATCTTGGACCATATTTAACTTACCTACACATTATACCTTATCTACGACAGTTAGGCAACAGAAAGAGATAATGAGCATGTTGATAATTAAGCATTTAAAAGTTATTTCCATTTTTCAAAGTTTTAAACAGGAATTACTTGAAGTTTATATTGACGTATTTACCTCTCTGGCTTGGTATGTGAAATAAGATCTGGGTTCCTGAAAGGAATTATATGTTAATTTCAGGATTATCTGTCGGCATGGGACCAGTACTGCGGGAGGTCCCTGTACCTGCATTGTTTGGCATTTTCCTGTACTTGGGCGTGTCCACACTGAGTGGCGTTCAGATGTGTGAGAGAATTAAGCTTTTGTTTATGCCTGTGAAGTACCATCCCTCAGTGGGCTATGTCAGGAAGGTAGGAACTGTTAACCCTTGCCAGTTGTTTGTCAAACATTCAAGTACAGAACAAATTTGCCAGACAAGTATTGTGTGAAAGTTGTATTAGGCTAGCAGGCTATGTCAGAAATATATGTTGTTTTTACATTATGTGCTAGAAAAATAAGCTGTTCACTTTTGTTGTTGGTTTTTAACTTTAGATTATTATTTTGTTTCTCACAACAGTTTGATCAGAACTGGCACATAATTCTTAGTCTACCATAAACCATATGAATGGCTTTTTTTTTTTTTTCTTCTTTCTAAACTTACAAAAGAAAAATAACTGCAGTCAAGTAGCTTTGCTCAATAGTTGAAGTGACTAGTTTTCCATAAGATGTTTGTGAAACATGGGAGCTATGATGTTTTATTAAAAAACTGTTCATATGTCATGGATATTGTTCTTGGTTATAGATATAATGTCTTAAAGACATAAATAAATCTTTTTTTTGTCTGTTGAAGAAAATTAAAATGAACTAATGAGACTGTCCTACTTGGAGTCCGAGGGCAGTACGTCTTCTGAAAAGGAAAATAGACCAAAACTTGAAAACAGAAGATGCAGTTGCCAGGAGACTGGGACACTGCAACACAAACATGTCAAGTTGTTACTGCGGCTGATTTGACTGATCATATATTGATGGAATCAGCCGCGAGCGAAGCTTCCTACCAGAGTGATGCCTCTCATCTTCAATAGACAAACCAGTGTACTCTTTAGATTTGTCTTTAATGAACAGAGCGAAAGGATTGTAATGAAAATATATATATATATAAAGTTTGCAAATGAAACAAAATTTTTAGATGAATCTGTACTCAAACAGTTTTTGTTTTTCCCTTAAAGTGTACAGGAAAGACTTGAAGTGTTAAAATCCAAATTTTGGGGCAAAAACTTGAAAACCTCTGATTAAGTCTTTAAGTCAAAGAACAGAAAAGTTGATGGGGCTTGCTGACCTTCAACACCAGCTTATGCTGGAGGGAGTAACTCTGAAACTAAAACCTTCAACAGCAGCTTATGCTGGAGGGAGTAACTCTGAAACTAAAACCTCCAACAGCAGCTTACGCTGGAGGGAGTAACTCTGAAACTAAAACCTTCAACAGCAGCTTACGCTGGAGGGAGTAACTCTGAAACTAAAACCTCCAACAGCAGCTTACGCTGGAGGGAGTAACTCTGAAACTAAAACCTTCAACAGCAGCTTACGCTGGAGGGAGTAACTCTGAAACTAAAACCTTCAACAGCAGCTTACGCTGGAGGGAGTAACTCTGAAACTAAAACCTTCAACAGCAGCTTACGCTGGAGGGAGTAACTCTGAAACTAAAACCTTCAACAGCAGCTTACGCTGGAGGGAGTAACTCTGGAACTAAAACCTTCAACAGCAGCTTACGCTGGAGAGAGTAACTCTGAAACTAAAACCTTCAACAGCAGCTTACGCTGGAGGGAGTAACTCTGAAACTAAAACCTCCAACAGCAGCTTACGCTGGAGGGAGTAACTCTGAAACTAAAACCTTCAACAGCAGCTTACGCTGGAGGGAGTAACTCTGAAACTAAAACCTCCAACAGCAGCTTACGCTGGAGGGAGTAACTCTGAAACTAAAACCTTCAACAGCAGCTTACGCTGGAGGGAGTAACTCTGAAACTAAAACCTTCAACAGCAACTTACGCTGGAGGGAGTAACTCTGAAACTAAAACCTTCAACAGCAGCTTACGCTGGAGGGAGTAACTCTGAAACTAAAACCTTCAACAGCAGCTTACGCTGGAGGGAGTAACTCTGAAACTAAAACCTTCAACAGCAGCTTACGCTGGAGGGAGTAACTCTGAAACTAAAACCTTCAACAGCAGCTTACGCTGGAGGGAGTAACTCTGGAACTAAAACCTTCAACAGCAGCTTACGCTGGAGGGAGTAACTCTGAAACTAAAACCTCCATTGCTTCACAGAGCAGCTCTGTCGGGAGATAGAATGCAAGAATAAACCTCTGATTGATTGATCTTTATTTCCAAAGGGTTAAGAATTGGTCTCACAGGCCCGTCTGACATTCTGCCCTTTATCATACAACTTTCACTCTGTTCTAGACATTCTACAGATATGCTGCTCATATGATCAATCATAACTAACATTGGAAAACTGAAAGACATAAAAGTATAACATTCACATTTCACTTTTATCCATGCACTCAATACAGAAAGTGACTACATACACATAGAGAAAGATCTAGGGGTACATTCAGCCTTCCAAGAATCACTCCAGAATTGAATAAATCCCAGACTTTTTGGCAGATAGATAGAGGAGCATGCAGCAGCACCCTGGGATCACATGTTAAGTCAGTGACTGGGTTAAAGATAGAGGAGCCTGCAGCAGCACCCTGGGATCACATGTTAAGTCAGTGACTGGGTTAAAGATAGAGGAGCATGCAGCAGCACCCTGGGATCACATGTTAAGTCAGTGACTGGCTTAAAGATAGAGGAGCAGGCAGCAGCACCCTGGGATCACATGTTAAGTCAGTGACTGGCTTAAAGATAGAGGAGCATGCAGCAGCACCCTGGGATCACATGTTAAGTCAGTGACTGGGTTAAAGATAGAGGAGCATGCAGCAGCACGCTGGGATCACATGTTAAGTCAGTGACTGGCTTAAAGATAGAGGAGCATGCAGCAGCACCCTGGGATCACATGTTAAGTCAGTGACTGGCTTAAAGATAGAGGAGCATGCAGCAGCACGCTGGGATCACATGTTAAGTCACTGACTGGCTTAAAGATAGAGGAGCATGCAGCAGCACGCTGGGATCACATGTTAAGTCAGTGACTGGCTTAAAGATAGAGGAGCATGCTGCAGCACGCTGGGATCACATGTTAAGTCAGTGACTGGCTTAAAGATAGAGGAGCATGCAGCAGCACCCTGGGATCACATGTTAAGTCAGTGACTGGGTTAAAGATAGAGGAGCCTGCAGCAGCACCCTGGGATCACATGTTAAGTCAGTGACTGGGTTAAAGATAGAGGAGCATGCAGCAGCACCCTGGGATCACATGTTAAGTCAGTGACTGGCTTAAAGATAGAGGAGCAGGCAGCAGCACCCTGGGATCACATGTTAAGTCAGTGACTGGCTTAAAGATAGAGGAGCATGCAGCAGCACCCTGGGATCACATGTTAAGTCAGTGACTGGGTTAAAGATAGAGGAGCATGCAGCAGCACGCTGGGATCACATGTTAAGTCAGTGACTGGCTTAAAGATAGAGGAGCATGCAGCAGCACCCTGGGATCACATGTTAAGTCAGTGACTGGCTTAAAGATAGAGGAGCATGCAGCAGCACGCTGGGATCACATGTTAAGTCACTGACTGGCTTAAAGATAGAGGAGCATGCAGCAGCACGCTGGGATCACATGTTAAGTCAGTGACTGGCTTAAAGATAGAGGAGCATGCTGCAGCACGCTGGGATCACATGTTAAGTCAGTGACTGGCTTAAAGATAGAGGAGCATGCAGCAGCACGCTGGGATCACATGTTAAGTCAGTGACTGGCTTAAAGATAGAGGAGCATGCAGCAGCACGCTGGGATCACATGTTAAGTCAGTGACTGGCTTAAAGATAGAGGAGCATGCAGCAGCACGCTGGGATCACATGTTAAGTCAGTGACTGGGTTAAAGATAGAGGAGCATGCAGCAGCACGCTGGGATCACATGTTAAGTCAGTGACTGGCTTAAAGATAGAGGAGCATGCAGCAGCACCCTGGGATCACATGTTAAGTCAGTGACTGGGTTAAAGATAGAGGAGCATGCAGCAGCACCCTTGGATCACATGTTAAGTCAGTGACTGGGTTAAAGATAGAGGAGCATGCAGCAGCACCCTGGGATCACATGTTAAGTCAGTGACTGGGTTAAAGATAGAGGAGCATGCAGCAGCACCCTGGGATCACATGTTAAGTCAGTGACTGGGTTAAAGATAGAGGAGCATGCAGCAGCACCCTGGGATCACATGTTAAGTCATTGACTGGGTTAAAGACTGAATTATCTTAAACAGATTTACTGATATGATTTCACAGCGGCCGTGTAGTTGATCCAGACTGTTCCTGCAGATCTAACAGAGCCAAGACCCCATTAGTCAGGAAGTAGGAAAAGCTTATTCTTCCCAATTTTGTTGCTTTTATGGGAATTCGAGGTCGGACATTTAATTCTGCGCTCTCTTCTGTAGGTCCGCACCATGCAGATGCACAAGTTTACTCTGATACAGCTGACATGCCTGCTGTTTCTGATAGTCATCAAATCTACAACTGCTTCTCTGGCGTTTCCTTTTATGCTGATTCTCCTGGTTCCGCTTCGCCTGAAGGTGCTACCTAGGTTTTTTGATGGTGATGATTTAGCCCAGGTAATATGGTGTAGTTGTTTAGCAGCAGAAAAATGTGTTTGTCTTGTCTTATGTGACTGAAGGTGCCCACAAAGGAAAAGATGTTTGTGTCTTGTTTTATGTGGCTGAAGGTGCCCACAAAGGAAAAGATGTTTGTGTCTTGTTTTATGTGGCTGAAGGCGCCCACAAAGGAAAAGATGTTTGTGTCTTGTTTTATGTGACTGAAGGTGCCCACAAAGGAAAAGATGTTTGTGTCTTGTTTTATGTGGCTGAAGGTGCCCACAAAGGAAAAGATGTTTGTGTCTTGTTTTATGTGGCTGAAGGTGCCCACAAAGGAAAAGATGTTTGTGTCTTGTTTTATGTGACTGAAGGTGCCCACAAAGGAAAAGATGTTTGTGTCTTGTTTTATGTGGCTGAAGGTGCCCACAAAGGAAAAGATGTTTGTGTCTTGTTTTATGTGGCTGAAGGTGCCCACAAAGGAAAAGATGTTTGTGTCTTGTTTTATGTGACTGAAGGTGCCCACAAAGGAAAAGATGTTTGTGCAGCTTTTTGTTGTTTTTTTTTTTTTCAGAACTGTATAAACTTCAACAGACTTTGGTCTATTCAAGACTCACTGTCTGAGTCTATATGCTGTCCAAGATCCGCATGCTGAGACCCATGTTTTATCCAGTACCCCATACTGTCTGGGACCTACATGTTATCCTGTACCCACATGCTATCTGAGACCACACAATATTCATCTTAAATGGATATTTAAAAAAAACTCACTTTCTAAAATTTATCATGAGCAAAATAAAATCTGCACAGATTTCATTTTATTGAAATTAATTTTTGACCAGACCTGTTATATTCATAACCTACCAAGTCTCTCATTAAACACAAAATGTGGAAACATCCCACTCTGTCATATGTGGTCAAGTCTTTCAGAATACCTTCATCTTGGCTGCATTCCAGGAATTAGTTGGAAACCCTTGTTTTTCTATTCCTTAACCAACCATTATGTCTTTATTTCAAAATTTTTGCCATGCATTCACCACAAAGAAGTGAATTCTTGCAGTTTCAGGGAGACCATCAGCCAATCAGATTGTATTAAAACACTCCACACATGCGCACGGGCACACACACACACACACTGTCCAGTTAACATAATTCAGATCTAGGTTTGAATTGAAAGCATGTCTGTTTCATGAAAATTTGTGAAGTGATGCAATAGTTGTATATAGTTGTAATAGTTATAATAAATAAAGAAATAACATACAAATGCAATAAAGCTAAAGAAGAGTGGCTAAATAAGAAATGTAATGAAATATAGACACACCATTATGGAAACACACGAGATATGTACAAACAAATAAAGGAGTTAACAAACAAAAGGGCATACCACAAAACTGGTTGCCTGAAGTCAGGGGCATACAATAATGGACAGAGATGAAATAATGGCACAATAGTGCAAATACTTTAGAGAAATAGATATACGAAATAATAATAATGAGGGGCTTCCCATATTAAAAGAAGAAGTAGAAGAAGCCATCAAACAGATGAAGAACAACAAAGCACCAGGACCAGATAAAACCACCAAGGAAGAATTGGAAGCATTAGGAGAGCTTGGCATAGAAATAATTACCAGAGTGCTGAATGGCATCTATAACAGTAACTATGTCCCATCAGACCTTTTGCAATCAGTTTTCATTGCCCTATCAAAGAAACAAGGTGCAGTTGAATGTGAAGACCATCGAACCATTAGTCTCATGAGCCATGTTACCAAAATCCTGCTTCGTATTGTTATGAGAAGAGTCAGGGGCAAAATAAACCCAGAAATTGCTGAAGAACAGTGTGGCTGCGTCGAAGGAAAAGACACAAGTAATGCCATATATATATATATATGTATATATATATATATATATATATATATATATATATATATATATATATTGAAAACATTGATGGAAAGATCAATAGAAGTAAAGACGGACCTATACTTATGGTTCATAGACTATTGTAAGGCATTCGATAAAGTGAGACACACAGAAATTATAAGAATGCTGGAAGACGCCAACATAGATGGGAAAGATCTGAAACTCATCAAAAACATATGCTGGCAGCAATCAGCAGCAATGAAGGTTGAGCATTCCAAGACATAAAATTGGGAGTGAGACAGGGATGTGTTCTATCTCCTGCCCTCTTCTCCTTGTACAGCGAAAACGTAATGAGAAATATAGAGAGCTTTCCGGGAATGTCAGTTGGCTGGTAAAACCATAACAACTTAAGATATGCAGACGACACAGTTCTGATTGCTAAAAGTGAAAGGAAGCTACAGTCTCTTCTGGACATCATGTTTCGTGAAAGTAAAAGTAAAGGTCTCAGTCTGAATAAAAAGAAGAGATGGTCATTTCAAAGGAGCGAATACCACCAAAATGTAGCATTACCATTGATGGCGCAGAACTGAAACAAGTTGATCAATTCAAGTACTTAGGAACAATTATAACAGCTGATGGGAAATGTCACAACGAAATAAAAAGCAGATGTGCTCAGGCCAAGTCAGCATTCCAGAAAATGAGAAATATCTTATGCAACAGATCTATATCAAAGGAAACAAGATTCCAAGTACTTAAATGTTACATCAAGCCAATTTTATTTTATGGATGTGAAGCATGGTCCATGAATAAGAGAGTACAGCAAGAAATGGAGGCCATTGGAAATGTGGTTCATAAGAAGGACGTTGAAGGTACCATGAACAGCTAAGACAACTAACGAAGAAGTCTTAAGAGAGGCTGGAGTTAAAAGGCAAACTACAGCAAAGAACAGAGGCAGACAAGCGAGATTTGTAGGACATTTTCTGAGTGTATGAAAATTTGAACACACTGTGGCAACTGGAAAAACTGAGAGAAGAAGAGACAGAGGAAGACAGAGAGAGAAGTTACTGGATGGGCTGTCAGTGTGGCTAGGAGGAAAGTCGCCGGAAGATCTCATATTCAAGTCTAAAGACAGGGAACTGTGGAGAGAAGTGATCGCCTACACATGGCAATTGATTGATTGATGTAATAGATATAAGGTTAATTAGCAGCATGGTTTCATTTCATCTGTGGAATGTGATGCAGTGCTTTCATAGTCTAAATGTTGAGTTTTGTATATTCTCTGGATGAGGTCGGTACTGCCGGAGATCTCAGAGAGAAAATACTGTAAATATCTTTGACTGTGAACATGTCAGATATCAGATATCGTGGACGCAAAAAAAGAAGAAATATGAGGGTTGTTTGATAAGTTCATGGCCTAAGGTACAAATACTTGAAACACACAGTTATTAGGTGCATTTGTAGATCAGGTAAGATCAGGTAAGATTAAACTCCAAGTTTCAAGAAATTAACTACAACCAATTTTTTTTTTTACAGGCTACCAAAGTGGTAAAGGGTGGCAGAAATTAAGAAAATGGATAAAATTTCTCATCGAGCAGTCATTCACTACCTCTGCGTCAAGGGCTTGTCATCAAAGGAGATCCATGAGGATATGGTAGAGACTCTAGGGGAGTGTGTCCCTTCTTACAGCACAGTGAAAATTATGGGCAGCTCAATTCAGACGTGGAAGGAAGAGTCTGGAAGATAATTCCCGTCCAGGAAGAACAAGAACGGTAACTACCGATGACACCACTAGCAGAATCCATGACATGATAATGGAGGATCGACGACTAACTGAGCGGTACATGCTGCTGAGTTGAGCATCTCCCAGGAACGTATTCATGCCATTATTCACAATGATGATCTTCAAATGACAAAGGTCTGTGCTCGATGGGTCCCAAAACTTGGAGCTAATCACAAACCACAGCGTCTAAACATATCAAGAGACAGACAATTTGGCAATTTTTCTGCACATCCTTAAAAGTTTCTTCAGCAATTTGTGACTATGGATGAGACTTGGGTTCATCATTTTCAGTCAAAAACCAAAGAACAGTCAAAGCAGTGGAAAGATCATATATCTCCACCTCCAAAGAAAGCAAGGGTGGCTCTGTCTGCAGGCAAAGTAATGGCTTCCATCTTTTGGGATTCAGAAGGTGTGCTATTGGTAGACAATCTTCAAAAGGGTAGAATGGTCACCGGGGCCTCTTATGCTAATTTTGTGAAGCAACTGCGGGTCAAACTGAAGGAAAAGCGTCGAGGGAAATTGACGAGAGGAATCATCAAGACAATGCTCCAGTTCACAAGTCGGCGGTGGCAATTGCTGCCATTCATGAATGCGGCTTCCAGCTTCTTGAACATCCTCCTTATTCCCCAGATGTGGTCCCTTTGGACTATTGCCTGTTTACCAAACTAAAAAAGGAGCTCAATGGTTGCAAATTTGCTTCGGATGATGATGTCATCATGCTGTAGACCACTTTCTACTGGCACAAGATGCTGACTTTTACAAAGAAGGGATCTGTATGCTCCAGGATCGCTGGACTAAGTGCATAAGCTTGCAAGGGGACTATGTAATATGCTTGAGAAATAACCCAAAAAAGTTCTCCACAAATAATCCATTGTACCTTATGCAGAGAATTTATCAATCACCCCTCTTATATCCATATTACAAGAATTTAATATTGAAGAAGGTTGGTTAGTAAAGAAGATTAAAGGGAGAAAACTTAGGTATTTCTGACATATTAAATGTCATAAAAGTTTGGTGAAGACAATCTTGGAAGGGTAAAAAATGGAAAAAGAAATAGAGGAAGACCAAGGTGAAGATAGCAAGAGGATGTTGTTGATGAACTGCGAATGGATGCATCAGCAGCAGGGCATCTTGCTTACAACCAAGAGACCTTCAGGATAGTACAGATGCTGAATGTGATTACAAGTCATAAATTATGAGGAAAGAATGTGTTACAAGGGTGAATAAGCAGTATCGTTTAAGTTGGAAGGAAGTAGAATTCCAGTGTATAAGAAACATTCCTTGTGAGTTTTTGTATTGTACACACAAGCTGTAAGCTGTTCAGGACAAGTATTGTATACACAAGTACTGAGCTGTTAGAGAAGAGAAGTCGGGTGTGTGTAGGTTGACATACTGGCTTGGAAATAACGTGCACTGTTTTCAGTGTTTCGAAGTTACTGGAAGTCTGATGAAAGCAAAAAGATCTCATAAAACGAAGACACAGCATGTTAAGATGTGGGAGAGAAGAAAAGTCGTGAGAGAGTGACTGAAGCTTATACTTCTGTATAACAAGTCGTTAGCCATTCAGTGAAAGAATTGTCTGTTCCAACAGTTATATGCATTTAAACAAGTAATTCTTGCCGTTGTTTTTTTGTCCAGTAACTCCTGGAATAGAAGCAGAGCTATGTACATTCAGAAATTCTTTAACTTCACCACACAGTGCATAGTTTTTATGTGGATTTTTTTTTTTTTTTTTGGGAGATCCATCTGTTTTCATAATCAGCTGTACTGATTTTTCCTGCTGTGGAATGCAGTTTGAGATAATTATTATAATGCCTCATTCATGTACAGTCTACTGTAATAGATAATCATGTCTTGTTTCCAGCTGTGAGGTAGCGAAAAACAAAGTGCTGTTGATTTTCTATAAATAAACATTCACTGTTTCCATTGATGAGATAACACAAAAAAAAACCAGTCTGTTTTTGGGTTTCCATATTTTCAGTAGCCTGTTTGACTTTCTGTATCTTCATATGATGACCAGCAGTGGCAAAAAAACTGTTAGAGAAACCTCAGTCAGGGCAGATGAGCTTATTGTAAATGTTGAAAGCTTTTATGGCTGGTATTTTATACATAGTGTTACATATTGGAGTGCAAAGAAAAAGCATATTTTGAAGGAAACATATAACTCCTGACAAAGATTATTGAAATATTTCAATGTCATACGTATTTATATGTTAAATATGGGTCGGTGTGAGCTTTAATTATAGTAACAAGATGGGGAATGTGATGTTTCGTCTCTTGACATTTTCGAACAAAGAAAAAAAGAAAGAGCGTGCAGATTCTGTGAGTGAAGACAGATTTACTTGATTAGTAAATAGCTTAGCTGTGAATAGAGCAAAAAAAAAATGTATTTGATCTCAACAGCTATACAATAGTGGGTATGTATATTTGTTTATGCAGTGTGCTTGTATATACGCTGTATTACACTATGTATGTATTTAATTACTTTCAAGCTGACTTGCCATATCAGTTCTAGCAACTCTTAAATATTATGATATGATTACAATGGTCCCAGAAACACATAAACTGATATCTGTATTATGTGACGATTTTGATGTGCTACGATTTTCCTGCTGTAAAGCATCTGTGATTGGCCTGTTTGAATGCTATATTTGTACTTTACCCCACAGTGCATCACTGCGAGGTTTCACAGTAAATGCTATTTTTGTACTGTTGCTAACATTTTTGCAGATATTTTTATTGTTAGTTTAGCTTGACTTTGTATTAATGGATGAAGATAAGCTTGTACATATCTTCTGGTATTTTGGTATTTCTCATGTTGCCATAGTTTTTTTCTTCATTGTATCACAGAATCATTACAGTTTTTGTTACTTCTTTGTAGTGTGGACTGTAAAATAACAAATTGTATCATGAGAATATTGAGCCAGAAATAGTTGTTTGTTATGTTTTGCTGTATTAATATTATTTATATTTCCAGTCCCTACTTACAGCATAATCTTCAGC
Source organism: Achatina immaculata (assembly GCA_009760885.1). Taxonomy (NCBI): domain Eukaryota; kingdom Metazoa; phylum Mollusca; class Gastropoda; order Stylommatophora; family Achatinidae; genus Lissachatina; species Lissachatina immaculata. Next base: position 25,187,684 of record CM019713.1, on the reverse strand, counting down.
CAGGCTCTCTCTTATCTGTCCTCTAACAGTAGTTTCATTGTAGTCATGTTATATCTTGTCTTTTTGTTTTATATATGAGTTGTTAACTTGTATCTTAAAAAAAGGAAAAATTGAATGAAACATGCAGGGTGTTTTGATCATATCAAAATGGCATAATAAGGTAGGTTAGATGATGCTTCTAATGTCAGACATTGTTATCATATGCTGTTGTGCTGTCTCACATCTTACTGGTAGCTGGATAGATCAGTCCAGTAGTTCCATATTTGTGGATGTTTCTCACAAGCAGCAAGTACAGGACCTTTCACAACCAGTCATATCATCATAGAGGTATGAAATGATGTCATAGCAATCAGTCATATCATCATAGAGGTATGAAATGGTGTCATAACAATCAGTCACATCATCATAGAGTATGAAATGATGTGATAAATCTTCACTGTTGGGGGTTGACAAGGCTTAACGCATGAGTCCCAGAAAGAAAGTGTGTCTGTTGGTGACAGTTATGCATTGTGATTTCTGCTGCTGCCTCTTCTGTCTACCTTGATCAGTCAGTGTGCTGACGATGTTGAGACAGCATCTTGTTAGATTGGTAGTGGGTTACAGGTGAAGATATTGAGACACAACATCTTGTTAGATTGGTAGTGGGTTACAGGTGAAGATGTTGAGACACAACATCTTGTTGGGAGAGGGTTATGGTGGATATTTTTTTGTTCAGTCCCTGAATGGAGCTTAAAAAGCAGCGGGGTGTGCAGTACTTTTTTAGCAGGCTCCACCACCATGGGGACTTTGGCAATCCCTACCCTGTTAGTTGGGCTAAGCCAGTTACAAGGGTTACTAACAGAAAAGTGAGACAGTACAGAAATAACATGGAGATATATGCACCAAATTAAAGCAACAAACTGACTAACAGCATGGGAACAGAAAGTAATTTGATGTGACCAGAGATACTCAGGACTGAGGTTAGAGAATCACTTAAACACATTCACCTTGTGCAGTGTTTCAAGTGCAAGATCATGCCAGGTCTGGAGGCCTTCCACAAGGCTAAATTCTAGTTTTCTCCAGGATCTGCTTGTAGTTCTGTAGCTTCTGCCTCATAATCAATCCCTTTGGCCAAAATATTGTTGTGTAGTCTGTACATGGTGGACTTTGAAGTGTGCAGTCTACAAATGCGCAGGTATTTATGTGGGACAAAAGATGGCATTTTATTTTCTTTTTATATAGCACCTTAATGAATCTTTTTTAAATTAATTTCATCATGATGGCTGAAGTAATCACAGTATAAGTATTGCCACATCTTGTGTTTCTTCTCTTGCAGTATTTAATTTGACTTCTTCACATTGTTGGAAGTTTAGCTTCAGCTTATATTCCTCTCATTTTCTTCACATTGTTGGAAGTTTAGCTTAAGCTTATATTCCTCTTTTGCAGTATTTAGTTTGAGAGTTCCACATAGAAGCTGAAGCTTTGCTTCAATGTGTAATATTTCCTTGGCAGTATTCACCAAATGCAGAGCGGTTAGTGCACTCATTTCTCATGGTGAAAGTCGTTGGTTTGATCCCAGCCAGAACTGCAGCTGTCAGCCCAGCTGTAAAAATGGATACCTTGCTCAAAGAAAATTTAAGTGTAAACACCGTATCTTGTATACACTTTCATGACATGAAACAGATTTTTTTAAAAAGTCTGTTCAGCAAATCTAAAATAGAGTCCCGTCTTATGATGAAATGATCCAGTACAAGATGCTTATTATGTCTTGTTGTATTTGTCATATGCTTGTTATTTCAGTAAGAAAAAAGTTGTAAAATACCTTCGACTATCAACATAATGATGCAATATCTTAAAACATGGGCTGTTTTTCTGATGGTTTTTTTTTGGTTTTTTTTTGCAAAACAAACTTTATGAAATCCTGTACAGTTGTTACATAAACACAGTAAGAAATTTTATATAAAGGTGTTAAAGTATTTCCACATATTCTGTCATAATTTTGTTCATGTTTTATGCTGTTCATGATATAGATTAAAACTTTTTTGTAATTTTATTATAATTAGTGTCGTGTAATAGTTATTTATATCATTTTATTATTGTCATTGTTTTTATCATTTAGAATTATGCTCTTTTTATAGTTATGTCATTTCCAAATTATTGTATAATACGTTTTATGAATGTTTTGTATCAATTTATAATTATGCCATTTTATAATTTGTTGAATGTTTTTTTCATTGTATTATGTTTTCATAATTATGGTTCTGTCAGTGTGTTGTAAAAACGCAGTTTACGTCATTATGTACTCTCAGTTTTTGTCATCTTATGACCGTCATTCAGGATATTTATATCACTGCATTTCTGATAAACTGGAGGTATTATAAATATTACACAAGAACAGGCTGTGTGTTACATGTCACACTGCAACTGCCGAATTTCTTGTAAGTGCTGGATTTATTTTTAAATGTAATGTACGCACTTGTGTTACAGTCATAACATTTGTTTTTAATTGTATGTATGTCATAATCCGAAGGATTTATAAATCGTTTCTATTTTAATTATTCTGTTGTGTTACGGATATGTGAATGTAAGTGTCTTTTAATTTGTTGTAGTTTGTGTAACTTACAGTTGTAAAGTGTTGCTGCATTTGTTTTATTAGTATATACAGTAACTGTAAGACTTACTTGGTATCGCAAGAGGGATTGGATCTTTCTTCATCACCTCCTCACACACATTGCTCCACTTCATAGTTCAGAAATGGTAAGAAGTAACTACATCAGCTAGTGATTTTATTTCACATCTTGTAATCTCATGATGGGTTATATGATAGGTCTCCAGATAATTATGTTAGCAGAATGATAATATGTGGCCATATATATATAAACACCCCCTTGAAACAAATTACTGCTTCGTGATGTTATTTAATGGTAATTTTAAGATTTTGGTAGATTATGCCATGATGATCTTGTAATACAAGTGTCATATCATATTGCTGCTGTGGCTTCTTTGATTACTTGAGCAGACATAAGAAATAGTCATCTTAAGTGGCTCCACCACCATAAAGATCGCAAAGAGCACCAAATGGAGGTAGGACAGGTACTTGAGTGACACAGGCATCACTAGCAAACATAATCACATCAGTTCCCACCAGGAAAATGGTGATATCTCTGTCATAATCATTTCAGTTCCCACCATAATACCAGTACTATCTCTGTCATAATCATTTCAGTTCTCACCATAACACCAGTACTATCTCTGTCATAATCATTTCAGTTCCCACCATAATAGCAGTACTATCTCTGTCATAATCATTTCAGTTCCCACCATAATACCAGTACTATCTCTGTCATAATCATTTCAGTTCCCACCATAACACCAGTACTATCTCTGTCATAATCATTTCAGTTCCCACCATAATACCAGTACTATCTCTGTCATAATCATTTCAGTTCCCACCATAATACTAGTACTATCTCTGTCATAATCATTTCAGTTCCCACCATAACACCAGTACTATCTCTGTCATAATCATTTCAGTTCCCACCATAACACCAGTACTATCTCTGTCATAATCATTTCAGTTCCCACCATAATACCAGTACTATCTCTGTCATAATCATTTCAGTTCCCACCATAATACTAGTACTATCTCTGTCATAATCATTTCAGTTCCCACCATAACACCAGTACTATCTCTGTCATAATCATTTCAGTTCCCACCATAACACCAGTACTATCTCTATGAAAATCATTTTGGTTTCCACCCTGTCACTAGTACTATCTCTATGAAAATCATTTCAGTTCCCACCATAATACCAGTACTATCTCTATAAAAATCATTTTGGATTCCACCCTATCACCAGTACTATCTTTAAGAAAATCATTTTGGTTTCCACCCTATCACTAGTGCGATCTCTATGAAAATCATTTTGGTTTCCACTCTATCACTAGTACTATACTAAGAAAATCATTTTGGTTTCCACTCTATCACTAGTACTATCTCTAAGAAAATCATTTTGGTTTCCACCCTATCACTAGTGCTATCTCTAAGAAAATCATTTCAATTCCCATCCTATCACCAGTACTATCTCTAAGAAAATCATTTCGGTTCCCACCCTATCACCAGTACTATCTCTAAGAAAATTATTTTGGTTCCCACCCTATCACCAGTACTATCTCAAAGAAAATTATTTTGGTTCCCACCCTGATAACAGCACCTTCTAGGAAGAACATTTTAATTGTAAAAAAGGATGAGAAAAGAAGCTGATTTTTATCATTTGCATGAAGACCTGGGAGCAGCCTTATAGCATAAAATCTTTGTAAAGTTCTTCTTGTAGATCTTTATGTTGCTTTGAGAACATTCAGCTTTTGAAAGATCGGAGCATTGTTTTTTGTTTTTTTTTACAGACTTGTTTTATTTAAACTGCATGGTTTTCCTTGTCGTTATGTTTTAGTTAATAGTTGACCTCTGCTGGTGTGTTTTTCCCAAGTAATCAAGGTAATTTTGTTAGAAAAGTGTTCAAGGAAATTGCACGTGTTAACTCTTTGACCATAAATTCCACCAAAAGTGGTTCAGTTATACATGTGATCATTTCCAAAATTAACCTCTGATTGGCTGGTAAAAATAAGCTGATTGTCTTAACAACTTGGTGTATTTCCTGTGGTAACCAGTAAACACTTATCTCACTAAAAATGCCTACCCACTGTTCATTTTGTTTGTGCATGGGTAGTTATTACTGTCCACAACACAAAAAGGAATGGAAAAACGAATTATGTCAGTCCGTAAGAACAGTGAAGAGCAAAACCTCTATTTTAATGCAAATAAAACTAAATTGATGACAACTGACAAAACAAATAAGGCAGCTGAAATATGTATCAGTGAGGAAAAATTGGAAGAGGTGGAGAGTTTTGAATACCTTGGATCACTACTAACTAATAATGGAGATTCAATGAGGGAAATTAAAAAGAGGACATCTATCACTCTTCAAAAAGTAAAACAAATAAAGAAGCTGTGGAGAGGAACAGACAGAACCACAAAAATAATATTTTTAAGGGCATGCATCTTTCCCATTGCAACATATGCCTGTGAGACCTGGACACTTAACAAAACAGCTGAGAAATGCATAAATGCCTTTGAATGTAAATGCTACAGAAGAGTTCTTCAAATATCATGGACACAAAAAAGAAATATTTCCATACTACAAGAGCTAAATATTGAAGAAGGCTGGCTAGTAAAGAGGATTAAAGAGAGAAAACTTAAATATTTTGGACACATTAAATGTCTTGATAATCTGGAGAAGACCGTCTTGGAAGGATATATAATGGGAAAAAGAAAGAGAGGAAGACCAAAACGAAGATGGCTGCAAGACATCGTTGATGATCTGCAGATGGATGCATCAGCAGCAGGCCATCTTGCTTACAACCGAGAGGCCTATAGGAGTGCTGTTATGGAGGCAAAGTCCCGCAAGGGACATGCAAATGACTGATGGGTAGTGACTGAATTTACATGGACTTTCTAATCAGTTGTGAGGTCCGTGGTCTGATTCATTTTCTGCAAGCAGAAGGATGCATTATCACTAAGATTCATTATGCCGTGACATGAGTGAGGGTTCTGTGAAGAATTAGTGCAGGAAATTGAGAGATGGAAGCACAGATGTACCTGACGAGATAGGACAAGGGACGCAGCTAGTGATCACAAGTTCATGGTCACTGTGTGGTGTCAGGAGCATGGACTGAGTTACCTGCTACAAGAATTCGGAAGACATGTCATTTGACTTGAACATTGCCCTGGAGATTACAAAGTTAATAAAAGATCTTGACTTCCAAGAAGTCTTGACTATGCAGAAGTCTATTATTTATTTATATGTTTGTTGTTGTTGTGTGTAGATATTTTGTATATTATTTTTTGTATGTTATTGCTTTGATTATTGCATTTGTTACATATATGTGTGTTGCAAATGTTGTTCTGTATGGCTGTTTCACATAAATTATCAGTCATAGTGGCAATGATATTTGCTTTTTTTTTTTTTTTCCAATCTTTTTTTTTTTTTTTTGCAAATGCTGTCCCATCTGTGTTATTTCGCATATTTAAATAACAAAATGGCTGATTTTAAATATAGCAATTTGATGGTTTGATGTCCAGTTTTGTTTTAATAAATAGTAATGTTGAATAAATTTTATGATCATGTTGTCTGCCTGTCTTTATTTGTTTCACACTCTTTCCATTTTAAACTTTTGTAATGCACTCTGGGCTGTAATTACCGCATACAGGCTTAAGATGATTGCACATGATTATCCCCCTTGTATTCTGCTTGGTTGATGTTATTGTTTCCTCTCAGAGAGAAAGAGAGAGAGAGAGAGTGAGAAAGAGAGCACAGAGTAGCGCTGAGATAGATCTGCTTTTGTCACTGTTAAAATAATGAACATTTATTTTTGTGGCCTGTATTCATGTTAGGTGTACAGGATGAGAGCACATTTTACCGTACTCTGTTTGTAGCTTTGGGAACAGACTGCTGGGATGAATATGTGGATGGCGTACTCACCCGTTATAAGAAGACTTAGAAACAGGTGTCTGACATAGGAAATCTGCTTCGTTAGAACCAGGTCTATGTCATGGTCAGTGTACTCAGTGAAGATAACGGGGAGCAAGACTAAACAGCTGATAAGAAGATGATACAGGAGAGAAAATAAAATGCCTCATAGGACAAATGTTAGTTAAGTAAACAGCTTTAGCATCAAACATATTAAACATAGATTAAAACAATCTGGAAGTGATAAGAGTATGACAGGCAAGGCTTAACAGTCAAAGCTCTGCACAAAGTATACCATCTTGAACCTGGGTCAGTATGTAAATGGCATGTAGTAACTATAAACAGTGCACTTGTGGCATACAGTATAGTAGTCAGAGCTTAAAACAGTACACTTGTGGCATATAGTATAGTAGTCAGAGCTTAAAACAGTACACTTGTGGCATATAGTATAGTAGTCAGAGCTTAAAACAGTGCACTTGTGGCATACAGTATAGTAGTCAGAGCTTAAAACAGTACACTTGTGGCATATAGTACATTAGTCAGAGCTTAAAACAGTACACTTGTGGCATATAGTATAGCAGTCAGAGCTTAAAACAGTACACTTGTGGCATATAGTATAGTAGTCAGAGCTTAAAACAGTACACTTGTGGCATATAGTATAGTAGTCAGAGCTTAAAACAGTACACTTGTGGCATATAGTATAGTAGTCAGAGCTTAAAACAGTACACTTGTGGCATATAGTATGGTAGCCAGAAACAGTACATAAGTGGCTTAAGGCATTTGGGGCTCGACACAAAGTCTAACAGACTAGACTGAAATCATTCAGATATGATACAGAGTTTAACACAGAGTTAAAGATTAGGAAATTACAAACACTAAGTAAGAGACAATATAAAATTGACACAGTCAGGGTTTAATGCAAAACACAGTACAATCTTAGGGTAAATACAGCCAGACAAAATGCAAAATGTTTTGCAGTCTTAAAAATAATCAGTTAGGGATAATGCAAAATGCTATACAATCTTAGTGTAGTGCATCAGCATTAATGCAGAATATACCACAGTCTTAGTATAACGCAATCTGGGTTAATGCAAAATGTAATGCAATCTTAGTATAACAATCAGGGTTAATGCAAAGTGTAACACAATCTTAGTGTAATGCAATCAGAGTTAATGCAGAATGTAACAGTCTAATACATTCAGTGGTTAATGCAAAATGTAACACAATCAGGGTTAATGCAAAATGTAACACAATCAGGGTTAATGCAAAATTTGAAACAATCTTAGAGTAATGGGATCAGGGTTAATGCAAAGTGTAACACAATCTTAGTGTAGCACAGTCAGGGTTCATGCAAAATATAACACAATCTTAGGATAATGCAATCAGAGTTAATGCAGATTGTAAGTCTTTGTGTAACACATTCAGTGGTTAATGCAAAATGTAACACAATCAGGGTTAATACAAAATGTAACAAAATCAGGGTCAATACAAAATGTAACACAATCAGGGTTAATACAAAATGTAACACAATCAGGGTTAATACAAAATGTAACAAAATCAGGGTTAATACAAAATGTAACACAATCAGGGTTAATGAAAAATGTAACACAATATTAGTGTAGCACAGCCAGAGTTAATGCAAAAATGTAACATAATATTTTTTTTTTTTTCATGTATGCAGAGATATAGCAAGAGTCAGTTAATCAGTCTCCGGGATCAGTATAAAACATATAAATACAATAATTATTTTGAACACGCGGTTTGCACATCAAAAATGATAAAAGTATGACAGAAAACCGTTATCCTGATAAAACTATTTTTAGATTTGTCTCTAGCTCATTTCCTATAATCATTCAGATATATGGCTTTGTAAAGAAGTAAATTATCTTAATAGTTTGATTAAGGTTTGTGGAGATTTAAATGTTAAACTGTTATGTTTTAGGTAAATATAGGCATTTTCTCATTTCTTGGTAAATGTATGAGAAGTGTGTTTGTTATAAAGTTGTTTGTGTGGACTTTGGATTTTTTTGATCTGGTAGTTTGCGAGTTAACGATAAGAAGAGTAGTCTGTATCAGAGGACATGGTTTTGTCTGAGGAGGTCCAGAAAACTGCATGGGAAAATCAAGAAAAATAAAAAAGAAGCATTTGTTTCATAAAGATATATGATTCTATTGTTTTTCATATCATTATTTATTTATTTTGTTTTGCTACATTTCAGCTACATTAGATTATAGCTTATATTGGAAGTAATATGGTAAATTATACATATTACATTATTATAGATTTTTGCCACTTCTTATCATATAATCTGAAATGCATTTAAAAATATGTTAGGAATACAACACTGTTATTTTACAGTCATGTTTCATTGTCATACTTGTAAAAATTCATTCAAATCTAAATGGCATTCATTTGTAAAGTTTATTTCTAAAAGCTTGTATGCATCCAGAGGCAGTTTATAGAAAGTTTTAGATAGCATTTGTTTTGCTGTCGCATTATTCCATGTTTTTGAGATACCCTGGGTAATTGTTTGGTACAGGACTGAAAGTTTCTTTTTTTTTTTTTAAAAGATTTATTGTTCTGCTTTACCCTTTTTAATGAATTTTTCTAAACAGTAAAGACGTAATGTTGAATCCTTATAATGGTATATACAGCTTTGTTTGGCTACTTTATGTTGTTCCGTTACTTTATGTTGTTCCTTTTTTTTTTTTTTCTGTGCTTTCACGGTACTCAGCTGCTGCATGAAATTTATGAAAATAATTTGTTACAAATTTATTAACCTTATTTGAGTCAAATATTTTTTCCTCAAAAATTTTAATGTTAATTTTTATTTTTATTTTTGTGCAAAATTAAATTACTTGTTTATGACAACTTGACACAGGATTCTAATGTCAGAATTTCTTTGTCAGGGAAATTTTTGACCAAGGGTTGAAAAGGGTTAATGAAAGAATGGGGTATTTGTGGCTGAGTGTGACTTTGCGAAACCTGAATATTAATGTAGATGACATGATCAAGATTATAGAGTTAGACAAACTCAAGTTATTCCTAAGTTTCATTTATATTTTATGTTGCTGCAAAAGTCTCATCATCATCCCAATGGCCAATGCTTTAAATGTATGTTGTAACAGTGTTGTTTTTTTTTTCTAAATATTTGCTTTAAGAATAGAAGGAATTCAGTAGCATAGTAATTTGTGTGTGTGTGTGTATATATTAGTATGCATGGTGTGTGTATATATGTTTGTGCCTGCACGTATCTCATTTTTTTACTTGACTGAATTTAATTTCAGAATTTATTGACAGCAATGAAAATAGAAAGGAGGAAAAAATGTTTTTGTAGATTTAACCCATTTACTTTCAGTTGTGCAAAGTGAGCATGTTCTGCATAGTTCAGTGTGTCTGTGACTTTGTTTAGTTTTTTAGTTTTCACATGCTTGGCTTTTCCTGACTTTGTTTAGTTTTTTTAGTTTTCAAATGCTTGGCTTTTCCTGACTTTGTTTAGTTTTTTAGTTTTCACATGCTTGGCTTTTCCTGCACTTGATTGCCATGTGAAATGTTGTCAAGATATAAGGTTCAAAATTTAATTTAATAATTTAGCCAGAAAGAAATGTTACGAATATAATGATAGGATATGAAAGTGTATAGCGGGCATTCTAATAATGATTTTTTTTACACATGTGTGCCCATCCCCCATAAATTTTGCCTGTAACTCCATTGTCTTCATTACATCTTTTGATCTTTACATTTGGGGGAATTCACTGGTTTAATTGCATTTAAATTATTACTAGATTATTACTACTTGCTACATGCTACATTGTAGGTGCTGCAGTAGTGTGCTGGTTAGTGCGCCCGCCTGCTGATAAAATAATCCCTGATTCGATTTTTTTCTCTCGGGCGGAATTTTTTTGTGAAATGACTGCCAGCCTCAGAAAATAGGGTACCTGGGGTATTCCTAGGAAAAGAAACGTAGCGAAGATGTCAGCATCCCTTCCTCAAATGCTGTAGTGGCACAGAAATATGGAGGCATTTCACACCATGCTACAGTATTGCAATTGCCATGAGACATAGATTTTTATAATCATTGTAGATTTTTATAATCATTGTATCTGATTTCAGCTAGATACACCCATTTTAACTCAACTGTAAGAGTGGGTATTTGGCCTAGAGAAGAGATGGCAGCCAGACATGGTACAGACCATATCACCTTCAAGAATGCCGACAAGTAAAGGAAAATATAAATACTAACAGTTTCTCCCCTTAGTGAATCATATTATGTGGAGGATGCTTCTTGTCTTTTCCTGTTCTAAATGTAAGCACTGAAACTTAGAACCATAACATGGAAGTTCTGGGGAGTGGATGTATTGATAGGAGCTAGTGCTGTACAGTGACAGTACAGTATTTGGATATTTTGGCTAATGCTTTCATCAGACGTAAAAGAAAGAAAAAACTAAAAGATTGAGCGGAGACTACAAGTGAACAAAGGGAAATGTAAAACTTTAGATAGTGAACGTTAACTTTTTGATATAGTACGTTTTTATCATCCAGCATCTCAAGAGTCTGTACAGATTTTGACTGAAGTAAATCATTGTTGTTTTTAACCAAGTAGAGGTTGCTTTGACTTTTTATCTTTTGTGTGCGGCTTCTATTTTTAAAAACTATATGAGGAACAAGTCACCAAGTCAGATAACTCCTTACTGACAGAACTGATTGGTTGCTTATCTCCCTGGAAATGCAAACTTGATCTCTTTGCTGAGGTATTTTTGATGGACTGGTTTGTTGTTTGTAGTGGGTTGGAGTGGCTTGATTGAGTTCAGGGACTTGCCTCAGGGGCAGTCCTCTCCACAGACATGACCACCAGCCATTGTCCAGACCCACAAGTGTGTCAGTTGCTGGGAATGCTATGAAGGTATAGGGGATAGGGTCTTGACCAAGTCACTTTACCATACTTCCACCATGATAATCTTGATACCTGCACTGATGGGGCTACAATCTCCCAGTATGTTCTCAGAGAATTTGATTGTAATATATTATTACTTGAGTTATGACATGTCCTTCATGAATTATTACCTCATGAATATTAACATTAGCTAGGCACTGCTTGTTCCTCTTAGTGACAAATCATTATTATACATCTCTCATCAGTATAGCAACAACTAGGTATTGTATACCTTATGAATATAGCAACAACTAGGTATTGTATACCTTATGAATATAGCAACAACTAATTAATTTTTGTACATCCTTGTGATTATGAAAACAACTAGCTACTTGGATGTCTCACAGTTTATTATTGCACATCCCACAAGAATATAACAACATTTTGTTACTGCACATCCCACAAGAATATAGCAACAGTTTATTACTGCACATCCCACAAGAATATAACATTTTGTTACTGCACATCCCACAAGAATATAACAACAATTTATTACTGCACATCCTACAAGAATATAACAATTTATTACTGCACATCCTACAAGAATATAACAACAATTTATTACTGCACTTCCTACAAGAATATAACAACAATTTATTACTGCACATCCTACAAGAATATAACAACAATTTATTACTGCACATCCTACAAGAATATAACAACAATTTATTACTGCACTTCCTACAAGAATATAACAACAATTTATTACTGCACATCCTACAAGAATATAACAACAATTTATTACTGCACTTCCTACAAGAATATAACAACAATTTATTACTGCACATCCTGCAAGAATATAGCAACAATTTATTACTGCACATCCCACAAGAATATACATCCCACAATAATTTAACAGCAGTTTGTTACTGCACATCCCACAAGAATATAACAACAATTTATTACTGCACATCCCACAAGAATATAACAGCAGTTTGTTACTGCACTTCCCACAAGAATATAACAGCAGTTTGTTACTGCACATCCCACAAGAACATACAGTTTTATTGTGTCCCTCAGATATATAAAACAAATTAGTTTTAAGCACTAAATATAAATATGTAACCAAATATATTGATAGTATTTTTTTTATTTTTAACTTAAAAATCCGTTTGACAAGTTGTAATGCCATATGTAAAAGTTTGTTTGTCCGTCTGTCAGAGATTTTCTAATCATTTTTGTTTTCATTGAGCAAGGAACTGAACCAAAATCAGATGAAGAAAAATACACTGTTGTTTGTTGTTATACAATTTGTACTGTTGTTCTTTACCATTTTTGTGTGTCTATGTGTGTGTGCATTTGTTGCAAACAACAAATTAAAGGCTTTATCATGTCAACCAAATCAAACTGGACATTTGTACAGTGATTTTTATGTTGTCTTTAACCCTTTGTAAGTGTGTTTATCACAGAAAACTTGAGTGAGCATTCTGTTTAACTCTTTGCTAAATATCTGTCGCCGTCATCATCATGTTCCCTCCTCACAGAGAAAGTTGGCCGCTTTGTTCCTCCAGATTTCTATGTTCTTTGTTATCACAGAGCACTCGGCCAGGATTAGAGTAGTTTATTGTGTCAGCTGCTTGCTTAGTATGCTCACTCCTTCAATCTCCCAGAAGCTCAGCTAATGTTCTCTGCAGATTATTCTGTGAAGATGGTTGAGACACAGCTGGGAGCGGGTCATGGCAGCCATTTTTTCAGTCCCTGGCTGGAGCTAGAACAGCAGCAGGTGTGTGGGGCGCTTCTTTAGCAGGGGCTACGGTGATTCCTGCACTGTTACTTAGGGCAGCCCTAGAGAGGTGGGACAGGGTCTTGGTCAGTTATGGTTAGCCAACCCTGATGCTATTATGTCAGCTGTGGGCCTCTGATTTGCCAACCCTGATGTTAGCATGTCAGCTTTGGGCTTCTGATTTGCCAACCCTGATGCTAGCATGTCAGCTTTGGGCTTCTGATTTGCCAACCCTGATGCTAGCATGTCAGCTTTGGGCTTCTGATTTGCCAACCCTGATGCTATCATGTCAGCTTTGGGCTTCTGATTTGCCAACCCTGATGCTAGCATGTCAGCTATGGGCCTCTGATTTGTCAACCCTGACACTAGCATGTCAGCTATGGACCTCTGATTTGTCAACCCTGACACTAGCATGTCAGCTATGGGCCTCTGATTTGCCAAGTCAGATAGCATTTTCACCTCCATATTATGCTCACAAATGAAGTTTAGTGAGGAAATGAAAGCAGGATGTAGACACTGAAGATTTCTTGGTTTTATAAAGAGTTTTAATTTTGTGTTGGCATCCTCAGTTACTATATCCATTGTGTGCTTTCTGTCATCATGGTTATCATTACGTCAGTGAGTGGTACCATCTTTCACACAATAAAGATGAATAATTATCATCATTTTCTGGTGAAGATATTACTGTCTTTTATCTGGCATGGAAGTGACATCTGTGCCCGCCTCCAGTGTCTGGGCTGTTTTGAGTGACAAGTCTACACAATTCTGCTCCTCCCCTGGGGGCTGCCTCATGGTAGTAAAAGCCCCACCCCCGCCTGTGCCATCAAAGATTGACTGATCGGTGACTTCCCAGAAACTTGGATTATTTGTGTCTGACATTGACTGAAGATTTTGTAACAGGCAACAAATAATAGAGTGCACTCTTCTTGACAGGCTGCACCATGTGTTGAACAAAGAAACACCACAACAGCCTGCTTCCAGAATCAGTCATTCCCAGCCGTTTTACATCCATGAAACACTTTTTCACCTACATATAAGTTGCAGGTCACCAGTTTTAAATGCAGTGTGGTAGAGCCATAAGCCCTTCATTGTTTTTATGCAAGAAGTGATACTTATTACTAAATACATAATGTTAAAACTATTTAAGAAAACAGTAGGAACAGCTTTATTAATTCATGAGTACACAGCTGTGACTTTTCAGTTTACACCTTAATTATACAAAAACATACGGGACAAAGAAATAGGGAAAGAAGATAAAATATAAATTCACATGAGTGCTATACAGCAAATAGGAATTCGACAACAACAACAACAACAAAAATAGACTAAATGGAGCACTTAGCTCTGGCTTGTAAGCAGCTGCATCCAAGAGTGTGTATGGTAGAGTGCTGATAATAATTAAATGGAGATTTGCAATGTGTGATAGACAGGCAGGTATAAAATAGATAGGTGGGGGCCGCAGAAAGAAGAGGGACTGATACAATGGTAGTCTAGCCGAGAGATAGGTAGGTGGAATAGGTGAATGTGGTTGGGGTAGTGGGTTTGTAACCTAATGCAGTGAGGAGATTCTGAAATATGTGTTACAGGTGAAGAAGGAATAGAACTAAGTACAGAGGGGATATGATTTTGGAGAAGGGGAATGTTAAGTGTAGCTGAATTTTGAATTCAAACCATGGAGTTCCAACATCCCATATTTCTGAAAGTAGCTGTTCTCAAGTGCCATGTGACTATGAAAATTTACACAAGATAACTTACTCATTTTGCAATATTTTTAGTACTAAATTGTATTTTTTAAGTTGAATTATGTAAAATAATTTTTAACATAATTACAACACTCATCAATTGTGATTACATTTCTCTAACGTGACTATAATATTTTCCTAATGTGACTATAACACTTCCCTAATGTGACTATAACACTTCCATAATGTGACTCCAACACTCTCCTAATGTTACTACAACACTCCTTTGATGTGGCTACAGTACTCACCTAATGTGCCTGCAACACTCACCAAATGTGACTATAACGCTTCTCAAATGTGATATGCGACGCTGTTTGTCGGACGCCAGCTTTCGAAAATCAAGATGAAGGTAGGATAATTTCTGTCATAGATCTATCTTCACACCGAGACTTTTTTCTGTATTGATTTTTGGCATACACAAGATTTGAGAACATCGTCTGACACACTAAGTTCTGACTGCCTGACACAGGCAAGTTCTGACAAAAGGCATCAAGCATTTCAAGGCTATGTTGGAAATATCCGTATAAACTGAGCTTGAATGAATGAAGTGATACTGTTTTGGTTATCTAAGACATTTTCGGTATCTAACAAAAAAGATCTTTCATCTAGTTGATTTAGCCCATTAGAAAGTGAGAAATTTTAGTTGAGTACGTACACGTGAAAAAAAAAAAGATTACTACCTGAATTCTTTGATATATCCGATGAGATTTTATATCTTTAACCACAGTCCAACTTCTTCTGTAGAACAACATCAATATCTAAAACTACATATCATATCAACTGAATCATTACTACCGAAAATCCCGAGAGGTGGAACAATCTAGACTCACACACACAGATCCACCATAACAGTTTCTTCCGAAATGTTACCACCCCTCTCTCTCTCTCACACACACACACACACACACCCGCACTACTGTAACCGATATTGTGGTAAACTTTGTTCGAGCATAAACATTAATTTTTGGGCATAAAAACTGGAGAAAAGGTAACTAAACACTCAAATATGGTTGGTCTTAGATATCATTTCTAACCACATATGATTGGAAATACTGAAAACACCAAACCCATAGGCGTCTTTATGTTCAGATATGGGCCCTGTAGGTCTACGATATATTGTCCAGTATGACCTTTTCATGGTTGTTAGCGAAGGAGCCAGACTACCATGACATCACTTAAAATATGAGATAATATGAAAGCATTTCCGCCATGCGTGAATGACTAACTGTTGATAAAGGAGTTAATCAGGAACTGTGTCTCGATGCTATTATCTCTAGAGTTACTGACTCGTGTTCAAACCATCCTCGTGAACACTTCAAGAAATACCTTTTAATTTCTATTCCTGGAATTGTTTAGACAAAATGTGAGGAAATAATAAGCCACGTGCCGTAATACTTAGCACTCCTCCCGCCCATCCATTCTAACTGGATGCTGTTGCAAACTTGAACAGACACGTACGGGCACTAAAATGTTTAAACATGGATATAGACATACTTCTGACATTTTTGGAAGAATTGGAAATAATACTTTTACTAGAACTTAATTAATTCTTCACTGAAACTTTAATATTCAGAGACTAGCTTCAACGGGCTGACCAAGATCCTAAATGCAAGTGATTATTACTATAGAAAAAACCCATGGCAAGTTTTGATCTCTTGGGTTCTTTAATGGCAAATGTTTCTCTCTTACTTCTCCACATTCACCTTTTCTGTTTGGCGGCAGACAGCACTGGAGCAGTCACTGCGTTGTGGGTCGCCAGGGAGAGTCAAAGACTAAGACAAATCCAATCAGGTTCTAAGGAACCTGATGATAAACTGTATTCTAGTCAAGTTCTGGTACTTCCTGCAATTTTGTAAGATACTAAACCCGAAGGCCTCAATCTTTCTTTGCGACCTAATAAAGCGATTCAAGATGGAGTTGGTGCGACTTTGCCAAATCACCTGCCTAGATAAGCAAGAAATATATTCGCTTGCTTCAAAACCAACTGCAGATATACGGAACGCCATCAATTTAGCATAACGCGAGAAAAGAACTGCTAAAATCAATGATAACAGGGAAAATGATGAAGCGCTGTCGTAAATTACGACACAAAACGCCTTCCTGTTGCAGTGACACAAGCTTCACACCTGAGCCTTTTTCTGACAAATTTACGACTTTTCGCTTTACCTGTCAGCAAAGGCTTTGAATTATTCATCATGACGTCACGTAGTTCTTCCAGTTGGAGAGCCACAAGCACTACACGGTACTTGCTGCAGGCAACTGGGTCCAATCCGTCATCCTTGCAAAGCTCTTGACTCTGTCCGTGCGCGTCGACAAGAGGCGTGCGTGAGTAGTGGCTCTATGAATGAGTTTAAGAACAGGAGAGAGAAAAAAGAAGAAAAAAAAACACACGAACTTGCGTGCAGAAACGCTCGCGACAGTTGCTAGCCTGCCCCGAGTGTGTGTCCCAGTCGCAAGTCCAGGCTGTTGTCGTATTTGTGTGACTGCAGAACATATATCATTAATTCTTTGTTTAATATGGGGATTTGAGATCGATTTGCGCATTTCAAATAGCCAGTAATAATGCCACTGTGTTGACGCGAAATATTCGCAACACGCCAAACAACAGAGTAGTTTTGCTACAGTATTAACGACTTCTGAGCAACATATGCAGCTCTGAAACAGTTTCAGCAACCTGTAAAACTGAGGCTGTCACTTGTGAAGAAAATAGAAATTTGCTTTCGAGGACAACCGGGGATATATAAATGAGCTAGCTGTGCTGATGGTAAATTTAAATAGGTAAGTTATTTTCTGATGTTTTTTTTTCAATTTAAGAGAAATAATGTTTATCTCTTTGGAAATGTCTATGTCTAGTTATTAGAAATTTCCGACCGTTCGTACATAGTTTATAAATAATTACAGGGTATATTCTGTGTTATTCGCCTCACATATCTTCAATAATCGTGCTTTTGAAGAGGTAAGTTATATTTTCAGCGGGGATATATGAAATCAAAACGACATTCTGGTTAAATATTCAGAGCTGTTAGTGAAAATATTGTCTGAAAGCCATTAGCGACTTGATGTGGATTTTCATAGCAAAACATTTTGAGACGGACTTACACCAAACCGTCCCAAGTGAGGTGGACTTACTATAAACCGTCCCAAGTGAGGTGATCTTACTATAAACCGTCCCAAGTGAGGTGGACTTACTATAAATCGTCCCAAGTGAGATGGACTTACTACAAAGCGTCCCAAGTGAAGTGGACTTACTACAAACCGTCCCAAGTGAAGTGGACTTACTACAAAACGTCCCAAGTGAAGTGGGCTTACCACAAACCGTCCCAAGTGAAGTGGACTTACTACAAACCTTCCCAAGAGAGGTGGACTTACTACAAACCGTCCCAAGAGAGGTGGACTTACTACAAACCGTCCCAAGTGGAAATTTATCTGTGGTCGTGAGAAAGAACTAAAATCCCTGAAGTCAGAGAGAAGAAAAGAGAAAAATTTGATATATAAAGTGGATCATCGCCAGCAACTGGAGACCCATGGGAAACAAGAAAAATCTGTCAGCATTTCTTTCCTCATCTCCTTCTTTCACTTGTCTTGTGCGGAAGTCTTTGTGTATCCTGTTCTAAACAGCGGCACATCGTAGATTTCTGCTCGGAAAAAAAAGAGGTGGTAGTTTAGTCTCCTGGAACGCTAGATCCAAGCTTTGATAATCCTTCTAAACTACTACTCTTAAAATACTGATAAAAAATATTAACAACCTATCAATAACTTACGCTCTCTATTTTTTAAAATTTTTAACGCGATAACTGTATTTCATTGAATTCCTAGTTTGTTTTTGTCCTGCGTTGCTGTGATCACCAGAATCACACTTTCAACTTGATGTGGGTATACATTAGCAACGGTGATTTAAACACTCGAAGCAGAAAAATTTCTGGAGGTTTATGGGATGCCTTTAGATCACAGACCTGGCAGGTACATTTGTTTTATTTGCTGCTCATGCTGAGACTATTCTGAGGCGGAAGAATGGAATCGCATGGGGAGTTGATTGCACATGAAGTCCGCTCCCGAACCCAAAAGTCAAGCTTTTTCTTAAGCTCCACCTTCACCGTCCGCACAGCGTCAGCTAGTTTAAATGAGCTTAATTAACAGATTGTTACACGGAGTGCCTTAAAGATCGGTGACAGAGTCTTGGTCATCTCTGATTCTCTTACCTGGATAATTATGCTGTGATTTAAGCAATGCCGGCCATGTTCCCGGATGTGGAGTAGGTGCCAGTTCTGCAGGTTTAGTATTTTTTTTAAAGACGAAACTGAACCTCCGTCACTTCTAGCTTCAGGATGGTGGAATCTTGTGAAGATTTTCTGGCTTCAGGATGGTGGAATCTTGTGAAGATTTTCTGGCTTCAGGATGGTGGAATCTTGTGAAGATTTTCTAGCTTCAGGATGGTGGAATCTTGTGAAGATTTTCTAGCTTCAGGATGGTGGAATCTTGTGAAGATTTTCTAGCTTCAGGATGGTGGAATCTTGTGAAGATTTTCTGGCTTCATGATGGTGGAATCTTGTGAAGATTTTCTGGCTTCATGATGGTGGAATCTTGTGAAGATTTTCTGGCTTCATGATGGTGGAATCTTGTGAAGATTTTCTGGCTTCATGATGGTGGAATCTTGTGAAGATTTTCTGGCTTCATGATGGTGGAATCTTGTGAAGATTTTCTGGCTTCATGATGGTGGAATCTTGTGAAGATATCACGTCATAGAATCTAAGAGAGGGTCTATAAAAACAATGAGGCTGGAAAGATAGATGTGCGTGTGTGTGTATGAAAGAGAGAGAGAGAGAGAGAGAGAGAGAGAGAATGAGAGAAAGAGAGAGATATGGGGGTGGGGAGAGAGGGAAAGAGAGATAATGAAATTTATTTAAAAGGGTACAGAGTTATGCACGCATGGGAGTTATTCTTCCTCTTACCATCCTATTTCACTTAGTATAAATTAGTTTTACATCCTATTTTACTTGGTATAAATTAGTTTTACCATCCTCTTTCAGTTAGTATAATTTTATCATCCTCTTTCACTTAGTATAAATTAGTTTTACCATCCTATTTCACTTAGTATAAGTTGGTTTTACCATCCTATTTCACTTAGTATAAATTAGTTTTATCATCATATTTCACATAGTATAAATTAGTTCTATCATTCAACTTTCACTCAGTATAAATTAGTTGTACCATCCTCGTTCACTGAGTATAAATTAGTTTTACCATTCATCTTTCACTTAATATAACTTAGTTTTACCATTCAGCTTTCACTTAATATAACTTAGTTTTACAATTCAACTTTCACTTAATATAACTTAGTTTTACCATTCAACTTTCACTTAATATAACTTAGTTTTACCATTCAACTTTCACTTAATATAACTTAGTTTTACCATTCATCTTTCAGTTAATATAACTTAGTTTTACCATTCAACTTTCACTCAGTATAAATTAGTTTTACCATTCAACTTTCACTCAGTATAAATTAGTTTTACCATTCAGCTTTCACTCAGTGTAAATTGGTTTTACCATTCAACTTTCACTCAATATAATTTAGTTTTACCATTAAATTTTCATTCAAAATAAATTAGTTTTCAACTTTCACCCAGTATAAATTAGTTTTACCATTCAACTTTCACCCAGGATGAATTAGTTTTACGTATATTGAGCATAATTAAAATTATATTAAAAAACATATACATATTATTCTTATCCATGCATACAACACATCAACACAAGAGGTGATAACATACACATAACAAACACATTCTCACAGTCTTCTTAATGAAGATCTGCCAAACTAAGGCACAGCTACGAAAATTCAACTTAAAAATGACCTGTATTCAATGCTCTGAGTTCACAGTAATGTGGAAAATCTGTTCTTTTTTTCACACACACACACACACACACACACAAACACAGATATGCATTAACATCAAAATTAGCTACAGATAGCTTTTTCTTCTTCTTAAAAAATCTCGTTAAAGTAACTGAAATTAATGGAGAAATTAAATCAGCGGGTTCAGGTCTTTTTTTTTTCTTTTGTCGAGAGTTTGCGACGTCACAGAAAACTGTGGCATGGGATTAGAATTTTGAGTTTCGGCTATCTAAGACAGACATTCTCAACACTGGAATTCTGAGTTTATTTTGCCTAAGACATTCTCAACAACAGAGTTCAGATTTTATTTTGCGAAAGAAATTCTCAACATTAGATTTCAAAGTTTAGAATTCGGAGTTTAGCTTGCTTAAATGGTTCTCAGCATTAGGATTCTGAGTTAACATTACAATTCTGAGTTAACATTAGGATTCTGAGTTAACATTACAATTCTGAGTTAACATTAGGATTCTGAGTTAACATTATAATTCTGAGTTAACATTAGGATTCTGAGTTAACATTACAATTCTGAATTTAGATTGTCTAAGACAGACTGTGAGCTTTGAACACCAGTGTTGTGTGCGGAGAGCAAGGGTTCGATTCACGGTAGAGTCTGGTGGTTTTGTTTTGTTTTCTTCTCTTTTCTTTTTTTCGGTCAAAGGTAGCATTTAAAACCCTGCCCTCACACTCCACAACCACCGCTCTAGCTAGGTGGCCATACTCCCACAGCGTCAACGCATCCTAACCATGAACTGTGGAAAACCAAAATATCTGCGCTAGCTGACTGGAACAGAAGTAAGGGTAGACCAAAAGAGACATGGAGAAAAACAACAGAGAGGATGTTGATCAATAGAGTGCTCACTTGGGCAAGGGCGGAAAAAAAAAAGGCAAAGGACAGGCATTTGTGGAAAACCCTTACGGAAGCCACATGTGCTTTGGGTACTTAAGGTTTAGTGAGAGATCATTGATTTATTTCTGTTTCTATGTAAGGTAGTTTAACAGTGATTTCTTTCCATTCCTATATAAAGTAGTTGAACATAATTTTTGCCACTATAGGTTTGCTAATCTCCCCAAGTATTTAACTTATTCTTCTTCCTGGTCATACTCCTACAACAAGTGGCAACCGTGTAATGCAGTACTTCATTCTTTTTTTTCCACTTATGGACGAAATGCCTGTGAGATCGCCAGTGTCTATGGCAAGCCAGGTCCCTTTCTGCAGTCCATCAAACAGAAACCATACGCTTGGATGTCCCGGCACCAAACTGTATCAATGCGCCTTTTTAACTTCTGTGGGCGGGTTTTTCTTCAGCGCATTTAGTAAGGGGTTTTTTGTTTTGTTTTGTGCCAAGTTTTTGTGTGTCCATTTTTCTGGTCACTGCCTACATGTAAGTGTAGCGACGAATTAGTCATTAAATTAACAAGCTTATTTCTAATGGCCCAGCGCCAAGAAAAAAAAAGACTACGTAAATACAGATTATTGCGTCATGTGACAATTATTTATAACTATTATTGCTGCACTAGTATGTTGTTATCGAACAAAAAAAAGTTGGCATATCAGTTATGTTTGGTTCGTGTAACACAAAGTATTAAAGTAACAGCAGAAATAATAACTAGACAGGAATCGGGCCATATACCGGGAGACGAACAATGTTGGTCGGAAAGGTGGGGGGGGGGGGGGTCCTGGGGCCCTTACCAAGTTTAGTCTGGGGACCTGAGTGTGGTAGTTAATTACTGTACGTTAGTTTGTACGTAATAGGAAGGATAAGCGTTTATGGCTGAAAATTATCCTTCCTCATAATAAGACTTTGGAAAATGACGAAAAGAAACCGTTTCTGGAAACAAAATTAAACAAACTTTAGAATTCTTCTCGGATTTGTTCCTTGAAAATGTTTCCAGGCAAACAGAAGACTATGAGACAACCCCAGCAGCAGGTGTGAAGAGAGCGAGTACTTAATACCGAAATGAAGCACTTGGACCACTTGAGATCTGAGGAATGGAATGCGAAGGAATGTCTTCTTAGAAGAAAGTGAATTTGCGAATCCTGGAATACCTGGTTGAGATTTTTAGCATGCTTCAGTAGCTTGCTGTGGTTGTTGTTGCTGCTATTTTCAGTGGTTTCTTCTTTCTATCTTTTTTTTTTGCACCATACACCTCTGGATATCTCTACGACTTAAGACTGAGCACTGTAACAAGTTTCTAGAAACACGGTGACAAATCTATTCAGCAAGAAGCAGGGTGGAACTAGGGATGGTGCTACCGTTAGTTGAGCTACACAGTCGCCACAGCGGAGCTCAGTAGTGATCTTCGAATGGTATCATTTATAACGGTTTACTAGCTTTACCTTGGGGGGCGGAAAAACTTAAACGTGGATGCGAGTATAATGTACAGGATCGTCGTGCTACGGGTTCGTGAAAAAACTGTAACAGAAAGTGTCATCGATTGTTGTATACTAAACGACATAGCGACAAGGAGATCTGGGTACCTGTGGACTTGTCTGTTGTATAATGACGATGACCTTTAACTAAGAGATGCCGGATGGCCCAGAGGATAGTGCACTGTCCTCCCTCTCGCGGCTTTGGAAGTTGCTCGTCATACTGGAGTCCGTGGATCCAATCAAAGTCATTCTATTTTTCTTTCTCTCACGTCTTCATATTTTTTTTCTGGTTTAACCATACATTCTCTGTACTATGCGCAAACCTCGTTATTTCCTATTTACCAAATTTGTAACTACCAGCACTGTTACATTGGAGGGGGATTGATTGATTGATCTTTATTTCAAAAGGGTTAAGAATTGGGCACGCAGTCCCGTCTGACATTCTGCCCTTTATCATACATCTTTCACTCTATTCCAGACATTCTACAAATATGCTGTTCATATAACAAACATAACTAACACTGAAGCTGAGAGACATAAAATAAAATATAACATTTACGTTTCGCTCTTAAACATTCACTCAGTACAGAAGTAACTACATACATTATAAATGAGGAGGGGTGGGGGTGAGAGAGAGAGAAAGAAGGGAAAGAGAGACGGGGGGGGGGGGGGGGAGATGGCCAACAGAAGTAGTGTAATCGATAGTCAGCTCTCTTCTCATGCTAAGGAGGATGAGGGTTAGAAGCCTGAGTATTTCGGTCTGATAAAACTGTCCCCGAAAACAGACTAGCTCTGACTGCAGTGCGATGCACACTAGATTAAACGGTAGGCACCGTGCAAAAGAAGGAAAATAAGAATTCTTCTAGCAACAGGGGATGAAGAGCAGTCCGAAGTAAAGGTCAGCGAGCCACTGCCGACTGCTAATGTCAGGGTTGGTGCACCACAGCTGACCGAGACCCTGTCCCACCTCTCCGTTGGTGTCCCCGACAACATGGTCAACCTGGTTAACGAGAGAGGGGGGGGGGGAGTCGCTATAGTTCTCAAGGCGGCGGAGTCTACTTAAGAAAAATTACATACTTTTTCTGGTTTTTAGTTGCACCTAGAGTCTGAAAAAATATCACATGTAACACTCTTCTTCTTCGACACGATGCTGTGCTTTAGCACTTTCTTTAGCACATGTAACACTCTTCGTACATAAATGCCTTTGAATGTAAATGCTACAGAAGAGTTCTTCAAATACCATGGGCACAAAAAAGAACATAAATATTGGAGAAGGCTGGCTAATAAAGAGGATTAAACAGAGAAAACTTAAATATTTTGGACACATTAAACGTCTTGAGAGTTTAGAGAAGACCGTCTTGGAAGGGTACATAATATGAAAAACAAAAAGAGGAAGACCAAGGCGAAGATGGCTGCAAGACATCGTTGATGATCTGCACATGGATGCATCAGCAGCAGGGCATCAAGATTACAACCGAGAGGCCTACAGGAGAGCTGTCAGGAAGGCAAAGTTCCGCAAGAGACATACAAATGTCTGAACACTCTTCCTCTTCGACACGATGTTGTGCTTTAACACGTTCATGGCATCGGCTGGCATGAACATCGTGCTCTCGGTTCCAGAGAGACAGAACAAGAAGTCCTAACAGTCAGTCCTCTTAATATGGGACTGTGTTCAGGCAGCGAACACGGTGTCCCTTTTGGCAGTCATCGCCCCATAGTTGACATGCTAGCATCAGCGTTGGCAAACAACTGTCGATCATGACCCTCTCCCATCTCCCCGTTGGTAGCCGCCGTAACATGTCTGGCCTGGCTAACCAGGCAGGGATCGCCATAGTCGCCCTGGCGGTGGAGTCTGCTAAAGAAGTATTGCACGTCTCTTGCTTTTTTTAGCTCTATTCAAGGACTGAAAAAAAAATAACCAACACAATGCTGTGCTTCAACATCTTCACTGCATCGGATGCAAAGAGCATCAAGCCCGCAGTTAGAAGAAGAAGAAGAAGAAGAAGATCAGCGGGTACGATTACACAAGAAAAACTAGTTTTAAATTTAAGAAATAAATAAACACCCAGACACAAACTGAATTAATGGGGATTTTTTGTTTTAAATCCGAGATTATGAACTCTGGATTGACATGATGCCTACAACAGATGTCACGTCAAGCTAAGCTGATAGATGTTTTTATTTTTTTTTTAAAAAGCCTCGGCAGGTATTATCTGATCGCACGAAGATTACGTCAGGTGCACACCTAAGTCTGATGCCTATTACGCGTTTTTCTTTTTTTCCTTAGCCCCTTGTAAACGAAAAGCGGAGCTTTAAAAGTGAAAGTATAAGAACAAGAAGCGAACAACTTACAGTCTTGCGCAGCAGGTAAGGTGGTAGTGTCTGTTGTAAAATGGTACCTGTGAAGATTCTGTGTCCTTTAATATGAAGAAAATCGCTGCCAGAGATGTATGTGTGTTTACAGAAAATATGATGATATCTTTGATAAAGGCGTTTCTGCTGAAATATTGGATTTTTTAAAAATGTTCTTGTGTTTTTTTTCCTTGTTATTTTCTGTAGCCGTATCTCCATTTTTTTTTTACACTGAATCATTCATCACAATCTACTTCTACAATCTACTTCTACAATCTGGAGTAGATTGGAATCCCCGTGAAACGGTGGTGCAGTATGGTCTGCATTCTCCGCTCCTTTTTGCCTGTAACATCTAATCTCGTTTCAATTCTTTCTTTGCTTCTCTTCCTTTTTTTTTTTTTTTTTGGCTGTCTGGAGATGATACAAACAAATATAGCAATATCTGGTTAAGCGTGTTCCTAACCTGTTTTTTTTAAATTTTTGCTTGTACAAATCTCACTAGATCTTCTTTTTCTTTGCTCGATATGAAAGGTTTAAGTATATAGCAGAGGCAAGTTTTTTTTTTTTGTTGTTGTTTTTTTAAGTGTTTAAAGGACCATTTAAAAGTTGAAAGCAACAAATAAGTATCCAAACTAACCGAGCGGTAGGTGTGCTTCCAACTTATGGCTACGAGATTGTGTCTTTATTGAAGTTTTAAGTTTATTTTACAGGAATTTCAACTTTTCTTTTTCTAACTTACATGGCAGTCTCTTATGCTCTATTTTTTTCCACTCATTACTCTATATCTTGTTCTTCTTCGAAAATCCTCAGGCATCACTTTGACTATCAATGAAGAATGCATCAATCCGTCTTGAGACTTCAACATGGACATACGAATTTGCTCTGAACTGATACTGGTGGTAGCTATGTGTGGCGTCTTCGCTTCTCATGTGCAGGTGCTGGGCTGTCATTTTCAGATTTATCGTACCCTTTCTGAATAGTGTGGCTTACACTGTCTACCAATGGAGTGTAAATTGACTGAACACGGACCTAAAGTTTTTGTTCACAGTGATAGCTGGCGCTAGTGACTCAGTTGCATCTCCTAACAGCCTTCAGTACAGCTTTCTGTGCTGTACAACAGCTTAGTGAACAAGAGGCTGCTGGCACGGTCCCTGATATGATCCAGGTGCACATACGAGTATAGTTGGTAACACTGAGACTTGTTTACAGCAAATTGTTACAGCGAAATTAGTACCATTAGCCTGGAAAAATCTTACAGAAAGCACTTTAGACGTGAGAGAAAAGAAAAATAAGAGGAGAATGGCAGAAAATGCAGTCTCAGATTCTCGTAGGGCGAGCACCCACCTTGCTACGTTAAAACAAAGTATTAACAACTCAGCTGTGACAGTAAGAGCGAGCCCACTGGAAGGGCTTCATCTCATCTTCTTCGTTTGTGTCAAGACACAGGTCACAGTTAGTGATAGTCAGACATCAACATCATCGTCATCTACAACATCTTCCCTGTTATGATAGTCAAACATCATCGTCATCTACAACATCTTCCCTGTTATGATAGTCAAACATCATCGTCATCTATAGCTTCCTTCCCTATTATGGTACAAACATCATCGTCATCTATAGGTACCTTCCCTGTTACGGTAGTCAAACATCATCATCATCTATGGTCACTTTCCTGGATAAAGTAACTAAACATCATTGTCATCTGAAATCGCCTTCCTTGATAAGGTAGTCAAACATCATCGTCATCTATAGTAACCTTTTTTGATAAGGTAGCTAAACAGCATCGTCATCTATAGTAACCTTTTTTGATAAGGTAGCCCAAACATCATCGTCATCTATAGTCAGCTTCCTTGATAAGGTAGCCAAACATCATCGTCATCTATAGTCAGCTTCCTTGATAAGGTAGCCAAACATCATCGTCATCTATAGTTAGCTTCCTTGATAAGGTAGCCAAACATCATCGTCATCTACATCACCTTTCTTGCTAAGGTAACCAAACATCATCGTTATCTGAAGTCGCCTTCCTTGATAAGGTAGTCAACCATCATCGTCATCTATAGTCACTTTCTTCAATAATTTTAAATGTAGATTTATGTTGTTGAAATGCATACATGTAGATATTTTCTCTGCTTCTAAACATGCAGCTTTGGAAAATATAGCAGAAATAAAGTATTTGATTGTAGACATTTCGTATGTGTGCTGAACAGTTTCCTAATTTTAGGTCATATTATTTACCAAGTATGTAACTCGGTGGGCGGGTGGGTGCGTAACCCGCGGTAGGGCTGGAGAGAGAGAGAGAGAGAGAGAGGGAGAGAGAGAGAGAGGGAGAGAGAGAATACAGGCGTCCTCCACTTATTCGACTGGTTAGAGGGAAAAAATGCACGGTCGAACATCGGAATTGTCGAACAACAAGATCGATTTTTATTTTTTATTTTAAAAATAACATTTTGACTGCCAAAAACGTAAGACACACACTTCTTGCTAGTGTGTGCGAAAGATAAATAAACAAAAAATGAACTGCCTTTTTTACTCTTGACTTTAGTATTTACTGGCATATTTTTAAAAAATCACAGTTTGGTTTTAACTTTAAGAAATGTACTCACTGTCAACAGTGGCCAGGTACTGTCAGCTTGCGGCCTATTTCAAACACAGGACATGACTTGGCTGTGTAGTTTTATTAGTTCTAGCTTTTCTTGCAAACTTGGAACCGAATGTTTTTTTTTTATTCTTTATCACCACATTTAGGAGGCGTCATAAATATTATAAACATAAATATAATAGATTTCATAAGCACGAGCAGAAGAGATGCACTCCGGGCAAATTCTGAAAACAATGATGGCGCCGAAAACAACTTTGGTTGGTTAGATCGTAGTCACTTGGAAGAGAGGGGGATGGATCGGGAACGGTCTAAAAAGCGGATAGTCCAATGCGCGAGTTCTGGTTATAATTGACAATAGTCAAAAAAACACTAGTGGGGTCGAAAAACGGGGAATGGCACGTGGTTATTTTGTTTTTCTGGCTCGTAAACTTGCAAGACTAATTCAAACAATTGTGTTCAGGGCTTTCAGATGTGAGCTTTCAGATGTGAGCTTTCAGATGTGAGCCTTCAGATGTGAGCTTTCAGATGTGAGCTTTCAGATATGAAGCAAACTAAAACATCGCAACAGTTTTTATGTTGCCGTTCTCAGACACGATTTCTGTACACTAAGTTCAGACACCTGCTTGTGTTTTCATTTGGAATTCTTCAACTTGCCATTAAGCACTCTTTATGAACAAGTCTTTTCCTAACTAACCTGCCGAGTTCAAGTAATTAGGTAGTAATACTACAAAGATTTTATGCTGTAGAGTGTAGTGTATGTTGTAGAGTGTAGTGTATGTCAAGTTGGTATAAGAGCGAGTGGAGTAGAGAAAGTGAATGTATATATCAGTAAATCATCTTTAGTCTAGAAGAGGCTCTCGGGAAGGTTATTTTACCTGGAAATATAGTGTGACAGTCTAGAAGAGGCTTTCAGGAAAGCTATTTTACCTGGAAATATAGTGTGACAGTTTAGTCTAGAAGAGGCTTTCGGGAAAGTTATTCTACCTGGAAATATCGTCACCTATATCACCTTCCTTGGTAAGGTAACCAAACATCATCGTCGTATGAAGTCGCCTTCCTCGTTACTGTAGTCAAACATAAATCTACAGTCTCCTGCTTTGTTATGAAAGTCAAACATCATAATCTACAGTTCCTGCTTTGTTATGAAAGTCAAACATCATAATCTACATTCTCCTGCTTTGTTATGAAAGTCAAACATCATAATCTACAGTTTCCTGCTTTGTTATGAAGGTCAAACATCATAATCTACAGTCTCCTGCTTTGTTATGAAAGTCAAACATCATAATCTACAGTTTCTTGCTTTGTTATGAAAGTCAAACATCATAATCTACAGTCTCCTGCTTTGTTATGAAAGTCAAACATCATAATCTACAGTCTCCTGCTTTGTTATGAAAGTCAAACATCGTCGTCATCTACAGCAACCTTGTCCGTTAAGGTAATCAAACATCATCATCTTCTATAATCACTTACGGTAGTCAAACATCGTCGTCATCTACAGTCACCTTCCTTGTGACGGTAGTAAACATCATCGTCATCTACAGTCACCTTCCTTGTGACGGTAGTAAACATCATCGTCATCTGTGATAACCTACCTATCTACGGTAGTCAAAAATTATCATCATCTACAGTCACCTTCATTGTTATGGTAGTCAAAAATTGTCGTCATCTACAGTCACCTTCATTGTTACGGTAGTCAAACATCATCATCATCATCATCCACAGTCATTTCGCCCTTGTTACTGTAGACAAAAGTTATCATTATACATAGTCACTTTTCTTATCACTAGAAAAACGAGTAACCCTCTTCACTGTAGCCCATCCACGGAAACAACACTGGAATAGAAGGAAACCAACTCGCCGAAATTAGGAAGATTTTACTGTAAATTTTTTTTTTTTACACAAAGAAAAACCACCTGTTTTTTTTTCAGTTAACGACCTAGCTCATTATTTATGTAATTAGACCTGTTACTACAACACTCAGTTTATCTTATCTGACACTTCCTATGTTTCTCTTGTGCGTAACTTCCCAGGTCGAGATTCCCTGTCCTCTTATTTCTCCGGCCAGTCTTCCCAATTTCCTGTGTTCCAGGACATCGGATGGAAATTTAAACTAGAATAATGTTTGCTTAGTTAATGTCCAACCCTTCTCTGCTTTCTCATTTCTATTTGCCGTGTGATGGGGTACCTGCCATTTCAATGGGCCTTCATTACCTAGTCTGTGGACGAGGCTTGGGAGGAAAGTTAATGATTTCGTTTACTTTCTTGATTGTTTTCAATTAATTGCATAGTGACTGTTCATCTTTCTTCTAGACTGCGAAATGAATCACAAAATGAACATTATTAGTCTTCGTCGGAAATATAGGCGATACTAGCTAATATATATTAGCTTACGTATGTAGCATAGCCTTGTAAGTTATGAGTATTGCATTATTATTACTATTATTATTATTATTATTAAGATTGTTGTTACTATTAGTATAGAGATGGAAAAGGTGAGAGGAAAAAAAGCTCCCAGGGTATCAGAAAAACGATTTTTTTCCCAGATCCTTAGTCATAGACCATCACACTGGACACTGACAAGTGGGTGGACATGCTAGACGATTCATTCCACTAGAAATTTATGACACAGGAAGCGATTGAGGCGCACACCAAAAACTAATGGACGAGCATCGAATGACAGTGCCGGATGACCGAGGGCCAATAAAATGAAGAAAACGGGACGCGAAGAGGGAGATAGATACGGAGAGACTAGTAGGAAGAGGTTCGGAAGACGGAGCTTTAGGAACGAGAGGTAGTTTTAGAGTAGACAGGAATTACTACGAGTTAGAAAGTGACTTTAGCATTACAGTGAGTGAAATGCAAGTTTGATATTTTGGAAAGCTGTGAAAAATGCATTTGGTTGCTTTAATCCGAAACCTGTGACCTTCGGTTGATGAATATTAAAGAGAACTATATACACTTGACTCAATAACGAACTACATAGAGTTTTGTTATGACTGTGTGTGTATTAAGAGTAGCAGCTGTGTGAGGAACCGTGTATTAGGAGTGCAGTGACATTCTGAAATGCTGAGCAAAAAGGAAGAATCAGGAATGTAATAATAACCTACAGACAAGAGATGCTGTCGATGAGTCTTGACGTATTGGCCAAAATAAAAGGATTCAGTGAACTTTTCATCAGGCTTCATCAACTGCAATTTACGTGAAACTTCGATGTGTGATGTATCAAATAAAGATCACTTTTACTATCAGTCTTCGAGAATAATAGTTCACAACTTGTAATTGTTATACTGGTGCAGACAAAAATAGAATAGAGCATATGACAATGTTATACGTATCCTGCACAATAGCAGAAGACAACGAAGAACAATATGTATTTCGACCAAAAGACCTGCTGAAGTACCAGAGATTTTCGTTTTCTTAAATACTGAATTTTTACGGCAGTAATCTTCATAATAATTTCTCACCATTTATTAGTAGAACAGCGGTAATTCTTTCTAAGTTTACATATTGTGTCCTCGTGTAATGTGAGTTTGTATTGCTTTTTGTCTTTTTTTTTTTTTTGGTTTTAATTTTGCATTTGGTTTTCACTGAATGTTCTGATATGCATGTGGTCAAGAAATGGCCTTTTTCGAGATACAGGAAGCAACAGAGGTTGTACTGGATTTGGTGTCAAAGTAAACAAGGCCTGGGGCGGGAGGGGGGGTTCGGTGGTGGACGGGTGTGGGAACCCTGACAGAATGCCAAAAAATATAGTAAAGAAAAGTTCCATGAAAGCACTGACAAATTAGCCACCTCCCAGACCTCTAGGCTAAACCTAGTAGGAGTCGCAGCCCCATACTATTCATACGTGGCCTGATTTCCTATTAGTTCTGATCTCTGCTATTATTATATGACTTTGTAATAGACAGACCAGATAAAACTGATGCGCCACTGTCTTTTGATTAACATAACGTGCCAGTGTAGGAAAAAAATATATAAAATAATCATCACACGAAAAAACAATTTATATTTTGCAGATTTTTTTTTTACTTGATTCCGAGGCCTCCCAGTAAGCTTAATCTTGTTTAGCTTATCCGCCACCACATAAGAGAATACTGAGAATCGAACCTTCAGTAACTGTATATCCCAGAAAGGGCAAGGCGCTAACCACTGAAGCCCGAAGCATCTTATCAGTTCTTATTTATTCTCCTGAGATTTTCTTTCATTAACATTTTGTGCGCTTGTGTATAAATTCCTTTAAAATGTTATCATAACGTATTCAAAGTAGGTGCGTCGTGAAGTTTTTTTTTCTATAAGGCTGCCAAGACAGCAAAACAATAGGCCCTGTGGACTGCAGTGGAACAGAGAGCTTCCAAGGGAAACTTCGGAAAATAAAATGACTAGGAACAAAAACTGAACCAGATAGTTTGGTAAGAGCTGCTATGGTTTATACTCTTCCTTGTGCATAAATATGTCAATGATGATGATGAAAGCTTACAATAACTATTTTGTGAATGCCTAACTCTCTTTCTCTGAACCTTAAGTGCCAAAGGCACATGGGGCTTCCACACGGGTTTTCCACAAACGCCTGCCCTTTGCCTTCCTTTCTGCTCTTGCCCAAGTGAGCCCTCCGTTGCTCAATATCCTCTCTGTTGTTCTTCTCCATGTCTCCTTTGGTCTGCTCTTACTTCTGTTCTGCTGTGGTTGGCTTTATCATGTAAAATATTTCTTTCATGGTCATTATGTGAACGAGGCACGCCTAGATCGAGGGGTGTACGACCTTGACCGAAGCGTCATCTTCCACATGATTGGTAGTTGGTTCGGAAAGATATATATATATACGGAAACATTGGCGGGGAGTGTAGAGCAGATAGAGAAAATGGCCGGGGGTTGTCCTGTGTAGTTATGCTTAGGGATGTATTATGGTGATATTCCGCCCGTGCCTACCTCATGTGGTGTAGATTATGTAGTTGTGCAGTAAGCTGTGATGTAGGTTTCTGTATTTATGTATCGATATAGAAATTCTTTGTATGATTTCAATGTGATTTATCAGTATATTGGATGGTCAACATGTTTTATTTAATATTATGCTTTCACGTAGATTGATCTTGCGCTGCAGCAACGCGGTTATATAGAGGTGTGTCATGGCAGCGGTAGCTAAGTGCCATTGCACATTAGATTCGTAGCGTAGGTTACGTGTAGGGCTAAGAGAGCCCGGGACCCCTTGTCTATCCGGTTTAAATAATGCAATTCGAGAAGCCATTATCATATGATAACATGCTTAATCACCACTATAATGATACCTGTCTTGATGTCATGTTGATGTCAGTATCAGTTGTATGTGTTGTTGTGGCGTATAGTGAGAATAAAATGCCGTGTCTTTAATTTCAGACTTTTCTGCATGTCAGTGTATTGTGTATTGATTGAATGCTCAGGATTTAGGCAAAATTAGCATACAATATCCCAAGGAGGGGAGAACCTGGGTTGGCGGTCATGATGGGGGAGCTAGGTTGGCCTCAAGTACGGGATTACATTGCTAGGGAATGTTGGTCTGTAACATCTGGACAAAATATCCCCCCTGCCCGACTAGTTATAAAATGTAAACTTGCACCAACAGATTTTACAACTGCACTCGTATATGAAGCGGATAATAGGGTGAGAAAATAAATCAATTATTTATATTCTGTACTTGCTCTGTTTATTTCTGTCGCATACACACCATCTGGCACACATACGTATATTCGACACATACTGTGTGGTTCAGTGATCTTAATGCGTTTGCGCAGTTGCAGCCGTTCAGAACATCAGTATGATGTGACGGTATTCTCATGTTTATCAACTTTTCTGCAGAGATTTAGAGAGTAAAGTGACGGAGGGTTGTGTTGTATGGTTAGCCTACGGAAAATAGTAAACAAAACATTTCAACGTGATACACACAAAAATAACAAGAGAATCACCATGGTGACTCGAATATGGAGTCCCGTAGAGCGAGGAACTTCCTAGCAACCAAAAGTTTTGACTAAGTTCAGATAAATTCCAGATCTATTCGTATGACTTTGAGTCCTGCCACATGTTTTAAGTAACAGAACCAGATCTTTACACGTCCCACTATATAATGTATTGTTGGCTGTTATAGCTTTTATAAGTCTGTTGTTGATTACTTATAAGAAATAACATCTTGTTGGCAAAAATCCAGACGAAGCCACTGACAGCAATTATTGAGGAAAGACGCTGGCGATGGTTGGGACATGTGCTTCGGATGACTGACAACTCACTACCAAAAATAGCACTAAGATGGGCACCACAGGGGAACAGAAGTAAGGGTAGACCAAAAGAGATATGGAGAAGAACAACAGAGAGGATGTTGAGCAATAGAGGGCTCACCTGGGCAAGAGCAGAAAAAAGACAAAGGACATGCATTTGTGGAAAACCTTTGCGGAATCCTTATGTGCCTTGAGCACTTCAGAGAGAGAGAGAGAGAGAGAGAGAGATAGAGAGAGAGAGAGGGAGAGGGAGAGAGAGATAGCCTTTATATGGGACGAAGTTTATGTATAGTTTATATGGGACGATGATTGTAGTTTATATGGGACGATGATTATAGTTCTGTCGTAGATTTGTTTGTCTGGTTTCCAAATCAGTGTTACATTTGTTTAAAATATACTTTCACATATGTAATTTTGAAGATTCGTATAGTCGGCCATTTAAAAAATTTATTGTTGAAATGTGGGACTGCAGTGTTCCATAACTACTAGACGATGGGCGAGCTCAATCTATATACACACACACGTACACATTTGTTCGCCCAAGTTAAGTCTATTGTTCCCACAAGGAAGAATCAATATCTTTCCCCACAAACAGGTCGTTCTTTCTGTAATATTCTCAGAGAAACAATAATTCTCCAATAATATTAGCCCCAGTAACAACAACCAATATGTATTAAACAAGAGTCATTGCTAAAGTAGAACTTTTCTTGAAGACGAATGATAAACTGGTAAACTTTCAGAGCTGCTTCCTCTGTTGAGATGAATATCTACACCGGTCAGGTTGACACGAGTTTGTTTACCAGGTCTGTGAAAATATGCTCCGATTTAACAGAAGAAGAAGAAAGCGTCCCTCCGTTGGTGCCCTTCTATAGAGTCTTTGCCTAACAGGGCAATGGCTGCTAAGTTTTATATATCGGTGGTGTCTGCTAAAGAAGCTCTGCATCTCCGTATCCGGATCTTCACAAATAGCGGTCGTAAACTACCTTCCCTTCCCCCGTCTACACCATGGTGTGTCTCTGCATCTGCACCGATCGACTGCCAACAACATTATAAACATGCTCCAGTCCTGGGGATTTACAACAACAACAACAACATAAAACATATAACAGCAGCAACTTATAGCAGCAACATATAACAGCAATAATATACAGCAGCAATAAAATATAAGAGCGGCAACATATAGCAGCAATAACATAAAGCAGTAGCAACATATAACAGCAATAAAATATGACAGCAATAACATAACAGCAGTAACACATAGCAGCAGAAAAATATAGTAGCAATAACATGTAACAGCAGCAACATATAGCAGCAACATATAACATCAGTAACATATAACAACAATAAAATATAGCAGCAGCAAAACATAACAACAATACCATATAGCAACAGCAACATATAGCAACGCATAACAGCTATAACATAGCAACAGCAACATATAGCAGCAGCAACACATAACAGCTATAACATAGCAGCAGCAACATATAACTGTTGACAGTGTGACGGATTAAAACCACGTGGAAGAACTATGTTTCATGGCCATGAAGACAACGTAATCTCTGGGTGTAATCATCTTAACCTGGCCATGAAGACAACGTAATCTCTGGGTGTAATCATCTTAACCTGGCCATGAAGACAACGTAATCTCTGGGTGTAATCATCTTAACCTGGCCATGAAGATAACGTAATCTCTGGGTGTAATCATCTTAACCTGGCCATGAAGATAACGTAATCTCTGGGTGTAATCATCTTAACCTGGCCATGAAGATAACGTAATCTCTGGGGTGTAATCATCTTAACCTGGCCATGAAGATAACGTAATCTCTGGGGTGTAATCATCTTAACCTGGCCATGAAGACAACGTAATCTCTGGGGTGTAATCATCTTAACCTGGCCATGAAGACAACGTAATCTCTGGGGTGTAATCATCTTAACCTGGCCATGAAGACAAGGTGATCTCTGGGAGTGTAATCATCTTAACCTGGCCATGAAGACAACGTAATCTCTGGGGTGTAATCATCTTAACCTGGCCATGAAGACAACGTAATCTCTGGGGTGTAATCATCTTAACCTGGCCATGAAGACAAGGTGATCTCTGGGAGTGTAATCATCTTAACCTGGCCATGAAGACAAGGTGATCTCTGGGAGTGTAATCATCTTAACACCTGGTAGCCCAATTGACAAGTCATTGTGATAGCACACACTAACTGGTTGGAGTGAGAAATGTGTCCCACAGGGTGGTGGAGCCTACATCTTAGATTTGCTGCCCTACATCCGTGTCACAGCCAGTTCAAGTTCTGAAAATTATAGCAAAGACGATGTTTGTTACAAAATGACCTGGAAGTTACTGTCCACGAACGCAAACGGATGCGCAGGTGATGCTCACAGCAGGAGGTGAACGTAACAGCTGGGACAGACAATGAAAGCAGAGATTTGTCACACGTGAAAGCTTTGGAAAAGTCACGGCTGAAAAGTGAGGAGAGGCGGGGTACGTTCATCTGCGGTAGCCGTCAAAGATATTGCTTAGCAACAGTGAGTCTAATTTATCATTAATAGATACAGTGCTGGGAAAGTACCCTGGACCCACATGGTCACCAGATACGCTGTGCCGAGCGAGTACTTCAGATCTACATAATGTTATGATAAGGAAGTACTTTCGATACATGTGACCGCTGTACAGAGAAATTACTTTAGGTCGAAGTGATTGCTGGGAAGGATTTCCATGGAAAACGTTTTCTCTGTGCTCAACAATACATGAAGAAAGTTATACAGTACTACCCTTACTACTACTACTACTACAACAACAACTACTACTACTACTACTACTACTACTACTACAACAACAACTACTACTACTACTACTACTACTACTATTAATAGTACAACAACAACAACAACAACAGCAACTACTACTACTACTATTAATAGTACAACAACAACAACAACAACAACTACTACTACTACTACTACTACTACTACTACTACTACTACTATTAATAGTACAACAACAACAACAACAACAGCAACTACTACTACTATTACTACAACAACTACTAATACTAATACTACACAAATGACTAGCTGATGCTACAACAACAACAACAACAGCAACAACAACTTCTACTACTACTATTACTACTACTACTACTATTACTACTACTACTACTACTACTACTACTACTACTACTACTATTACTACTACTACTACTACTACTACTACTAATACTATTACTACTACTACTACTACTACTGCTTCTACTACTACTAATACTATTACTACTACTACTACTACTGCTTCTACTACTACTATTACTACACAAACGACTTCAACAGCTGATACTATTACTCCTGTGATGCTGCTTCTACAAAAACAACAACAACGATAACAACAACAACAACGACAATAACAATTACTACTACTACTACTACTACTACTACTACTACTACTACTACTACACAAACGACTTCACTAGCTCATACTGCTGTGACGCTGCTGCTACAACAACGACAACAACAATAAAGACGACGACTACAACAGCAACAACAATTACTACTACTATTGCTACTATTATTACTATTACTACTATTACTCCTACTACTAGTACTATTACTACTACTACTACTATTACTACTATTATTACTATTACTACTACTACTACTATTACTACTACTAATACTACTGTTACTACTATTACTACTACTAGTACTATTACTACTACTACTACTACAACTATTACTATTACTACTACTACTACTACTATTACTACTACTACTACTACTACTACTATTACTACTACTACTACTGCTTCTACTACTACTATTACTACACAAATGACTTCAACAGCTTATACTATTACTGCTGTGATGCTGCTGCTACAAAAACAACAACAACAATAGTAACAAAAACAACAACGACAATATTAACGACGAGGACGACAACAACAACAACTACTACTACTACTACTACTACTACTCCTACTATTATATTACTACCACTAACATTTCACTGACAAACAGTAAACATAGAAAACGAATTAATTCAGCAATCTTGTTATACAGACGTACGGAAAGAGTTTAAGGAGAGCTGAAAACGAATACATTTTGTTTCTTAGGTACCGAATACTAATTCGAATCGTCTCTAGTATCTATTCCTACTTCGAAAGAGGATATAATGAGAGTTCTTTTCCTAGCTGGGGACGGAGGCGATGTTCTCGATGGGACGACGGTGTCAGCTGTTGATGACAGCAGGCTGTCATGGCTGTCTTGATTTTTCCCTTGATCATACCGAGAGACATTGGACTGATAATCCCCAAGAGACTTGCAGCTCTTGGTATTCTCACTAGTGTCTTGTTCGCCGATGTTGAACTGCTCCTACAGTGTTTCTTGAAAGCACTTCACAGAAGTGGCATCAGTAGTTCGCCAAACTAGGCACCAGAGTATAGTTTGCCAAAACAGTCGCCAGAGTATAGTTTGCCAAAACAGGCGCCAGAGTATAGTTTGCCAAAACAGGCGCCAGAGTATAGTTTGCCAAAACAGGCGCCAGAGTATAGTTCACCAAAACAGTCGCCAGAGTATAATTCGCCAAAACAGGCGCCAGAGTATAGTTCATCAAAACAGGCGCCAGAGTATAGTTCACCAAAACAGGCTCCAAAGTATAGTTCGCCAAAACAGGCTCCAAAGTATAGTTCGCCAAAACAGGCGCAAGAGTATAGTTCACCAAAACAGGAGCCAGAGTATAGTTTGCCAAAACAGGAGCCAGAGTATAGTTTGCCAAAACAGGCGCTAATCGCCTGAATGCTCGTTTTTTCTCTGCCTGTTGTAGGTTTTAAAAAATTGATGAGCAGGTATCATATTACAAACTGTTGTTATTATTATTCACTTTCTTTTCCTTTACTTTCCTTTACTTTATCCTTCCTCTTGCACCGTGGAGTGTCGAGGAGAGATGGAACTGGCGTTTGTGGGCCAAATGGGCGGTCTCAGAGACGGTCATGACATAATTAGCGAGTGTTTCTCTGATACAATCTATTCATCTCTTTCTCTGATACCATCTATCCATCTCTTTCTCTGATACCATCTATCCATCCGTTTCTCTGATACCATCTATCCATCCGTTTCCCTGATACAATCTATCCATCCGTTTCTCTGATACCATCTATCCATCCGTTTCCCTGATACAATCTATCCATCTGTTTCTCTGATACCATCTGTCCATCTCTTTCTCTGATACCATCTATTCATCTGTTTCTCTGATACCATCTATCCATCTGTTTCTCTGATACCATCTATCCATCTATTTCTCTGATACCATCTATCCATCTCTTTCTCTGATATCATCTATCCATCTGTTTCTCTGATACCATCTATCCATCTGTTTCTCTGATACCATCTATCCATCTGTTTCTCTGATACCATCTATCCATCTCTTTCTCTGATACCATCTATCCATCTCTTTCTCTGATACCATCTATCCACCCCTTTCTGGGTCTTCCCCTTGATCTGTCCCCTGTAGTTCTTTGGGTGAAGGCTCTCGTGGCTGGCTGTGAGTGTGTCTTTCTCATTAAGTGGCTGAACCACCTGATTCTTTGCTTCTCTGTGTGTTGTAGACATGATGTAGTTACTGCCATCTGCCTTATCATATTGTTTCTTAGCTTGTCAAACTTGGTGATGTCTGGTACTTTCCTAAGACATCTCATTTCACAAGTGGTTATTTTATTCTGTTGTTTCTTAGTAAGTGCCCATGTCTGACATTGGTTAGCACGGAGTTGGTAGGAATATGCTGTTAGTTTTCTCTTAGTTTCATGTGGGATGTTGGAGTGTGTAAGCAGCGGGGATAGCTGGTATGTAACAGCATTGGCTCTTTATGTTCTAACATCAGTTTCTTTATCAAGCTTCCCATCTTCTGTGAACATGCATCCAAGATACATGAATTCTTTAACTTATTGGATTTTGCTTTCTTCAATATATACATTCGGCGGGCTTGGCATTCTGCTAACTTTCATGGTCTCTGTTTTGGCAATGTTGATTTTCATATCATAATGTTTACAACTCTGATGGAGACTATTCATATTCTCTTGTTATATATTATTATTATTATTATGGGGGGGGGGGGGGAGGCAGGTTTATGCGAAATGTGACAATAACCCCATATGCATTATATTTGCAACAGTAACAACGATTGTTTTCCTCTGCCATTACTCACCCAAATACCACCTGCTACAAAAACGTGTTGACTCGCGAGATTGATGATTGCGCTCATCTTATATAACAGAGTGCAAACAACGAGACTGGCGCGCAGTTAAAAAAAAAGTGATGGAGTGCAGTGATGTAGGGTCAAACTTTTGAAAAAAAAAGTAAACAAATCGATCTTGGAACTGAGAGAGAGGAAAACAGGAGGAGAAACTCCGAGACTCGAACCATGGGCTCCGCGGACGAGCAACACAGGATAGCCACAAGAAGTATACTGGCTATCTATATTTCTCACTTCTCGGCAACTAATCTCCTCAGTCCTCAGTAAATAATCTCCTCAGTTCTCAATAATTAATCTACTCAGTTCTCAATAATTAATGTACTCATTTCTCGGTAATTAATCTACTCAGTTCTCAGTAATTAATCTCCTCAGTTCTCAGTAATTAATCTACTCAGTTAAAAAATTAATCTATACTGTTCACAAAAAGAAACGCAACACTACTATAGTCGTAATGGACACCAAATTTCAAACTTGTATCGAAATTTTATTTTACGGAATTAATGTTTCAATCTTGGCATGAAGAAACTTTAAGACCTTAACAACGAAAAGATGTTCATTAAATTTGGTTTAGACTTGTATTCTTGGCGACTGATGCCTATGTTTCAGTAAATTGTATGGCCTCCTCTGGCCTGTATCAGAGAAAGACATCTCCTTGACATCTCTCTGAACCTTAAGTGCCCAGGGCACATGGGGCTTCCGCAAGGGTTTTCCACAAATGCCTGTCTTTCGCCTTTTTTTCTGCTCTTGCCCAGGTGAGCCCTCTATTGCTCAACATCCTTTCTGTTGTTCTTCTCCATGTCTCTTTTGGTCTACCCTTACTTCTGCTCCCCTGTGGTGTCCATCTTAGTGCTATTTTTGGTAGTGAGTTGTCAGTCATTCGGAGCACATGTCCCAACCATCGCCAGCGTCTTTCCTCAATAATTGTTGTCAGTGGTTTCATCTGCATTTCTGCCAATAAGATGTTATTTCTTATGGTGTTTGGCCAAAATATTTTTTTAATTCTACGTAAACATTTAGTCTGGAAAGAATTCAACTTGTTTTCTATGGTTTTGTTTGCATTCTGGGTTAACTCTCCTTGACATGGATCCGATTAACCGTTGGATCTGTTGTTTT
Organism: Achatina immaculata; assembly: GCA_009760885.1. Classification (NCBI taxonomy): domain Eukaryota; kingdom Metazoa; phylum Mollusca; class Gastropoda; order Stylommatophora; family Achatinidae; genus Lissachatina; species Lissachatina immaculata. Next base: position 25,145,959 of record CM019713.1, on the reverse strand, counting down.
GGGATGTCTGCCCACTCTTCCCGCAGTGCAAGAGACAATTGTCGGAGATTGGTTGGCGCTACGTCTCGCTGGCGGACTTGTCTGTTGAGTTCATCCCATAAATGTTCTATTGCGTTCATGTCAGATGACATGGTTGGCCACGGAATGGTCTGGACGTTGTTGTCAGCGAGGAACTAGGTGGTGAGTTGCACCACATGAGGTCGAAAGTTATCCTGCTGAAAAATCGACCCTGGTGCAGTCAGAAGTGGAAGGACATGAGGACGAAGAATTTAAGCGACGTATTGTTGAGCATTCAGGCGTCTTTCAATTTGAACCAGGTCACTTCTTCCCATGAAGTTGATCGTCCCCTACAACAGTACACCTCCACCACCATGTGGAGGAGCTTCATCCACGCAGTTCTGGGCGTAGCGCTCATGGACTCTGCGGTAAACTCTTCTCCGTCTATCGTGTCGCTGGAGCAGAAAGAATGATTCATCACTGATCCAAACCCTTCTCCAATCATTCGCAACGGTCTGTTGACGATGCTGGTTCGCCAACTGCAGGGGGTTCTGGCGATATCGGTCCGTAAGAAAAGGGCCTCTGTAGGGTCTTCTAGCCCAAAGACCAGCGTCGTGCAGCCGGTTGCTGACCGCTTGATCTGAAATTCGATGAGCTGCTGTCACTGACTAGACTGTTGAGGACGCAGATGAAAATCGATTCCTGAGCTGACGCAGCCGTATGATGAGGTCTTCAGCAGGAGTTGTAACTATGGGTCTTCCACTGCGCGGCCGGTCTGCAACTGAGCCAGTTTCTTGAAATCGTCTCCAAAGGCGACTAATGGTGCTTCTAACCATATTAAATTGTCTGGCCACTACACTTTGTGACTGCCCAGTCTGTAAATGTCTAATGATAATGAGTCGTTGTTCTGTAGTGAGATGAGCCATAATTGAGCAATGAATTTTCAAATGAATTGATTCGAGGAGCGTCAATATTTTATAGGCATTCAATAATATGGTCCGTGAGTTTTGTGTTCAGTAAGTTTCACGGGATTCTCGTGAACCTGTCATGGGGAATTGTCAAAAATGCTGTTTTGACTAGTGTCGCTTTTCTGTGCTCATGAATCATCCGCTGAGTACAATTCAGGTCAGCACGTGAAGCTGATGTCCAAAGTGATCGTTTCAGGCAGTTTACCCTTGTCTGATCAGCAAACTTCAGTTTAAGTCGCAACATCGTATATGTTGCGTTTTTTTTTGTTTTGAGCAGTACATTTACTTATTGTGATGCATCATTCTCTAGTGCTCAGTACGGTATACATGCACTTAAAAAACGAGTTTGCTCCATGCAACAAATAAATCATCCATGTATGATGTATTGTGATAAGACATGTTTTGTGTTCTGTGATTAGACCAGCGTAAGCAGACAAAATCTGCGTGAGTAGGTCAAACTTGTGTGGGTAGGTGAAATCTGTCTGAGTAGGTAAAATCTGTGTGAGTAGGTAAAATCTGTAAGAGTAGGTAAAATCTGTGTGAGTAGGTAAAATCTGTATGAGTAGGTAAAATCTGTAAGAGTAGGTAAAATCTGTATGAGTAGGTAAAATCTGTATGAGTAGGTAAAATCTGTAAGAGTAGGTAAAATCTGTAAGAGTAGGTAAAATCTGTATGAGTAGGTAAAATCTGTAAGAGTAGGTAAAATCTGTATGAGTAGGTAAAATCTGTAAGAGTAGGTAAAATCTGTATGAGTAGGTAAAATCTGTAAGAGTAGGTAAAATCTGTATGAGTAGGTAAAATCTGTAAGAGTAGGTAAAATCTGTATGAGTAGGTAAAATCTGTGTTTAGGTAAAATCTGTATGAGTAGGTAAAATCTGTGTTTAGGTAAAATCTGTATGAGTGGGTAAAATCTGTGTTTAGGTAAAATCTGTATGAGTAGGTAAAATCTGTGTTTAGGTAAAATCTGTATGAGTAGGTAAAATCTGTGTTTAGGTAAAATCTGTATGAGTAGGTAAAATCTGTATGAGTAGGTAAAATCTGTGTGAGTAGGTAAAATCTGTGTTTAGGTAAAATCTGTATGAGTGGGTAAAATCTGTATGAGTAGGTAAAATCTGTGTGAGTAGGTAAAATCTGTGTTTAGGTAAAATCTGTATGAGTGGGTAAAATCTGTATGAGTAGGTAAAATCTGTGTTTAGGTAAAATCTGTATGAGTAGGTAAAATCTGTATGACTAGGTAAAATCTGTATGAGTAGGTAAAATCTGTGTTTAGGTAAAATCTGTATGAGTGGGTAAAATCTGTATGAGTAGGTAAAATCTGTGTGAGTAGGTAAAATCTGTGTTTAGGTAAAAACTGTATGAGTAGGTAAAATCTGTATGAGTGGGTAAAATCTGTATGAGTAGGTAAAATCTGTGTGAGTAGGTAAAATCTGTACGAGTAGGTAAAATCTGTGTGAGTAGGTAAATTCTGTGTGAGTAGATAAAATCTGTGTGAATAGCTAAAATCTGTATGAGTAGGCAAAATCTGTGTGAGTAAGTAAAATCTGTGTGAGTAAGTAAAATCTGTGTGTGTAGGTAAAATCTGTATGAGTAGGTAAAATCTATGTGAGTAGGTAAAATCTGTATGAGTAGGTAACATCTGTAAGTAGGTAAAATCTGTATGAGTAGGTAAAATCTGTACGAGTAGGTAAAATCTGTATGATTAGGTAACATCTGTATGAGTAGTAACATCTGTATGAGTAGGTAAATTCTGTGTGAGTAGGTAAAATCTGTATGAGTAGTAAAATCTGTGTTAGGTAAAATCTGTATAAGTAGGTAACATCTGTAAGTAGGTAGCATCTGTATGAGTAGGTAACATATGTAAGTAGGTAAAATCTGTATGAGTAGGCAAAATCTGTGTGAGTAGGTAAAATCTGTAAGTAGGTAAAATCTATATGAGTAGGTAAAATCTGTATGAGTAGGTAAAATCTGTATGAGTAGGCAAAATCTGTGTGAGTAAGTAAAATCTGTGTTTAGGTAAAATCTGTACGAGTAGGTAAAATCTGTATGAGTAGGCAAAATCTGTGTGAGTAGGTAAAATCTGTGTTTAGGTAAAATCTGTGTTTAGGTAAAATCTGTGTTTAGGTAAAATCTGTATGAGTGGGTAAAATCTGTGTTAGGTAAAATCTGTATGACTAGGTAAAATCTGTGTTTAGGTAAAATCTGTGTTTAGGTAAAATCTGTGTGAGTAGGTAAATTCTGTGTGAGTAGGTAAAATCTGTGTGAGTAAGTAAAATCTGTGTTTAGGTAAAATCTGTTTAGGTAAAATCTGTATGATTAGGTAACATCTGTATGAGTAGTAACATCTGTATGTAGGTAAAATCTGTGTTTAGGTAAAATCTGTGTTTAGGTAAAATCTGTATGAGTAGTAACATCTGTATGTAGGTAAAATCTATGTGAGTAGGTAAATTCTGTGTGAGTAGGTAAAATCTGTATGACTAGGTAAAATCTGTACGAGTAGGTAAAATCTGTATGAGTAGTAACATCTGTAAGTAAGTAACATCTGTATGAGTAGGTAAAATCTGTGTGAGTAAGTAAAATCTGTGTTTAGGTAAAATCTGTATGATTAGGTAACATCTGTAAGTAGGTAAAATCTGTATGAGTAGGTAAAATCTGTATGTGTAGGTAAAATCTGTGTGAGTAGGTAAAATCTGTGTGAGTAGGTAAAATCTGTAAGTAGGTAAAATCTGTGTGAGTAGGTAAAATCTGTATGAGTAGGTAAAATCTGTAGAGTAGGTAAAATCTGTATGAGTAGGTAAAATCTGTATGAGTAGGTAAAATCTGTAGAGTAGGTAAAATCTGTAAGAGTAGGTAAAATCTGTATGAGTAGGTAAAATCTGTAAGAGTAGGTAAAATCTATATGAGTAGGTAAAATCTGTATGAGTAGGTAAAATCTGTATGAGTAGGTAACATCTGTAAGTAGGTAAAATCTGTATAAGTAGGTAACATCTGTAAGTAGGTAAAATCTGTATGAGTAGGTAACATCTGTATGAGTAGGTAACATCTGTAAGTAGGTAAAATCTATATGAGTAGGTAAAATCTGTATGAGTAGGTAACATCTGTAAGTAGGTAAAATCTGTATGAGTAGGTAAAATCTGTAAGTAGGTAAAATCTATATGAGTAGGTAACATCTGTAAGTAGGTAAAATCTATATGAGTAGGTAACATCTGTAAGTAGGTAAAATCTATATGAGTAGGTAACATCTGTAAGTAGGTAAAATCTGTATGAGTAGGTAACATCTGTAAGTAGGTAAAATCTGTATGAGTAGGTAAAATCTATATGAGTAGGTAACATCTGTAAGTAGGTAAAATCGGTGTGAGGAGGTAAAATCTGTGTGAGTAGGTAAAATCTGTGTGAGTAGGTAAATTCTGTGTGAGTAGGTAAAATCTGTGTGAGGAGGTAAAATTTATGTGAGTAAGTAAAATCTGTATGAGTAGGTAAAATCTGTGTGAGTAGGTAAAATCTGCGTGAGGAGGTAAAATCTGTGTGAGTAGGCCTGTAAGGTTGTTTTGAATATTTCACTTCTATAGGGAGAACCAAGTGACACAGTTCAGGTTATGTGCAAGGAGGTCATAAAAATATGAAGTAAGTGTAAAATATTTCAGATTCAACGTAAATGTATGTTGTAGTACACAGAGAAGTAAGCAAACAGCAGAATTCTGTTTTAAAGAAAGCAGGTTCACGAGACAATATAGACTACCTCAGACGAAACAGAGAGAGAGAGAGAGAGAGAGGGAGTAAAAGAGAAGGGGAGGGGGCTCTAACTCATAGATGAAGAGAGAGGGAGAGAAAGAGAGTACAAGAGTGAGAGAGGAGAGGAGACTAACTCATAGGTGACGACAGAGAACGAGTGAACGTACGAACGAACGAATGAACATACTTTATTTTCAAAGGGTTAAGAATTGGACACGCAGGCCCGTCTGACATTCTGCCCTTCATCATACAGCTTTCACTCAGTCACAGTCATTCAGCATTTGTTAATGAGCATAATAAATCATGAAGACACAATAAATGATTACATAAATAAATAATAAACTTATCTCATGTCCATACACTCTGCACTCTGATTTATCCAACAACATGAAATAAACTTTCATTCTTACGTTCATTCAAAACTAAAAAATTTATAGAAAAGCAGTATAAAAAAACAATTACAATAATCAAGTCATACTTCAAACTAGATTATGCTTAAGGAGACATATAGTCCATATCAAACAGATGTTGACAAAGTTTAAAGTTATAAGAACGAGTATTACTTGTAAGTTTTACATGAATTGGTAGGGCATTCTAAAGGTGGGCAGCTGAGTAAGAGAAACTTTTTTTTAACATGTCAAGCCTTGGTTTTGGGAGAACACAATTGTTTAAGCGTTGACTGTGTTTGGGTTGGATTTGAACAACGACCACAGATAGAGTGAAGCATTGTGAGATAGAACTTTATGAATTAACTTGACTTTGTTGAAAAGAAACCTCTTCTTGAGGGGTAGAATATCAAGATGTTTGTCCTTATTTGTAATACGTCCTACATGTTTGTTATCTATACGCTATACTGCTCGTTTTTGAAGTGAGTAAAGTCTTTTCATGTTTGACATGAAACAACCATCCCAAACTGTGGAGCAGTAGTCCAAGTGTGTTTGTATCTGTGATATGTAGTATATTTTTTCTGGTATCTATGTCAAGAACATTTTTAATTTTAGTAAACTCGTAAACTTTTTATGCAATGAGTTTGGTTAGATTGTCTACATGATGATTCCAGCTGAGGTGGTGCTCAATAACAAGACCTAGAGTTTTATGTTCACTAACATTCTCTATCTGTGAAGTTCCAGCATGGAGCTGAAGTGTTATTGTTGGTGAATTTGTTAATTTCTGTCTTTTTGTAATGAGCATGGACTTTGTTTTGCTGGTGTTTATTAGCATTCTGTTGTTGTTGCTCCAGTTAATTAGACTTTATTTCAATTTGAAGAGTTGACTCAAGGTTAAGACAGTCATTGTCACTAGTGTAAATTGTGCAGTCATCAGCAAAGAGGTCACAAGGTGACTTTTTGAGATGAAGTGGAAGATCATTGACGTAGATGGTAAACAAGAGAGGACCAGTAATAGATCCCTGTGGAACACCATTATCAACCACAGATTAACTTGACTTAAGAGTTTTTGAGGAAAACTACCTGCTGTCTGTTGGAAAGAAAAAAATGTAATAAATTTGTCAAGTCAGGGTGTAGTCTGTAAGTCTCAAGCTTTCTAACTAGGATTTCATGATCAGTCATGTCAAATGCTTTCTTAAAGTCAACAAAGACAGCACGACATAATGCATCATCGTTTATATTAGACAACCAACATTTTGTCATCTTTGTGAGAGCTGCGTGGCAGGAATGTTTCGGCCTAAAACCTGACTGACAGTCAACAATCAAATCATTTTCTTGCATGTGTTGTAAGGTTGTTTTTTATATGTGTTTTTCTAGGGGTTTTGACAAAGTCGATAGAATGGAAATTGGTCTATAGCTTGAGGAATTTTTCTCCAAACCAGATTTAAAAAGGGGATATGTTGTTGCAATTTTAAAAGCCTGCGGAAAATGGCAATGTGCAATGCACTGATTGTAAATGTATGTTAGTGTATCTGTAATTACTAGGGCAGAGTAGCGTAACATCTTGTTGCTGATTTCATCAAGTCCTGCTGTGTTGTTCTTTAAAGATGAAATGTAATTGTAAACAACACTAACTGACATGAAAGGAATATTGGGTTGCTTTAGATTTGCACATTTGCTACCTATACATGTACTTAATTCGCTTAAATCAAAAGTAGGGGTTGGTAGTGAAGATTTTAAGATATTGACTTCTTCTCTGAAGTGATTGCTGAACTCTTCACAAGCGGCCACATGATTATAACTCTGCAAGTCAGACTGTTTTCTCTTGTTTGCTAGAATGTTAATTGCTTTCCAGACAGACTTACTGTCTGATTTATTCTGAACTAGGTTCCTAAAGTAATTTCTCTTTTCTTGCCTAATTAAATATTGAACTTTAGTTTTAAGTAATCGATGGCTAGTGAATTCCTTAATTTTGTGGGCCTGATCCCTTTCCCTCATGACTTGCAATATCTCAGGTGTTATTCATGGGGACATCACATGATGTTTAACTGTCATCTATTTAATAGGAACATGCTTGTCAAATATATCCCTGAAGGTTTTTATCCAGTATTCCAGGGCCTTATCAGGGTCAGTAAGTTGGTACACGTGATCTAGAGGTTCTGCTTGGAACTCTTTCAGAAATTATTCTAAGCTGAATTTGCTAAAACTTCTAAATTTAATACTGGTATGTTTATTTTTGGGATTATTCAAACCATGTCGTGTCTAGGTGCAACAGACCGGATAGTGATCACTCAGTGATATGTGAGAGACTTTACATTCTATAATGTTTTCTGGATGAGCTACATATATGTGATCTATTAGTGTGGATGATGTTTCAGTTACTCTAGTAGGTTTAGTGATAATTTGGGATAAATTGTATGATAAAACAATATCATTACATGTAGCATCTGTTTGTCTGTAATTAATATTGAAATCTCCAAAAACAATTATGTCCATTAAATTAAAAGACAAAACATAATCCACCATACTTGTAAAGTGATCATACCACGATGTTGTTGCATTTGTGATTACGATACACACACAGAGAGAGAGAGAGAGAGAGAGAGAGAGAGAGTACAAGAGTGGGGGGGGGGAAGGGAGAATAACTGATATATGAAAAGAGAGAGAGAAAGAGAGTAGAAGAGAAAGGGGGGGGGGAACTAACTCATAGGTGAAGAGAGAGAGAGAGAGAGAGAAAGAGAAAGAAGGAAGGGGGTCTAACACAAAGGTGAAAAGAGAGAAAGAGAATACAAGAAAAAAAAGGGTTGGGGGAACTAACTCATAGGTGAAGAGAGAGAGAGAGTACAAGAGAGAGAGAGTACAAGAGAGAGAGAGTACAAGAGAGAGAGAGAGTACAAGAGAGAGAGTACAAGAGAGAGAGAGAGAGAAAAGAGAGATAATACGGGAGATAAACGAAAGTGTATTAGTGAGAAGAATAATAAAGATTATACTAGATTAAGAGCCAGGATTGTAAGAGTGAGCCTCACAGAAGTGGCTAAGACCCTCACTCCATCTGTTTGTTTTACAACTATCAACAGCTCAATGAGCTCGTACAATCTGCGAGATATCGCCCAGGCAATTCTCGAACCCCGATGCCATTTTCGCCATATCAGTCACGTGATTCCAACTCCGATTCCAGTTTCGAATTATTGTTCAAGCAATTTTTCAGACCCGATTTTATTTGAAATACGCTGATCAAGCTCCGATACCATTTCAGAGATATCGTTCAGGTTGTTCTCGAGAACCGATACCTTTTGCGATACATCTTCCGGGCAATTGTCAATCTCAGACAGAAAATTACTCGTTTCTCCATGATTGCTTGTCAGTAGTTTCTCTAAGTTTGCTCGTCCAACTGTTTTCTTTTTCCAAACAGTTTTCGCGAGGCGCATATTTTCCGTAATCTGGAGCTAGCATTCTTCTCAAAGACCGATGTTTGATTCAGCAAACACTTTGACCTTTTCTTTGGCGCACACGGTGACCTTCTGTTCTATGCCCGCCCTTTCAAGAATCTGACAGAAGAACTCTAAATATAAACAGAGAGTAATTAGCCGAGTGGTCTTGAAATATTAGCCCGTGCAGATAAACTAGAACTTTTCTATACTGCTTAGACAAGACAAGACAAGACTGCTTAGCGCCTTTTAGACAAGACAAGACAGGGCAAGACTGCTTAGCACCTTGTAGACAAGACAAGACAGGGCAAGACAAGACAAGAAAATACTGCTTAGCGCCTTGTATACAAGACAAGACAGGGCAAGACAAGACAAGAAAATACTGCTTAGCGCCTTGTATACAAGACAAGACAGGGCAAGACAAGACAAGAAAATACTGCTTAGCACCTTGTAGACAAGACAAGACAGGGCAAGACAAGACAAGAAAATACTGCTTAGCACCTTGTAGACAAGACAAGACAGGGCAAGACAAGACAAGAAAATACTGCTTAGCACCTTGTAGACAAGACAAGACAGGGCAAGACAAGACAAGAAAATACTGCTTAGCGCCTTGTATACAAGACAAGACAGGGCAAGACAAGACAAGAAAATACTGCTTAGCGCCTTGTATACAAGACAAGACAGGGCAAGACAAGACAAGACAAGACAATACTATTTAGCACTTGGACGCGTGTTGCTATTAAAGAGGCACTAGGACGACTTGTTTTTCCAGCACAGGTAAGATTTCCTACAGCCTCCTGCCTGATTTTCACCCCATCTCTCACTTGACCCCACACCACCACCCACAACCACCAGGTTGTCACTATTGGTTGGATAGAGGGTCATAATGATAGATAATTTAATATTTATAACAGACTTTGGAACTATCAATTTTAACGTTTACAAATATCAAGCCTTTCAGTTCCCTTTGATCTTCCTAAAATGGGCAAGAGTTTATTTTGATATTTTTAGATATGATTTTAGATATCGTATTTGATATTTGAAGAGCTTTCTCCACTGGGAACAAACATATAATTGTATTTGTTCATGTGTTTTTTAAACCTTTATTTTGTTTTTTTTTTCTTTAACCGTTATCATGTTTTTTTAAAATCTTTATCGTGGTTTTTTTTAATCCTTATCATGGGTCTTTTTTTCTCTATTAAATGTCAGAATTCATTATTTTCACATGAAAGGAAGAAACAGAGAAACGCTTTGTTCAATGTTGTACAGACATCAAGTATCCGCAATGGTATTTTGTGCTTTCATACTACATTCAAACATTTCTTATTGATTTTCTGAGATGAAGTCGAACAGCAGTTCTTTTTTCTTTTTTTTTAAAAATTTTAACGTTTTTGTATGTAGAAATATTTCTTTTAAAGTTTAAAGAATGTATGTTTTCTTGCGTAAAATTAATAAAACATTTGCATATATAAGTTAAGCTATCAAGTGGAAAAACAGACCAAAGAAAAAGAAGTTCCCCATGTGAAGCTATAAAAGAGGCCACTGTTAAGAGAGGCCAAATTAGTAATCATACAATCCCTTGATGAGGTTGAAAAACTCGCCGAAAACAGTAAAACTTGTCGAACTATTATACGAGTCCATGTGTCGTTTAACGGCACGGGAAGGATGTAAGATATAAGATATACAAGTTTAATAAGAACTTAAAGAGAGAGCGATATGTTCTGTTCATGCAGGAAAATAATATGAAAATGAGAATCCCCGATTTGTCGCACGTGAAATAATGAAATTTAATTAAAATTAGGGGAAAAAAAAGATTAATCCCCAGATTATTCATGTCTGGGTTTTAGCTTTCAGCTTTGTGGTGACTATTCTCACATTTTACCACTACACCAAGTGGCGTGTCATACATATTTTAACTCACAGATGAAAAACAGGAATTTTAATAAGAAAGTCATGAATCACTAATAGAACCCGGATGTAAATAAAAATGTGCAAGAGTCAGAAAATGCAGCAGCTGCTGTTTAGCAGGTAGCATTAAGTTAGCTCGCCCGGATGATCGAACTAAGAAACACACCGGACATCGACAATTTTTCTGCTCTCTGATGTTTTCAGATTTTTATTTTTCATCTTAAAGTGGGTCTAGCAGCCAAAACAGATGGTGCGACCAAGCAAATTATGTTATATATCTACGTGTATAAAGGTAATGAATCAGTAGAAACAAAAGTGTTATGGCTTACCATTTTTGCCATTGACAAACTTTCGTTGTTTAATCTTGAATGTCGATTAATGGAGCTCCTAATTGTTGTCTGTCAGGCGAATGTTTTTTTTTTTCTTTTTCAGAGAATTTTCTTTTTCTCTCCTCGATTTTGTTGTGTTGTTTTCAGACATCCATTACTTTTCTTTGTCTCTTTCCTGTTTTCTTTTTACCATTTCTTTCTTTCTTTCTTTGTTTTTCTTTCTTTCTTCTCTAGTCCCAAACTTGCCTTTTCCTCTCGATTTTCTCATACACTTTTCCAAACCCCTTGTTTCGTCTTTTTTTCCCTTCAGTGGCAACTTATAAATCCAACGATCATTATTTTATGGAAGTTTTCTGTATTTTTTGTGTTGATATTTTGCGACATTTCAACTGATTTTAATTCCAAATTTCTACTATTGTTTCCTCTCTCTGTATCGCACTTTCCAATACTCGGAATTTGTTCCAGGAAGCAGCGCCCTCTAGCCAAGGCAGGGCGCTTCGTGATGGGACAGGAAATCATTTCTCGTGATATCCGCTGTAGCTATGACGAAGCAGTTTTTTTTCTTTCTTTTTTGTTTTGTTTTGTTTTGTTTTTTTTTCTTTCGGTTTTTTTTCCCACTTCGCGAAAATGTCCGCAGAAACACTTTTAGGCCGTTGTTCGGATAACTCGATATTCACAGCAGGACATGTTTTTCTTTTATTTAAATGTCTGAAAATAACGAGGAACTGGATTTTGTAAAACAAAAAGGAGTTATTTTATTATTATTTTATTTTTTTTTTTTATATAAAATTCGTTTTCTTGGATGCCTGCCAAATAGGATTACTTTCCTTTTGCTGCGGACCTGCTTGTGTCTTTCTTTTTTTCCTTATCGCCAGTTTGTATGATGCCACTTTGATCAAATTTATTATTATTTTTTTTTACATAGTTTTTTCTTTCCATTTTTGATATTTAAAAAAAAATATTTTGTGCCGTGTACAAGTTTAGATGCGTTTTATGTTTAGTTGGTTTGTTTAGGAGAAATTGTTACTGAGATTGAAACAAGTAAATACAGAAATACGAAATACGTTCACTGACCCCCCCCCCTCCCCCTCCCCCGAGACCTGGCTACAGGGGGGTGGACGTGAGGCAGAAGCTACGAGGCTCCGGCGAGGTGATAGCCTGGCTCTGCCCTCATCGCAGACGGACGACCAATTGTTAACGTGCCCAGAGAGATGGGCAGAACGGAGGACTTCGAGGGCAGCAAATCTACATGGCTGCTTAGGCTGAGAGAGCTGGGGGTACACACTGGCACAGCCAGGAGCGAGAGACATGCTGGACCTGCCAGACAACTTGTCAACCATGTTTATGGCAGCTGACGGCCTGAAGATGCCGTAGTATAAACTTGTGTAGATCTTGGAGCGGGTTGCCGTGGTTGCCCTGCTGCGGCCGAAGGAGAGTTCTTCTCCAGAAATTCCCACAGGGCCTCGTGTGGGCCCTGCCCTGTTGCCCCAGGCTGGATCTGCTACTATCAGCATCAGCAGAGAGACTGGACAGGATCGTAGTCAGTTCCGGCTGACCGACCTTGACATACTCATAACTGTTCGTCTGTGTTCCACCATTACTCACGACATAGACCAAAAAAAAATTTGCATGTAAAAGGAGAGTCGCTGTTTTTGTGCAGATATTGTTTAATGTGAGTGCAGAGATAAGATCAAAGCAAACTGCTGTTGTAGTGAATTAATATTATAGCTAATTAATGTTGCAGCGAATTAATACTATAACGAATTACATATTGAGCAAAAGCCTTTGTGTAGAGTTCACACTGGTAGCGAGTTTCAGTATAGGAGGACAGGGTCGCCGTGAGGCAAGTTGGACCCTGGGATCAGGTACCATCGGACCCCCACCCCACCCCCCCCCCCCACCCCCCACTATTCACACATGGAAAGCAAGTCGCGTATACGATCATATAACTTTGGGTCTAATAAAAGAAACGGAGAAAACAGGGGGGTGGGTGGGGTCGTGCCCTTCAACAGCTCGGGCCTCAGTGGGGTACAACGCTGGCCCAAACTTTCTCTCTATCGCCAGGCTTAAGCGAGTTTGATCTCTGCCAGTTTCTTGTGGAGATAACGTTTTGTTACGACGTTTGTCTCTAGTGAGGTCAATTTGGCGAGTTTTATCTAACCAGATCCAGCAACAACAACAACAACAACAACAACAACAACTTACACGTTTACACCCCTCCATGCTCCCTCTGTTTTGTCTTATCCATCCCGTCAACGAGTTCAACAACAACAACAACAACAACAACAACAACAACTTACACATTTACACCCCTCCATGCTCCCTCTGTTTTGTCTTATCCATCCCGTCAACGAGTTCAACAACAACAACAACAACAACAACAACTTACACATTTACACCCCTCCATGCTCCCTCTGTTTTGTCTTATCCATCCCGTCAACGAGTTCAACAACAACAACAACAACAACTTACACGTTTACACCCCTCCATGCTCCCTCTGTTTTGTCTTATCCATCTCGTCAACGAGTTCAACAACAACAACAACAACAACAACAACTTACACGTTTACACCCCTCCATGCTCCCTCTGTTTTGTCTTATCCATCCCGTCAACGAGTTCAACAACAACAACAACAACAACAACAACAACAACTTACACATTTACACCCCTCCATGCTCCCTCTGTTTTGTCTTATCCATCCCGTCAACGAGTTCAACAACAACAACAACAACAACAACTTACACATTTACACCCCTCCATGCTCCCTCTGTTTTGTCTTATCCATCCCGTCAACGAGTTCAACAACAACAACAACAACTTACACGTTTACACCCCTCCATGCTCCCTCTGTTTTGTCTTATCCATCTCGTCAACGAGTTCAACAACAACAACAACAACAACAACAACTTACACATTTACACCCCTCCATGCTCCCTCTGTTTTGTCTTATCCATCCCGTCAACGAGTTCAACAACAACAACAACAACAACAACTTACACGTTTACACCCCTCCATGCTCCCTCTGTTTTGTCTTATCCATCCCGTCAACGAGTTCAACAACAACAACAACAACAACAACAACTTACACATTTACACCCCTCCATGCTCCCTCTGTTTTGTCTTATCCATCCCGTCAACGAGTTCAACAACAACAACAACAACAACAACAACAACAACTTACACATTTACACCCCTCCATGCTCCCTCTGTTTTGTCTTATCCATCCCGTCAACGAGTTCAACAACAACAACAACAACAACAACTTACACGTTTACACCCCTCCATGCTCCCTCTGTTTTGTCTTATCCATCCCGTCAACGAGTTCAACAACAACAACAACAACAACAACAACAACAACAACTTACACGTTTACACCCCTCCATGCTCCCTCTGTTTTGTCTTATCCATCTCGTCAACGAGTTCAACAACAACAACAACAACAACAACAACAACAACAACAACAACAACAACTTACACGTTTACACCCCTCCATGCTCCCTCTGTTTTGTCTTATCCATCCCGTCAACGAGTTCAACAAAAACTTTCCATGGAGCGTTGTTTCGTCTTGTCTCCCATGAGACGTCCAAAGGCCTGCACTTCTCACAGCCTGACATGCCGCCAGCTACTTCCCCGCCTCTTATCTCTGTTTTGTCTGACAGATGCTTCTCACATTTTGGATAAACTGAGTACATTTTTCATGAAATGAAAATTATTCTCAGAAGAGTATTGTACAAGAGCAATTTGTAGCATTTATTTATTTATCATGTGTCCTGCCGATAGACATTTTGATATTTCCATTTCGGTATGGCTGTCCTTTCCCACCTCGTATGTTCAGATTGTTCATATATTTTTCTCTTGTTCTCCATCGCTCTGTTTAACCCTTGAGTTTCCCGTTGAACATCAAGTTCTTTATCCTCAGAATTCTCAGGACGTGTGTGAAGAATTTTCATTGCCTTCTCCACAGGTTGTAGCTAGTTTTTGAAGTTTTGCAGCTTTTTATTTTTCCTTATTTGTATATTTCTGGTCGCCCAGGCTTTGTGTTGCATCTTTCTCCAAAGCCACACCTCTTCTGTTTTATCCGTTTGTCCTTTGTGTGAATCTCACACTGACGTAGAACATTTTGCTCTATAGAGCTGTTGTACAATTTTTCCTTCCGTTAAAGGCATTGTAACTATTATCAGCTACCAGTTGTGTGTTAATTTAAAACTATGACCAAAAAATAAAAAAAAATGAAGAAACAAAAAAACCTGTACTGAGACCTCTTTTTTAAATCTGCTTGTAACCAGCAGAAACATTCTGTGACGTTTGATTTGACCAAGACGTGGCGTGTCTTGTTTCTCTTACTTCTTATTTTGTCCAGTAGTCGTTTTATTTAGCTTGAGTGTAAAATTTGCAAGGAAGAATTACAAAAAATAAATGAACCAATGATTATCTTGCATTAATTATATCTTCCTACAAGAAAATAACAAGCATGTGTTTCAGTATCAGGAATTTGTGTAAATAAACTTAAATAAAACATTTCCATGACGGGCAACTATGTAAAAACTTTCTTGACTAATGAATCTTTGCTGTAGGACAGGAAAAGTTGAAAGACAGAAGAAACGATAAACGATAAGAATCTTCTGAAGTTAATTCTCACGAATTATACGCCATTAATGCCAAATTATCCAGACTGCTACACCAAGTACGAGAATAATATTTTTAAAAAAAATCAATCTGTCCAACATTACTTTCATTTGATCATGCTGGTTGGTAATGTTCTTTGGCCATGTTGTCTGGTAATGTTGTCTGGTTATGTTGTCTGGTTATTGTCTGGCCATGTTGTCTGGCCATATTGTCTGGTCATGTTGTCTGGTCATGTTGTCTGGTCATGCTCTTTGGCCATGTTGTCTGGTCATGTCTGGTCATGTTTACTGATCATTTTGTCTGGTCATGTTGACTGGTTATGTTGTCTGGCCATGTTTATTGACCATGCTATCTGGTCATGTTGTCTAGTCATGTTGTCTGGTCATGTTGATTGGTCATGTTGTCTGGTCATTTTATCTGGTAATGTTGTCTGGTAATGTCTGGCAATGTTATCTGAGGCCTTCCAACTATGACAGCCAAGATGACTGTGCTCAAGTAGCGACATTATTAATAAGATCGGGTTCTTAGAGCTGGACAAGACCCTACTCCATCTCGCCGGTGGTGCTCCTTGTATAAACAGTCCGCCTATCACGGGAGGATTTGTAAGGATCCGCAGTGTAGTGGAGCCTGCTGAAAAGATCGCATTTTGGTGTCACGTCACTCCAGATCTTGAAGCCAGCCATCGTGATCACACATTACCTCTGTCCAAACATCTGCCCTGCATCAGCTACTAAGAAGATCAGAGTCTCAATTTCAAGGAGATAAAACAAAAGCATGTTTCAGTTTGCTATGAAACAAGATGATGATAACTTACTGAATTTTAGAGTGATCAACACCAAAGCACTACACACATTGTGACCACTACACATGCTGTGACATTACACATGTTGCGAAACTACAAATGCTGTGACACTACAAATACTGTGACATAACAAATACTGTGACACTACAAATGCTGTGACACTACAAATGCTGTGACACTACAAATGCTGTGACACTACAAATACTGTGACACTACAAATGCTGTGACACTGCAAATGCTGTGACACTACAAATACTGTGACACTACAAATGCTGTGACACTACAAATGCTGTGACACTACAAATGCTGTGGCACTACAAATACTGTGACACTACAAATACTGTGACACTGCAAATGCTGTGACACAACAAATGGTGTGACACTACAAATACTGTGTGAAGAATTTTCATTGCCTTCTCCACAGGTTGTAGCTAGTTTTTGAAGTTTTGCAGCTTTTTATTTTTCCTTATTTGTATATTTCTGGTCGCCCAGGCTTTGTGTTGCATCTTTCTCCAAAGCCACACCTCTTCTGTTTTATCCGTTTGTCCTTTGTGTGAATCTCACACTGACGTAGAACATTTTGCTCTATAGAGCTGTTGTACAATTTTTCCTTCCGTTAAAGGCATTGTAACTATTATCAGCTACCAGTTGTGTGTTAATTTAAAACTATGACCAAAAAATAAAAAAAAATGAAGAAACAAAAAAACCTGTACTGAGACCTCTTTTTTAAATCTGCTTGTAACCAGCAGAAACATTCTGTGACGTTTGATTTGACCAAGACGTGGCGTGTCTTGTTTCTCTTACTTCTTATTTTGTCCAGTAGTCGTTTTATTTAGCTTGAGTGTAAAATTTGCAAGGAAGAATTACAAAAAATAAATGAACCAATGATTATCTTGCATTAATTATATCTTCCTACAAGAAAATAACAAGCATGTGTTTCAGTATCAGGAATTTGTGTAAATAAACTTAAATAAAACATTTCCATGACGGGCAACTATGTAAAAACTTTCTTGACTAATGAATCTTTGCTGTAGGACAGGAAAAGTTGAAAGACAGAAGAAACGATAAACGATAAGAATCTTCTGAAGTTAATTCTCACGAATTATACGCCATTAATGCCAAATTATCCAGACTGCTACACCAAGTACGAGAATAATATTTTTAAAAAAAATCAATCTGTCCAACATTACTTTCATTTGATCATGCTGGTTGGTAATGTTCTTTGGCCATGTTGTCTGGTAATGTTGTCTGGTTATGTTGTCTGGTTATTGTCTGGCCATGTTGTCTGGCCATATTGTCTGGTCATGTTGTCTGGTCATGTTGTCTGGTCATGCTCTTTGGCCATGTTGTCTGGTCATGTCTGGTCATGTTTACTGATCATTTTGTCTGGTCATGTTGACTGGTTATGTTGTCTGGCCATGTTTATTGACCATGCTATCTGGTCATGTTGTCTAGTCATGTTGTCTGGTCATGTTGATTGGTCATGTTGTCTGGTCATTTTATCTGGTAATGTTGTCTGGTAATGTCTGGCAATGTTATCTGAGGCCTTCCAACTATGACAGCCAAGATGACTGTGCTCAAGTAGCGACATTATTAATAAGATCGGGTTCTTAGAGCTGGACAAGACCCTACTCCATCTCGCCGGTGGTGCTCCTTGTATAAACAGTCCGCCTATCACGGGAGGATTTGTAAGGATCCGCAGTGTAGTGGAGCCTGCTGAAAAGATCGCATTTTGGTGTCACGTCACTCCAGATCTTGAAGCCAGCCATCGTGATCACACATTACCTCTGTCCAAACATCTGCCCTGCATCAGCTACTAAGAAGATCAGAGTCTCAATTTCAAGGAGATAAAACAAAAGCATGTTTCAGTTTGCTATGAAACAAGATGATGATAACTTACTGAATTTTAGAGTGATCAACACCAAAGCACTACACACATTGTGACCACTACACATGCTGTGACATTACACATGTTGCGAAACTACAAATGCTGTGACACTACAAATACTGTGACATAACAAATACTGTGACACTACAAATGCTGTGACACTACAAATGCTGTGACACTACAAATGCTGTGACACTACAAATACTGTGACACTACAAATGCTGTGACACTGCAAATGCTGTGACACTACAAATACTGTGACACTACAAATGCTGTGACACTACAAATGCTGTGACACTACAAATGCTGTGGCACTACAAATACTGTGACACTACAAATACTGTGACACTGCAAATGCTGTGACACAACAAATGGTGTGACACTACAAATACTGTGACACTACAAATACTGTGACACTACAAATGCTGTGACACTGCAAATGCTGTGACACTACAAATACTGTGACACTACAAATACTGTGACACTACAAATGCTGTGACACTACAAATACTGTGACACTACAAATGCTGTGACACTACAAATGCTGTGACACTGCAAATGCTGTGACACTACAAATACTGTGACACTACAAATACTGTGACACTACAAATGCTGTGACACTACAAATACTGTGACACTACAAATACTGTGACACTACAAATACTGTGACACTGCAAATGCTGTGACACAACAAATGCTGTGACACTACAAATGCTGTGACACTACAAATGCTGTGACACTACAAATGCTGTGACACTACACATCCTACGACGCTACACACGATATGACGTTACATATGTTGTGACACACTGAATCCTTTGATCTGCTTGAAGCAGTAAAGCCCCCACATAACCTACAAGATCTATACGTAAAAAATCGATGTGCGCTGATCAATATTACCAAGAATTATTGGTTGCATACAAGAAATAAGCTCACTTATCTTCAGGTAATAATAACTTTAACATCACATAACGTCAAAACATCACAAACATCAAACTATAACATCACAGAACATCAAGATATAACATCACAGAACATCAAACTATAACATCACAGAACATCAAGATATAGCATCACAGAACATCAAACTATAACATCATAGAACATCAAGCTATAACAGCATAAAACATCAAACTATAACATCACAGAACATCAAACTATAACATCACAGAACATCAAACTATAACACAACAAAACATTAAGCTATAACATCACAGAACACTAAGCCATAACAGAACAGAGCATAAAGCTACAATATGACCGAACATGAAACTATAACATCACAAAACGTCAAACTGTAACATCACAGAACATCAAGCTACAACACAATAGAACATCAAGTACAGCACTGCTGGTTCTCATTGCTTTGAATGAGTTTTATGTTGTGAATAAAATCTCTCAGAACTCAGACAACAAAGTTCTCCGTATAATAAAGACCTTGATAAGAAACTTCGTAGGGATATTTTAAAAAAAAAAAAACTATAACTGGGATAATGAAAATGGAAGAAAGAAATTTTTCCTACACATAACTGAGACAATCCAGTCATATCTGAAAACAAGACAAAACATGAGATTCCTAGGCTTGTCGCCATGCCGGACTTGTGTTGTCTGATCAGCTGAAACTGTGGTTTCTAAAGCAAAACTGCTGTATCATGTACAATCCAGAAGTTTTAGGCGCAGTTTGTTGAGAAAAGGCATTAACGATGCCAGGAATCGATTCACAAGCGTTCGAAATTCAGATTGCCCGTTCCATCAACAAAGCCGAAGGCGCAACATAATTAGATGAAAATAGAGTAGAGATGCTCCATTTTCACCTGGAGTAATCGATGTTGTCCCCAGGTATGTAAACTAAATCACCCGCCATTAGTTTCAAGGGCCTGGATGGAGATTAGATTTATCATAGTAAATATTATAACTGTGTATGTTAAAATTATGGATTAGTCGGAGAGTAGTGTATGAAATAATTCTCATGTAACGTAAATCAGAGATGAATGGTGTAGGAAAGATATGCCAAAGACATGAAATCTTTAGATTATAATTCTGAGGGAAGGTTAAAGGAAGCGCGTCCTAACTAGACGAGATGGTGAGACAGGAAGACACACTTTGAACACGTCCACATTCTCGGAAAAGGTCTGATCTTCTGATGTCAGTCATTAGGTCATGTTAAATTTGCTGCTAGGTTCCCATGATTAAGGTCAACGTTTTCTCCAGGTTTTATTTTTAAATAGCAGCCAAATAAGTTCAGCGATGGATCCAGTCCCCAAGTCTGGACATTCACGGGCCGCGCGTTGTGAAGATTGTGCTCTTCTCCTGCAAAAGGGGATAAAGAAAGCAATATCAAACTTTAGGTCATATATACGAAGGACCTCTAACCCAGAGACGAAGGACCTCTAACTCAGAGACAAAGGACCTCTAACCCAGAGACGAAGGACCTCTAACCCAGAGACGAAGGACCTCTAACCCAAAGATGAAGGACCTCTAATCCAGAGACGAAGGACCTCTAACCCAAAGATGAAGGACCTCTAATCCAGAGACGAAGGACCTCTAACCCAGAGACGAAAGACCTCTAACCCAGAGACGAAGGACCTCTAACCCAAAGATGAAGGACCTCTAATCCATATACGAAGGACCTCTAACCCAGAGACGAAGGACCTCTAACTCAGAGACAAAGGACCTCTAACCCAGAGACGAAGGACCTCTAACCCAGAGACGAAGGACCTCTAACCCAAAGATGAAGGACCTCTAATCCAGAGACGAAGGACCTCTAACCCAAAGATGAAGGACCTCTAATCCAGAGACGAAGGACCTCTAACCCAGAGACGAAAGACCTCTAACCCAGAGACGAAGGACCTCTAACCCAAAGATGAAGGACCTCTAATCCAGAGACGAAGGACCTCTAACCCAGAGACGAAGGACCTCTAACCCAAAGATGAAGGACCTCTAATCCAGAGACGAAGGACCTCTAACTCAGAGACGAAGGACCTCTAACCCAAAGATGAAGGACCTCTAATCCAGAGACGAAGGACCTCTAACTCAGAGACAAAGGACCTCTAACCCAGAGACAAAGGACCTCTAACCCAGAGACGAACCTTTAACCCAGAGACGAAACTCTAACCCAGAGACGAAACTCTAACCCAGAGACGAAACTCTAACCCAGAGACAAAGGACCTCTAACCCAGAGACGAACCTTTAACCCAGAGACGAAACTCTAACCCAGAGACGAACCTTTAACCCAGAGACGAACCTTTAACCCAGAGACGAACCTTTAACCCAGAGACGAACCTCTAACCCAGAGACGAACCTTTAACCCAGAGACGAAACTCTAACCCAGAGACGAACCTTTAACCCAGAGACGAACCTTTAACCCAGAGACGAACCTCTAACCCAGAGACGAACCTTTAACCCAGAGACGAAACTCTAACCCAGAGACGAAGGACCTTTAATCCAGAGATGAAGGACCTCTAACCCAGAGTTAGAGGATTTGGCCCTTTTCTCTTGTACGAAGAATAAAGACAAACGATTGATGGTCCTCTTATATCTTAGGAAGAATAAAGAAGACAAAGGTTCAAATGAAGAAAAACTCTGTAGAGATGTGTGGTTGTTTCGCTCTATACGATCGAAGGTTTTCTACTTGCAGTTGATGTAATGATATAGAGCCTAGCATCACCATTTTGTGATGTCAAATTGAATGTGAGAGAAAACTAGAGATTTGATCCGAGTGTGTTAACCAGAGGTTTGGCCAGAGCGTGTTAAGTAGAGGTTTGACCCGAGTGTGTTAACTAGGGGTTTGGCCAAAGAGTGTTATATAGGGGTTTGGCCCGAGTCTGTTAAGTAGAGGTTTGGCCCGAGCGTGTTAACTAGGGGTTTGGCCCAAGTGTGTTAAGTAGAGGTTTGGCCCAAGTGTGTTAACTAGGGGTTTGGCCTGAGTGTGTTAAGTAGAGGTTTGGCCCAAGTGTGTTAACTAGGGGTTTGGCCCGAGTGTGTTAAGTAGAGGTTTGGCCCAAGTGTGTTAACTAGGGGTTTGGCCTGAGTGTGTTAAGTAGAGGTTTGGCCCCAGTGTGTTAACTAGAAGTTTGGCCCGAGTGTGTTAAGTAGAGGTTTGGCCCCAGTGTGTTAAGTAGAGGTTTGGCCCCAGTGTGTTAACTAGGGGTTTGGCCCGAATGTGTTAACTAGGGGTTTGGACCGAGTGTGTTAACTAGAGGTTTGGCCCCAGTGTGTTAACTAGAAGTTTGGCCCCAGTGTGTTAACTAGGGGTTTGGCCCCAGTGTGTTAAGTAGAGGTTTGGCCCCAGTGTGTTAACTAGAAGTTTGGCCCGAGTGTGCTAACGTCATCGAAATTGCCCGTATAAATCAGTGGTTCCCAGACTTTTTCATGATGTCCTCTCCTTGACTCTCACGCCATATCCGTAGCGTCCCCGAAACCTTTTTTTTTTGTTTTGTTTTGTTTTTGCTGTTCTTTGTTTGCTTAACGCTCGCTGGATATTCTCTGATGTTCCCACTGGATGTTCTCTGGATGTTCTCATTGGATATTCTCTACTGCCGCAGGATGGCAGTACTGCACACTGTGGAAGTCACCAATGCTGGTGGTGGCCATCTTGCTAGTGTGAATCCTCTGTCATCTGCGAAGGTGAGCACTAATGAGTATAATATCAGACTGCTGACTGCCTCCGAGCACACACAAGATGTGACGATGACCTCCAAATTACATGCAGCGCTACGCTTCCAGTAAGCTAAACTCCGCACGACTGGAACAGAGTTTCTCATTTTCTCGTTTGCCCTTTTTCTTTTCTTGTAAGTGTCCCGAGTCCCAGCGACGTTCTGTCACGTCCAGCGACTTTCCTGTCACGTCCAGCGACTTTCCTGTCACGTCCAGCGACTTTCCTGTCACGTCCAGCCTCACGTCCATATACGCACAGTGTCCGAGGACCGTTGGGTCCTAGCATGTGCTTCAATCCACAGAAGCAGCGACTGAAGAAAGATAGCGGGCCTCTGTGACTTGTCATAAGCTGTGAGACAGTTTCGGGCCGGGCGCTGGCTTTCTGAGACTGCAGTGCTAGGGCTCCCCCAGACAATATGCTATGGACCAAAACGGACACTTCTGTATTTCTGGTTATTGCTAATATAGAATAACAAACATTCGTACACTCGTCTACATAACCTTATTTGTACATAACATACGGATATATCCATTCAGTACAACATCACGCTTTAGTCCTCTTCTAGATGAATACTTTGTGGAACACAGAGACAGGAGAAAATGGCTACAATGTAAACTTGTCGTTTTTGTTCATAGCGTCCTACATGTTTCTGCAACGGACCCGAACTTCTCGTGCCGGCCGCCTTATTGCGACCCGAATTTCTCGTGCCAGCCGCCATATTGCCACTATTATCTGTAGATCTGGGAGGTTCATGTTATTTTACGATGTGAACTAATGGTTTCCTCTTTCCACTGCATTATCAGATTTGCTGGAAACTTCACAGAAATCTTCTAGAATATTACTACAAGCACGGGGCGGCTCACTCTCCTGACCTCTTTTCTCTCTGCACCCTTCAAGAAGCTTCTGGTGTAGGGGGCTGATAGCTTTCTTGTGAGGATGATTTTTAATTCTTGTGATGATGATGATGATGATGATGAGAATTTTCTGATATTTACTATAGAACATACAGAAAGGAGACCATGTGTGATTTACTGGAAAAGTGGCACTACAGCCTAATGAATGAGGAGAAAAAAAGTGATATTGATCCAGCCTTGTGGTCCACATACTGAGAAGTCAAACATGACATTTTAATGGAAGCACATCGTTCCACCTTCGTTTGTTTCCTGCCAGAGAAAACATTAGACAGTCTACACGTTTTTTCGTCAACATATTCCAGCGTTGTCTGTGTCGCCATCATCTATTATCTATGACAGCATTATTATCTATGACAGCATTATTATCTATGACAGCACTATTATCTATGACTCTATTCATCTCTAGCACAGTTATAATTTATGACACCGTCTTCAGCTATAATAACGTGACATTATCGTCATTTATTACACGCCATCGTATATAATACCATTACATTATTGAGATATATGACACCATCATGAATAATAGTAAATGATAGTCTATAACAGTACAAGCACAGTCTAGACAACACAAGAACAGTCTATAACACCACGGGCAAAGTCTAGACACCAAAAGGACAGTCTATAACACTACAAACACAGCCTAGACACCACAAACACAGTCTAGGCACCGCAGGCACAATCTAGATACCACAAACACAGCATAGACACCATAAGCACAGTCTAGACACAGCAAGCAGCCTAGACACCACAAGCACAGTCTAGACACAGCAAGCAGCCTAGACACCATAAGCACAGTCTAGACACAGCAAGCAGCCTAGACACCACAAGCACAGTCTAGACACAGCAAGCAGCTTAGACACCACAAGCACAGTCTAGACACAGCAAGCAGCCTAGACACCACAAGCACAGTCTAGACACAGCAAGCAGCCTAGACACCACAAGCACAGTCTAGACACAGCAAGCAGCCTAGACACCACAAGCACAGTCTAGACACAGCAAGCAGCCTAGACACCACAAGCACAGTCTAGACACAGCAAGCAGCTTAGACACCACAAGCACAGTCTAGACACAGCAAGCAGCCTAGACACCACAAGCACAGTCTAGACACAGCAAGCAGCCTAGACACCACAAGCACAGTCTAGACACAGCAAGCAGCCTAGACACCACAAGCACAGTCTAGACACAGCAAGCAGCCTAGACACCACAAGCACAGTCTAGACACAGCAAGCAGCCTAGACACCACAAGCACAGTCTAGACACAGCAAGCAGCCTAGACACCACAAGCACAGTCTAGACACAGCAAGCAGCCTAGACACCACAAGCAGTCTAGACACAGCACAGCCTAGACACCACAAGCACAGTCTAGACACAGCAAGCAGCCTAGACACCACAAGCACAGTCTAGACACAGCAAGCAACCTAGACACCACAAGCACAGTCTAGACACATCAAGCAGCCTAGACACCACAAGCACAATCTAGACACATCAAGCAGTCTAGACACCACAATCATAGTCTAGATTCCACAGCAATCACCATCATCATTATCATCACCATAAAGAGTATAAAAACAAGAAATCTGTATCTCACAAACAGCAAATGACTTCATAATGCAGTCATGTTAGAAAACCCTACTTCCTAAGTACCTTCCCCTAGTTTTGATCTAGCCACAGCAAGATACTTCACGGAAAGGCTAATTCAGATTAAATTTTCATCAAAGTCCACGTAGGTTTTCTGCATTGCCATTTATTGACCTGACGGAATCGATACCCACCGCCTACGTTTAATAATCGTAAACACGATTAGCAAGGAGTCAGCGATAACATTAATCAAGACTGAACGATACATGTAGCAGTTTATATATTTTACAAAACGTTTATTACAGCTTTCACATTTCTGTGTGTTGCCTCCCAGCTCTCCAAGTTTGAAGGTTGGGAAGAATTTTGTTTTTTTCGTCTCTTGAATGTCATGCTTCTAGTTACCTTAATGTTTCTGTACTTTGCGTTTCGACTTCCTTATATGTAATCGATTGTCCGCAAAATGCATTTTTAAAAAAATTATCGTCTTGTGTTATGTCGTTCGCGCGGGAGGGGTTTGTCATGGAGGCGATGGAGGAGAGTATGGAAACGCGGAGAGATCATTTTCGCCAAAAAAGAAGGAGTGATTTTAATCATCTTCTCTTCGCATACTGTGATGCTGTTGTATTTATGTCTTGATCTACATTTTAAAAAAGTATTTAATCATCATCATCATCATCATCATCATCATCATCATCATCATCATCATCATCTTCTTCTTCTTCTTTTTCTTCTTCTTCTTTCACATAACAATTGCCGTGGTTGCCCTGTGCCATATTTTGAAACAAGCTGCTAAATCAGCACCTTTCGTCCCTAGACATCAGTCTTCAGATTGAACTATTTATAAAATCTAGCTTGCTTTCCCACTCAGACCATGTTGTCTGGGCCACACTGCAGTCATTTACCAAGAGTTACCAAGGCGGGGTAAGGCCTTGCTTGGGTAGTTATGGCTCGCAAATTCGGATGCATGAAGACTAGATAAGCCTAGATATACTTGTAGGTGGCTAAAGCTATTCTGCTGGATAATACTACGTCTTTAAAATCACACGAACATCTCTGTGTCACTCTGCCTCCTCTCTCTCCTCTCTCTCTCTCTCTCTTTCTCTCTGTGAGGAAGGGCAGGTAAGATGGGCCTGCGTGCTCAGTTCTTGTACCGACAACTTAATTGTTCCCTCGTGTTATGTTGTTTCATTTTCTCTCTCTCTTCTCTCTCTCTCTCTCTCTCTCTGTGTGCCTTTAGGTGTCCAGGGCAAGTGGGGTTTCCACAAGGGTTTTCCAAAAACGCTTGTCATTCGCCTTTCTTTCTGTTCTTTCCCAGGTGAGCCTTCTATTGCTCAAAATCCTCTCTGTGTTTCTTCTCCATGTCTCCTATTTTTTTTTCTACGTTATTGCATGTTCTGACAGTTTAAATGTTCTCTCTTGCGATGTTGTTGCATGTTATGACAGTTTAAATGTTCTCTCTTGCGATGTTGTTGCATGTTATGACAGTTTAAATGTTCTCTCTTGCGATATTGTTGCATGTTCTGACAGTTTAAATGTTCTCTCTTGCGATGTTGTTGCATGTTATGACAGTTTAAATGTTCTCTCTTGCGATGTTGTTGCATGTTATGACAGTTTAAATGTTCTCTCTTGCGATGTTGTTGCATGTTATGACAGTTTAAATGTTCTCTCTTGCGATGTTGTTGCATGTTATGACAGTTTAAATGTTCTCTCTTGCGATGTTGTTGCATGTTATGACAGTTTAAATGTTCTCTCTTGCGATGTTGTTGCATGTTATGACAGTTTAAATGTTCTCTCTTGCGATGTTGTTGCATGTTATGACAGTTTAAATGTTCTCTCTTGCGATGTTGTTGCATGTTATGACAGTTTAAATGTTCTCTCTTGCGATATTGTTGCATGTTCTGACAGTTTAAATGTTCTCTCTTGCGATGTTGTTGCATGTTATGACAGTTTAAATGTTCTCTCTTGCGATGTTGTTGCATGTTATGACAGTTTAAATGTTCTCTCTTGCGATGTTGTTGCATGTTATGACAGTTTAAATGTTCTCTCTTGCGATATTGTTGCATGTTATGACAGTTTAAATGTTCTCTCTTGCGATGTTGTTGCATGTTCTGACATTTTAAATGTTCTCTCTTGCTATATTGTTGCATGTTATGACAGTTTAAATGTTCTCTCTTGCTATGTTATTACATGTTCTGACAGTTTAAATGTTCTATCTTGCGATGTTGTTACATGTTCTGACAGTTTAAATGTTCTCTCTTGCGATGTTGTTGCATGTTCTGACAGTTTAAATGTTCTCTCTTGCTATGTTGTTGCATGTTCTGACAGTTTAAATGTTCTCCCTTGCGATGTTGTTGCATGTGAAGCAGGATTCCCCTTATAAGGAGACTACTGGTTTGATTGATTCTTCTTGTGGAGTACAGTTTCAACTTATAAGTTTCTTCTTGTTGCTGGTGTTCTAACCATCACCTAATTTTCTGTATTATACACTAAGAAAATACAACAAGACACCCAGGCTTTCCACTCCACAAAATTAGTACGAATACAACAACTTGAACATAACTTGGCAGTCTTCCGACCAAAACAAACTGGTCAACAATGAGAATTTCCACAAAGCCGATTTGGTATAGTTTATCATCAGACAACACACATTTATTACAGAAATTTACAGCAACAAATGCCCGGCGTGAAATATCTACGCCACACGGGCAAGGAAAACCTTACAATGATTTATTCATACCAAAAACCATACTTACAGGCTTACCAAGGACTGCAGCCACACAGAAAAAAACAAACTAAACTAATTCTGACAACAAAACTCGCTCTACCCCATTCTCGTTCGCCCAACACGTCCTTCCCCTTCAACGTTCACTCAAAGACTGCCTAACGACCGACTTTTTCACACGGACCTTTTTAACGACTTCTTTGCACACGTACTTTCCTAATGACGTAGTCTACGCAACACAATTATTAGCAATACACAAAAACTCTCTGAACAGAATGGCTATTCTGTTACAGAATATCTCCCCACCCCCTAAAGGTAGATATTTGGCCATCAAATATCTCCAACCAAACAAAAAAAAATTGCGAACTTGCACAGAAAACTCTCACGAACTGTGAGCGATAACAATGAATTTAAAGCTGAATATGCAGCTACAAAAAAAACTTCATGCACCCACAATTTGTACAAAATAAGTACGTTAAACCTTTGTGGTGCAAACATAAATATACATATATTTACAACATTTTTAATACTGAGTTCTGTGAACTACACCATCTATTTCTACTGCCATAGAAATAGGATAGAAGCAAAGGATGAACTCCTTTTTCGAAGAACACTACCCAACTAGTGTCTATTGTGCTTTTCTTTAGAAATCCCTATAGATTACAAACTATTCAGTAGAAGGAATCGCAGTTAATATGTTGATCACAACACATTCTATGAACTGCTTCCTGCCATCTAGTTCCAATAGTGGGAACTTTTCCATAAGTGCTTTATGGAGATCTTTCATCGTGAACGTTTCTAAGTCCACGGTATCCATTATCTGCCCTATTGCCACAACGAGCTTACGATCGGAGACGTACAACTGATCAATCTCCGTATCGCAATCGGCACTAGGTGAAGTCTCTTCAGGGAAATAATCTTCACTGTGAGGACAGTGTTCCTTCTGAGACTGATGGCAGATATCGGCTCTCTTCCGTTTCTTCCGCCTATGCCGATGTCGCAAGTCATCCACCGACATAGGAACTGCTGAGGCGGAAGCATCCACCTCCATATAGTGGTCTGAGGGAGGAGCTCTAGGGACCACTCTCTGCTGGGTTTCCTTCAGGTACCACGGTGGGAGCCTGGGAACAAAACGAGGAGGCGGCGGAAGAGAAAATCTCTGTCTAATGGGACGCGGCAAGTAAGATCTACAACGATCTTGCTGATATTGCCTCTGAAAGGTCCCACCAGGCAACGATACATTAATGGCGACGTCCTGAACCATAGGACACAATGTATTAGTCGCCCTCTCTACTCTCTCTTTCTGCTGACAGGGACACGGCAAGTCAGTCTGCACAGAGCAATCTACTACAAGCGGGGGCTCTGCCTGTGAATAGGCCTCCACAACGCTCACTGACTTTACGACATAAGTCTCAGATCCTTGTGACTGAGGGACGTCCCCATCAAGAACGTGAACTGGTACTGGTAGAGAAGTGGCACGATCGAAACTTGCCAACGTTGTCTCCCGCGCACCTGGATGAAAGAACATCTGAAGGTCCAGGGTGCGGAGGTTAGCAAACCACCTCTGCAACTTGACGTCTGACATCTCCTGTTTGCTGATAAATGCGTCCACCAAGGGTCTATGGTCAGTCTTCACAGCGAAGTGTCTATTCGCCAGAAAATATCTCAACTTCTGCGTGGCGTAATGGACAGCATACGCTTCTCTCTCGAAAGTAGACCACTTAGTCTGCGAGCGCGACAGCTTCTGCGAAAGAAAATATAAGGGCTCTTCAACTGAGAGTCCATCAGAAGAGGAAGCTGTCTGCACCAAACAGGCTCCAACCGCAACATTGGAAGCATCTGTATACAATGTAAGTGGCTTATGCAAGTCAGGATGCGAGAGAAGCGGTACTTTCGCAAGGCGATCCTTCAAAGACTCGAACGCCATTTGACAGACTGGAGACCATTTGAACCGATGACCCTTCTTGGTGAGGTCCACTATGGGAGCCACAATCTCCGAAAAGTGGGGAATGAAACGTCGATAGTAACTGCACGTCCCCAAAAAAGAGCGCACCTCCTTCACATTCAAAGGAGACGGCATGTCGGCAATGGCTCTGACCTTCTCAGGATCAGGAGATATGCCTGACTGGCTGATGACATACCCGAGATACTTTGTCTCAGAGGCCGCAAAGTGACATTTGGATGGTTTGAGCTTGACCTGGTGCTCACGCAATCGGTCGAATACCGCCTGAAGATCGCGAACATGGTCTTCGATCGTTCCATCAGTGAACACCAGTATATCGTCAATATAGGCTTGTGCAAACTTTCCTAAGCCCTGTAATACTGTGTCCATGAGTGCGACAAAGGTAGATGGCCCCTTTTAAACCAAAGCTCATGTAATTAAAACAGAAAGAACCAAGATGACAGCTAAAAGCTGACTTCTGCTGAGCGTCCTTGGACAAGGGAATACACCAAAAGCCACAACGAGCATCCAAAGTGCTGAAAAATTTGGCTTTGCCTATCGTGCTCAGGATGTCCTCAATGCGTGGCAATGGATATGACAATGAACGGGTCACCGCATTGAGTGCACGGTAGTCGCAGCAGAAACGATGGGTACCATCTTTCTTAGTCACCAAGACAACTGGTGATGACCACTCTGAGATCGTGCGAGAAATTATTCCGTCACGCAACATATTCTCGACGGCCCTCTCTATCACCTCTCTACTCGCCAACGGAGTGCGGTAGGGTTTCCTGGAGATTGGCGGATGATCGCCTGTATCAATCTCCATCTGCACTGTCGAGGTATGCGATATCTCGGAATCAGTCAAGGCAAAGACATCCTTGTTCTGTGTCAACAACCTGGATATTATGTCCTTGTGCACTTCAGGGCACTGAACCTGTCGAACGATAGTCTCAGAACGACTGTCAGGTGTTGTCTCCTCAGTACCAGAAACCTGCTGGATAGAGTCAACTGACTCCGTGAATGGTGTCAATTTTCCTAAAACACATCCACGTCTGAGCTCGATGTGTTTACTAGAATGATTAATTACTGTCAACATGGGATAGCGATTAGTGTGGAGCTCACATACTGAGTCTACCAACTCTATCTCCGGCTGGGACAGTAAGAATGGTGTCTCAAGACCCTGAACCATATAAGAATTGCCAGATGGAAAATATGGTTGGGCTTTCAGTTTAAGAGGAATAAGATTGACGGAACGTGGAGAAAGAAGAGAAGAACGCTGGACACGAAGAATAGAAGCAATGTGTGCATCTAACTCTAAAGGAATCTTCTTGTTATGTATGTTAAGTGTATTAGAATTGTAATCGATGACAGCACCAGAACGAGACAAAAAATCACGCCCCAGAATGGCGGAACGGTTCATGTTGTGAACCACATAAAAGCAATGAGAAACAGTGACACCAGCAATAGAAATAGGTAGGTAAACTCTGCCAAGTACTCTCATGGAAGCTGCAGTAACAGTCTGCAGAGTAATTCTAGCGGGCAAGAGCTTAGGAGCAGAACGTAAGGATCTGTATACAGAATCCTTGATAAGACAGACACTAGCTCCTGTGTCTAACAATGCTCGAATTCGAAAAGTATCAACAGAAACAAGGACAGAAGTAGGAGTCGGGGGATTCGCAGCCACCGAGCGTAGTGGTGTCGCATGCGAAAATGAGACAGAGTGTTTGGCAGATCTAGATGGTGTAAAGATACGGTCGGACACATGGGAGCTATTCATGCGCCGACTCGTCAGTTTAAATGTACACGATCTTTCCTTTCACTCTGCTTACAAAATCGGGCTATGTGACCTCTCCTTCCACAGTTATAACAAGATCTAGTTTCTTGTGGTAGTGTACTCGCAGGTTTAGCCTTCCTGGTATTCGACCTCTGGTGGTCTGTCCTACCCGCTTCGAAGTGTGAAGACGTCCGTCGAGAGTTCTCCTGATGAGAGACTAACTGTACTCTCTGCGAATCCACACAAGGAGACTCTCTGTGTGTCGTCACCTCACCAGACGGTCGAGAACCTGCAATGAAAGCTTGTCGGGAACTACAACTAAGATTCACCGACTTCATGAGGTCATTTTCTTGTAAGGCTAAGTCCACCGCCTGTGAAAACAGAATAGGTTTATCTCTTAATAATTTTGATTTCAATGCGCGAGAAAGTAGTGCATCTACAAACGACTGCACCATTTGCCTCTGCGCCAGCGGAGTTACCCATTCCGCCTCAGAGTAAGCAACTCTGGCTGCCTCACTGACGCGATCAGCCAGCGCTTGAATGGGCTCTCCAGGAGACTGTCGAGTAGAGGCTAGCGTATGCCAGGCCTCCTGGGGAGTCTGCAGCACCCCATATCGTGCTAATAAAACAGATACGAACTCTTCCCATGTCTCTTGAATCTGGAGTCGCTGTTTGACGAACTCTGCCAGGGAACCTGTGGTGCGTAAATACACCAAGTTCTTCTTACTGGGCACATCAGCATTCCGCATGTCCATAATCTTATTAATCTCATCCAGCCATGGTTTCAGCTTTGCTGGGTCCCCGTCGAACTTTGCTACAGCTGACATGACGTGGGAAAACCTCAAGTCATTGCTGACTTGGGACAGGGTATCTTGTAATAACCCCAGCAAATCTGACGTGGATGGAGCTGAAGCCATTGTGCGTCTATCCGTAGTGCACTCTACTTATTGTTAGTATATATCACTGGAATCAATACAATGCCACCATATACAGTAATGTCAACAATTATTCAAAACAATGGCATATCAATTATTCATTATCATGCACTAATGCCATCCAACTATTAAACATAGAAAAGAAAATCAATTAAATACCATACCACGCACTAACTAACTACACTGAAGTCCTAAGTTAAATGAAAAGCCACAAGAAGTCTATGTACTGTTCCAAATATCACCACTAAAATCAATGTTCAATAAAGTCCCGCTAATAACACTGAATAAGAATGTCCTACAATGTCTATTCCAAATATAAGTGAATCTACAATGTCTGAAATCCTACACCACACATAAAGAAGCACAAACAACGACTGTCCATGTATCAATGTCCACTCCTGTCTATCTGCCGAAATTGTGGAAAACAGTTAATTTTGTCAACATGTTACCTCCCCGGTCTGGGTGGAGTTGGTTGAGAAGTAAATGTCGCTTGGAACAAACCGCTCTGATTCCTCACCGGATAGTAGTTCAGGTTCAGTCTCACTGGACTTGATTGCAGGCACAGGTAAGCGTCAGTAGCTGCACTGCCTAGGACCCAGGACTAGATGTGACACAAACTTTCGGGTAGGCTGGACATCATCGCTGCTTTGAATAACTTCTACGATAACTGTCTCTGACACTAACAAAAATACTATTCCCTAACCAAAACTTGAAAACCACTGACGAAACATACTAGCAACACACAACTGTGGGCTAGAAAAAACGTGGATGAACTGTTAAACATGTAAACAAACACACTGGACGTGACAAGTGGCCTGATACGGCACCACTAAAACAGTGTCACGGCGCACTGAAGCAGTATCAACGGCACCAGTGTAACAGGTCACGGCGCCATTGAAACAGGATTCCCCTTATAAGGAGACTACTGGTTTGATTGATTCTTCTTGTGGAGTACAGTTTCAACTTATAAGTTTCTTCTTGTTGCTGGTGTTCTAACCATCACCTAATTTTCTGTATTATACACTAAGAAAATACAACAAGACACCCAGGCTTTCCACTCCACAAAATTAGTACGAATACAACAACTTGAACATAACTTGGCAGTCTTCCGACCAAAACAAACTGGTCAACAATGAGAATTTCCACAAAGCCGATTTGGTATAGTTTATCATCAGACAACACACATTTATTACAGAAATTTACAGCAACAAATGCCCGGCGTGAAATATCTACGCCACACGGGCAAGGAAAACCTTACAATGATTTATTCATACCAAAAACCATACTTACAGGCTTACCAAGGACTGCAGCCACACAGAAAAAAACAAACTAAACTAATTCTGACAACAAAACTCGCTCTACCCCATTCTCGTTCGCCCAATACGTCCTTCCCCTTCAACGTTCACTCAAAGACTGCCTAACGACCGACTTTTTCACACGGACCTTTTTAACGACTTCTTTGCACACGTACTTTCCTAATGACGTAGTCTACGCAACACAATTATTAGCAATACACAAAAACTCTCTGAACAGAATGGCTATTCTGTTACACATGTTCTGACAGTTTAAATGTTCTCTGTTACTATGTTATTACATGTTCTGACAGTTTAAATATTCTCCTTTTGTATCCGGCAGACGAATTTTGTATGAAAGAACTGGAAAGACAGAAAAAGTCTGAGATCTCCTCCAAAGTTAGCGCTAGGAGCTTTATGTATTCTTAACTGGTGTGTACGTATGTATGAGTATGTGTGTGTTTGGAGGCGTCTTTATGTGCGTAGGTGTCTATCTGTGTCTTGGTGTGTGTCTATTTGTGTGCAGGTGTGTGTATGTTTAGGGGTGTGCATTTAAATATATTCCTTAGTCATTTAATATTTTCTTCCTCCTTCCGTTTTTGTCTTCTTCTTCTTCTTTCTTCTTCTTCTTTTTCTTCTTCTTCTTCTTCTTCATCCCTTCTTCTTCTTTTTCTTCTTCCCTTCTTCTTCTTCTTCTTCTTCTTCTTATTCTTCTTCTTTTTCTTCTTCTTCTTTTTCTTCTTCCTTTCTTCTTCTTCTTCTTCTTCTTCTTTTTCTTCTTCTTCTTCTTCTTCTTCTTCTTCTTCTTCTTTTTCTTCTTCTTCTCTTTTCTTCTTCTTCTTCTTCTTCTTTTCTTCTTCTTCTTCTTCTTCTTCTTTTTCTTCTTCTTCTTCTTCTTCTTCTTCTTCTTCTTCTTTTTCTTCTTCTTCCCTTCTTCTTCTTCTTCTTCTTCCTCTTCTTCTTCTTCCTCTTCTTCCCTTCTTCTTCTTCTTTTTTCTTCTTCTTCTTCTTCTTCTTCTTCTTCTTCTTTTTCTTCTTCTTCCCTTCTTCTTCTTCTTCTTCTTCCCTTCTTCTTCTTCTTCTTCTTCCTTCTTCTTCTTCCTCTTCTTCTTCTTCTTCTTCTTCTTCTGTAAGCTGATGTTCTGAATGTGGTGAAGATACTGAGGCACGCATGGTGTCGGACTGGGAGTGGGTTATTGTGTGTGTCAGTTTCAGAGCGGAGATTAAAAAAAACAAGTAGTGTGCGATACTTCTTTATCAGACTCCACCACCCTGAGAATGTGGTGATCCCTGCCCCAATTAATCAAGCTGGACCTGTCACCGAGGGTAACAACGGAGACACGTGACAGGGTTTTGGTCAGCTATGGTTCGCCAGTAACAGGTCAGCTATGGTTCGCCAGTAACAGGTCAGCTATGGTTCGCCAGTAACAGGTCAGCTATGGTTAGCCAGTAACAGGTCAGCTATGGTTAGCCAGTAACAGGTCAGCTATGGTTAGCCAGTAACAGGTCAGCTATGGGTCAGTGGTTACCAAAATTGGCAACTTCTGAACCCTATTAAAATCTCTTGGAAAGGTCTTCATTTTTTTACTCCAAAAAGGGACTTAGCGTCTACACAATGAAACACTTCATATGCTCGCCTATCTGTTTATTTAAGCACTTGTGCTTTTCCATTCATTATGATTGTTTATAAAGTTTATAAAGATTGTTTAAAAGTTTATTAAGGTTATAAAGGTTTTTAAATATTAGGAAAATATGTATAGATTAATGTACTGTTAAAAAAAATAAATAAAAGAAAGGCAACACTACTATAGTCGTAATGGACACCAAAGTTCAAACTTGTATCAACATTTTATTTTACGGAATTAATGTTTCAATCTTGGCAACAAGAAACTTTAAGACCTTAACAACGAAATGATGTTCATTAAATTTGGTTTAGACTTTTATTCTTGGCGACTGATGCCTATGTTTCAGTAAATTGTATGGCCTCCTCTGTCCTGTATCAGAGAACGACATCTCCTTGACATGGATCCGATTAGTCGTTGGATCTGTTGCTGTGGGATGGCTGCCCACTCTTCCCGCAGTGCAAGAGACAACTGTCGGAGATTGGTTGGCGCCACGTCTTGCTGGCGAACTTGTCTGTTGAGTTCATCCCATAAGTGTTCTATTCGGTTCATGTCTGATGAGATGGATGGCCACGGAATGGTCTGGACGTTATTGTCAGCGAGGAACTGGGTGGTGAGTTGTGCCAAGTGAGATCGATCATTACCCTGCTGAAAAATCGACCCTGGTGCAGCCAGAAGTGGAAGGACGTGAGGACGAAGAATTTCAGCGACGTATTGTTGGGCATTCAGGCGTCCCCCAATTTGCACCAGGTCACTTCTTCCCATGAATTTGATCGTCCCCCACACCAGTACACCTCAACCACCATGTGGAGGAGCTTCATCCACGCAGTTCTAGGCGTAGGGCTCATTGACTGTAACTCTTCTCTATCTATCGTGTCGCTGGAACAGAAAGAATGACTCATCACTGAACCAAACCCTTCTCCAATCATTCGCAACGCTCCACTGACGATGCTGATTCGCCCACTACAGTGGGTTCTAGCGCTGTCGGTCCGTAAGAACAGGATCTCTGTAGGGTCTTCTAGCCCAAAAACCAGCATCTTGAAGCCGGTTCCTGACCGTTTAATCTGAAATCCGACGAGCTGCTGTCATTGACTGGACTGTTGAGGACGCAGATGCAAATCGATTGCTGAGGTGACGCAGCCGTATGAAGCGGTCTTCGGCAGCAGTTGTGACTATGGGTCTTTCACTGCGCGGCCTGTCTAAAACTGAGCCAGTTTCTTGAAATCGTTTCAAAAGGTGACTAATGTTGCTTCTAACCACATTAAATTGTCTGGCCACTACCACTTTGTGAATGTTCACTCTACAGACGTATACAAACGTCCAGTAATGATGAGTCGTTGTTCTGTAATGACAAGAGCCATACATGTACATACAGCTGATATAGCTGTAACTTAAAACAACTGATATAGCTGTAACTTAAAACATCTGATATAGCTGTAACTTAAAACATCTGATATAGCTGTAACTTAAGACATCTGATATAGCTGTAACTTAAAACATCTGATATAGCTGTAACTTAAAACATCTGATATAGCTGCAACTTAAAACACCTGATATAGCTGTAACTTAAAACAAATGAGCTGTCGTAGGTCTGAGAGGGCGAAAGACACCCTGGATTTTCTAGAAATATTTTAAACTAATTACATACTGCTCGTTATAATTAAAGCGTCGAATGTCCAGAATAGCGATCAACCGAATTCCAGGTAATTAATTTGGCCGTTATATTTCTGCATGTAAGGAACTGAAATCCTGCGTCCACTATTTTTCTTTTTTTTTCCAGTGCCCTATGTGTGCATGACAGCCAATGTCTACCAGCAGAGCACATGATGATGATGATGATGATGATGGTGATGCATATGCTGCGTCATTCCCATGTAATTGAAATTCAGTGATTTTCGTTGAAGAAAATTCATGGTATCCTAGAGCTCCCAAAAATTTCATGGTATCCCATAGTTAATATGATAGCTGAGTATCATATTGCTGCATTATTTGATTAAATATCATGTTTAAACATTTGCTAAAAAGTGTCTGTCTGTCTGTCTGCCTGTCTGTCTGTCCTAGAGACAATACATGAGCTCTTCTATACGTAAAAAAGTAGTCCTGAAATTCTTTACTGAAATTCTTTTCCTTCTGTCTCTCTCCTCTCCCCTTGCCCTCTCTCTCCCTCCACAAGAATGACTACTTTCAGAGTCTGAAAAAGTATCAGAATAAAAAAGAAACTGAAAGTTGTCTTTACCTGGAGCTTCCTGTTGTCTCTTGTCTGACACGTATCTCTAAAAGTTGCTTACATTGTCTGACACTTATCTCTAAAATTTGTCTACATTGTCTGACACTTATCTCTTGAACTTTTCTACATTGTTTGACACTTATTTCTAGAACTTTTCTACATTTTCTGACACTTATTTGTAGAACTTGTCTACATTCTCTGATACTTAGCTCTAGAGCTTGTCTACATTGTCTGAAACTTAACTCTTCAACTTGTCCACATTATCTAACATTTATCTCTGGAACATCTCTACAGTGCCTGTCTGACACTTATCTCTGGAACTTATCTATATTGTCTGTCTGACACTTATCGCTGGAACTTATCTATATTGTCTGTCTGACACTTATCTCTGGAACTTATCTATATTGTCTGTCTGACACTTATCTCTAGAACTTATCTACATTGTCTGACACTTATCTCTGGAACTTATCTATATTGTCTGTCTGACACTTATCTCTGGAACTTATCTACATTGTCTGACACTTATCTCTGGAGTGATCTTTTCGTCTTTAATCGTCAAAATTACCATTGATACTTCTTCTTCTCCGTCTTCAGATCATCATCATCATCATCATCATCATCATCATCATCATCATCATCATCTTGTCGTCAGTATCTATTGTTTTTCCTTCCTTCTCTTATTTCCAACTCTGGACTTATCCTCTCTTTAACCGATAGTAATAATCCTCAAACATAAATGTGGAGGCGGATAGAAAGTAGACATGCATGAAGTGAGGATTTAGATATAAGGAACATACTTCTCAACCACTAAAATATCGCTTTTAGCCTAACCACCTTAGGCGAAGACTAATTTGTCTAGCTCAATCAGACCAACCGAGTTTCTCAAGGATTCTCGAGAAAACTTAGGGAAGAGGTCCTTTCAGTTTTGCTTTAGTGGCTCTGACAGCCACACTGCCTTGCTCCTTATACTTTATCAGTAGATGTGGCTAAAACAGTGTTTGCCATCATCCACAAGATTCCCTAGATACTTCATCAATAGATGTGGCTAAAACAGTGTCTCCCGTACTTCCAAGGCTATCTAGATAAGTTATCAACATATGTGGCCACCACTTTCAAGACTATCCAGATTATTTTGGCCATGTTAAACAAAAAGATAGCATAATCTGAGGAGTTTTGAAGTATAGTGGGCATCCAGGGCATCGCTGGCACTCTAAATACCCCACTCACTAAGACAACTTTCTACGTCAGAGAACCAAACGTTTTTCAGATTGTCTATCATGATGGCAATGTTTCACGTAAGGCAAGAAACATGAATGTGGCGCAGAACGTCCAGAAATTGACTAATTTACAGAATGTATGAAAGGTACGAGTTTTTATCGTATTCTAGATACATCAAAGTTACATGTGAGCTCCTGCCGAAGTTCTCGTATTAAACTCTGTAATAAAAAAAAAAAAATTAGTTCCAGACAACATCTACTGTTTCCGAGAAGTACCCAGCGAACCAGAGTTTGGAAATCCCTGATGACCTATCGACTGCTTTGTACGGCACATTGCTATTAAATACCACCCTACCAGTGTGTTTCAAGTTGACTTTTAACCTTATAAACACGTTTCAATCGTTTTCGATCCGTGTTTTATGAAATTTGTTCCGTCGCCTTCGGTCAGAGAGCGCCTCTAGTATCAACACAATAATGGCCGTAATAGGCACTCAAGTGTGAGTAAGGGAAGGACATTTTGCGCTCACTTTGAAAAGAACGGAGAGAAAATAAAAAGTGCAGGAGAAAAGGGGGAAAATGTGGATAAGAATGATCTGAAGGGGATAAATAACAATGAAGAAGATGAAAAAGAATTAACGAAACAAATAAAACGAAATAAGAGGAGTAACAAAACATTTAAAAGTAGCATGGGGAATAACAAGAAAACGAAACAAGGTCTGAAGTAAAGAAGAATGAAACAAATAAGAAAAGAAAACAACGCAGTGACAAAAAGAAATAACTAATGAGAGGATAAGAAATCGAGTAAGTGATGGGTTTTGAAAAGGAGAAATGCGGGAGGCGATCTTTAGAAAGTGATTTCTAGAAAGAAGTTGATTTATTCCAAAATGTTATTTTCTGTAAGAATTAGATTTGTCTCGAAGTTTGATACTTTACCCAGTTTGCGGTGAGCAGCTGCAGATATAAGTTGATAATGTTTACAATTTTTGAGACGTGTTTAAATGATACAAGGAGAAGCGGCTCTCAGTCTATATTTATCTTACGCTAGATTCCCGCCTTCAGGCATCCCCTAGATCAGTGGTTCCCAACTGGTGGTACGCGAACCCAGGGGGTCCGCCGAACCTACTATGAGAGTCCGTGACAAAAACCAAGCGTTTTTTAAAAAAATTTAACTGTGAAACAATCGATGTTTTAGAGATTCCTTTGTGGAGAAAAGATCTTTGTTTCCACGTATTTCTGGTTGTTTCTATGTATTTCTGATTGTTTCCAAGTATTTCTTATTGTTTCCATGTGTTTCGGGTTGTTTCTACGTATTTCTGGTTGTTTCTAAATATTTCTTGCTGTTTCCAAGTATTTCTAGCGCTCGCGGTTTTCCAGATTTCTAATAATAAGAAGGTTGGTGAGAGAGTGTTGAATCATCTCGTGCCATTTTGTTCCACATAGCTTTCTGATGAAACGTTTTGGACTCTATTTTTAGACGAAGAACATGCACAGGAGTTGTCTTGATGGTGATTCAGATTTCAGATTAAAA
The DNA here is from genome assembly GCA_009760885.1 of Achatina immaculata. Taxonomy (NCBI): domain Eukaryota; kingdom Metazoa; phylum Mollusca; class Gastropoda; order Stylommatophora; family Achatinidae; genus Lissachatina; species Lissachatina immaculata. The sequence continues at coordinate 25,105,487 of CM019713.1, read as the reverse complement.
ACAGGAAATGTTAAACCAGATATGGTAGCCATTGTTCGAAATAAAAACGGTTCATGATTTCTTTCACCATGTTTCGGTTTGTTAGCTACCACACATTTCATATTCTGTTAATTTGTCAGAACAAGTGGGAATGTTAATTGCTGTTTATTTTTTCTTAACTACATTATTCTTATAATGTAAAAAAAAAAACAGTATCAAACTTGGTGAATTTTCGTAAAACTAGATTATTGTCATTTTGAAAATTCACCAAGTTTGTACTGTGTTTTTTTTTTTAGTGTAGTGTAGCATTTACTCAATAAAGGTTACCCGCATTTTCTGAAAAAAAAGTGTGCATTTAAAGCACATAGCTATTATACAGACGTGCATTTTTTCTAAAATATAAGAAGGTTGGGGGGGGGGGGGGGAGTTCGTGGCTCGATTTTGAAACAACATGGGGTCCACCGACTTTTGTTAATTGGGAAACACTGCCGTAGACCATCCATTGAAGACAATTTACTTTGTATAGACAAACTAGTTGTAACCCATCACAACGTAAAGGAAAAAAAAAGCAACTGAATTTCGCGGAAAGGTCTGCTAGTTTTGTGGGACTAAGAAAATGGGTAGATTAAATAATTATAATTTGTTAAATTAAAAATTAATATTAAAAAAGGGAATATGTCCCTTAACACTTGCATGCCATAAAGGTGTAAAGTGTTATTGTCTTCACATTTCAAGGCTACAGTGTTGTCCTCGCTGCCATTGTTCCTCCCTGGGTACCTATCTTCTGATATTGGCGGGACAGATATTTATGTACTTATACATGACAGAAATGTAAGAAGAAAATGAACAGAGAAGATAGAGAATAAACGACATCGATGTCTGTTACACACCCTCTGTAGTAAGTGTGTTTGAGTTGGTGATTAGTGCATTGATCCCTCGTGGGGGTAGGTCGTGGTTCGAACCCCGACGAAAGCGACACGGTCAACCCAGCTACAGAAATCCTTGACCGGTTGCTCAAAGACCTGAGGAATAAATGATGAAGAGGCTTAAGACTGACCACAACTGCCCCATGGTGTTGCGGCCTGTTCGGTCAAACATGAGCAGTAATACAGTATCTCCTATGTCAGTTCTGAGCAGTAATACAGTATCTCCTATGTCAGTTCTGAGCAGTAATACAGTATCTCCTATGTCAGTTCTGAGCAGTAATACAGTATCTCCTATGTCAGTTCTAAGCAGTAATACAGTATCTCCTATGTCAGTTCTGAGCAGTAATACAGTATCTCCTATGTCAGTTCTGAGCAGTAATACAGTATCTCCTATGTCAGTTCTGAGCAGTAATACAGTATCTCCTATGTCAGTTCTGAGCAGTAATACAGTATCTCCTATGTCAGTTCTGAGCAGTAATACAGTATTTCCTATGTCAGTTCTGAGCAGTAATACAGTATCTCCTATGTCAGTTCTGAGCAGTAATACAGTATCTCCTATGTCAGTTCTGAGCAGTAATACAGTATCTCCTATGTCAGTTCTGAGCAGTAATACATTATCTCCTATGTCAGTTCTGAGCAGTAATACAGTATCTCCTATGTCAGTTCTGAGCAGTAATACAGTATCTCCTATGTCAGTTCTGAGCAGTAATACAGTATCTCCTATGTCAGTTCTGAGCAGTAATACAGTATCTCCTATTTAGGTCACAGACATGCTGCAACTCCAGGAAAATGTTAAGGAGTTAAAATATATCTCCTATATTCCTCATATACACATGAAAGTAAATATTGGAAATAATGTTTTATCTCCTATATGCCTCATACACATGAAACAGATAAAAGTAAATATAGGAAATAATACTTTATCCCCTATATGCCTCATATAGATGAAACAGATAAAAGTAAATTCAGGAAATAATACTTTATCCCCTATATGCCTCATATAGATGAAACAGATAAAAGTAAATATAGGAAATAATACTTTATCCCCTATATGCCTCATACACATGAAACAGATAAAAGTAAATATAGGAAATAATACTTTATCCCCTATATACCTCATATAGATGAAACAGATAAAAGTAAATTCAGGAAATAATGCACATTCGCTATTTTCCTCATATACATGGACCAATAAAAGAAAATATGGGAAATAATACTTTATCCCGTATATTCCTCATTTATATAGAACAGATAAAAGTAAACATGGGAAATAATGCTTTATCCCCTATATACCTCATATACATGGAACAGATAAAAGTAAACATGGGAAATAATGCTTTATCCCCTATATACCTCATATACATGGAACAGATAAAAGTAAACATGGGAAATAATGCTTTATCCCCGTATAGGCCTCATGTACATGGAACAGATAAAAGTAAAAGTGGTAAATAATACCATATCTCCTGCCTAACTTATTAACATGGGACAGGTCAAGGAAAATATGGACACTAACATATATCTCCTACTATATCTCATTAGCCTATTATGTGAACATTTATTAAAACTCCAGTATTTAGAGAATTTTAGCAATTTTTGTTTGGAAAAAAAATTTTTTTTTTCTGGCCGAGAGAGAGAGAGAGAGAGAGAGAGAGAGAGAGAGAGAGAGAGAGAGAGAGAGAGAGATAAAGAGAATAAGGATCTGTAGAGAATAAAAAAAGATTGACACCAGATACGAAGCTCTGTGACAGGAGTATGTTATGCTTCTCTTGAGGTCTTGATGTTTGATACATTCCATCAGCTCAGACCGTCATTTGTCAGGGATCATCTGGAGCAGTTCTCGTGATCTCCAACGTAAGGACAACACGGTCAGGAAGAATGCCCTTTCTTGGAGTCAAAATAATGTGAGATTTTCTTTCTTTCTTTTCTTTTTTTCTTTCTTTTTTTCTTTCTTTTCTTTCTTTCTTTTTTTCTTCTTTTTTTCTTTCTTTCTTTCTTCTTTCTTTCTTTTCTTTCTTTCTTTCTTTCTTTTTTTCTTCTTTTTTTCTTTCTTCTTTCTTCTTATTTCTTTCCTTTTTCTTTCTTCTTTTTTTCTTTCTTTCTTCTTTCTTTCTTTTCTTTCTTTCTTTCTTTCTTTCTTTTTTTTCTTCTTTTTTTCTTTCTTTCTTTCTTCTTTATTTCTTTCCTTTCTTTCTTTCTTTCTTCTTTCTTTCTTCCTTTTCTTTCTTCTTTCTTTCTTTCTTCTTTCTTTCTTTTCTTTCTTTCTTTCTTTCCACTTCTTAATTTTGGCTTCATGTATAAATTATGCCTCACTTTTAGGCACATGACTTCTAAAAAACAAAACAAACAAAACAAAAAATTCTTACAGAGTGACTAGAATGCTTTCTCAGATCTTCAAATGGTCAGAGGTCTTCTAGGATCTGTTCTGTTGGTATAATACGAGGTAAACTACGTGAAGATTCGAGGTCTTCTAGGATCTGTTCTGCTGGTATAATACGAGGTAAACTACGTGAAGATTCGAGATCTTCTAGGATCTGTTCTGCTGGTATAATACGAGGTAAACTCCGTGAAGATTCGAGGTCTTCTAGGATCTGTTCTGCTGGTATAATACGAGGTAAACTACGTGAAGATTCGAGATCTTCTAGGATCTGTTCTGTTGGTATAATACGAGGTAAACTACGTGAAGATTCGAGGTCTTCTAGGATCTGTTCTGTTGGTATAATACGAGGTAAACTCCGTGAAGATTCGAGATCTTCTAGGATCTGTTCTGCTGGTATAATACGAGGTAAACTCCGTGAAGATTCGAGGTCTTCTATGATCTGTTCTGCTGGTATAACACGAGGTAAACTACGTGAAGATTCAAGGTCTTCTAGGATCTGTTCTTTTGGTATAATACGAGGTAAACTACGTGAAGATTCGAGGTCTTCTAGGATCTGTTCTGCTGGTATAATACGAGGTAAACTCCGTGAAGATTCGAGATCTTCTGGGATCTGTTCTGCTGGTATAATACGAGGTAAACTCCGTGAAGATTCGAGATCTTCTAGGATCTGTTCTGTTGGTATAATACGAGGTAAACTACGTGAAGATTCGAGGTCTTCTAGGATCTGTTCTGTTGGTATAATACGAGGTAAACTACGTGAAGATTCGAGGTCTTCTAGGATCTGTTCTGTTGGTATAATACGAGGTAAACTACGTGAAGATTCGAGGTCTTCTAGGATCTGTTCTGTTGGTATAATACGAGGTAAACTCCGTGAAGATTCGAGGTCTTCTAGGATCTGTTCTGCTGGTATAATACGAGGTAAACTACGTGAAGATTCGAGGTCTTCTAGGATCTGTTCTGCTGTTATAATACGAGGTAAACTACGTGAAGATTCTAGGTCTTCTAGGATCTGTTCTGCTGGTATAATACGAGGTAAACTCCGTGAAGATTCGAGGTCTTCTATTATCTGTTCTGTTGGTATAATACGAGGTAAACTACGTGAAGATTCGAGGTCTTCTAGGATCTGTTCTGCTGGTATAATACGAGGTAAACTACGTGAAGATTCGAGGTCTTCTATTATCTGTTCTGTTGGTATAATACGAGATAAACTACGTGAAGATTCGAGGTCTTCTAGGATCTGTTCTGCTGGTATAATACGAGGTAAACTCCGTGAAGATTCGAGATCTTCTAGGATCTGTTCTGTTGGTATAATACGAGGTAAACTCCGTGAAGATTCGAGATCTTCTAGGATCTGTTCTGCTGGTATAATACGAGGTAAACTCCGTGAAGATTCGAGGTCTTCTATGATCTGTTCTGCTGGTATAATACGAGGCAAACTCCGTGAAGATTAGAGGTTCGCAATTGTGTGGGAAGATCCTGTTTCCTGATTTCAGGATTTGTGAAGTAGTTGTGATGTTCCTTCTGTGAGTTGGTGGACTTTAAAAGTTAAAATCTAAATGTGATGGGTACGTTTTTATATCAGTTGGTCACTTGCTTAACACCAGAAAACTGCTGAGAGAGTCTGGCAAACTCTTGCAATCTTTCTCTCTCTATGGTATATTCTTCTCTATGGTATATTCTTCTCTCTGGTATATTCTTCTCTCTATGGTGATAGAGAAAAGCCGGTACATATTTCTTTTATATTTCACTGCACATTATAACCAACGACGCAAGTTATTGCCGCTATAGTCGTGGCTGTTGTTGTTATTGCTGTTGTAGCTGTTGTTATTGTTGCTGCTGTACAGACATTATTGTTGTTGCTGTGCTTGCTGCTATTGTTATGCCTGCTGTTATTATTGCTGTGCCTGGTGCTGTTATTGTTATTGTTGCTGTGCCTGGTGTTATTGTTGCCGTAGCTGTTGTTATTGTTGTTGCTGTAGCTGATGTCATTATTGTTGCTGTGCTTGCTGTTATTGCTGCTCTTGTGCTTGTTGTTAGTGCTGCTGCCGTACATGTTGTTATTGCTGTTGCTGTGCCTGTTGTTATTATTCATGTGCTTGTTATTATAACTGTACCTGTTGCTATTATTGATGTGCCTGTTGTTATTATTCATGTGCTTATTATAACTGTACCTGTTGCTATGATTGCTGTGCCTGTTGTTATTTTGTTGTTGCGTGCCTGTTGTTGCTGTTGCAGTAGCTGTTGTTATTGTTACTTCTGTGCCTGTTGTTATTGTTTTTTTGCTATAGCTGTTATTGGTCTTGTTGCTGTGGTTATTACTGTTGTTGTTATTGCTGTCGTAGTTGCTTTACTTTTGGTTATGCTGTTGTTGTTGCTATGGCAATTGTTGCTGTTATTGCCGTGATTATTGTTTTCATTTCTCTGTAACTGTGAGCTGTAGTTGCTTTTTCCCAGCATACCTAGTTACTTTCTTCAATCTCCAGCGTAGAGTCGGACTGGGAGATGGTTTGTAGTAGCTTGCTTGAATTGCTCTCATCCTCGATGGATTCCACTACCCTGGGGGAACACGCCGAGCCCCACTCAGGTAGTCAGGCTGAAGGTGTGCTTCAGACATAATTGGGGTCATGGTTAGTTCCAGCTGGGGTCATGTTAGTTCCAGCTGGAGTCATGGTTGGTTCCAGTTCACTGACCCTGATTCACTTACTCTGAGAACTGTCCCGCCTCTTATGTCCCGGTTGTCCGTGACACCAGGAAAGATTTGTTGGAGACTGTCGTGAGCAAGAGCGTATAGGTAGCGAAGCGTTTAGTGCACTAGTCGTTTGCGGCAAAGGTCAGTGCTTGCAGTCCGACCAGAGTCGTCGTGGAGCTCCTTCTGAAACTGGAAACTTAAGGAAAGTTTGGCGTGAAGTTGACCATATCAACCCTTCAGCGCGTGGACAGGTCAGAGACCACACTAGCACTAACACCGTTTCTCGTAGGTTCATAAAAGGCAGAATAAGGAACAAAGGAACAAAAAAAGAGCCCGGGCAGAGTGTGGAAAGAATGTTTAGAGAGCGATAAGGAGAACTGGCAAAGCAAGTTTACTCTCTAAACTCTATGAAATTCTATCCCAAAGTTGAAACGGAAGCAAACATGGCCGCACGGCAGAATTATTGATCAGTGCATGACTTCATGTGTAGACCAACAGTGTGTCATTTTATTTTTTGGACCGCAGTTGTGTCAGAGAACAATAGTTTCCGCTAGGGTCTGCAAGAAAAGGAAAAAAAAAAAGAAGCCTGGTAGAGATCAGTTTGAGTATAAATTTGCTGTCAGCCATGAAAGTGGTGTCGTAGAGAATCTTCAGGTACGGTGGACTTTGATCTGCTAGAGGAGGCCAGGAATATAAGAAAAGGATCAACTTAGTGAGATTCCTAACACACTGAGCTGTGTGAGCAACAAAATTACGTCTGCCAGGAGGGAGATTTAGCGTCAAACATTTTCGTACCTCATGTTTTATGAAGCTTTGCAAGAAAACCAAACTTAACGTGGCCATTCTATGCCCATATGTGGCCGGAAGAGATATTGAATGCCATTGCAGACACGTCAGAGAATGTTCTTAGCGGGTTGTTTCTTAGAGCAGAGAAAGATAAGATAAATTTGGGGTTGTTTCTTAGAGCAGAGAAAGATAAGATAAATTTGGGGTTGTTTCTTAGAGCAGAGAAAGATAAGATAAATTTAGGGTTGTTTCTTAGAGCAGAGAAAGATAAGATAAATTTGGGGTTGTTTCTTAGAGAAGAGAAAGATAAGATAAATTTGGGGTTGTTTCTTAGAGCGGAGAAAGATGAGGTAAAACAAGGACGGTCTGAGACAAATGGTAAGATAATCTAGAGCCAGGTGAAAGAACCTTGCTGGTGGAGTCTTATTAGAAATTAGGACAATTCAGGGAAATAACGGTTGGAAAACTGTGAGGTCTGCACGAAGATAGAAGAAAGGAATAAATAATAAATGTGAAATCATCAGAAAGGAACAAATAATAAATGTGAAATCAGCAGAAAAATTTCTAAAAAATAGAAGACACATCTTTCTTACTATTTCGCTATGAAAGTTACGTGGATACTTTTTAAAAAGCCTCGTAAATCAAAGAGACTGACTACTTTTGGCGATATTCTAGCTTTTGGTAAAAATGTTTAGTTTTCTTTTATTTTTTATATCTGTGGGTGAAACAGTATTACTGTCCACAACACAAACAAAATGAATGGAAAAATTATGTCGGTCCGTAAGAATAGCGAAGAGCAAAATCTCCATCTTAATGCGAAAAAAACTAAATTGATGACAAATGACAAACAAGGCGGCTGATATATGTATCAATGAAGAAAAACTGGAAGAAGTGGATCACTGTTAACTAATAATAGAGATACGATGAGGGAAATTAAAAGGAGGACATCTATCGTTCTTCAGAAAGTAAAACAACTAAAGAATCTGTGGAGAGGAACAGACATAACTACAAAAATAAGGTTTTTAAGGGCATGCATCTTTCCCATCGGAACATATGCCTGTGAGACCTGAACACTTAACAAAACAGCTGAGAAACACATAAATGCCTTTGAATGTAAATGCTACAGAGGAGTTCTTCAAATATCATGGACATAAAAAAGAACAAATATATCCATACTACCTAAACTTAATATTGAAGAAGGCTGGCTAGTAAAGAGGATTAAAGAGAGAAAACTTAAATATTTAGGACACATTAAACGTCATGATAATCTAGAGAAGACCGTCATGGAAGGGTATATAATGGGAAAAAGAGAGGAAGGCCAAGGCGAATTTGTTTGGCTGCAAGACATCGTTGATGATCTGCAGATGGATGCAGCAGCAGCAGCAAGACATCTTGCTCACAACCGAAAGGCCTACAGGAGAGCTGTTTGGGAGACAAAGTTCCACAAGGGACATGCAAATGAATGAATGAATAAATGAAACATGGTGGGTGGAGGGGAGAGCTTCAGTTTGATATGTTCTAGTAGGGTAACAAAGGATAAACACTTACGTGCACTAGAACAACATCACAGAGTAAACATTATCATGCTTATTTTGTTGATATACTGTACCAAGAGATCTTCATTCAGTACATACCAAGCACTGACAAATCAAGGAATATACATGCTATCTCTGTTTGCTGTCGTATTATTAGCATTAGTATGTTTCACAAGATTATCTCTTTTACTGCCGTCGGCCACAAAATATGCATCTATTCTGTACTGTGTTGGATTTTAGAAATCCAAATTTTAAGCTACAAGATAAATTAGATATAGATATTGCGCTATACCCGGTTAAAGCATGGCGGTTGTTTTTATTATGACATTATTTATGTGGGTTTGAATTTTCTTTTCTTACTAATAAATATAAAAAAATAAATTATTTCTTTCAGTTTCTTCGGGCTAGTGGTCCGTAATTTTAATTTGCTCTGCTCTTGTGTTCTGTAAAAGAATTAATACAACATTCTGGAGATTTAATAGCAAATGTGAAGATCGAGAAAGTGCCATGAGCGTGGTAGAGTGAAATATCATACGTTTTTGAGGAATATTGATCAATACTGCACGTATGTTACAACAATTACAAGTTCAACGTGACCTTCTCAAGAAAATAATGATCAAGGATACTTTGGCCACGTCAGAAGACATAACAATATACTTAAGACGATGCTAGAAGGAAAGGTGGAAGGAAAAAGAGAAAGAAGAAAACAGAGTTATGGATGGGAAGATTACGTTAGAGAGTAGACAAGACACAGCCTGGCTGAATGCATCATCAAGGCAAAGGAGCGAGGGAACTGGAGATTCATTACCTCCGACCTTGATACCGAAGACCGCACTCAGTAATGACGACTGCACAGTGACAACGGCTTCTCACTATTTGTATGTTCTGATTCTTATACACCGTAAATGACGCCCTTTCCGCTTGAAATATTCACTTTTTTCTACTTGTTAAGACGTGTACAAAACTCATACAGTCTTGTCATCCTCTGACATTTCTCTGTAAAATGTAATCCCGTGTTCCTCACTGTGCAACCAGATTATTTCCTGCGATTTTAGAGGCAGCTTTCTTAATCGCTGCGCGTCGAGTACACTTTTTCACATGTTGTTTGTCTGGATGGCGAGATCAGATGCAATAGAGATAGAGGTGTGTGGTACAGTTTTACGAAATCTGAGAGACGGCCTCGCTAACGGTTAATGCATTATTAATGTCATGTAAAATGTAGTACATTACTTGGTAAACTTCTGACTTCATCACCCGCGGCCATGTAAAGTGTAGTACATTGCTTGGTAAACTTCTGACTTCATCACCCGCGGCCATGTAAAGTGTAGTACATTGCTTGGTAAACTTCTGACTTCATCACCCGCGGCCATGTAAAGTGTAGTACATTACTTGGTAAACTTCTGACTTCATCACCCATGGTCATGTAAAGTGTAGTACATTACTTGGTAAACTTCTGACTTCATCACCCACGGTCATGTAAAGTGTAGTACATTACTTGGTAAACTTCTGACTTCGTCACCCGCGGCCATGTAAAGTGTAGTACATTACTTGGTAAACTTCTGACTTCGTCACCCGCGGCCATGTAAAGTGTAGTACATTACTTGGTAAACTCTCTGACTTCATCACCCATGGTCATGTAAAGTGTACATTACTTGGTAAACTCTCTGACTTCATCACCCACGGCCACGTTAAGTGTAATATACTACACGGTAAACTCTCTGACTTCATTACCCACGGCCATGTAAAGTGTAGTACATTACTTGGTAAACTCTCTGGTTTCATCACCCACGGCAATATAAAGTGTACATTACTTGGTAAACTCCCTGACTTCATCACCCACGTCCATGTAAAGTGTACATTACTTGGTAAACTCTCTGACTTCATCACCCACAGCCACGTTAAGTGTAATATACTACACGGTAAACTCTCTGACTTCATCACCCACGGCCACGTAAAGTGTACATTACTTGGTAAACTCTCTGACTTCATCACCCACGGCCACGTAAAGTGTACATTACTTGGTAAACTCTCTGACTTCATCACCCACGGCCACGTAAAGTGTACATTACTTGGTAAACTCTCTGACTTCATCACCCGCGGCCACGTAAAGTGTACATTACTTGGTAAACTCTCTGACTTCATCACCCACAGCCACGTTAAGTGTAATATACTACACGGTAAACTCTCTGACTTCATCACCCACGGCCACGTAAAGTGTACATTACTTGGTAAACTCTCTGACTTCATCACCCGCGGCCATGTAAAGTGTAGTACATTACTTGGTAAACTCTCAGACTTCATCACCCACGGCCACGTAAAGTGTACATTACTTGGTAAACTCTCTGACTTCATCACCCGCGGCCATGTAAAGTGTAATACACTACACGGCAAACTCTCTGGTTTCTGGCAAATGTTTTGGGACAGTGATAGAATCTTTGGCACTGTCGTGTCTTGCAGAAATTGCTCTATTACCAGCATGAACTCCAGTCTGCAGTGTTTGCCCTACATCGATTTTGTGTGATGGATATTGATCATTGATTTCTGTTTGTAGTATTCTCGTAGATGTTAGCTTAGGTTACCACATGCGCTCCGTGAAGTGCATGTGTTCTACAGCCTCCATCTTCACATAACTTTCAGTGCCCAGCAGTTAATGATCTACGTTGCAAGATGATCCAATTTCTTTGTGTGTCTTTACCACTTTTTACTCTCAGCTGTTTCGCCCTAAGCAAGGATATTTCACCGTGTGCGTTGATACACCTTCTGCTCTGTTGATGTCTATGAAGATTGATAACAGTGTCTGGCAGATCTATGTTGGTGTCTGTATAAAATAGGAAAAAAGTAGGAGCAGCTTTATTACTTAACGATTACAAAGTTGTGACGTTTCGGCGTGAGCCTTAATCATACAAAAGCATACGGGACGGAGAAATAGAGAGAGGAGATAAAGTATAGATTCACATGAATACTATTAAAAAAGTAAATAAATAAATAAATAATTTTGTTAAAAGAGTACTTAGCTGTAAATTGCAAGGTGTGGCTTGTCCGGCGGTGTGTGTCAGGAATGGATCTAGTGGGACGTGGAGACTGTTTAAATAGAGAACTGTGACATGTGGTCAGTGGGTTGTAACTGGGGGTGGTGGATGGGGAACCGGGGAGGGGAGAGAGAGTGACGCAATACCGACCTTGCTAGGAGAAATTGAAACAGATGATTGGGGAAGAGGGGTTGCAGAGAAGAGGGGTTGCAGAGAAAATAGCGGGGTTGCAGAGTGATGCTGTGAGGAAGTTTGAAAAGTAAGCGGGGTTGCAGAGTGATGCTGTGAGGAAGTTTGAAAAGTAAGAAGGGGTGGATTTAGTGGAGAGGTACTATAATGATTGAAGAAGATGATGTTACGTGTAACTAAACAGCGAGTTTAACCCATGTGGTTCCAGCGTCCCATAATTTTGAATGCAGCGGTTCTCAAGTGCCAGGCGGCTTGTGTCATCTGCGTGACATTGTTTGATGGCTGTTACCAGAAAATCCGATTTGCCTCTGTGGTTGGGGCCATTGAAATGATTTGGGACTGGTTTCGAAGCATGCTGGGCGATGTCGTACAGATGTTTTTGCATGCGGTCCCCTAATCTGAGGCCAGTGAGCAATTCTTTATCGTCATCTGCCGATAATCCAACTCGACTCCGACACTCGTGACATTTTCTCGTATCCACCCCTATTGGGAAACAAAAACAATCACCTTTCCCAAAACTATCCTCACTCTTCATGAGGGATTCACATGCGAGTCCCGAAATGTGATATATGTCATCGTTTGCAAAAGATGCAGGATAACATATATCGGTGAGACTGGCCTCAGATTAGGGGACCGCATGCAAAAACATTTGTACGACATCGCCCAGCATGCTTCGAAACCAGTCCCAAATCATTTCAATGGCCCCAACCACAGAGGCAAATCTGATTTTCTGGTAACAGCCATCAAACAATGTCACGCCGAAACGTCACAACTTTGTAATCGTTAAGTAATAAAGCTGCTCCTACTTTTTTCCTATTTTATACATTCTGGTATCACAGCTTTACTGCAGTGCTTCGTGTATAGTTGTATACTTATACACTAATTATTATGTTGGCGTCTGTGAAGATTGATAACAATGTCTGCCAGATCTATGTTGGCGTCTGTGAAGGTTGATAACAATGTCTGTCACATCTATGTTGGCGTCTGTGAAGATTGAAAACAATGTCTGCCAGATCTATGTTGGCGTCTGTGAAGATTGATAACAGTGTTTCATCATCATCATCGTCAGGTGCCATGCCGACTGGCGTTGGCTATTGTTTCTCCAGAGTACACGATCCTTCATGCAGGCCATCAGTTCAGTTGGTGATCTCCTCTCACACCATCCCGTCAAACTGTCCAGTATCATTTCTCTTGGTCTACCTCTTGATCTTCTTCCTTCTATTTTTCCTAGTGTTATAATATTTTCTATGCCCCCTCTTCTCATTGCATGTCTTATTAAAGTGCATTGTCTCTCTCTTATCTTTTTGACAAGGTTTTTTTGTCTCTCCAGCTCTTCTCATACATTCTTCATTAGTTATTTTTGCTGTCCAGGGGATTCGCAATATTCTTTTAATAAACCACATTTCTGCTGCTTCCAATGATTTTTGTGCAGACCTGCCTATTGTCCATGATTCACTTCCATATAAAAAGATAGGTTCAATATAGCATTTTAGGACTCGTTTTCTAACATTCATTGATAAGGATGTGTTGGTTAATAACAATGTCTGCCAGATCTATTATCTCCCATCTGTTATTGTAGATAGTAAATAACCCCAACAGCTGGCTTAATCTTTCATTTCCATAAGCACTTGCACGCCCTCAGATAATGAAGGTGAAGATGATTTCCTAACTTTCTGAATAAAGCTCTGAACCAAGCTATTCTCACAGGTGGAGACAAAGATTAGAACATGTACATAAAATTCTTCATTAATGTACCAGTTCCCCCCCCCCCCCCCCCCCCAATGTCATTTCCTGGGGTTCGGCTTTTAAGTCTCTATGAAGAGTGCAGGTGACCAGGATGTTTTCTAGAAAATGAAGACTTCTTGGCTGGTGCAAAGGAATGGATTCTGGTGGTCTTCAGTTTATGTATTTATGATCGCTGCCTGTAATATCATGTTCTAAGCTTGAAGATTATGATTCGCTGTGTTCTGTATAGATTTTATATAGGATCTTCGTAGGAGTTTCATGTCAGTATTTAATTATTTGTAAAGGTATATAATTTACAACATTAACTCATTTTTAAGAAGTCCACGCTTAAAATATAATGATAAAAGACAGCAGTTTACACTGATAATTCCAAAATACGGCATAGTAGTTTAAAGTATGATAAGAATCTTTCCAAATTCATCTTTTAGTTCATCATTTTAGTTCATATTTTAGTTCATTTATTTCTTAACTTTATCTACAGGGGGGAGTAATTTGTATATTTAGCAGTCAGAACTGTAGAGAACGTCTTGTACTGACACAAGCAGCATCTTTGCAGTCAGAGAGGAGAAAGAATTTAGTTCATTTATTTCTTAACTTTATCTACGGGGGGGGGGGGGGGGGGTAATTTGTATATTTAGCCGTCAGAACCGTAGAGAAGGTCTTGTACTGACACAAGCAGAATCTTTGCAGTCAGAGAGTAGTGAGAACTGAATGTATACGGTGCTCATTTATGAAAAATCATCAGAAAAAGCTGAGAGAGAAATGGAATGGATTGAATGAAAGAAATAATGAAATTCCACATTTTGGCAAAATGTCTTCGTCAGGGTAAACAGGACGTGGGAATCAACAAATTAACGCAAAAAACAGATTCAAAATAGCTATAACTTAATAAGATGTCGAGAAACTCCCCCTCCCCCTCCCCCTAAAAAAGTCACAATGCATTTTTACTATAACTAAAAGAGAAAAGAAAAATTGTGGTAATTTTGTTGCAAAGTTTATTGCAAAAATTAGTGGGTTTTGTTGGTTACGTTAATTCTGAAGGTCTTTACGTTAAACATCTATCTATCTATCTATCTATCTATCTATCTATCTATCTATCTATCTATCTATCTATCTATCTATCTATCTATCTATCTATCTATCTATCTATCTATCTATCTATCTATCTATCTATCCATCCATCCATCCATCCATCCATCCATCCATCCATCCATCCATCCATCCATCCATCCATCCATCCATCCATCCATCTGTCCGTCTGTCTGTCTACGTGTATGTGTCTGTCACTCTGTCAGATTTCTCTCTGTCTGTATCACTATAGCTCTCTTTATCTCCTATAGTTCTTTCTATTTCTCTCTCATTTTCACTATTTCTCTGGATGTTTATCCCTCCATATGTCACTATATCTCACTCTGTCTCACTATAGCTCTCACTCTCTCTCTCTCTCTATATATACATATATATATCCCTCTTTGTCTCTGTGTGTGTATATATATATATATATCTGTATCCTTCTGTTTCTCTCTCTCCCGTTCTCTCTCTATATATCTATCTGTATCCCTCTTTGTCTCTCTCTTTCTCTCTCTCTCTATATATATATATATATCCCTCTTTGTCTCTGTCTATATATATATATATATATATCTATACTTCTTTGTCTCTCTATATATATCTATCTATATACTTCTTTGTCTCTCTCTATATATATATCTATCTGTCCACCTCTTTGTCTCTCTCTCTCTATATATATATATATATATCTGCGTCTATTTTTGTATCCCTCTTTATCTCTCTCTCTCTATATATATATATGTATATGTATATATATATATATCTGTATCCCTATTTGTCTCTATCTCTGTATATCTGTATCCTTCTTTGTCTCTCTTTATATATATATATATATATATATATATCCCTCTTTGTCTCTCTCTCTCTTTTAAAATCAAACCTAGAATGTAACGAAATTATTGGATTCGAATACAACACCGGAAGCTTCTATTCCGTATCCATGGAGATCTTGCAATATTAATGGGCGTACTTGTGGTGAATTTGTATATCCCCGACCAGAGTGGATTGTACTCGATACTGTCACCAAACATTAACTAAAAACTTCACACGGACACAAACAGTCGCTTAGAATGGCAACAAACGAATCCATCACAGTTTGTTGTTTTTTGTCTTTTTTTTTTTGCTGGAACGCTGATGAATCTTGAGGACAATATCGATAACTGTGTTGACACTGAGTAGCTGGGTATGGAACCTTTTTTTAAATTTCTAACTTAAAATTGCTCATTGTTTTGGTTTAATTGGTTTGTCCATTCTCAATTCGTGTTGAAGTTACACCCGTGGGACCCATTTGTACGTGTTTATTCTGTTCTTCCCTTTTGTCCACGGACAAGGGCCGCCATGATCACAGGAATTCTTAATTTACGGAAGTAATTTCTTAGACACAGCGTAGAGCTGTATTAGCGATTTCATCAATCGTGGCTTCTTACCGGCTGTTCGAAAATATAAAATTGTAAAAAACCAAAAATGAGAAATTCATCAATTTGAATTTTCAAAAATTTGAATGCGCCACACTTACCCAATCTTAGGTTCACAACAGTTAAGCTAAATTTGAATGCGCCATCCTTTCCCAATCTTAGGTTCACAACAGTTACGCTAAATTTGAATGCGCCATCCTTTCCCAATCTTAGGTTCACAACAATTACGCTAAATCTGAATGCGCCATACTTTCCCAATCTTAGGTTCACAACAGTTACGCTAAATCTGAATGCACCATACTTTCCCAATCTCAGGTTCACAACAGTTACGCTAAATCTGAATGCGCCATACTTTCCCAATCTCAGGTTCACAACAGTTACGCTAAATCTGAATGCACCATTCTTTCCCAATCTTAGGTTCACAACAGTTACGCTAAATCTGAATGCACCATTCTTTCCCAATCTTAGGTTCACAACAGTTACGCTAAATCTGAATGCACCATACTTTCCCAATCTTAGGTTCACAACAGTTACGCTAAATCTGAATGCACCATACTTTCCCAATCTCAGGTTCACAACAGTTACGCTAAATCTGAATGCGCCATACTTTCCCAATCTCAGGTTCACAACAGTTACGCTAAATCTGAATGCACCATTCTTTCCCAATCTTAGGTTCACAACAGTTACGCTAAATCTGAATGCACCATTCTTTCCCAATCTCAGGTTCACAACAGTTACGCTAAATCTGAATGCACCATACTTTCCCAATCTTAGGTTCACAACAGTTACGCTAAATCTGAATGCGCCATCCTTTCCCAATCTCAGGTTCACAACAGTTACGCTAAATCTCAATACACCATTCTTTCCCAATCTTAGGTTCACACAGTTAGACTAACATATCCACGATGTAAACAATATCAACGCTCACCGCATCCTTCTAACTACTGTAGAGTGTTTTGTATAATTTATTTGTTGCCATAGCAACAACAGAACTTAAAAGTAATTATGTTGGCAATTCTGGCAAGCCGATGAGAAGCAATTAATGTCTTTTAGTGTGATATAGATATAGACATATATTCAGTATTATCAGCTATAGGACTTGGAAGCAAATTGCCATGGACACAGGGGAGAGTACTGTATTAATGTTTACAGCTGAATTAACAAGAGTGCGACGAAACTGGTCTACATCCCACTAGTCATCTCCTGGCTGGGGTGATGGTTAGTGGTTATTGCCTGTTACGTCATGGTGCACGGAAATCTTCTCTGATTCTACTTTTCCCAGTATTATTAGGAGGAGGCAGTTTCCCTA
This sequence comes from Achatina immaculata, assembly GCA_009760885.1. NCBI lineage: Eukaryota > Metazoa > Mollusca > Gastropoda > Stylommatophora > Achatinidae > Lissachatina > Lissachatina immaculata. Next base: position 25,088,433 of record CM019713.1, on the reverse strand, counting down.
TTCCATTATCACAGAAACATCCCTCAGTTCGGGGACATCACACTGAAGTTTCTCAGTTTTTTTTTTTTTTTGTCTTTGGACATTTTCGTTGTATTAAAGTAGGGGTTCTCAGCAAGTGGAAAATCTTCGCCCCTTTGGGAAACTGGGGGGAAACCTGGGGTCGGTAGTGGATTGGGGAAACTGGGACTACCCACCGGCAGACTTAGACTGTTGCAATATTAGACGCATATTATTAGGAACGCATCTTTTGAGTCAGAAAATCTTGGATAGGGAGAAGAAGTGACATATATGATGTAAATGATGTATTGGGCAAAAAAGAAAAGTTGAGAACCGCCGTATCAAAGAAACCGTGTCTGAGATAATTCCCTTCACATTTATTTTCTCTAAAGGACAATATGGTGCACACAGAACCACAGAGATTAGATCTGACCTTATATCTTCTATTTCATGTATCGGAAAAGGGACACTATTTGAGGCTGTAGCGAATGAGTACAAGAATTATGGGAACCTTTTCAGTTCCATTGAATTTCTGCCTGCGTGTGAAGGATTTTACTCAGGAAAGTATCGTCTGTAAGGACCTGTGACCGCCCTACTCTCCTGACATATATCACTGTCCGAACTTTACCTCTAAAATCCGCGAAAAGGGAAAGTCTCTATGTCAATAATTCTCGAAGAGTTGGAAGAATTGATAAACGAACACAGGGCAAGAGATCGCCCGCCATGACAGATGTCTAGCTGATGAGTGGTTTTCCTGACCATGCTTCGGGGAGGCGGAGTAATGCGTGGAGACTGATAAGGACTGCTTCCAACACAAAACGTGAGGACATAGCAACGTTGACAAGTGTGTAAACTGCGAAAGTTAAAGTCTTTTAAAAGTTGTAAATACTGCTTATTTTCAATAGCAAACGTAACTTAATTAGCAAATGTAACTTAAATAGCAAATAACATGGTTAAAATGTAGCTTGCTGCTGGGGTCGGTTGTACGTGCGTCAATCACTCTGTCTCTCTCACTCTCTCTCTCACTCTCTCTTCTACTCTCTCTCTCACTCTCTCTCTCACTCTCTCTTACTCTCTCTCACTCACTCTCTCTCACTCTCTTTCTCTCTCTCACTCTCTCACTCTCACTCTCTCTCTCACTCTCTCTCACTCTCTCTCACACTCTCTCTCACTCTCTCTCACTCTCTCTCTCTCAAAGATCAAGCACAAGCAACTAATCACCACAAACGTATTAGAATACTGCCTCTCAAGGACAGGTTCCTCTTAAACAAAATCAAGTTAGTACACGGCATGCCCGCCTTATCTATGGAATATGTTTAGATTTAGCCCAAAGTGTAGCCAACGCTTAAACAACAAATGTCTTCCAAAACCTAGACTTGATCTTTACAAGAAAAACATTACTTATTCTGCTGCTCATCTTTGGAATACCCTCCCATCCTATAAAAATATATACTATACTCCTTCCCACAACTACAAACTCTTGCAGTATCTATTTTATGTCGATTACATATTTTACAAATTATTCTAGACTGCTCTTACAGACACCGAATTGTTTATTATGAATAGTATCACAGTTCTTGTTGGTAGATAGTCATTTATAAATGTAAATGTAGTTATTTTCTGTAGTCATTTGTATATGTAAGTAGTTACTTTCTGTATTGAGTGCATGGATAAAAGTGAAATGTGATTGTTATACTTTAATTTTATTTAATGTCTCTCAGCTTTCCAGCGTTAGTTATGATTGATTATATGAGCAGAATATTTGTAGAATGTCTGGAACAGAGTGAAAGTTGTATGATAAAGGGCAGAATGTCAGACGGGCCTGCGTGCCCAATTCTTAACCCTTTGGAAATAAAGATCAATCTCTCTCTCTCTCTCAGAGTGATTATATGTAGAGATTATAGAGATTATATGTAGAGATTATATCCAGTAGTTTTCAATTCATATTTAGTATTGCTATTATATATTTGTAATTATAATGTTAAACTGACGATGCATGATTGGGTTCGAAAGAAAGTTGGGGGTGGTGGAGGGGGGGGGGGGGTTGGGATGAGGACGTTGTCCGATTTGGCAGTCACTGACCCGTAGCTAGCCTGCTGACATCGGTGTAGGCGAACCATAGCCGATCAAGACCCTTTCACACTCTCCGTGGATACCCCCAGTAACAAGCCTAGCTTGGCTGACGAGATAGGGATCACCATACCCTTCGTGGTGGTGGACCCTGCTTAAGAAGTATTGGACACCCTCTGCTTTGTAGCTCCACTCTGGACTGAAAAAAAAATCCGCCATAATCCGCTCCCACTCTGATGGGACGCTATGCTTCCAAATCTTCGCGGCATCGGCTGCAAAGAACATCAGCTCCCTAGTTCCAGTGAGATAACAAGAAGAAAGAAAGACAGAAAGAAAGAAAGAAAGAAAGCTAGACGATGAAAGGCAGAATTTCATCATCTGAAAACAAAGTTCGTTCGTTCAATCCTACTTTTTTTTTTCTTTCTCTCAGGTCAGATAAGTTTTGTTTATATTTTTCCCCCCTAGGATAATTATTAACACTTCTGTTTAAACACAAGCCGACATGTTTTTATCTATGCTAGTAATAACTTTCTCAATTTTGTCAACATTTCTAACACAAGAAGGGAGTGGCAGAGTAGGTAAGATGGGTTTCAAGATTCAGCGTCCCGCAGCACAGTGCGGTCCAACTCAACAAGGGGAAACGGAGTGGGAGAATGCGGCCTGCCGACTCTCAACATGGAAAAAGCTCCACCTATTCCGAACTATGGGCGTCTGAGTGGCGAAGTGGTTAGTGCACTAGTTTCTCATGGCGAAGGTCGGGGGTTCGAATCCGGCCGGAGGCACCCCAGTCACCCAGCTGTAGAAATGGGTACCCGACTTCTTATTGAGTTGGAGAATGAATGAATGAATGAATGAATGAATAATCTTTATTTTTCAAGGGTAAAGAATTGGGCACGCAGGCCCGTCTTACATTCTGCCCTTCATCACTCCATCTTTCATTCTTCCCACACACTTGATTTAGTACAAAAATACAAATTAAATTACGAAAAACATATCAAAAGAGGGAAGGAAAGGCAGCCAGGTGTGATACTGACCATATCATCCTCTACTGTGCTGACAGGTCAAGGAAAATATGGGCACTAACATCATATCCCTATGTGCCTCTAAGACATGATAGGGTTACCTTTACCTTTTTTTTTTTTTTATTCCGAACTATACTGTACGTCTCCAGATATCCGATCTAATTCTCCTCTAGTTGTGACCTATACTATAGCTGTATAACTTTGTATTACACAGACCAGATAGACATAATTTCGTTCTGATAACATAACATGCTAGGGCGGCGATTATAGTTATTTTGGCAGTGGATAAATGTCCACACTCACATACATATATATGTACGGACGGATGATAAATGCCCACACTCACATACATATATATGTACGGACGGATGATAAATGCCCACACTCACATACATATATATGTACGGACGGATGATAAATGCCCACACTCACATACATATATATGTACGGACGGATGATAAATGTCCACACTCACATACATATATATGTACGGACGGATGATAAATGCCCACACTCACATACATATATATGTACGGACGGATGATAAATGCCCACACTCACATACATATATATGTACGGACAGATGATAAATGTCCACACTCATATACATATATATGTACGGACAGATGATAAATGTCCACACTCACATACATATATATGTAAGGACAGATGATAAATGCCCACATTCACATACATATATATGTACGGACAGATGATAAATGTCCACACTCATATACATATATATGTACGGACAGATGATAAATGCCCACACTCACATACATATATATGTACGGACAGATGATAAATGCCCACACTCATATACATATATATGTACAGACAGATGATCATGCCTGCTGCACCATATTGCCAGTTCCTGTTACAGATGCAGGAGATGATCTAAACTAAATAAAACACAAATAGTTTCTAAACATTGCCGCTGAGAGAACCAGATGGCTCTTCTATCTGCAATATAAATCTAATATTTCGGCCAAAATCTGCGCTTGTGGCATGTTCAGAAAAACGGAAGACAAACAGCAGAAAACAGACGTTAAGGTCAATATTAGATTTTTATGGTGAATAATTGATAAAAATAATTCGCTGTATTCTTCTTCTTCTTCTTCTTGTTATTATTATTATTATTATCATCATCATCATCATCATCATTATTATTATTATTGTAAATAACGGTCGGGAACAGGTTTTTTAAAAACTGTAGACCAGCGATTCTCAGCATTGAGACAGATGTCTCCGCTAGACCAGTAACACACGAATTATTAGTGCATAAATATATAAAACTAATAATTAGTGTATAAATATATAAAACAAAGAATACAGCTATACACAAAACCACTGAAGTAAAGCTGTGATAACAAAATGTATGAACTAGGAAAGAACTAGGAACAGCTTAACTAATTAACGAGCACACAGTTGTGATGTTTCGGTGTGAACCTTAGTCATACAAAATCACACAGGACAAAGAAACAGAGAAAGAAGGTACAATATAAACTCACATGAATGCTATGTAAAAAAAAATAGGAATTGGGAAAAAAATAGAATAAAATAAAATATATATTACTTGTAAGCAGCTGTGACTTGTAAGAGGCTGTGTTCAGAAGTGCGAATGGTGGAGTGCAAAGATTGTTTAAATGGGGACTTTTATGTGTTATAGACACAGAGAGGTCGAGGTGGTGGGGGGGGGGGAAGAGGAGAGAATCGTGGAAAGGAGTTAGAGTGATATAGTGGTAATCTAGCCGAGAGAAGGTGGAATAAGTAATTATCGTTGGGGTAGAGGGGCTGTAATCTGATGCTGCGAGAAAGTTCTGAACTATATAGAAAATCAGATTTGCCTCTGTGATTCGGGGCATTGAAGTGATTAGGGACTGGTTTCGAAGCAACTCTGGATGATATCATACAGATGCTTCTGCATGCGGTCGCCAGTTTCATCAAAATATACGACATCCATCATCTTTTGCATAGGAAGGTATATATCACATTACCGGACTCGCGTGTGAATCCTCCTTCACGAAGAGTGAGGATAGTTTTGGGAAAGGTGATCGCTTTTGTTTCCCAGACTACAGGGAAAGGTAACACTGCGAGGACGGTTATATTTTCTAGGGCCAGCTTATGTAAGGCTCCGCTTCAGGTGGCTATGGACGAGGACGTCCTTAAGATTTGGTTCCCGTGTGTATGCTAGTATGGGTGGATCAGAGAAAGTTCGCGAGTGTCAAGGTCGAGTTGGATTAGAGGCAGATGGCGATAAAAAATTTTCTTAACCATCTGATCGTGTGGGTGAAAAGGAAGTACTAACTTAATTCTGTCGGATCCTCTAACAGGTTTTTTTTTCTTCCGAATGCCTCTTCGCGTCCCACTTTTTAGATACGGATAAATACTTTCCGAACGACATTTTCTGGGAAGTGGCAATGACGGAAAAAATTCTAATAATTTGTTTGTTGGATTGATCCATGAAGTCCAAGTTATCCTGACATAGGCGGCGAGGACAAGCGATTCTCAGCAGGGAGAGAGGTGGCGCCCCTAAACCAGTGATTCCCAGCATGGAGATAGGTGGCACTCCTAGACTAGTGATTCTCAACACAGAGATAGGTGACTCCTCTAGACCAATGATTCTCAACACGGAGATAGGTGGCACCTCGGGGAGAATTTTTATTCCCCGAGGGAGAAATTACAAACTGAAAAAAATATTAGAACATATAATTGTGAAGATCCTGTGTGGATGATGATTTAAGTATGGAGAGAGAAAGATTCTGGGGCAGCTAGGGGTGAAAAATACGTACAGGGACCCGGGACTTGATGTCTGAAGTGTAGACTGATGTTATTCGTAGTCGAAGCTACATTGATGCTACACTGATGTTATTTGTAGTCTAAGCTAAGTTGATGCTACACTGATGTTGTTTGTAGTCGAAGCTAAGTTGATGCTACACTGATGTTATTTGTAGTCTAAGCTATGTTGATGCTAGACTGATGTTATTCGTAGTCTAAGCTATGTTGATGCTACACTGATGTTATTTGTAGTCTAAGCTAAGCTGATGCTACACTGATGTTATTTGTAGTCTAAGCTAAGTTGATGCTACACTGATGTTATTTGTAGTCTAAGCTATGTTGATGCTACACTGATGTTATTTGTAGTCGAAGCTATGTTGATGCTAGACTGATGTTATTTGTAGTCGAAGCTATGTTGATGCTAGACTGATTTTATTCGTAGTCGAAGTTACGTTGATGCTAGATTGATATTATTCGTAATCGAATTTATGTTGATGGTAGACTATTGTTATTAGTAGTCGAAGCCACGGTGATGCTAGACCAAGAGCAATGTATCAGATGGGGAGTAGGTCCTGGTAAAACCCGAGAGAGTGAGATTTCACCACCACCACCACCACCACCACCACCACCACCACCACCACCACCACCACCACCACCACCACCACCACCACCACCATCACCACCATCACCACCACAGCCACCACCACCACCACCGCCGCCGCCGCCACTACCACCATCACCACCAGCACTGTCACCACCACCACCATTACCACCATCACCACCACCACCACCACCACCGTCGCCGCCAACACCACCACCGCCGCCGCAGCCGCAGCCGCCACCACCACCACCACCACCATCCCCACCACCACCACCGCCATCACCACCATCATCACCACCATCACCACTACCATCACCATCATCACCACCGCCATCATCACCACCACCATCACCATCATCGTCATCATCATCACCACCACCACCACTACCACCATCACTACCACCATCACCACCACCACCACCATCACCACCACCATCACCACCACCATCACCATCATCATCATCATCACCACCATCGCCACCACCATCCCCGCCATCACCACCACCATCACCATCACCACCACCGGCACCACCACCACCATCATCATCACCATCATCATCATCACCATCATCATCGTCACCACCATCACCACCACCATCATCATCGTCACCACCACCATCATCATCGTCACCACCACCATCATCATCATCACCACCACCATCATCATCGTCACCACCATCACCACCACCATCATCATCGTCACCACCATCACCACCACCATCACCACCACCATCACCACCACCATCATCATCGTCACCACCATCACCACCACCATCACCACCACCATCATCATCGTCACCACCATCACCACCACCATCACCACCACCATCACCACCACCATCATCATCGTCACCACCACCATCATCATCGTCACCACCACCATCACCATCATCACCACCACCATCATCATCGTCACCACCATCACCACCACCATCACCACCACCATCACCACCACCATCATCATCACCACCATCATCATCACCATCATCATCGTCACCACCATCACCACCACCACCACCACCACCACCACCACCATCACCATCGCCATCATCACCAACACCACCACCATCATCACCACCACATCATCACCACCACCATCACCACCACCACCACCACCACTCTGGTAGTCTGGCGTAAGGCGTGGATCAAGCATCTTACTGAGAGCGCCTGTGAAGGGGGAGGGTTACATCTTTCACCAGATCTTGCTCATTGACCATAGTAACGTGCCATAACTTTCCGCCGTCACTTTTGTTGATTTCTGTTTAAGTAACAACGAAGTCTCCGGCAGAACCCGCTGTTGCGTGGTTTATTTACTTCTTCCGTTGTTTCTGTTAAATCAGTGTATGTGTGTTTTCTTTCTCATTCTTCATAATCTAACTCTCAGACTACCATAATCCGTTAAAATGGCTTAATTTATTTGGTTTGTTTCGTTTTTTTTAAAAATAACACTTGTTATATAATTATGCTCCATATTTCGGATTTCATAATTTTGAACTGCCCGAAATGCTATAAATAGGCATCAGCTCATTTACCAGTGAAACATGCCAGCTGTGATGAATGATAACAAAAAGTGTTTGTTGTGGTTGCTATTTTGTAGTCTAAAAGTTAAAAATTATCAACCCTACCCTCGTAGGAGGAATGGCTAATATTTAATTGTGATAAAACTGACTTATTTACATAAATGATCCAAGACGTTTTTTTTTTTATTAAACTCATACATTTGAAACTTTTCCCACTGATATGAGAGGGATTATGTGACTAAATAATTGTTTTTTTCGGGGGGGGGGGCAGTTTGTCGTTTGTTGAACTGCATTTTCCAGAACTTACTATATTGAGAGATGCTTTAACTGCAGCTTCAACAATTTATTATATTGAGAGAAGTATGACTACAGCTTGTAGAAACTCATATATTGAGAGAGGTTTGATTGCAGCTTGTAGAAATTCATATATTGAGAGAGGTTTGATTGCAGCTTGTAGAAATTCATATATTGAGGGAGGTTTGATTGCAGCTTGTAGAAATTCATATATTGAGAGAGGTTTGATTGCAGATTGTAGAAATTCATATATTGAGAGAGGTTTGACTGCAGCTTGTAGAAATTCATATATTGAGAGAGGTTTGACTGCAGCTTGTAGAAGCTCATACATATTGAGAGAAGTTTGAAAGTAGGTTCCAGAATTTGATATATTGAGAGAAGATTGACTAGAGCTTGTAGAAATTCATATATTGAGAGATGTTTGACTGCAGCATGTAAAAGCTCATATATTGAGAGAGATATGACTCCAGCTTCTAGAACTTCATATATTGAATGATGTTTGACTGTAAATTCCAGAAGCTCATATATTGAGAGAAGTTTGACTGCAGCTTGAAGAAGCTCATATATTGAGAGACGCTTGTCTGCTGCCTGTAGAAGCTCATATTTTGAGAAAAGTTTGACTACAGCTTGTAGAAGCTAATGTATTGAAAGAAATTTGACACAACTTGTAGAAGCTCATATAGTCAAAGAAGTTTGACTCCTGCTCGTAAAAGCTCATGTATTGAGATAAATTTGACTACAATTTGTAGAAGCTCATATAGTCAGAGAAGTGTGACTGTAGATTCCAGAACCTCATATATTGAAAGAATTTGACTATAGGTTGTAGAAGCTTATATACTGAGAAATTTGACTACAGCTTGTAAAAACTCATATATTGAGATAAGATTGACTACAGCTTGTAGAAACTCATATATTGAAAGAATTTTGACTTCAGCTTGTAGAAGCTCACATATTGAGAGAATTTTGACTTCAGCTTGTAGAAGCTCATATATTGAAAGAATTTTGACTTCAGCTTGTAGAAGCTCATATATTGAAAGAATTTTGACTTCAGCTTGTAGAAGCTCATATATTGAAAGAATTTTGACTTCAGCTTGTAGAAGCTCATATATTGAAAGAATTTTGACTTCAGCTTGTAGAAGCTCATATATTGAAAGAATTTTGACTTCAGCTTGTAGAAGCTGATATACTGAGAGAAGGGAGGAGGGGGCTGCTTATGTGTTTTTATACACCTCGCTGACCACTTTTGAACTTCTAATTAGTGAGAGCTTTGAGGTGAGCAGAGGTCATGACCGTTAGAATATTTTCAATAATAGAAATTGCTCGCGTGGTCTTTTTACTTTTTGTTAAGTTTATTTGTGTTGTTCTGGATCCTGGTAAAATTTAACTGGAAGAGAAAAAAATAAACTAACGTAAACAAAAACAATCACATTTTCATTTCCTCTCCCGTCATGTTTGACAGGTTACATATTGCTAGGAGAACATTCTTTCATGCCTTACTTAACATTTCACTGTATGATACCTCCTTGAGCAAAAAAAGAGATGCGCCTCCCCCCCCCCCCCTCTTTTTTTTTTCAGAAGGCTTTCCGCATGACAGCCAAGAGCTTCGTGACTGTTTTCATGGGTAAGCTTTCTGATGAAGGTTTTTACACTGACATGGAGTGTGAAGCATCTACCCACTGCGCCACTGTTATGCTCCCTTTTTCTCCAGTCAGGCCAGTGGTTCTTAAACGTTCCTTGGCCATGGACCAAGGCAGTCATTCTTTCCGGCCCGAGAGCAGTTGTGGATCCCTCGTTAAAAACAAAGCAATAAACATAACCTAGATAATGTTACGTTTTTTGTTAAATTTAAATTCAGCCCCATCCATTTGCTGGGGTGTGGATCCCTAAAAAGATCCTATAGATTCCCGGGACTCCTTAGACCCCAAGGTAAGGACCGCTGAACTAGGCTTTTTTGTGGGCGTGGTGGGGCTGGGGATTGGAAATGTTGATGAAACTGAAAATGGAATATATATCGAGGGGACAAGCCAAATCTCGGTGTGTTTTTATCAACACACTGAGAAAGAAAAATAACCGAAATAAGTCAAGAATAGGTCACGGCCCGTCGCAGCATCGCGCTAAACAATTGTCGCGTCAACTTTGCCTGCACAGCACCATCAAAGGGCGTTCCTAATCCAAAATCGATCCAATTATTGGCAAATACACCAGCCCCGCTCAAATTAAAGGCCACGCATGCCAGACTTATGAATGCGCCGGTTTGGCGTTTGTAATTCAAATGTGTGAAACGAATAACAGAAGTTGGCTTTTTCCCCCCTCCTTCAAATTATAGAACCAGATTATTGATCGTAGAAAAACTGTTGCTGAAGAGAGAGAGAGAGAGAGAGAGAGAGAGAGAGAGAGAGAGAGACGATATATACAGTGACATTTGACATTTAACGATGAAATTACTACATTAGCTGGCATTTTTTTGGTTTTAAATAAAATTTATATTTAAGGCAGGATGTCTATCACTAGATTAGGAAATCGAAGAACCGAAAAAACTGTGCCAGGAGGAGGACAATTCGGCGTCATTTTATGAAGCAAGGAGGGTCAAAAGATAACAAGATTCGAGAAACACTAGAAAAACCTGGACAGTCTTACGTATAAATATCATCCTGGTCTGTTGTTGCAGGTGTCCGGTTGTACCTGGCAAAAGTTTGTTGATGTCGGAGAAAGGAAGGATGCTCCAGACAGAAGTTGGCGTTCATTTGCTTCACCATTGTCTTCAAAGATCAAATGGGCCGTTATCTTGTTATGTCAAGTCGTTTTTAAAGCGGCTTTGTGTTTCCGCATCTTTAAGTTGGTTACAGGAAAACTATTTTAAAAAATAATACAGAAGTTTACTTTCTGAAATTCCACGAATAATGAAAGTCTGGCAGAAATTCAGTATTTTTTTCCACCTGCTGTAACACGTATTAATTTCACTTGCATTTTTGTATCATGCACGATTCTACTTGCCGTTGTTGTATAGTGCACTTATTCCACTTGCCGTTGTTGTATAGTGCACTTATTCCACTTGTCGTTGTTGTATAGTGCACTTATTCCACTTGCCGTTGTTGTATAGTGCACTTATTTCACTTGCCGTTGTTGTATAGTGCACTTATTCCACTTGCTGTTGTTGTATAGTGCACTTATTCCACTTGCTGTTGTTGTATAGTGCACTTATTCCACTTGTCGTTGTTGTATAGTGCACTTATTTCACTTGCCGTTGTTGTATAGTGCACTTATTCCACTTGCCGTTGTTGTATAGTGCACTTATTCCACTTGCCGTTGTTGTATAGTGCACTTATTCCACTTGCCGTTGTTGTATAGTGCACTTATTCCACTTGCCGTTGTTGTATAGTGCACTTATTCCACTTGCCGTTGTTGTATAGTGCACTTATTCCACTTGCTGTTGTTGTAGCATATATTGATTTCACCCAGTGCTGTTGTAAACTGGTTTCATCTGATGCTGTTGTATCGTATATTGATTTCACTTGCAGTTGTTACATAATGCACTGATTCCGCTTCTTCTTGTATAATATATTGATTTCAACTACGGCCATTGTATTGTATATTGATTTCATCTGATGGTTGTTGTATCGTGTTTATATATATATATATATATATACATACACACACACACTACATGCTGTTGTTGTATAGTATATATATTCCATCTCCTGTTATTGCATCGTAAATATATTCCACCTACTGTTGTTGTATCGTATATTGATTTCATCAGGTGTTGCTGTATCTTATGTGTATTCCATCTGCTGTTATTGTATCATACTGATTTCACTTGCGCTTAGCTGGATCATGCACCTGGTATTGTATTATTACTTCTGCTACAACAACTACCGTCATCACTATCACTCTAACTGCTGCTTTCAGCACGATTGATAACACGAGAGAGAAAGTAAAAAGCAACATAAACCTACATAGCTCTCTCAAGCGTTCCCTGAAGAGAGAAGGTAAAAACAACATAAACCTACTTAGCTCTCTCAAGCGTTCCCTGAAGAGAGAAGGTAAAAACAACATAAACCTACATAGCTCTCTCAAGCGTTCCCTGAAGAGAGAAGGTAAAAACAACATAAACCTACATAGCTCTCTCAAGCGTTCCCTGAAGAGAGAAGGTAAAAACAACATAAACCTACATAGCTCTCTCAAGCGTTCCCTGAAGAGAGAAGGTAAAAACAACATAAACCTACTTAGCTCTCTCAAGCGTTCCCTGAAGAGAGAAAGTAAAAAGCAACATAAACCTACTTAGCTCTCTCAAGCGTTCCCTGAAGAGAGAAAGTAAAAAGCAACATAAACCTACTTAGCTCTCTCAAGCGTTCCCTGAAGAGAGAAGGTAAAAACAACATAAACCTACTTAGCTCTCTCAAGCGTTCCCTGAAGAGAGAAGGTAAAAACAACATAAACCTACTTAGCTCTCTCAAGCGTTCCCTGAAGAGAGAAAGTAAAAAGCAACATAAACCTACTTAGTTCTCTCAAGCGTTCCCTGAAGAGAGAAAGTAAAAAGCAACATAAACCTACTTAGTTCTATCATGCACTCCCTGAACGACAGAGAGAAAGTAAAAAGCAACATAAACCTACTTAGTTCTCTCATGCGCGCCCTGAATGACAGAGTGAAAGTAAAAAGCAACATAAACCTACTTAGTTCTGTCATGCACTCCCTGAATGACAGAGAGAAAGTAAAAAGCAACATAAACCTACTTAGTTCTCTCACGCGTGCCTTGAACGACAGAGAGAGCAAGCTTCCAGTTAAAAGATGAACAAAACAAGAAAAAGCTCTTTGTATGTTTTGTTATTATTTACATCTCACCTGTCAGATCTTAATTTTATCTTTTATCTTTACACTAAACGTCCATGTAGGTGAAGAACGTTTTGTGCGGATCAGGAGTGGGCCTAATGAAGGACGAAAGGCGACACGTGAGTGTGTGTGTGTGTGTGTGTGTGTGTGTGTGTGTGTGTGTGTGTGTGAGCGCGCTTATAGTTGAAGTATAAATTAAAGTGTGTGGATGCTATGTTAATGAGATTTATCGACAAGCCAGGCAGGTGTTTTAATGTGCATCACGTGATTTACATTTTCTCGCAGGTATTATCATGTGGTTTTATTATTATTATTTCTCCTGCCTACTTTTCTTACACTGAAGGTGGGCAGGAGTTACCTCCCACGATACAGGTGTTGATTCAGGTAAAAACTAATGATTTACCAGATAAAAGCTCTCTGAAGATCAGTAAGAGTTTTCTACGCCAGTATCATAAAGATTACCCATATTATTGTATTCTTGGGTACATCATGGAGCATAATTATGTGAATGTTAACATCTTTAGTAACACACTGAGCACAACTATGTGAATGTTGACATCTTTAGTAACATACAGAGCATAGTTGTGTGAAAGTTAACAACTTTAGTAACATGCAGAGAATAATTGTGTGAATGTTAACATCTTTAGTAACATACAGAGCATAAGTATGTGAATGTTGACATCTTTAGTAACATACAGACCATAATTATGTGAATGTTAACATCTTTAGTAACATGCAGAGCATAATTGTGTGAACGTTAACATCTTTAGTAACATTCAGAGCATAATTGTGTGAACGTTAACATCTTTAGTAACATACAGAGCATAAGTATGTGAATGTTGACATCTTTAGTAACATACATAGCATAGTTATGTGAAATGTTAACATCTTTAGTAACATACAGAGCATAAGTATGTGGATGTTAACATCTTTAGTAAAAAAGCCAGTACATGAAAGATAAGAAAACCCAAGACATGAAAGATTAAAAAAACCAAGACATGAAGATGAAAAAACCAAGACATGAAAGATTAAAAAACCAAGACATGAAGATGAAAAAAACCAAGACATGAAAGATTAAAAAACCAAGACATGAAGATGAAAAAACCAAGACATGAAAGATTAAAAAACCAAGACATGAAAGATTAAAAAACCAAGACATGAAGATGAAAAAACCAAGACATGAAAGATTAAAAAACCAAGACATGAAAGATAAAAAAAACCAAGACAATGAAGATGAAAAAACCAGGACATGAAAGATAAAAAACCAGGACATGAAGATAAAAAACCAGGACATGAAGATGAAAAAAAACAAGGACATGAAAGATAAAAAAAACCAGGACACGAAGATGAAAAAAAAACCAGGACAATAAATATAAAAAACCAGGACATGAAAGATAAAAAACCAGGACATGAAGATACAAATCCAGGACATGAAAGATGAAAAAAAACCAGGACATGAAGATAAAAAAAAACCAAGACATGAAGATTAAAAAAAACCAAGACATGAAGATGAAAAAACGAGGACATGAAAGATAAAAAACAGTACATGAAGATAAAAAAAAACAGGACATGAAGATAAAAACCAAGATATGAAGATTAAAAAAAAACACAACATGAACATAAAAAAACGAAGATAAGAAACCTGCATATGTTACCGGCCGGAAATTTGGATATCTTTACAGAAAACTGGGCTGTCGTTCACGAACAGAAACTAAGACAAAGAAACACAAAACTAGCTGAAAATTTAAAATATAAATTGTGAAAGTATTATTTTAAAAAAGCACTTAAAGCTTCTTGGACGCAGAACGTGGCACGATAATATGCTTATAATATATTTGTAAGAAGTGTAGTGAAAACACTTTACTGTAGGTTAATATAGTGAAATCTTTACTTAGGAATGATCATTCATTCATTCCTTTGCATGTCCCTTGCGGAACTTTGCCTCCCAAACAGCACTCCTGTAGGCCTCTCGGTTGTGAGCAAGATGGCCTGCTGCTGCTGCATCCATTTCCAGATCGTCAACGATGTCTTGCAGCCATCTTCGTTTCGGTCTTCCTCTTTTTCTTTTTCCCATTATGTATCCTTCCAATACGGTCTTCTCTAAATTATCATGACGTTTAATGTGTCCAAAATATTTAAGTTTTCTCTCTTTAATCCTCTTTACTAGCCAGCCTTCTTCAATATTAAGCTCTTGTAGTATAGATATATTTGTTCTTTTTTGTGTCCACGATATTTGGAGAACTCTTCTGTAGCATTTACATTCAAAGGCATTTATGTGTTTCTCAGCTGTTTTGTTAAGTGTCCAGGTCTCACATGCATATGTTGCGATGGGAAAGATGCATGCCCTTAAAAATCTTATTTTTGTGGTTCTGTCTGCTCCTCTCCACAGATTCTTTATTTGTTTTACTTTCTGAAGAGCAATAGATGTCCTCCTTTTAATTTCTCTCATTGTATCTCCATTATTAGTTAGTAGTGATCCAAGATATTCAAAACTCTCCACTTCTTCCAGTTTTTCCTCATTGGTACATATTTCGCCTTGTTTGTTTTGTCAGTTGTCATCAATTTAGTTTTCTTTGCATTAAGATAGAGGTTCTGCTCTTCGCTGTTCTTGCGGACTGACATAATTAGTTTTTCCATTCCTTCTTGTGTTGTGGACAGCAATACTGTGTCATCAGCATATCTAATCTCTGGTATTTCATAACCTCCAACTGTTATGGCATCGTAATATTCTTAGGAATGATACAGCGGACAATTTACTGAAGGTTGATATAGTGGAAATTTTACTGAAAGTTGATATACTGAAAACTTAACTTGAGGTTAATATAGTGAAAAGCATATTTGAGGTTAATATAGTGTAAACCACATTAGAAGCACATATAATGAAAACCATATTTGAGGTTAATATAGTGTAAAATATATTAGAAGTAAATATAGTGAAAACCATATTTGAGGTTAATACAGTGAAAACTATACTTGAGGTTAATATAGTGAAAACTATACTTGAGGTTAATACAGTGAAAACTATACTTGAGGTTAATACAGTGAAAACTATACTCGAGATTAATATAGTGAAAACCATATTTGACGCTAATATAATTAAAACCATATTTGAGGTTAATACAGTGAAAACTATACTTGAGGTTAATACAGTGAAAACTATACTTGAGAAACATTTTGAAAGAAAAACAAGGAGACGGGTGTGTAGACAATTGCAGGAGATGGGCAAGAATAAGATTAGCACGAATGTTCAACCTGGCCCTTCTAAGCCCGAGCTGGCTCCGCTACGGCCCTACTCGCAGGCTACATCGTAAATGCAAAACAAACAGAGGAATCTTTCCATCCATATCAGTATTTTTTTTCTTTGGAGAATACGGCACATACTGATGATGGTGAGAGATAAAATCTCACGTGAACAGAATTTTATGAAAAGTTTGTTACTATACTTCCAGTCCTCGACAGCGTTTGTCTCATGTGAGTGCTTATGTTTCTCTGTTTGTCTCACGTTAGTGTGTATGTTTCTCTGTTTGTGTCACGTTAGTGTGTATGTTTCTCTGTTTGTGTCACGTTAGTGTGTATGTTTCTCTATTTGTGTCACGTTGATGTGTATGTTTCTCTGTGTCACGTTAGTGTGTATGTTTCTCTGTTTGTGTCACGTTAGTGTGTCCGTTTCTCTGTTTGTGTCACGTTAGTGTGCATGTTTCTCTGTTTGTGTCACGTTAATGTGTATGTTTATCTGTTTGTGTCACGTTAGTGTGTATGTTTCTCTGTCACGTTAGTGTGTATGTTTCTGTGCTTTTTTCACGTTAATGTGTATGTTTCTCTACTTGTTTCACGTTAATTTCTGTGACTTTCTGTTTGTTTCTCGTTAATTTCTGTGACTTTCTGTTTGTTTCACGTTAATTTCTGTGACTCTGTTTCTCGTTAATTTCTGTGACTTTCTGTTTGTTTCTCGTTAATTTCTGTGACTTTCTGTTTGTTTCTCGTTAATTTCTGGGAATTTTTTTAGACCTCTAAACCGGTGTAGGAAGCCATCTTCCTCAAATTCCCAGTGGAATGGAGAACGTTGCCAACCCATTTTCTGCTAGTTCGCATGGTAGTGGAGCCTGCTAGAGAAGTACTGCGTGCCTCCTGCTTATTAGCTTCACTGAGGAACAGAAGAAGAAACAGACGCCATGACTCACTCCCAGTTAAAGTAGATGCTGTGCCACAAAGCCATCACTGCATCACCTGCAAATAACAACATGCTCGCAGTCACGGGAAATAAAAACAATAACAAATGCAATAACAGTATGAATAACATGAGCAACAACAATAACAAACTTCCAGGCAGATGCAGGACGCTTTGTGCGGATCAAAAGTGGTCGGAATATGAGAGTTGTATACAATTTTTATGAGCGTGAGCTATGAGTGAACGCAGAGAGAAAGATGTATGAATGTTGTATTAATGAGATGTGTTTGGCAAACAGGTGTGTTTACTTCGTTTTGCACTAACAATTAGGCCAGCACTCTTAACATTGTGTCAATACTTTAATATATAAATTGATTTTTAGCTACACTATAGTTCGGATCCGCTCATGCAGACACCATTATCTGAATATAAGATTCCCACTGACAGAAAAACAGAAACTTTGTAATTTCAGTTACACCTGAATATAAATTATAACATCTACATTGTATAACTGGAAAAATGTTCAGAACAATTGGGTACGTTCATGTTCAAACTGTACAGACTGACGGTACAGAGTGGTAAGAAATATATGTCAAGTTTCATTCATGCAAATGAGAGTAGCTGTTATTTTATTATCTTTGTCGCAGGTGCAATGATTCATGATGGAATATACCTCATCTATCTATCTATCTACCTACGTACCTACGTACCTACCTACCTACCTACCTATCTATCTATCTATCTATCTATCTATCTATCTATCTATCTATCTATCTATCTATCTATCTATCTATCTATCTATCTATCTATCTATCTATCTATCTATCTATCTATCTGTCTATAACAGTAATGATAGTAGTGGTGGTAGAAGTAGTAGTAGTACTTGTAGTAGTGGAAGAAACAGTTGCAGTATTAGTAGCAGCAGCAGCAGTAGCATCAGTAGCAACAGCAGTAGTAATAGTAGCAGCAGCAGTAGTAGTAGCAGCAATGGCAGTAGTAGTAGTAGCAGCAGCAGCAGTATTAACAGCAGTAGTAGTAGTAGTAGCAACAGCAGTAGTAACAGTAGCAGCAGTAGTAGTAGTAGCAGCAACGGTAGTAGTAGTAGTAGCAGCAGTAGTAGTAGTACCAACAGCAGTAGTAACAATAGCAGCAGCAGTAGTAGTAGCAGCAACGGTAGTAGTAGTAGTAGCAGCAGTATTAGCATCAATAGTATTATTAACAGTAGTTTTAGTAGTAGCAGTAGTAATAGTAGCAGCAGCAGTAGTAGCAGCAATAGTAGTAGCAGCAGTAGTAGTAGTAACAGTAGTAATTGTAGCAGCAGCAGTAATACTAGCAGTAGCAGCAGCGGCAGCAGTAGTAACAACAGCGGTAGCAGCAGTAGCAGCATCAGTAGTAGTAATAGTAGTAGAAGTAATAGTGGTAGTAGTAACAGCAGCAGTATTAGTAGTAGCAGCAGTAGTAGTATTAGTAGCAACTATAGTAGCAGCAGCGGGAACAGTAGTAACAACAGCAGTAGCAACATTAGTAGTAGTAACAGTAGTAGTAGTATCAGCAGCAGCAGCCGTAGCAGTAGCAGCAGTAGTGGCAGTAGTAGTAGTAGTTGTTGTTTTTGTTGTTGTTGTACTAGTAGTAGTATGCTAGTCGTAGCACTACTAGTAATAGACGTAGTAGTAGCTGTAGCTCTAATTGTTGTTGTTAGCTCTACTGGTAACACTAGTAACGATTTTATTAACAGTGTTATCGTGAAACCCAAATCATTAAAACAAGTTGAACTCTTTCCAGACTAAATGTTTACGAAGAATTAGAAAAATATTTTGGCCAAACACCATAAGAAATATCTTGTTGGCAGAAATGCAGATGAAGCCACTGACAACAATTATTGAGGAAAGACGCTGGCGATGGTTGGGACGTGTGCTCCGAATGACTGACGACTCAGTGCCAAAAAAAAAAAAACAGCACTAAGATGGACACCACAGGGGAACAGAAGTAAGGGTAGACCAAAAGAGACATGGAGAAGAACAACAGAGAGGATGTTGAGCAATAGAGGACTCACCTGGGCAAGAGCGAAAAAAAAGGCAAAGATAAAGACGTTTGTGGAAAACCCTTGCGGAAGCCTCATGTACTTTTGGCACTAAAGGTTCAGAGAGAGAGAGAGAGAGAGAGAGAGAGAGATAAAGGTTGGATTGGTAGCAGTCAAGGGGCTGGCCAACGAACGAGGGAAGTTTATTCTTACAGAATTTAGAACAAGGTCACACATTTTGTCCTACATCCCCAAAGTCCTGCTTTGTAGAAAGAACTCCAGGAGTAAAAAAAAAATATTGAAAAAGATAAAAAGCCTGATTTAACTAGCCATGTCTGCAGTCACCAACACGCCACTGTGACTATCAATGTCAGCAAACCGCAGCATCTTAAAGGGCAAGGCAACCTGGAGAAATCTACGGGTTTTTCACCTTGAAACCCGTCCCAGGTCGGTACTTACCCCCACCCCCTTAAAACCTGAAACCAGCAACCCCAACTTCAATATTTGTGAATGGCAGCATCCTACTGTCTACTTTTTTTTCTTGTTTGTGATGGTTTCTATTCTTGGCGAAAGTAGATGTCAATTTTGGAACCTTTCATTCACGAACATGTCATTGTCTGGATATTTTAAACTGTGGCTGGCGGGGAGGTTGTTCACACAAAACTGCTTTCTTCTTCCGGCAGTAGTTCCCCGCCCCTCCCCAACACACATAAACTAACCCCTCCCCCAATTCTGGAAAATGGAGATGACAGCTGCAATGGATTTTTTTTTTTTATTTGGGGGGGGGATATTTTTATGCAATCTAAACTTACTTTAGGATTCCTTTTTGTTCTAAATATGAAGAAATGTCATTTGATTGTCACTTCCGGTGCGGCCCGTTTTATTTGACACTATTTAATAATGGTGGCCATATTGCCTAACCACGAAGTCAGAACAAATGGGACGTCTCGTAAATGTTTGAGGAGGGAGGAGAGAACGGATCTGAAAGTTCTTGAACAGAAAGGGCATCTCGTTCGAGCATCATCTTAAACTCTATTTCTGCGAAGTTAGATAACCCATTTTAGATTTTCAGGTCTAATTGTGTAAGTTTTGAACTACAAATATATCTTGGAAATGATCATTTCCACATCAGCAGATAGCGTGATCATTTGCTGCTGGAGCAGTGCTGTGGAAGATGTGGCCTGCACACCCAACTTCTGTCAGACCCCAACGATCAAAGGTTTTTTGTAGGCTGTTTCCAGAAAATCAGATTTGCCTCCGTGGTTGGGGCCGTTGAATTGATTCGGGACTGGTTTTGAAGCATGCTGGGCGATATCGTACACATGTTTCTGCATGCGATCTCCTAATTTGAGGCCAGTTTCACACCCATCAAACAATGTCACGCTTATGACAGAACCAGCCTAGCGCTAGAGAACCGCTACATTCAAGAATATGGGATGCTGGAACCACATGGTTTGAACTCGTTATTCATCTACACCTAACATTCTCCTCTTCCACAATCATAGTCCCTCCCTACTGAGTTCCACCCCCTTCTCACTTGTTAAACATAGTTCGAACCTCCTCACAGCATCACACTACAACCCCTCTACCCTATAGTCTCCTATTTCACCTTCTCTCAGCTAGGTTACCATTAGATCACTCTCTCTCTCTTTTCCACGGTTCCCCCACCCACTACCCTCAGTTATGACCCACCTATCACACATCCCAAGTCTCCATTTAAATATTCTCTACACTCCACCATGCGCATTTCTGAACACAGCGTGGGACAAGCCACAGCTTCTTACAAGTTACAGCTAGGTGCTCTATTCATTTTATTTCACTTTTTTAACATAGCTTTCATGTGAATTTATACTTCATCTCCTCTCTTTACTTCTTCGTCATGTGTATTTTTATATGATTAAGGTTCACACCGAAACATCACAACTGTGTGCTCATTAAGTAATAAAGGTGTTCCTACTTTTTTTCCATTTTTCCTTTCTTTTGTTTATCAACATTTCTAAGGCTTCATTTCTTTTTCGTATCATCATTTTTTCCAAGTTCGTTCTTCTGTTACCACATCTGCTATCACTTCTTCTACCACATCTGCCATCACATCTGCTATCACTTCTTCTACTACATCTGCTACCACAGATCCTACAATCGTTTTCTTATTCTCTCGTTTTGATTGATACGGCTGCAAATATTACTTATGCCTGAAATGATAGCTCTTTGCTGCTGAATCTGCTGCTGCTGTTGCTGCTGCTACTACTACTACTACTACTACTACTACTACTACTACTACTACTACTACTACTACTACTTCATCTACTACTACTTCAACTATTAATAGTTATAGTACTACTGCTACTCCTGTTAATGCTTCTACGCCTATTACTACTACTGCTGCTGATACTTCTACTACTATTTCTACTACTACTTCTCCTTCTGCTACTACTACTACTACTCCTTATACTACTACTACTACTACTACTACTACTACTACTACTACTACTACTACTACTACTACGACTGCAGCTGCTGTTACTATTACTACTACCTCAACTACTATTGCTGTCACCACTACTATCACTAGTACTACTATTACTACTACTACAACTAACAGTACTATAATTACGACTAATATTGCTAGTACTACTACCACTACCACATTAGCTAGGATATGCAGATAGTCTACAGTAATATGGAAAATGTAGCAGGGAAATTAACCAAACACACGCAATGGGTAAATACATTTTCAAGGCGCTGGTAAGTGTGCTACATAAACAAAAACCACAGTAGTCTAAAGTGGAGACTTTTCGAGTATCATAAATTCTGCACTACATTCTACATCTACAAGCTATATTTTACATCTGTAATCTTTATCCTACAGCTACAAACTACATTTTACATATTTAAGCTATATCCTACATTTACAAGCTACATTATACATCTATAAGCTATATCTTACATCTACAAGATACATTTTACATCTATAAGCTACATTCTACATTTACAAGCTACATTCTACACCTGCGAGCTACATTTTAGAAGTGTAAGCTATATCCTACATCTGCAAGCTACATTTTACGTATATAAGCTACATTTTACACTTATAAGCTACATTCTACATTTACAAGCTACATTCTACATCTGCAAGCTACATTCTACACCTGCAAGCTAAATTTTACAAGGATAAGCTATATCCTACATCTACATGCTACATTTTACATCCACAAGCTATATTCTACATCTACGTATTGCCTTATGGCATAGAATGAGCCATTTATGAAGAGAACGGAGAAGAAAAATGAAGCCAATAAAACTGTACATACACAGAATAATCGAGTTAATTTTTAGTTTTCAGATTAACGGAGGTAGAGAAAAAAACGTTAATGATATTTTTCCTCGTGCATATTCATGAGCGTCCTATAGATCGAGAACTTCTGAGATTAAAAATAAAATCACGTGACTGATCCTGGAGCAGCTGCAACTGGAAAGAGAACTGGCAAAAAATAAAAAAAGAAAAGTACATCAAAATGTTAAAGGGTTCTAATTATCGGTCCATGTCGACAAGTTCAAAAGCTCTCCCATCTCCGCCAATTAAAAGAGGATCTCAACACCGTGCATGCACTCCATAGCGCCGAAGAAAACACTGACGGATAGGGTTCGATTCCACAAATCCAAGTCGGAGATCGACCTAAATATTGTATGTCTATCGATTAGGTCGATCACTGAGAGGGGGGCGGAAGGGGGATAAGCAGTTTGAGCAGAGTGACAAATGCTAACTTCTAAAAAATTGCTTTAATATCTGCAAACGTTTAAAGCAGCGGTGCACATGAACTGACCACATCTAGAGACTGGCAGGTGTGAACTTGCCAGGTGCTGCAAACTAACCAAGGTGAAGGCCAGGGCGATCTGAAGATCAGATGCAGTCATCATTTTGGCATGAGATGATTTATTTCTGTAAGATTTAAATTGTCACCACCACCACCACCACCACTATTACTACTACTACTGCTCATATTACTACTAGTATTACTCATATTATTTCTACTACTACTATTATTATTATTACTACTACTACTACTACTACTACTACTACTACTACTGGTGCTGTTACTACTATTTCTACCGCCACTAGTACCATCACTGTTACTACTACTACTACTCATACTGCTGCTGATGCTACTACTGCTACTACTGCTGTTACTACTACTACTACTACTACTACTACTACTAGCTACTACTACTGCTACTACTACTACTACTACTGCTGCTGCTGCTGCTACTACTACTACTACTACTACTGCTATTACTACTACTGCTACTATTGCTAGTACTGCTATTACTACTACTACTGCTGCTGCTACTGCTGTTGCTGCTGCTGAAACTGCTAGAATAGAA
Organism: Achatina immaculata; assembly: GCA_009760885.1. Classification (NCBI taxonomy): domain Eukaryota; kingdom Metazoa; phylum Mollusca; class Gastropoda; order Stylommatophora; family Achatinidae; genus Lissachatina; species Lissachatina immaculata. Next base: position 25,064,749 of record CM019713.1, on the reverse strand, counting down.
CACTTTTCTGCGGGTAGATACTAGACAAACACTTGATCCATTGCAGCCATGATGAGATCTATGTTCCCACAGACGAGCTCCATGCTACATCTTATTCCCCATTCATTCACTGAAAGCCGTATTTGCATTAACGTACATGGCTCCATTTGTCTTTGGAGACTGCATGCAAGCAAGCAGTTGCCAAATGTTAACGAAAGAGATTTATTTTGATGAGAAATCTGTCTGTTGGCTTATTCTACCAAAGTGATGAGAAGTCTGTCTGGTGGCTTATTCTACCAAATTTTGATGAGAAGTCTGTCTGATGGCTTATTCTACCAAATCTTGATGAGAAGTCTGTCTGATGGCTTATTCTACCAAATGTTAATGAGAAGTCTGTCTGATGGCTTATTCTACCAAATGTTAATGAGAAGTCTGTCTGATGGCTTATTCTACCAAATGTTAATGAGAAGTCTGTCTGATGGCTTATTCTACCAAATGTTAATGAGAAGTCTGTCTGTTGGCTTATTCTACCAAATGTTAATGAGAAGTCTGTCTGGTGGCTTATTCTACCAAATTTTGATGAGAAGTCTGTCTGGTGGGTTATTCTACCAAGTTTTAACGAGAAGTCTGTCTGATGGCTTACTCTACCAAATTTTGATGAGAAAAGTGGGCACAACGAAAGTAAAGTACGTGTTGCTGCACGATCAACTCTCTTTAAGCCTGTCTCTCTTCTTCTAATTTAGCTCTAAACTCCTGTTCAGATTTCGAAGATCTAGGCTGAGTTGTCAGGATTTTTCCTCAAAGTTCTCGCAGGCCATGTGACGTACAGAGCAATACACGTTCCCATGAAATTAGAAAAAAAAATATGTCGCAAAATTCCCCTTGGGCGCTGGTTTCTGCTCATCTTACTCTCTATCTTAATTACGCAGCGGAAGGATAAATGCGCCCTAACAAGTCTACGTGCTTGACAAGCGCCTTATGTATCTTTCCGCCAATAATTTGAGAAAAAAAAAATATGGTATGCTATAGAAACGTATACAACTTTTTACAAAAAATTTCATTGGAAAAAAAGGACTTACTATAGTTTTATTTGTTATTTTAAGAATATGTTGCAAGTGCTGAATATTTTTTGTTGTTTGTTCTTTTCAGATCGAAGATACAGACGCAAGGCTGGCCACACTTAAAGGGAGAAAATAGATTTACGAGCCTTTGATTTGACACGGCTGGAATCACAGTCACAAGGCACTAAGTCAACATTAATAACTGCTTCATATGGAACAGATACAACAGAAGTAACAACAATCATATAATGTCATTAGTTTCTGGGGTTATTAATTAAATAAAAGTATTAATGTCCAGAAACGATGATGTTAAAGCCGTAGACGAATCAGGTGTAATCAAAGCCGTGATAACGGTCCAGGTGAAGCAGGTATGCATCATACCTGCTAGAATTTTACCTCTGCTGTCCTGATATTAGTTAATATTGGAGGTTTTTTTTTTTTAACCGTGACAATTATGTGCATGAAAATTACAGCATTTATCCTTTGAAGCCCGGAGACAAATTCTTTCTTGAAGACAAAAGAAAGAAAACATTATATTTCATCAAATCAGGCTAGATAAGAAACATTATATGTGCTACAATTACGATTTATAACTTGGTCGAGGCTAATGGAACCAAGTAAAGGATGCAGCACTGGGAACTGATAAAATAAATGGAAACAATAAATTATCCGGGAGTGGAGATAGCACATCACAGGAGAATGCATTATAAAGTAACAATTAACTAGTTTATTGGAGTAACAACTCGACAGGGAAGGATAACTCGTCTCAAGTTTGCGGATGTGAGAACAGAGTTGTCTCGGAGTACGTGACACGTCATCATGCCTCGCAATGCCTCGTCATCGCAGAACACATTTCTTGATACCATAGCAACCAGATTCGATGGAATTCGTGAGTATACGAACTTGTTTGTTTGTTTGTTTGTGTTTTCTTACCTGACTTCGTCTCTTTTTTTTTTTCTTTACACGTGTGTCAGTCTGTCTTCACATTTGTCAGATCTGTCAGATACTACCTATTATAGCTGACATGCCAGTTTCAGAGTTGTCGAACCATAGTCGTCCGACCTTGACAACCTCTCCGTCTGTTCTCCTAGTAACAGGCCTAGCCTGGCTGACAGGCCAGGGATTGTCATAATCCTCATAGCGGCCGAGTCTGCCGAAGAAACATTACATACCTGCTTCTTGTTTAGCTCCACTCTAGCGCAGAAAAAATGGGTGGCGTAACCCGCTTCTGATCCGACACGAAGGTGTGCCTCAACAACTTCATGGCATCGACTGCAAGGACCATCAGCTCGCAGCTACAAGGAGAGAAGAAGAAGAAGAAGAAGAAGAAGCAGAAGAAGAAGAAGGAGAAGAAGAAGAAGAATAAGAAGACATTTATGCATATTGTGCATAGGACGTTTCATTTGTTTGATTATTAGTGTGTACATGTATTTGTATGTCATCTTAACTTTGTATACTTGACAGTATATGCTATGTATTTTTGTACAGCGTCGAAAGATGTGGAATATCAAGATCCTCAGTGACATGTCATCTTTTGTGCCGTCTTTGAGCCTTAGTTTTAATAAGCCAGTTTGGCGTTTTCCTCAGATCTTGAACAGACAACCCATATTCCCAGAGCTATATAACGGATCGCTGACCACTGAATTTGATAAATCAGAAACTTTGTCATTTTTTGTTCATCATCTGTTGTTCCACGCTGTTTTTCTGGAGTTTGCTGAATGTAGCATCAATTTTGTGGCGATTCATTAGTCTAGCTAGAGAAGGTGACCGTGAATGTAGAGTCTTGATGTCTAAATTTTCCCATAATTCATTTAAAAACAGGCAGGGTTGTCAGTGTATGTGTGTTTACTGTTCTAAGAATGACAGTCTTGGTTGTTTTCTTACCCTTGTTGTCTATGAATGTAAGTCCTACAGTCTGGTCACCATTGGCTACAGACTAGTCTTGTCGTGAGCCACAAGGGATGCATCGTCAGCAAACAGAAGCTGTCTGAGCCTTTTTTTTTTCTTTGACTATGAGTGGAGGTAGACTAAACAGTGATCCATCTACACGTGCGTAAATAAATATATTCCCACAGGCTTTATCGCGCAGTATATACAAATATATATATATATATATCTATATGGCTTGAGAAGAGTGACGGTCATACCCTATGTAGCTTGGGAAGAGTGAATGTCACACCCTATGTAGCTTGGGAAGAGTGAATGTCACACTCTATGTAGCTTGGGAAGAGTGAATGTCACACCCTATGTAGCTTGGGAAGAGTGAATGTCACACCCTATGTAGCTTGGGAAGAGTGAATGTCACACCCTATGTAGCTTGGGAAGAGTGAATGTCACAGCCTATGTAGCTTGGGAAGAGTGAATGTCACACCCTATGTAGCTTGGGAAGAGTGAATGTCACACCCTATGTAGCTTGGGAAGAGTGAATGTCACACCCTATGTAGCTTGGGAAGAGTGAATGTCACACCCTATGTAGCTTGGGAAGAGTGAATGTCACACCCTATGTAGCTTGGGAAGAGTGAATGTCACACCTTGTGGAGCTTGTTGAGAACGAAAGAGTTGGCATAGCATACAGAATATATAGCGAGATAAAGAGTGGGCATAGCATACAGAATATATAGCGAGATAAAGATCGGGCATAGCATACAGAATATATAGCGAGATAAAGAGCGGGCATAGCATACAGAATATGTAGCGAGATAAAGAGCTGGCATAGCATACAGAATATATAGCGAGAGATAAAGAGCGGGCATAGCATACAGAATATATAGCGAGAGATAAAGAGCTGGCATAGCATACAGAATATATAGCGAGAGATAAAGAGCGGGCATAGCATACAGAATATATAGCGAGAGATAAAGAGCGGCCATAGCATACAGAATATATAGCGAGAGATAAAGAGCGGCCATAGCATACAGAATATATAGCGAGAGATAAAGAGCGGCCATAGCATACAGAATATATAGCGAGAGATAAAGAGCGGGCATAGCATACAGAATATATAGCGAGAGATAAAGAGCGGCCATAGCATACAGAATATATAGCGAGAGATAAAGAGCGGCCATAGCATACAGGACATACCATCTATCATTGTTTGCTCGCCATAATTTATAACAATCGAAACCTTGAATTTCTTTTAAATTTACAAACATTCATATGTTTTTTTTTGTGACTGGTGAAGTACTCGTAAGCCAGGAGAGAGAGGTTCAAGTCTCACGGATAAACCACTTTCACCAGATCACGTGCCTGGTGGCGCAGGTGTCACATTTAAGTTCATCGGCACCTAGAAAGAAGAAACTTGTCACATATTTTATGTGTACGCCCAGCAATTACAGTCATGCGGTCGATTTACGGCCAACCGGCTTACGGCTGTTCGCATGTACGGCCAAGGTTCATAGGATTGCTCAGGGCGTTGTTGTTTTGTGATCAGTTTACAAAAAATTTACTGTTTTACAGACATTCTAAATCCACTACAAGACGAGAGAAGGTTATGAACTGCATCATCATTTACTGAGTACAGAATGTATGCACATGAATGTATGTGTGTACGTATGTACATTTTTGTGCACCATTGATATGTTATTAAAGTAATGTTATTTATTTAATATGCTGTGATTCATATCTTGTGGCCAGTCTTCATGCAGTCAGTCTGCACTCTGTTAGTGTTTTAAAGTGATGGTAAACATGTCTGTTCATCTTGTAGCATGCTATACTTGGTATCTGATCTTTCCGAAATAGCTACCCCTTTACTGTCACATCGACTTACGGCCGGGTCGCTGTTCTCAGATGCGGGCCGTAAGAGGCATAAGACTGTATCTGGCTTTCTTATTTCATGATCCATATAACTTTAATATAAAAAAAATCAAGTACTTTTGAAAGTAATTATGAAAGTAAAAACTACAGTTGGTGTTTTTCTGTTGCTGATTAACAGATCACAGAACATTTTTAAATAAACGAATTATATGGCAGGGTGGAAAAAAAAGCAACAGGAGGCCAAGAGAAAAATATCACAGCAGGCCGACCGCGTGGCACTGAATAAAAACAGGATTTGAAATGATGAGAATAAAAAGGATTGGACAAGATTGTGGCGCATGATTGCCAATGCAATTCCACGTCAGGAATGAATGACAAGTTTTCCTTTTAAGTAGCGAATTATATGGTATAGTTTCTTTATAATTATATTCTGAACCCACAAAGGCATATGCATATGCTAAAATATAAGCGCGCGTGTCTCCAAACACTCAAACAAACACATATACAAACATAAAGTTTCAGATGAACTTTTATTTCGTCAAGTTCACGGAAAGTCGGCAGAGGACATGACCCAGGGCTTAGCTTCCTGGGCAGGAGTCCCCGTCTCAAGGCTGACACGACATACAAGAATAGAAATGATGATTATTTTGGCTGTTTTACAAAAATCATCCCAGTCTCTGTATAAAATACTCGCTGCTTACCATCATATTCTTTCTTTCTTAAAGTACATTGAAATTTCAACCACACGTTCGAACTTAGAAAAGTAGAGAATGAAACATGGACGTCTATTGCTCAATTTTTCTAATCGATTTCGTTTTCTATCAATTACATGATCCACAACTGATTGCTTTTGTAATCAACTTGATCGAGGATTTCTAATCGATACTTCCATTACTAGAGTATACATGGCCACGATGTCCGAGTACAGTATTTGTGTCCGCCCGGAGACAAGTCAGAGAGAGAGAGAGTAAACAGGCATCTGATGACAGTCAGGGGGTAGCCAAGAGGAAGATCGGCAGAGAGAAAGATCTATATAGAATATTTGAGAGAAAGATCTACATAGAACATTTGAAGATTTTCTCCAAGCTAAAAGTTTTCCTTTTAAATGAGATAACAAAAACTACCAACAGAATACATAGAAACAGATTTTGTGCTTAACAGCAGGTCTCTGCCTTCAACAAATGACATGCATCAGCAGTAACTGAAAAACAGGAGGAAAGAGGAAAGAGGAATTTTTAAACATATAAGTGAACAGAAATGTAAAATGTAACAAATTAAGGGATAAGAACTTTGAAAGTTAATATGAAACAAAACTTTGAAAGTTAATGTCAAAAAAACGTGGAAAGTTAACATGAAAACTTGGACACATACAGTGATAATAAATCAAGATTTTCAAAGATAATGTCAAAAGTTTAAAGTTAATAAATTAAGAACTATACATTGTAGTTTTAGTTAATTATCATAACTATATCATTGTAGTTTTAGTTAATTATCATAACTACATTATTGTAGTTTTAGTTAATTATCATAACTATATTACTGCAATTTTAATTAATTATCATGACTAAATTATTGTAGTTTTAGTTATTTATCATAAATATATCATTGTGGTTTTAGTTAATTATCATAATTATATCATTGTAGTTTTTATTCAATTATCATTCCTCGCAACTGCTTTTCTGTAATACACAGTAATGACGATGAAAATGGCTACAGAAAACGAGGCTGAAAAAAAAAAACATGACCATTATGGCTTTCCGTACGTACAAGAACAAAGATAGCAAGAGACAGTGTCCATCCAGGGAGCTGTAATGTCAAGCTTCTCTGTTAGCTCCACACGACAATCAAATAAGTGACAAAACGTATCACTAGTTTGTCCGAATATTTCTGCATTGCGTGTTTACTGATCAACGAATTGCCTGGATATACAATATGGAAGTGAATCATGGACAATAGGCAGGTCTGCACAAAAATCATTGGAAGCAGCAGAAACGTGGTTTATTAGAAGAATGTTGCGAATCCCCTGGACAGCAAAAATAACTAATGAAGAATGTATGAGAAGAGCTGGAGAGACAAAAAAAACCTTGTCAGAAAGATAAGAGAGAGACAATGTACTTTCATAGGACATGCAATGAGAAGAGGGGGCATTGAAAATATTATAACACTAGGAAAAATAGAAGGAAGAAGATCAAGAGGAAGACCAAGAGAAATGATACTGGACAGTCTGACGGGATGGTGTGAGAGGAGATCACCAACTGAACTGATGGCCTGCATGAAGGATCGGGTACTCTGGAGAAGCATAATAGCCAACGCCAGTCGGCACGGCACCTGATGATGATGATGAACTGAATTACCTGGATATAAAATAGATAACTGAATTACCTGGATGTATAATAGAGAACTGAATTACCTGGATATATAATAGACAACTGAACAAACAGAAAACTCATAACATAATAATAACGTGCTTAGGTAACAGAACAATTAAATAATTAACTAAAGCTGATTTCCTAATCCTTACATGGGGCCGTAAATAAGAAGATCGGACCCTTGCTTCTGTTAGTATCGGGCCCTTTATCGAAATTGTGGGCAGGACGCGTTATAGTTTTTCCCTGAATTTTTTTTTTTTCTCAGATGAGAAAATTGGGAATAAACATGGCGACTGGGCCACGTCCAGAGCTACTGAAAGAAACAGAAAAACCTTGAAAACATGGCGACCGCGCCACATCCACAGCTACTGAAAGAAATAGAAAAACCTTGAAAACATGGCGACCGCGCCACATCCACAGCTACTGAAAGAAATAGAAAAACCCTGAAAACATGGCGACTGGGCCACATCCACAGCTACTGAAAGAAATAGAAAAACCTTGAAAACATGGCGACTGGGTCACGTCCACAGCTACTGAAAGAAAAAGAAACACTATTTAAAAGGGCGAAGTTGCCAGTAATGAACTTGTTAGTTGGTTAACAAAACAGAAAACTAAGTAATTTAAATAACGAACTTGTTACTTGATGTGCCCGAGAGATAGAGTTGTAGGCGTGGTAAATAAGTGCGTAGAATGAAGACAACATAAACCGAGCTGGCGAGCTTATTTTGGTTTAAATTTCCGTAAACCGGGTATTAAAAGAGATCAAACAAGGCAGAACACGGCAGCCATAGATCGCAAATATAACTGAGGTCCCGTACAACAAGTAAAAGAGATTTTGAAAAAAATGGCTGATATTATGAAAGAGCAGCAGAGTATTTAGAGGGAAATACGTTTTAATTACGCGGAAGAAAAGACGAGAGAGAGAGAGAGAGGGGGTGGGGAGAAAGAGGAGAATAAAAAAATGTCGATTGGGGAAACAAGAAATGAAACTTTATTGACATAAGACACAGCACTCTCCATTCCATCAAGTCAGTAAAGAGGCATGCTGACCCAGAAATATTGCATCTGGTGCCATTTTCACTTTCTAATACCTGGAGAGAAAATCCACCGGACAAATCAGGGGAGGTAATCGAATCAAATCCATCACCGCCACGATATGCTTGTCCGTCCTTCCATTAGAGACCGCGGATGAAGAGATCGATGAAGCTGCATGCAGCGGTCTGGAGGAGCAGTTTAAACATGGAAGGCTGGGACGAGAATCTTCAAAGCTTTCGGCAAATGAAGTCCTGCAACAAACGCTTCTTCATGAAAACTCGATGGAAACTCCTCGCAGTTTGTGACGAGGTGATATTTGTAATCAAAAGCGAAATTTTGAAATTCTCGGCCGAAAGAAAATATGACAGGTTTTTGTGTCTTGTTAGAACTACAGCGCCTGGGAATTCCCCGGTCCTTGATTAAGACACGTGGTTTTTATTTTCATTTTGATCTTTGCTCTCATGTGATCGATTTCTTCTTTCTACATTTCTTCTTATTTCTTCAAAGAGCTGTGCGAAATGTTTTTCCCTGTCTCATTTCATTTCTTTAATTTGTCAAACCGCGTCCCTTTTTTTTTTCTTACCTCATTAATTTCTCTCACACTTTTGCATATTTCTTTAGATTATATTTAGGCGAAGAAAATAAAACAAAACACAAGAAAAACGTAGCCTTTTTATAAGATTGTTGCACCGTCCAGCATAATTTTATACAATGATTGTTGTTTTCTGCAGTAATTTTATACAATGATCTTGGTATTTTGCAGTAATTTTATACAATGATCTTTGTATTTTGCGGTAATTCCAAACAATGTTCATTGTATTCTGCAAAAAAATATTCCTACAGCATTCCTGCGCTTTGAAGCATCTGTTATTTGAAAAGAAAGAAAGAAAGAAAGAAAGAAAGAAAGAAAGAAAAAATTACTTGCAAACCACAAACAACAAACCACAAACCACACCTGCGTTTGATGCACCCCTTCTTCCAACTCTGCTCACACCAAAGAAGTCTTTAATATTGCAATCTAGGAAACAGGTATAAGACCAAACATTTATTTATGGTAGTGGATCTTCCTGAGAAGTTTGTTTCGCAATTTTAGTATGTTCTGCCCTCTCTCTCTCTCTCTCTCTCTCTCTCTCTCTCAATCTCGTATTAACTATTTTCCTGTGTATGTCTGATAAACTACTGACCTGACATTCTGATGCTAAATGATTGACTTAGAATCAAGGTTGGGAGATGAAGGACAGAATGGCAGAAGGGCCTACACGAGTAATTCTTCAATTTTTACAATTCGTCCGTTCGCCATCTCTTTCTTTTTGTCTCTCTCTCTCTCCCTCTCTTCTTCTTCTTCTTCTTCTTTTTCTTTCTCTTTCTCGCTCTTAAACAGATTACCTCAGTGAGACATTTCGTTTTCTTATAGTTCTTCATTATTTTAGACTGCTCTTGGGAAAACAAAAATTAATAATTGAAAGCGGGTTGATACTGATATTTGTTACGTCTGAAACAGAGCTGAAAAAGAAATCTTAGGCTCTGGACACAAGGCCTTCTTTCTGAGAGTATGGTCTTAGCTTTGCTCAAGATTTGTTTGTTTGACTGAATCCAGTCTGACGACATGATTAATATTTTAATCAAGGCTAGAAACTTGACTGAATCCAGTCAGACAATGTGATTAAAACTTTAATCAAGGCTAGAAACTCGACCGATTCCACTCTGACCACACTAACCAGTTGCGTATCTTCTCGCTGTAGATCTCACTCCAGGTAGATTTCATGCCTTACCTGTTTATTTTCCCTCCATTTGTCCTGTTCCATTTTTTGTGTGTGTGTCTTTCCCGGTAATAGATTTCATTTATTAAGTTGAAACGTCTCTCTATTTGCTGCATGTCTTTGATAAATGTCAAGTTGGCTCTCTTATTGCAGGATTTCATGTACGATTTTGTCTTAATTATCTTCTGCCAGAGAAATATTCAGGCTCTTGAGTATCGATATTAGCTTGTAATCAATAGCATTACTTTCTCAATCTCTTGTATCGATTTTTCTCACAAGAAAAGTCCATATTATTTGATAAATGGAATCGACATGTTGAAGAATTCAATACCGTTTGACATGCAGTCTAGTATTATTAATTCCCATTGACAACATTTCATATGAATGAGCACAGTAAATGCTCATTTCCTTGTTTGATTTGGGAAACTGTTAATTTACTAATAAGGTTAACTTATACTTTATAACGACAGTTCATACTTTATAAAAGATAACTTAAAATGATTTTATAATGATTGTTGTTCTCTGCGTAGTATATTTGCCATATTGTGATATTGCTAAACCACATGTATTTCACATAAAATGTAGGCAGGGTACGTGCCTACACGAACCACAGAAACGTTAATCTACACGAACCACAGAAACGTTAATCTACACGAACCACAGAAACGTTAATCTACACGAACCACAGAAACGTTAATCTGCACGAACCACAGAAACGTTAATCTGCACGAACCACAGAAACGTTAATCTGCACGAACTACAGAAACGTTAATCTGCACGAACTACAGAAAAGTTAATCTGCACGAACCACAGAAACGTTAATCTGCACGAACCACAGAAACGTTAATCTGCACGAACCACAGAAACGTTAATCTACACGAACCACAGAAACGTTAATCTGCACGAACTACAGAAACGTTAATCTGCACGAACCACAGAAACGTTAATCTGCACGAACCACAGAAACGTTTATCTGCACGAACTACAGAAACGTTAATCTGCACGAACTACAGAAACGTTAATCTGCACGAACTACAGAAACGTTAATCTGCACGAACTACAGAAACGTTAATCTCCACGAACTACAGAAACGTTAATCTGCACGAACTACAGAAACGTTAATCTGCAGGAACCACAGAAACGTTAATCTACACGAACTACAGAAACATTAATCTGCACGAACTACAGAACGTTAATCTGCACGAACTACAGAAACGTTAATCTGCACGAACTACAGAAACGTTAATCTACACGAACTACAGAAACGTTAATCTGCACGAACTACAGAACGTTAATCATACCTACATTTTGTGAGATGGTGCAAAACTATTTTCTCCTCGCCGTTTACCCTACTGCTTTGTCATTCTGTCTCCCTCCACTCTTTAAACAGAGAAAACCATCCGCGCCTTTAAACTAAGCACCAGCTGGACCTCTCTCTCTCTCTCTCTCTGTCCTCCCCCTTCTGAGCCCCTATAATTTATGTTTAATCTTAATGGTGTATACAAAATCAATGTCCTACCAAGGCAGTTTCCTCAGTGATTTATTATAAAGTTTATGACAGTGTTTCCCAGGGTTTATTTAGGCCTTGGATCCATAAAGCTAGTGATTATTTAGGCCTTGGATCCATAAAGCTAGTGAATATTTAGGCCTTGGATCCATAAAGCTAGTTATTATTTAGGCCTTGGATCCATAAAGCTAGTGATTATTTAAGCCTTAGATCCACAAAGCTAGCGATTATTTAGGCCTTGAGCCAATGAAGTCAAAGATAATTTGGACATTGGACCTGTGAAACCAATGATAATTTAGGCTTTGTACCAGTGAAGCCAAAGATAATTTGGCCTTAGGGCCCATGCACCCAGTGATAATTTAGGTCTTGGAACAATGACGCCAAAGATAATTTGGGCACTGGATTCGTGAAGACAAAGATAATTTAGGCCTTGTACCCATGGAGCTAATAATAAGTTGGACCTTGAACCCATGACGTCAATGATAATTTGGGCCTTGGACTCATGAAACCAATGATAAGTGCCCCAATTCGCGCCGCTTGGTACTATAAAGACCATACTATACGTCTTCTAATTGAATCTCCGTATAGTATAAAGACCATACTATACGTCTTCTAATTGAATCTCCGTATAGTATAAAGACCATACTATACGTCTTCTAATTGAATCTCCGTATAGTATAAAGACCATACTATACGTCTTCTAATTGAATCTCCGTATAGAACTGCAAACCCAGGCTGAGAATCGTTTACGTTATTTATCAAGGTGTTGAGTTCATGATTTACTGTTACTTATCTGCGTCTTGAATCGATGATTTACTGTTTTCCTTAAAAAAAAATAATATACCTTTACCGCCATTGTTACTTTTCTCTGCCTTTTCGCTGACGAAACTGCGAGTGAGAGTTGTAGTGTCGAAAAGTACACTAAAAAAGAAGTTATTTCTCGAGCCACTTCATTTTTGCCTCAGGCCAGACAAGGGTTATGGCAAATGAAAAAAGCGCATTATGTGGATCGTAAAGGACAGGGATACAGTGGCTGCGGCTGATGTTGGTACTTGTGTAGAAGATGCAGGCCAAGCTTCATTGATAATTGTGAGTCCGTAAGCTTCACAGAGGTCCCTATCAAGCAGGTATAGAAATGGGCCTATATCTCCCAGTGGATCAGGAGAAGGAAGAGTAATGAGGCGACATTACTACCTAGCGCGCCGCCAGATCGAGGAAAACCAGGCATCAAAAGCACACCCTTGAGCACCTGCATGACGTGACAGGTCTAGGTCACTGTGCTAGAAGGAAGGAAATGGGGCTGAAACTTGAATCTGCAGAACACGAACACCTTGTTACAGGCAACAGAAAGACGGTCAGTCAGTACAGGACAGGTGGTGGTGTCAGTCATTGTACGCTGATTGAGATACTGAACAGGTGATCAGATCATCCATGGTCTTGCCAATAGAGAAAAGGAGACTAAAGCATTTATGGATCTCTCTCTCTGAACCTTAAGTGCCCAGGGCACATGGGGCTTCCGCAAGGGTTTTCCACAAATGCCTGTCTTTCGCCTTTTTTTCTGCTCTTGCCCAGGTGAGCCCTCTATTGTTCAACATCCTTTCTGTTGTTCTTCTCCATGTCTCTTTTGGTCTACCCTTACTTCTGCTCCCCTGTGGTGTCCATCTTAGTGCTATTTTTGGTAATGAGTTGTCAGTCATTCGGAGCACATGTCCCAACCATCGCCAGCGTCTTTCCTCAATAATTGTTTATGGATATGTAGATAGAAAAGAAAAAAACGGACACCCTGTTTTCAATGGATAGCAAAATACGACTTGAAATTAACACGGATAAAACAAAAATAATGAAACTTCTCATTAACCACGAAGGACAAATATAAATAGAAGGAACATCTGTTGAAGAAGTAAACCATTTTGCATATCTCGGCAGCTACATAGACCAGGATGGAGACACCAAAAAAGAAGTTAGAATTCGAATTGCAAAAGCAGCATTTACCTTCAAGAATCTCGAGAACATATGTCATTCAAAAGTTATAACCACAAAAACCAATTTAAGATTATTCAGTTAAAATTCACCCTCGTTTATGCATGTGAAAGCTGGAAAACAACTAAAGAAATAGACAAGAAATTAGACTCTTTTGAAAACAAATGGCTAAGGAAAATACTCTGTATAAAGTGGAACGAATTCAAGAACAATGCAAAGATAAGACAAATGAGCAAACAACAACCTATCTCATGGGTGATCAGAAAAAGAAGATGGACATATGTCGGTCATGTGATAAGAATAAACAATCAGAGAATCTCAAAACAAGCTATCAAGTGGAACACAACAGGCTTAAAAAAAAAGAGGTCGACTACGTGAAACTCTAAAGAGGACATTGTTAAGAGAGGCCATTTCAGTGGGCATAACATCCCTTGATGAGATTGAAAAACTCGCCGAAGACAGGAAATCTTGGCGAACTACCGTGCGATGTTTAGCGGCACGGGAAGGATGTAAGATGTAAATTAGAAGAGAGGAGATACAGAGTAATCCATGGATGAGGAGGCAGAGAAGAAGAGAGGAGGCAGAGAAGAAGAGAGGAAGTACAGAAGAAGAGATCAAGTCGTCTGTGGACGCAGGGATAGATAATAATCTTCTCTAATTAGGTAAAGCTGGAAGAATATGACGAAAAATGTGAAGATGAAAGAATGGAAGAAGAAATCCGAGATGGAGAAGTATCTCTACGAGAATTCAAGCAGAGTTAAGAGAGAGAGAGTAAGAGAAAGAGAAGTACCTGTAAGAGAACACAAGCAGAGTTAAGAGAGAAAATAAGAGAAATAGAAGGACCTCTAAGAGAATACAAGCAGAGTTAAGAGAGAAAGTAAGAGAAAGAGAAGGACCTCTAAGAGAATACAAGCAGAGTTAAGAGAGAAAATAAGAGAAAGAGAAGGACCTCTAAGAGAATACAAGCAGAGTTAAGAGAGAAAGTAAGAGAAAGAGAAGGACCTCTAAGAGAATACAAGCAGAGTTAAGAGAGAAAATAAGAGAAAGAGAAGGACCTCTAAGAGAATACAAGCAGAGTTAAGAGAGAAAGTAAGAGAAAGAGAAGGACCTCTAAGAGAATACAAGCAGAGTTAAGAGAGAAAGTAAGAGAAAGAGAAGGACCTCTAAGAGAATACAGGCAGAGTTAAGAGAGAAAGTAAGAGAGTGGGAAAAGACGTGACAGAAATCATCAAGAAACGTTTGAAATATGTAGCAGTTGACAAAACACTGTACATGAAAGAACTGCAGACAAAAGTGTTGTTCTATACGTATGTATACTTTTCTGGGTTTTGTTTTTACACACTGTATGTTTTTGCATGTGTAAAGTGATAATCTACCGTCTGAGAACAGAGCATTGCAAGCTGAGACGCCATCTTTACCAGGAGCTAAAATTTGCCCCAACAGACCCACGTGTCTGTGTAGGAGAGTCAGGACAGCGCCACATATCCTCCAGACAGCTCAGCTACATAACTCCACCAAGGCACATGAGCTGGTCAGACCTCAGCCCCTCCCCCCCTCCACCCCACCCCACCCCCTTACAGGAGAAGCTCTACGAGGATGGAAAGATCCTGAGACAAACTGCCGTATTTGTGAGAGAGAATGACGTCGATGTCTGGGCGAACGGCGAAGAACTGGACAGTGTCAAAGGAAAGGTGGAAGAATTACGGCTGTGGTTGCAGTCACTGGTTACAAGTCACCTTGCCATTTAAAATGAACTTTAACTGGTGTAGGATGTGGAGATGGCAGATGCAAAAGAATTGCTAAGAGAGGAAAAAAAAGAACTATATATAAACATGTAATCGGTGCCATCTCTCTGTACGCAGGATTAGATGTACCGAGAAAGATGTTAGCAAATACAGACATGTCTAGAGCGCACAGATGATGATGATGATGCAGAGAGTGTAGAAAACGAAAATTTGCCAGTTAACATTTAGGAAAATATTTTACATTTTTTTTTTGCCTTGATTTATTTGGCCTTTTTCTTTATTTCTTAATTTGTTATTTATCGATGTTTCTCTGCCATTTCTTGCACGTTACTTAATGATGGTGTTGTGTATGATGTGATTTGCTTTGCCATTTAAAGATGTTTGCCCACGTTGTGATGTCATCGTTCGTTACTTGTTGTTTTTGTAATATTTCTAATATCCTGCTGCCCTTTGTGTTACCATCACAGATCGATATTTTGAATGTTCGTCATAATGTCCTCTGAGAGATATGACTACATAATAACATGACTTTTTTTTCCCCTATATTTAAACTGTTTTTTTTTAAAAAATAAATTGTAAAGAAATCTCAGTCTTATAATGTTCGCCATCTCTAAGATAATGACCTTTAACAGAATTCAGCGTGCAGACAGTCTCCAGCTTACGAATCTTAAGACTTTGTAGAAAGACCCCCGTTAAGCTTATTACTTCAGGTTATACTCAACCACGATTCTAATAACAAACCGGAACTACTTTGCAGCACGCATCAAAACAGTGCGCGTCTACAGCTTTTCATCGTTTTTTTTTCATTGTTTTTTATGCATAGAAAACTGCACTGTATACTATACTATGCTATACTATATAATACTATACTATACTATACTATACTATACTATACTATACTATACTATACTATGGGTGTCTGAGTGGCGAAGTGGTTAGTGCACTGGTCTCTCATGGCGAAGGTCGGGAGTTCGAATTCGGCCAGAGGCACCCCAGTCACCCAGTTGTAGAAATGGGCACCCGACTTCTTCTGGAGTTGGGGAAGGAAAGACGGCCAGCTTTGATACTGACCATATCACCCTCTAGTGCGCTGACAGGTCAAGGAAAATATAGGCACTAACACCATATCCCTATGTGCCTCTAAGGCATGACAGGATTACCTTTACCTTTTTTTATACTATACTATACTATACTATACTATACTATACTATACTATACTATACTATACTATATAACTGAAGTTAGATACGGAGCATACCTAACTATTCCGATGTACGCACAAATTCGATGTACGAAGAGGCAAGAACTGAACTGCCCCCGATGCATGTAACCACAGTATGTTATGCTTATGTTCCCTGATCATATTCAAAACACGTCTTTGCGTGAAGAAGTTTGGTAAAGACTTATATGCCATGAAATTAAATGCGCACATATTATCAAGTCTTGTCTTTACACGCAGGAAAAAAAGTTGTTTAACTACTAACATCTTTAAAATGTTGAAAGTTAAAGACGGCCATCTTACACCATGGAGGCACATAAGACATGTGATGTTAGTGCCCGTATTTTCCTTGACCTGTCAGCGCACTAGAGCGTGACGTGGTCAGCCTGGCCGCCTTGCCTTCCCCCAGCTCCAGAAGTCAGAAATCCAATTCTCAAGTTAGATGAAAGCTTCTGGCCGGATTCGAACCACTGACCTTTGCCATGAGAAATTAATGCACTAAGCACTTTGCCACTCCGACCGCAGATGATACTAATGCGTTGGCCAAATTTATGAGGTACTAGTAAAGTTTTTTATGACTGTCCACAACACAAAAAGGAATGGAAAAACTAATTATGTCAGTCCGTAAGAACAACGAAGAGCAAAACCTCTATCTTAATGCGAAGAAAACTAAATTGATGACAACTGACAAAACAAACAAGGCAGCTGATATACGTATCAATGAGGAAAAACTGGAAGAGGTGGAGAGTTTTGAATATCTTGGATCATTACTAACTAATAATGGAGATACAATGAGGGAAATTAAAAGGAGAACATCTATCGCTCTTAAAAAAGTAAAACAACTAAAGAATCTGTGGAGAGGAAAAACTACATAAATAAGATTTTTAAGGGCATGCATCTTTCCCATCGCAACATATGCCTGTGAGACCTGGACACTTAAACAAAACAGCTGAGAAACACATAAATGCCTTTGAATATAAATGCTACAGAAGAATTCTTCAAATATGGACACAAAAAAGAACAAATATATCCATACTACAAGAACTTAATATTGAAGAAGGCTGGCTGGTAAAGAAGATTAAAGAGAGAAAACTTAAATATTTTTGACACATTAAACGTCATTATAATCTAGAGAAAACCGTCTTGGAAGGGTACATAATAGACCAAGATGGCTGCAAGACATCGTTGATGATCTGCAAATGGATGCAGCAGCAGCAGGCCATCTTGCTCACAACCGAGAGGCCTACAGGAGTGCTGTTAGGGAGGCAAAGTTCCGCAAGGGATATGCAAATGAATGAATGAGTAAAGTTTTATTTTGACATATTTAATCGTGCTAAAACCAGTGTCCATCTTCTCCTATTCCTCCTTATTTTTCTACAGATGGACGGAGAAGTGTTTTCTCCCGTCTATTTGAAAATTATGAAACTAAAATATTCTGCGAGATAAAACACAAAAATTCAAACCAAAATGATTAAAACTTAACACTTCCCGGAAAATGACGCACTACCTATTTTTAGCTTTTATGGAAATTTAAAACGCAGAATCTCAAGAACGGAACAAACAAAATAGACAGGTGTGAATTTTTTCTGACAAACCCACAAAAAATTCCCCACATTACTTACTGCAGCAGAACTACATGCACTAAATCCAGGCTCAACTTTCCTGGGTTTTTTTTATACATTTATTAGACAAGTCAATATCTGGCGATTATGAACCAGTATGTCCGTATATCTATCTATCTATCTATCTATCTGTCTATCTATCTATCTATCTATCTATCTATCTATCTATCTATCTATCTATCTATCTATCTATCTGTCTGTCTGTCTGTCTGTCTGTCTGTCTGTCTGTCTGTCTGTCTGTCTGTCTGTCTTCCTGCCTGCTTGCCTGCCTGCCTGTCTGTCACTTCAACCGTGACAGTATGTATCTGTTGTATGTAGATGGAAAAAGGAAATATATGTGCAGTAAAATTTAATATGCTTGGAAAGTTTTAAGATTCTTCAGGAAATTAAATGAATAAAGAAAGTGAAAAAGAAAATGGCCTAAGAATAGAAGGCAAGCCAGACAGACATTGTACATGTGCAGAAATAACTGGGAGGAAAGCTTGTTGTTTTTAATTTATTAAATGGGAAACTTAAACTCTGTCGATGGACCGGTCGATAAACCGCAAAATGTCGCAATTATGCTTTTCAAAGCTCAGGTTTTATTTTAGTTTCAATGGCGGGCTTCCTAAACGTTTTCTAAATATAGCTGGCGATCGTGAACAAAATCATTCGCTGCTGAAAGCTAGAGGTCACGTGAGAATGATGTAGTTCCTCATTAGCATAATATATTATAATCGGGTGAAAACGTGATGGAAAAGATAGTTTTATCGAATTTTGACTTAGAAAGAGCAGATTTTATCCTTTCTAAATTTGACTAATACACTGTCCAAAGAAAAAAAGAAACGCATAGCTTATATAAGCTTTATTTTTTTATATGTTATGACAAAAATCTTTTTCCCGGGTATCTCAAACCAAAGCAAAAATTGTCACCAAGATATCAGGTCCATTATTTAGCGTGAATTTTGCTATTCTCATGTAGCTGCCCTTGCTACTCATCCATTTTTTTTTACCATAACTCACGTTGCGTTTATGAAAAAAATCGTGATTTTTGTGGTGAGCACAATTCACTTCCCACGCAAATAAAACCCTATAAAAGGATGAGATTATACAAATAAACTCAGTTAATTTTCAAGCAGACAATTATGGCGCGTCTATCGCAAAATTTACGAAACACTGCATGCGAAAGTCAAAGTCAGGTTCACGGGCATTTAACCGTGCAGCAAAGTACCATCAGTCGACTTTGGCACAGTTTCCAAGTCACTGGCTCAGCTGAAGACCGGCACCGCAGTGGACGACCTAGGTGGACTACAGCAGCTGATGATCGCTTTATTTTGGTTCATCCCCTCAGAAACAGGTTTACAACAGCTTCCTAAAGTGCCCAGTCATTGCTTGCAGGACGTCGTGTGTCTGATCAAACTGTCCAAAATAGACTGCAAGAAACTGGACAGGTGGCACGACGACCTCACCGAGGTCCTATCTTAACGAGACGCCATCGCCAAAATCGACTTGTATCGGCCAACCAGCTTCGGCCCTGGACAACTGACAATCAGTGGAGACGTGTCTGGTTTAGTGACGAATCTTCCTTTTTGTTGCACCGCCATGATATGCGGAGAAGAGTCTACCGTAGGCCAAATGAACCTTTTGCCCAAAATTGCGTTGATGAAGCTCCGCCGCACGGTGGTGGAGGTGTAATGGTATGGGGAATGATCAATTTCAACGGAATGAGACCACTGGTGCAGATTGAAAGAGGCTTGAATGCACAATGATACGTCAATGAAATTCTTCGACCCCCATGTCCTTCCATTTTTGACCGCACAAAGGTCTGTGTTTCAACAGGACAACACCGGACCCCATTCTACACGGTTCACCACACAGTTCCTGACTGCCAACAGCATTCTCACCCTTCCCTGTCTCCAGGCATGAATCCGTTCGAGCACCTATGGGCTGAGCTGCAAAAACGTGTTTGTCGTTAAAACATTTCTCCAGCCAGTCGTCGTGATCTGTGGCAGGCGCTCCAGGAAGAATTGGCAGTCATCCCACAGGCGCACATCAGACATCTGATCGCATCTATGCCCAGGAGATGCCAGTCGCTGATCGATGCAAGCGGAGACCACACACCATACTAACTTGAGAACTCCTGGGACTAACAGATTCCCGTCACACAGATGCAAGAAACTGTCAAGTAAATGTGGAACCTCTTAGATATTATTGTGTGCAATGTGAAAATTTTATTCATTCAATTTAAAAAGTTATAGAATATGACATTTATGGCTAAAATTGGATCATCTGTAGTTATGCGTTTCTTTTTTTATTTGGGCAGTGTATTTTATATCTCCATTTGTGATACGTTGTGCTCAATATTTGTTGCCTTGTACACGAACATTAACATGGTATATCATTAACTTGTGTATATCATTAACGTGCATGTATCATTAACGTGCATATATAATTAATGTGCGTATATCATTAACGTGTTTGATTCTTGTTTCACATTTAACATTCAGATTCGTTACCACTTCATAGACTATATATTCCTTACCGGTTCATAGACTATATATTCCTTACCAGTTTATAGACTATAGATTCGTTACTAGTTCATAGACTATAACTATTTTTCATAGGGATGTGCATAAAATGAGTGACTTAACGAAAGAGTGACAACTAGATATGTTTATTAAAAATATTTCCAAAGGAAAAATCAAATAAGTATTTGAAACTTGTGATTACTTCACTGGCCTTTTTTATGAACTAATTCTCCGTTGATATTCTAACACTAAACTCTACATGTTAACTTAACCCTAAAGATAAATCTTAATCATAAAACTTAACCCTAAACATAAATCTTAGTCCTAAAACTTAACTCTAAACATAAACCTTAATCCTAAAACGTAACCCTAAACATAAATCTTAATCCTAAAACTTAACCCTAAACATAAACCTTAATCTTAAAACTTAACCCTAAACATAAACCTTAATCCTAAACCTTAACCCTAAACATAAATCTTAATCCTAAAACTTAACCCTAAACATAAACCGTAATCCTAAAATTTAACCCTAAACATAAACCTTAATCCTAAAACTTAACCCTAAACATAAACATTAATCCTAAAACTTAACCCTAAAATTAAACCCGACACCTTAATCCTAAACCATAAACCATACACATTATACCTTAACCCTAAACTATTGATGATGCCTAGCATTTTTGATGTAACCATTTATTTTAAACGAATTATGACTATAATCTTTTAATATGTAGATTAACGCAGGATTTGTCACTCCTTCACCATTGAAGTTCCTTTGATTTCTCCGTTCTCCATTATGTCGCTCTTTCGTTATGTCACACCTTCGATATGACTGTTAGGATATGTCACTCCTTTATTATGTCAGTCTTACGACATGTCATTCCTTTATTTTGTCACATCTTCGATATGTCATTCTTCTGTAGCTCCCCTTTTCATAAAATCAGTACAAAAGAAAAGTTACAAAGAATTCAGGGACTGAAACTGCAAACATCACCCCATGAACATTTCTTAGACATAAATAAAATGATGAACTAGTGTTCAAAGTGTTTGTTAACAAACAGTTGCAGACATCAAGAAAATTAGATTAATATAGGTCATCATTTTTGAGGATAATCTTTGCAGATTTCTCTCTCTCTCTCTCTCCCTCCCTCTCTCTCTCTCCCGAAATTTTTGTATAGTAGATAGTCATATATATATATATATATATATATATATATATATATATATATATATCCCAAAACAAGCTATCAAGTGGAACACAACAGGCCGAAGAAAAAGGGGCAGACCGGGTGAAACTCTGAAGAGGACATTATTAAGAGAGGCCAAGTTAACAGGCATAAAATCCTTTGATGAGGTAGAAAGACTCGCCGAAGACAGGAAAAATTGGCGAACTACTTTGCGAGCCCTATGTGACGTTTAACGGCACGGGAAGGATATAAGATATATATATATATATATATATATATATATATATATATATATATATATAGTTACTTCTGTACTGAGTGAATGGATAAGAGCAAAACGTAAATGTTATGTTTTATTTTATGTCTCTCAGCTTCAATGTTAATTATGTTTGTTACATGAACAGCATATTTGTAGAATGTCTGGAACAGAGTGAAAGATGTATGATAAAGGGCAGAATGTCAGACGGGCCTGCGTGCCCAATTCTTAACTCTTTTGAAATAAAGATCAATCAATCATTCAATCTCTCTCTCTCTCTCTCTCTCTCTCTCTCTCTCTCTCTCTCACTCACTTTCGCTTTCTTACTCTCGCTCTCTTTCTTCTGTCTCTCTCACTTTTTTCACTCTCTTTCTCGATCTCTCTTTCTCTCCCTCCCTCATTCTCTTTTATTTATTATTGTTTTCTATACGTATAACGCCAAGTAAAAAACGTAGCTGCAATATTTTTCACGTTGACATAAAACATACTAATATGACTGAAAAGTTTTTTTTACACATTTCAATATAGTCCATATCACGTTCAATGCAGGGCTGCCATAGCTTCACTAATGCCTGGATTCCTGGAAGAAAAAAAAAAGTATGATTCACTATATAGCATCTAGGATGTGATTCATTATGTAGCATCTATGCACTGCCTCTTTTATTTTAATCTCATCGTCCGTACTGGATTTCTTTCTGCCTAGCGGCCCTTTGAGGAGTTCAAACACATGGTAACACATGGTACGAGGTCAGGTGAATATGTTGGACGTGGACGACACTCAAAACACATTCGTAATTTATTAAGCCGCCGCATATGCCGTATGAGACCGCGCGTTATTATGCTGTACCAGCGCACCAGAACTAAGCAAACCGCAACGTTTTGACGTGATTGATGGTTTCAAGTGGTTCCCAAGCAGATTAAAATGTGCTTCGCTGTTGATAGCGGTTCTTCTGGGCTTGTAATGGTCCAGGACTGGGTCCATACATTCCGGCAGACCGAGTTGTATGTACCTTCTTTGATTCTGGAGAGTTTTGTCTCATTTTGTCCCTGGCTTCAAGTAATGTATTCTACATTCGTCTTCACTGGGTACAGTATAAGTTGTAGAAAGACATCCGCTTTCGGTTCGAAAGTCGCACAAGAGTTTCACAAACATCTTCACGATGTTGTCTCGGATCTGGGGTGAGTTGTAGGGGTACCCACAAGGCGGAGACATTTAGTTACTTGTAGTTATTGTTACCCTTATGGCGGATACATTTAGGTACTGGTTGTTGAGGTACTCACATGGCGGAGACATTTAGGTACTGGTTGTTGACGTACTCACATGGCGGAGACATTTAGGTACTGGTTGTTGAAGTACACACATGGCGGAGACATTTAGGTACTGGTTGTTGAAATACTCACATGGCGGAGACATTTAGGTACTAGGTGTTGAAGTACACACATGGCGGAGACATTTAGGTACTGGTTGTTGAAATACGTATATGGCGGAGACATTTAGGTACTGGTTGTTGAGGTACCCATAAGGCGGAGACATTTAGGTACTGGTTCTTGGGGTACCCACATGGCGGAGATATTTAAATATTGGGTCTTGGGGTACCCACATGGCGGAGATATTTAAATATTGGTTCTTGGGGTACCCACATGGCGGAGATATTTAAATATTGGGTCTTGGGGTACCCACATGGCTGAGATAGTTAAGTATTGAGTCTTGGAGTACCCACATGATGGAAATATTTAGGTATTCTAGCAGGTAATTAATGATGTAATGCGTCGAACCATGTCTAATCATGGATTCTCCAGCCACCTCATTAACTGTTACCTGCCGGTTTTCCCGTATAATTCTTTCCACACAGTGTTAGTGTCAGGTATATTCGCAGTGTGAGGCCGGTTGGAGCGATGTAAAACTTGTTGATGCAAGTTTACATTTAAATTATTGGGAGGAATATATTTTCTCAGGATGGTTACAGACCAACAATCCTTGACAATGTACTACCGTACTCGAGGCCAACATGACCGCCAACCCAGGTTCCCCCCTCCTTGGTATATTGTATGATAATTATTCATAAATCCTGAACATTTAATCAATATACATTACATTGACATGCAGGACAAATCACCAAGTCAGAAATTAAGGACACAGCATTTTAATCTCATTATACGCTACAATAACACATACAACTGGCATTGACATCAACATGACATCAAGACAGGTGTCATTATTATGGTAATTAAGCAGGGTATCATTTGATAATGACTTCTTTTGTTGCATTATTGAAAATCTGATGGACCTGGGGTCTCTTGGCCCTACACGTAGCCTACACTACGAATCTAATGTGCAATGGCACTTACTCCACGCAGCTATCGCTGCCATGACACACCTCTATATAACCGCGTTGCTGCAGCACAAGATCAGTCTACGTGAAAGCATAATAACAAATCAAACATGTTGCCCATCCAATATAGCTATAAATCACACTGAAAATCATGTCCATATTTATATGTAAATTCGGAAACCTACATCACAGCTTACTGCACAGCTACATAATCTACACCATATGAGGTGGGGACGAGCAGAATATATCCAACGATCGCCATAATGCAGAGGAATTTACAGCACATTCGTAGGCACAAGTAAACAAGACACCGCCCGGCCATTGCCTCTATCTACACTAAATGCCAGCCAGTGTTTCTTTCCGAAACTGACTACCAGTCACGTGGACGATGCCGCTTCAGTCAAGGTCGTACACCCCTCGATTTAAGCGTGCCTCGTCCACAGTGAGCTGCATTCATCAGATTTGAATTCCACTTTTAAACTTCATGTGTCACCCCACTTTTAAACTTCTGTGTCACCCCACTTTTAAACTTCCTTTGTTACCCCACTTTTAAACTTCCTGTGTCACCCCACTTTTAAACTTCCTGTGTCACCCCACTTTTAAACTTCCTGTGTCACCCAAATTTCAAACTTCATGTGTTCTGCTGAAGCGACACAGCCCTTATCCTGCATCTTCGATAAAAGCTTCATCCTCACTACACAGGAAACAAATAACTGTGCGCTGTTCCTCTCTCGTGGATGCTTCAAAGAAAGCGACCATGTTGGATCTAGTCTGCAGACGTCACATTTCCAAAATGACTAACAAGCTTCCGCTTCTGTGTAGCTAAAGTGGGATAGCAGAACATCTCTGTGCTACAACTGTCTAATAATAGGTTTTGAACTTTTAGAGCAAAATTGCCGTTGCTCGTGACTCAGCCTAGCATGTTGAACGTACGAAACTGATCAAAAATTGATCAAACTGATCATAATGCATTAGAATAAAAGTTGAGCAATTAAGAGTAAAATCTGAAACGGGTGTGCGTGCCCGATCTTCATCCGTTGAAAATGAAGTTCGTTTTCTCTCTCTCTCTCTCTCTCTCTCTCTCTCTCTCTCTCTCTCTCTCCCTCTCTCTCTCTCTCCCTCTTTCTCTGTCACATACATATATACATATACAGAAAACTACGCCATAATTTATTTCCAACAAGGTAGTGTTTTTTTATGCTTAAAAATCGTTCCCCACATTTCATCATGAAACATTTCCTTGGTTATCGACGTAGGTTTTGTGTCATCAATTATAAATGATGATTACGTCGAGCTGATAATGAGAGTAACATGTGTTCATTAAATATTAATGGGAGTATCGATGTGAATTCTCATTACTTAGTGGAGGTTTTCCAAAACCATGTTTTATTAATGTGTAGCATTGAACATTGCTGAACTGGTTTTGAGTCGTATGCTACTGTGCCATTCAGACACTAAATTGATGACTTGTGATACTACCGTTTAAACTTCTCCAAATAGAAAAAAAAGCAGTTACATTACTTTGCGAGACGCTGAGTAGCAGCATTCACAACAGGTAAAATATTTTATTCTTCAACAATAACATTCTGGCACTAGACTCTAAGTAACATCATTCACCCCAGGTACAATATTTTACTCTTCAACAATAACATTCTGGCACTAGACTCTAAGTAACATCATTCACCCCAGGTACAATATTTTACTCTTCAACAATAACATTCTGGCACTAGACTCTAAGTAACATCATTCACCTCAGGTACAATATTTTCCTCTTCAACAATAACATTCTGGCACTGGAAGCAACTGAACGTTTCATCAACCATACGGCAGCACTACTAGAAAGAACATTGATGTAAAACAATAGTATAAGACAAGTACCAAGTTATTAGACGCATTTAATGTGAGAAAATGATAAGTGTGTATCCTGATGGATGGAAAGAAATGAAGCAATCAACAAAAGACATCAGAAGAATCAAAATGCCAAAAATATGCAAATTTTCCCGACGAAATTTACTTCGCCATAGGGAAAATACCTGAGCTCAAACATATTAGCCTCTCATTGGAAACATCCGACCGAATAAACTCTGTCACAAAATTAACTCTAGACCACATTCCTACAATCACTCACTGTCCTATACAAGACAAGGACAAAAACCAATAACTGAACCTACATTCTATCTATGCACAGACTACAGGTATGTCACAAACTACAAGCATGTCACATTAACTACAAGTATGTCACAAACTACAAGCATGTCACATTAACTACAGGTATGTCACAAACTACAAGTATATCACAGACTACAAGTATGTCACAAACTACAAGCATGTCACAAACTACAAGTATATCACAGACTACAAGTATATCACAGACTACAAGTATATCACAGACTACAAGTATGTCACAAACTACAAGTATATCACAGACTACAAGTATATCACAGACTACAAGTATGTCACAAACTACAAGTATGTCACAAACTACAAGTATATCACAGACTACAGGTATGTCCTTAAAAGAACAAAAACCGAGAACTATTTCTTGCATACCAACTCTACAGTTGAATCATCCTAACACTGAGCAACTAGACCAAAACTAGACACGTCTGCACAGGACCAGAGCTCATTCAAATCGCTCCTTTCTCTCTGGCTTCTCTTTCTCTGTTCTTTTCTTGTTTTTTTTTTTTTTAGAAATCTCGCTGGTCTTTTTATCACATCTTTTTCCGAGCGCACTCCTCTGCCCCGCCTTATCTATGGAACCTGTTTAAATTTAGCCCAAAGTGCAGCCAACGCTTGAACAACATATGTCTTCCAAAACCTAGACTTGATCTTTACAAGAAAAGCTTTAGTTATTCTGCTGCTCATCTTTGGAATACCCTCCCATCCTATATAAAAATATAAATTATACTCCTTCCTACAACTACAAGCTTTTCCAATATCTATTTGATGTCGACTACATGCCTCCATGAATTATAAAACTTAAAAGTTATCTTAAACTGCTCTTACAGACACCGAATACAATTCATTGTTTTCTGAATAGTCCCGAAAATTTTATTTTGTAGATAGTCATTTATATATGTATGTAGTTACTTCTGTACTGAGTGAATGTTTAAGAGCGAAACGTAAATGTTATATTTTATTTTATGTCTCTCAGCTTCAATGTTAGTTATGTTTGTTATATGAACAGCATATTTGTAGAATATCTGGAATAGAATGAAAGATGTATGATAAGGGCAGAATGTCAGACGGGCCTGCGTGCCCAATTCTTAACCTGTTTTGAAATAAAGATCAATCAATCAATCAGTCAATCTCTCTCAGTTCCCAATTTCCACGTGAAGCTTATTGCTCTCAACACGCGAACTACCAGTCCGTGTCTCACAAACAAGGGCATTCACTGTATTTTTACTCTAGAATCACCTAACCTAACCATTTTAGCATCCCTTGTACTGTTACATTTGTTAAGCCAAAAAGCGAATTGGTCTTTCAGGAGAGGAAGAGAATGAATGAATGAATGAATGAATAATCTTTATTTTTAAAGGGTAAAGAATTGGGCACGCAGGCCTGTCTTACATTCTGCCCTTCATCACTCCATCTTTCATTCTTCCCACACACTTGATTTAGTACAAAAATACAAATTAAATTAGGAAAAACATATCAAAAGATGTAAGATTTAACTACTACATTCAAAGTAAAAGAGAAGAAGTAATTAACCTAATAAAATAGCACTCACGCACACATACACACGCAGACATATACATAAACAATAATACATTGTAAATACAGATCTTCTAACTTCTGAGAGAGAGAGAGAGAGAGAGAGATAGAGAGAGGAGAAGGAGCAGGAATGAGAGAGAGAGGGAGATTGATTGATTGACTGATCTTTATTTCAAAATGGGTAAGAATTGGGCACGCAGGCCCGTCTGACATTCTGCCCTTTATCATACATCTTTCACTCTATTCCAGACATTCTACAAATATGCTGTTCATATAACAAACATAACTAACATTGAAGCTGAGAGACATAAAATAAAACATAACATTTACGTTTCGCTCTTAAACATTCACTCAGTACAGAAGTAACTACATACATATATAAATGACTATCTACTAAACAAAATTTTCGGGACTATTCAGAAAATAATTAATTGTATTCGATGTCTGTAAGAGCAGCCTAAGATAACTTTTAAGTTTTATAATTCATGGAGGCATGTAGTCGACATCAACTAGATATTGGGAAAGCTTGTAGTTGTAGGAAGGAGCATAATTTATATTTTTTATATAGGATGGGAGGGTATTCCAAAGATGAGCAGCAGAATAACTAAAGCTTTTCTTGTAAAGATCAAGTCTAGGTTTTGGAAGACATATGTTGTTCAAGCGTTGGCTGCACTTTGAGCTAAATTTAAACAGGTTCCATAGATAAGGCGGGGCATGCCGTGAAAGAATTTGATGTACTAACTCGGCTTTGTTGAAGAGGAACCTGTTCTTAAGAGGCAGTATTTTGATACGTTTGTGCTGGTTAGTTGTTTGTGCTTGATCTTTATCACTAATAAGCTTTGCGGTCGCTTTTGGAGTGAGCAAAGCCTGTTTGTATTTGGACTGAGCATGTCAGGGTGCATTTTATAAGTCTTTATTTTTCTTACAAGAATATCGTGGTGAATCATATCAAATGCCTTTTTAAAGTCGACAAAATGGCACCACATAGTCTGTCGTCATTTATGTTTACTAGCCAGTTTTCTGTCATTTTGGTAAGAGCTGTGTGGTAGGAATGATTGGGTCTAAAGCCTGACTGACTGTCTATGAGTAAATTGTTCTCTTGCATGTGTTGTAGAGTTATTTTGTGTATGTGTCTTTCGCGTGGTTTTGATAATGACGATAATATGGATATTGGTCTATATAGTTGGTAAGATTGTTGGATGAGCCAGATTTAAAGCGAGGATACACCTTAGCAGTTTTAAAAGCCTCAGGGAAATAACATTTTGCAATGCACTGGTTGTAAATATATGTTAGTGTATGTGAAATGACAGGTGCAGCATAACGTAAGATCTTATTACTAATATCATCAAGCCCAGCTGTATTGTTGTTTTTTAAGGTTAAGCGATAACTTGAGAGAGAGAAAGAGAGGGGAAGAGAGAGAGAGAAGGAGACTGAGAGTAAAAGAGGGAGAGAGAAAAAGAGAGAGGGGGAGAGAGAAGCAGAAAGAGAGAATGAATTAATCTTTATTTTTAAAGAGTAAAGAATTGGGCACACAGGCCCGTCTTACATTCTGCCCTTCGTCACTCCATCTTTCATTCTTCCCACACACTCGATTTAATACAAGTATACAAATTACAATATGAAAACAATATCAATAGAGTGTAAGATTAAACTATTACATTCAAAGTAAAAGAGAAGTAATTAACTTAATAAAATAGCTCTCACTCACACATACACGCACACATAAGACATATACATAAACAAAAATACATTGTCAGTACAGATCTTCTAACATGTTTTTTAACAAACATTAACATAATTTCTAAAATATCTAACAAGTTACTTTTCGAACTATGTCATTTTAATATTTGATGGCTGGCGAATCATTCGGTTGAGAAAGTGCTTGTTATTCTATGAAGGCATATAATTACAAGCAAATAAATAATGAATTAGGTTTGAGTTAAAGGATGAAGTATTATTAATGGACTTTGAATGGTAGGGGAAGGTGTTCCTGAGCTGTACTGCAGAGTATGCAAGGCTTTTCTTGTACAGATAAATCCTGGGTTTAGGAAGAAGACAGTTTTTTAAACGCTGGCTATGTTTAATGTTATACGTAAACAGTGACCACAAGTAAGGCGGAGCATTGTGCGACAGAATTCTGTGAACAAACTTAACTTTTTTGAAAACGACTATATTTGAGGGGTAGAATTTTTGGTTGTTTGTGCTGATCTACAGTCTGTACTGGGTGTTTGTCACAAATAAGATTTAATGCTCGCTTGTGAAGTAAGTGAAGCCTTTTTTTGTTTGAGACTGACCATCCGTCTCACATTGTGGAACAATAATCTAAGTGTGTTTAGAGAGGGAGAGAGAGAGATGGTCACAAATCTTTCTTCCACATCTTCTTGTAAGCTTTTTCTACTGCAAGACTGCCCCAGATACATCGAGCAAGGAAGACACCACGTGGTCGGCACTAGTGTCAAAACAGGCGAAACTGTATGATTGTGTGGACAACTTCAGGCGAAACTGTATGACTGCGTGGACAACTTCAGGCGAAACTGTATGACTGTGTGGACAACTTCAGGCGAAACTGTATGACTGTGTGGACAACTTCAGGCGAAACTGTATGATTGTGTGGACAACTTCAGGCGAAACTGTATGACTGTGTGGACAACTTCAGGCGAAACTGTATGACTGTGTGGACAACTTCAGGCGAAACTGTATGACTGTGTGGACAACTTCAGGCGAAACTGTATGATTGTGTGGACAACGTAGGCGAAACTGTATGATTGTGTGGACAACTTCAGGCGAACTGCTGCATTCTTTAAGGATATCATAGCTGACGTTTGAGAATTTTCAAAAAAGAAGTATCTTTCTAAAACATCTTTTGAAAACAGCGTTCATTCTTTATTCATCTCTCTTTCTCAGTTCCCTCCCTCTCTCCTTCTCTGCTCCTGTCTCTTCCCCCCCCCTCTCTCTCTTCCCCTGTCTCTCCCTCTTTCTTGCTTTCTCTTTCTCTCTGTCTCTCTCTCTGTCTCTCTCTCTTGCTCTCTCTCTCTTTCTAAAATAGTTGTATTAATGTATATCAATCTCTCTCTCTTGCTCTCTCTCTTTCTAAAATAGTTGTATTAATGTATATCAGTCTCTCTCTCTGTGTCTCTCTTTCTCTAAAATAGTTGTATTAATGTATATCAATCAGTCTACTGAATGATCTGAGGATATGAAGATAATTACCGTCCCTGCGTTCAATGATCTGACAACACTGCAAGTGTACACAACAGTAAGCTAAAGGTAAACATGTTATCACTTGAAATGTTAGCGATTCTTGTTATGTTTTCAGTATAGCTGTACTAAACTGAATGTTTGTGGTAGGAACGAAAGCTGAAGAGAAGAATGTCAGACTGGTCTGACTGCTCATACCTACGTCCAGGCCAACCCCCGCCCGAGAAGTGAAGTTTGTTTGTTCTGTTGAATTTCCAGCTGTATTGTGAAATGTTGAAGTTTAAAAAGCTGAACTTTATCAAGTTGAATTGCTGTCCGTTGTATGAGATATAGACGTTTGGAAGTTTCTGGACAATATGACGTCACTGGACAACTAAAGTACTAGGGGCGTTCAGAAAGTAATGCACCACATCGGTTTTCTCAGGAGCTGTTTATTCAAAAAGCATGAAATTTATATACAATATACATGGATATGTCATGTAAACATCGGTATTATTCAACAAAATCCCATCAACTTGTACGGCTTCACGCCAGTGCGAAACAAGTGCATGTATTCCTAGCCCGCACCAGATTTTCTCTTGATTATGTAGCTATTTCTTCGCTGCATGAATCACTCCTTCGTCATTTTCAAATCTTACCCCTCGGAGTGCATCTTTAAGTGGACCAAACAGATGGAAATCAGAAGGTGCCAAATCAGGACTATAGGGTGGATGAGGCAGTACAATCCAACCCAATTTGGTGATTGCTTCCCGTGTTGCCAGGCTTGTGTGAGAGCGCGCATTGTCGTGAAAGAGAAGCAGGTCTGCTGGATTCTTGTGCGGTCGAACTCTGCGACAACGTTGATTGAGTTTTTTCAATGTCCTAATGTAAGCTTGCGAATTGATTGTCTCTCCTATCAGTAAAAATAATGCCCTCAGCGCATTCCAACATTTCTGCCTTGGTGGCTGTGGCAGGACGTCCACAGCGCGGCCGATCATGCAACTCCTTATCTCCACTTACTGATTCTTTGATTCTCTGAACCCAGCGACTGACTGTACTCCTGTCGACTGCAAAACTTCTGTACACATCATATAGACGCTTGTGAATGTTCACAACAGTTTTCTTTTTTGCAACAAGAAATTCTATCACAATTCACTTCTTATACCGCAAGTTGCTAACACGCTCTATTTCAACGATTAGGGCAGCCATATTCTTTTGCCGGTTGCAGCGCAATTTGGTTCGCAAAGTTGGCACATGTCTTATTTAAAGCGTGAAAAATGTCATGCTTCTATCTTCATTATTAGCTGAAAGAAACGATGTGGTGCATTCTGAACGCCCCTGTACAAAATAATAAGGTGTACATATACTACTTTCCGCTCATAAAGCAAAAAAAAAAAGAGATTTACCCATGATGTAAACACTTAAAGCCTTCTCAACTAATGTTACAGCTGAAAGTGGTTTTTGAAGACCTGTGTGAGTGTCTATTTTGTGTCTGAGAGTAAGGAAAAGAGAGAGAGAGGGAGAGGGGGGGGGGAAGGGGGCATGGAAATTATGGGTAATTATCTAACATTCCTGTCATCAGCATCGTTATAACTGCCATCAATATTGTCATCATACTCTTTTTGTTTTCTTCTTGCGACCATGCTGAAAATGAAACTTTAATGCCATTTAATGTCTGCTACAGTGATTCCCAAACTTTTCAAGGTAGTGGACCCCAGAAATTAAAGATATTTCGCTTCCTGTCATCCCAGTGCTTGCCGGCCACATATCATAAATCCTTTTCAAATATTCGTATTAAAAAAGAACTTGAGGGGATTTGACCCTTGTTGTGATCTACAAAAATAAAACTAATTTTTAAATCTGAACTTGCTACACGGGACCCCCCCCCCCATGTGGCCCTTGATTAACCCCCGAGTGTCCATTACAGGCAACCTCAAGACCCTTCACTGACCCTTGCGTAGTCTTTCTCTGACCCCGATACGCCATTTCATTGATCCACACATGGTTCCTCACAGACCCTTAAGTGATCCATTACAGACCCCCGCATATCCAATCACAGAGACCCCTGCATAGCCCTTTACAGACCCCCGCATAGCCCTTCACAGACCCCCGCATTGGCCCTTCACAGACCCCCGCATAGCCCTTCACAAACCCCCAAATATCCACTCACAGACCCTTATGTGATCCATTACAGACCCCCGCATATTCATTCACAGACCCCCGCATTGGCTCTTCACAGACTCCCGCATAGCCCTTCACAGACCCCCGCATATCATTCACAGACCCTTATGTGATCCATTACAGACCCCCGCATATCCATTCACAGACCTCCACATTGGCCCTTCACAGACCCCTCCCCCTAGCCCTTCAAGAACCCTGCATGGCCCTTCACAGACCCCCACATAGCCCTTCATAGACCCCCGCATATCCCTTCACAGATCCCCGCGTGGCCTCTGTCGGACTCCATACACGCTGGCAGTCGGTGGTTTAATATACTCCTTTTTTCGTTCCCTGATAGTTAGGTATACCAGGTAAGATTATAATGTTGACCTGACCTGGGTCACCACAGGTAGGTCCTCAGGTGCGTAGACAAGTCTGCACAGTCACGGTACGAGCAGAAAGCATGGCTGACCGGTTACTATAGTTACAGCGTGTTCCTGTCATTTATAACACTGTCCGTCTTCTCTCCCACCTGTGTATCTTATATCATTGTGCCACTTGGTCCTGCTGAGATAATATCTCTCAGAAGGCTGTCAGCGTCCAGGTGAAAGCACAGGTGTTCTATTATTAGAAAATAATGAGCACTTCGCTGGGATTATTTTTGACACTGTGTCAGTCTTGCACGACGGTGTCTTAATTTGGCTGCGTGTCACGTACAGTGTTCGATAGCGCTTGTCACGAACGTGAATCTCCCTTGCCTCACTGGCAGGTGGGCTGTGTTTGATCATGAACTCTTTGATATTTATTTTGTTTTAATTAAGGACCTGGTTGTATAAAGTATGTTATTTACACGTTTGTTTGCTAATATTGACGCTACGTTTCGTAGATTCCTTGCACTTATAGCCCGTGCTGGGACGCAGGTGCAAACACAGGTGTCTGAAAGTGTGCCCACCAAAGGTCAGTGCTGCGGCTCGCTCAGGTCTAACTTCTAGAGGGCTCATTAGCTGGCGCTACGCTGGATCTGCTTTTGCTGTCTTTCATCCATTCATTAAGTCCCTTGTCGGTAAGCGTGAAAGATCGTGCTTTTATAACAATATGTTACTTTCAGGTGCTGTCCCCAGGTAGAGAAAACTCGGGTGGATCTTGACGTGAATGTAAAATGATCTTTATTATTTTTTTCTAGCTCGGGGCTCGAAGCAACAATGATGATGACGTAAGAGCCTTTGGCACAGAAATTTAAAAAGACTTTCAGTTATAACTGGTCAGATACTTACATTGTTTCAGCCAAGCACAGAAATGCTTTTGAAACTGGTCCCATTTACCTCAATGGTTGTCTTGGGTTCAAACCTTCAAGTTGCCAAACAAACTGGAGCCGGATTCTGATAAAAAAAAAATAAAATAAAAAAGAGACAGCCCTTTTCCATTTCTCCAGTTTTCCCTGTTCTCTTTCTCTTTTCATGACTTACTTGGTCTTTTATCTCTTCTCGGTTTCCAGTTAGTCTTTCCCTTCTATGTATTTTAACAGTGCCTCGTACTGTTATATTTTTTCTTTCTGTGAAGTATTTGATACTTCTAATCTTGTCTACGTTCACTTCCTGTACCATTTATCTACCCATTCAGACATTTAAAAAAATTGTATTCCCCTTCTCTAAGTTCTTCTGTTATTATCAGGTTCTATAACTCGTGTCTTCTCCCGAGTTGTGGAACTTAACGTGTACTGTCCTCCGTTTGTAACTGTAATTAATTAAATGTCTTCTGCATCTTCTTCCAGAACTCCACTCATTTTTGTGGTCTTCCAGTGCATTTGTTGCACCTGGAGATGTACACAATAAGCCTTTAAAGTTTCGACCGAATTCGAATAGTCAGTTATCAGAGTGACCGAATACGACTTAAAGGTGTATGAAAACATGGAGATTCTCTAAAAGGCTAAGCGTTTACACACCGTGAAGGAGTTCATGATTCTGAATTTAAAATTGTTTATTTGTTATGAAGAGTATTACACTCCTGTGTGAGTATAAACTGTGGGGATTGTAGACTTACATTGCAAATTACTACTTCAACAATTAGTTGTCTGAAATGTTAATTTGCATGAGGTACTGCATAGTTCAGGGGAGATAACTGTGTAAGAATAAAGAACTTGACTATTCCAGTTTTCCTCTGTTTTTTTTTTCTTCGAATACGAATATTCGAATTTTACCATTATCCTGCCAAATGCAAATCCAAATCGAATATTCGGCCACGTCCTTAGTTGCTTCTAGTTTCTGATTCATCTGTTGTCCACTCTGATCACTATCGTAATCAAAGGCAGTTTAATGTATGAGATAATTGTTAGTCTGAATGAATGTTCCCTGCCTGTAATTAATAATAATTGTGTTTTAAATAATTCTCAGTTGTGTTCATGGATCGACGCACAATCTTAGTGCATGTTTTGTTTACCTGACAGATGTTTCACACAAAGTAAGATAGATGCATTAATCAGCCTGTTATATTTTAGTTTTTAAACAGATGTAGTTTCTCAAAAATTAAAAAAAATTTTTTAAATGTTGTGGTTAATTCTTGAAGAATCAAAGTAAAACACTGTAATGAAATCTGATTTCCCGTTGGCTAGAGCTTCCAACGATTTGTCAGAGAAAAGACAAACTGCCAATCAAACGAATGTGATGAGAGAATTGAAATACCAATATTCTTTTTTGACTTTTTTTTTTACATGTGCGGTATGTATAACGGTTCGTCTTTTACTATCGTTTAATTTGTGAAGCAGAGATAAACTGTAGCATAATTTATTTACAAAATTCGTTTCGGTGCATTTTCCTCGCGTCGTCCTAGTTTTATGATTGCCAGGTAAAAAAGACAATCAGTATTCAGTTTTATGTTCTCGTTATCATCGCGAACGAGATACTCCTATAATTGCTCTACCCCCTGCACCAGTATATATCGCACAGAATGTTCCATGAATGGTCTCTCGCATCAATATTTGATGATGAGTCACACAGTGAGGACACCATTTTAGGAACGATTCATGTGGCACGACCTATCCAGAGCGTTGTTCCTCTTACAGCCACCCTGACTGCAATACGGTCTTGCATAAGCTGACCGGCGGAAGTACAACAGTCCAAATGCGAAACTAGTCAGCGTCGCTCTCAGCACGAACTCCATAGCTAAGGCCCCAAGCCGAACCAGGACACACACGACAGTTCACCATTGGCAGGAGAGACATAATTAAGAATAATCAGTTATGCCTGTGCAAAGTTCACAGCTCACAGCGGTGCCATAGCACTAAGCTCGGCAGCTCGGTACACAGAATCCACCTCCATCTTGAAAGCAGTGACGACACTGTTGCACATTTGACAGGTTTGTGCATTTCTGTTCGCACCACACTCAGCCAAACAGCGAACAGCTACGACAGTGTGACAGTAGGACAACAGACAGCCACGACACTGTGACAGTAAGACAGCGGACAGCCACGACACTGTGACAACAGGACAGCGAACAGCCACGACACTGTGACAACAGGACAGCGAACAGCCACGACACTGTGACAATAGGACAGCGGACAGCCACGCTACTGTGACAACAGGACGCAAGCACTTTCAGCTGGCAGCGGAAAAAAACACAGTTGCATGTCAAATATCACAACATTCGCTGGGTCGCTTGTGAGGTCGCGAAACTGTCAAATGCGACCTACCGCCATTACTGAACTTGAAATCTTAATTTTAAATCCTGGAGAGTAGATTTCCGTTCCTGAACGGATAATTAATTTTAATAAGTTATTGCGTCTTGTAGTTGATTGATAATTATTTTTCTTTTCACGTTAATCCAAGCGTCATCCGTCAGACTGACGCAGACTGTTTTCATGTGCAAGCTTTCTTCCTCTTTGTCGCTCACTCCGACATCGGCACCAGTCTCTCTCACAAATGCGGCATTCGTTCCAGAACTTTGGATAGTCTTGTAGGGTTCTGGGGTCTGGCCAGGTCCTTTGCCTGAGTTAGTTGTGTAGCTGGTAACCCTAGAGGATATGATGTGATGTTTGTTGTTCTTTGCTGCAGGCACATAGCTCTGTTAGGCTAAATTTTAGCTTCTGGTCTAGATTCTGGGGATGCATCAGCAGCAGGGCATCTTGCTTACAACAGAGAGGCCTACAGGAGTTCTGTTAGGGAGGCAAAGTTCCGCAAGGGACATGCAAATGTCTGACTGACTGGTATAGATGGTGTCCCTTCAATGTCCTGTTCTCAGTCAGAAGATTATCACTTAGTCGTTTCTTGAGAGTTTGTAGACTTCATCGTCTACGTCTGCTTTAGGGTGTTTCCTTTTTTAGTAAGTGGAAGCGAAGTTGGATTTTAGTCCGTCATAACAGGTGGCCCAGCACATAGTTTCCATTCTGATTTTAAAGGAAAAACATTTTACACAAAAGTAGTAGCTATTACTACTACTACCACTACTACTACTACTACTACTACTACTACTATTACTACTACTACTTTTACTACTACTACAATTATTATTACCACTACTATTACTACTATTACATCTATTACTACTACTATTATTACTACTACTACTACTACTAATACAACTACAACTGCTACTGTGATTACTATTAATACTACTATTACTACTATTACAACAACAACAACAACAACAACAACTACTACTACTACTACTACTACTGCTACTACTACTATACACATTCCGCAATCTCTACTCCGACTCCAGAGCC
Source organism: Achatina immaculata (assembly GCA_009760885.1). Classification (NCBI taxonomy): domain Eukaryota; kingdom Metazoa; phylum Mollusca; class Gastropoda; order Stylommatophora; family Achatinidae; genus Lissachatina; species Lissachatina immaculata. The sequence continues at coordinate 25,026,668 of CM019713.1, read as the reverse complement.
CTGCTTTGAAGATACAATTTATTAGCCTAGCACAACGTGGAATCGGCTACTGCTATATTTCACACGATGTTTGTCAATTAAGAATCTTTATTTAAACATCTATCATTTCTAGCACATGTGGTCTCCTATAATATTTATGTTCTACAAAATGAGTCTCTCGTCAGATAATATTATTAAGTAATGGACGGAGGTTTGGGGGGGGGGGGAATAGAAGGGTATTCTGACAGCCGGAATTATGTTTATGGGAAAGGTGAATTCTCGACTTCACGCAGCCAAATGACATTTATCTGGAACAAAAAAAGTTAATTAATCTGGGAATCCTCATTAAAATTCAAAATGTTATCATGTAAGTTTTATCTGTTAGGCCTCTCACAGCGAAAGACTACATAAATTTTATAAACTAAAAGAAATGAAATATTAAAAGCTAGAATAGCGCCTCCGTCTCTCCTGCAGGTGGTTAGAGATTTGTGTTTTTTTATGTTTAGTTTTAATGAATGATATCTTTTCGTCCATTTTTTTAGAATTTCCTCTAATTGTGGATTTCTTTCTTTGTTTCGCGAACTTTCATATAATTTAGAATTGTCTTGCTGCAGGCATCGATTTTTCTTTAGTATTTAGACCTACCATATGCTATTTCATCTCTCTCTCCCTCTCTCTCTCTCCTGCTTTCCCTCGGCTTGCAAAGTATTCCATTTTTCGAAAGTGTCTCTTCCTATATAAAGCAACTGCAGTCCAACATTTGCTGCCGACTGATCATGAAAAATGACTCCGTTACTGTGAATGGTTTCAATATTTATTCAAACTAAAGCTGCTGATATTCTTGATGTCACCTTTCTTTTACAGATGAGGCCTGGTTTCACTTCTCGGATTATTTTAACACACAAAATACACGATTTTGGTCGTCGGAGAATATACGTAACATTTGTTATCAGCACTATCGATCGGCGACTCCAGTCACTCTACCATACGCAGGTAGATGTGCCTAGATATCGCAGCTGCTAAGATATCACTACAAAACCAGAATCGATACTAGGTTACTGCACATTGTCTTTTGCGAACTCCCTGTATAAATTATCAACACATGCCCTTTCCACCTACTGCACCAGTTCCTCGGCCACCGACTTCAGTATATTCACATATATTCTAGAGTATATATACATACATACATTCATATATTTCACAATTGTTTTTTGGTTTCGGATGCCAGAGACAGGGAAAAAATGGAGAAACCAGGTATTCCCAACTTTATGACAACACACTTCCCGCTGACTCTAGTAGCAGTAGTATGCTGATCTAACCCTCAAATTTCAAAACAACACTCACCTGGCCTTAACTGTGCTGTCACTACAGGAAATGGGGCCATACAGGACAGCTTCCTGCATGTCATCGGGCGCTTTGAGGACCCCCATTCACCGGTCTGACTTAAAGGGGCCTTCCCCAGTACCCAACAACTCAGGGGCCTTTCAGCTCATTCTTTTGATCAGGTTACCGTATCAGATTGACTTTGACAGCTCTCAGAACCAGAAAACACGCTCCAGTTCCAGGGAGAGTCGGATCGATAGTCTTTTACCTGTGCGAGTTAGCTTTGTTTTGTCAGGTATATAGTTTTCTGTATGTCATTGCCATACTGTTTAGTTTTGTGTACGTACTTGTCTTTAGTTTTTTGTACGTTAATCTCATACTGGTTAATTTCTATTAATCACATACTGCTTTGCTGTATGTTATTAGTTTCATACTGGTTAGCTTTATGCTTGATAGTCTTTTACTGGCTAGCTTTATTTTCTTCATCTCTTATTGGTTAGCTTTATGTTTGTTAATCTCTTACTGATTAGCTTTATTTTTAAAATTTCTTACTGGTTAGCTTTATGGTTGATAATCTTTTAGCAGTTAGCTTTATTTTCTTCATCTCTTACAGGTTAGTTTTATGTTTGACAATCTTTTATTGGTTAGCTTTGTGTTTGGAAATCTTTTACTGGTTAGTCTTATGTTTGAAAATCTTATACTGGTTACCTATGTTCTCTTAATTTCTTACTGGTTAGTTTTATGGTTGATAATCTTTTACTGGTTAGCTTTATTCTCTTAATCTCTAACAGGTTAGCTTTATGGTTGATAATCTTTTACTGGTTAGCTTTATGGTTGATAATCTTTTACTGGTTAGTCTTATGGTTGATAATCTTTTACTGGTTAGCTTTATTCTCTTAATCTCTTACTGGTTAGCTTTATGTTAGTGTTTTCATACTGTTTAGGCTTGCGTTTGTTGTTCTTATATTCTTCAGGTTTGTATTAGTCTTTCTTACGCTATTGAAATTTGTGTTTTTCATCATTTACTGCATATGTTTGTGTTTTTCATCATTTTACTACATATGTTTGTGTTTTTTCATCATTTTACTGCCTATGTTTGTGTTTTTCATCATTTTACTACCTATGTTTGTGTTTTTCATCATTTTACCACCCATGTTTGTGTTTTTCATCATTTTCTACCCATGTTTGCGTTTTTCATCATTTTACTGCCTATGTTTGTGTTTTTCATCATTGTACTGCCTACGTTTGTTTTTGTCATCCTTTTACTGCCTATGTCTGTGTTTGTCATTATTTTATTGCCTATATTATTTTGTGTCATCGTTGACGATCTGCAAATGGATGCCGCAGCAGCAGGCCATCTTGCTCACAACCGAGAGGCCTACAGGAGTGCTAAATGAATGAACATCCTTATACTTCCTATATTTGTGCTTGTCATCCATTTACTGCCTATATTTGTGGTTGTCGTAATTTTACTGCCTATATTTTTGGTTGTCGTAATTTTACTGCCTATATTTGTGGTTGTCGTCCATTTACTGCCTATATTTGTGGTTGTCGTCCATTTACTGCCTATATTTGTGGTTGTCGTCCATTTACTGCCTATATTTGTGGTTGTCGTCCATTTACTGCCTATATTTGTGGTTGTCGTCCATTTACTGCCTATATTTGTGGTTGTCGTCCATTTATTGCCTATATTTGTAGTTGTCGTCCATTTACTGCCTATATTTGTAGTTGTCGTCCATTTACTGCCTATATTTGTGGTTGTCGTCCATTTACTGCCTATATTTGTGGTTGTTGTACTTTTACTGCCTATATTTGTGGTTGTCGTCCATTTACTGCCTATATTTGTGGTTGTCGTCCATTTACTGCCTATATTTGTGGTTGTCGTCCATTTACTGCCTATATTTGTGGTTGTCGTCCATTTACTGCCTATATTTGTGGTTGTCGTCCATTTATTGCCTATATTTGTGGTTGTCGTCCATTTACTGCCTATATTTGTGGTTGTCGTCCATTTACTGCCTATATTTGTGGTTGTTGTACTTTTACTGCCTATATTTGTGTTTGCCATTCTCATACTATTTAGGTTTTGCGTGTGTTTCTTGTACCGTTTATCACTGTGTTTTCAACCTCTCACGAACACTCTTTATCTTTCTGTTTTTTAACCTCACGCGAGCACTCTTTATCTTTCTGTTTACCATTCAGGGACTATTGGTCTTGAGATTTGCCTTTCTGTCACTGTTTAGCTTCGAGTCTGTCGTTTGAGTTTCTCGCCGCCATGTTAAGTACGTGCTGCATATCTTTGGTAGAGGAACATTTTATGTGCTGCACCAGCCACAAGCTACACTGCCCGGTGGCCTTGCTGACTGATATGTACAAAAGTGTGCCTGCTAAAGGTCACCTATAAATTTAACAGGGTTGACCTCAGTAAAGCCACAAAAACAGAGGGTATACTCCCCGAACACTATGCTCTTTCAAAAGACTATATTGCACCCTTCACCCACTTCTGGAGTCAGCGCCCTTCACCCACTTCTGGAGTCAGCGCCCTTCACCCACTTCTGGAGTCAGCGCCCTTCACCCATTTCTGGAGTCAGCGCCCTTCACCCACTTCTGGAGTCAGCGCCAGGGCGGGGCCGCTTAGATTATCCAGTACAGTGGTTCTGAAACTTTTTCGGGTTACGGTTCCTTCCATACCAAGTCACATCTATATTAGCGCCTCCTCCTCCTCCTCCTCCTCCCCTCCTCCTCCTCTAACATTGTTTCCCTCAGTTGAGTCCCTGCCGCTCGTTATTCCCTCACTCCCACCCCCACCTCCACTTTGGAAACATCCGGTCTAGTAGTCCCACCGTTGATTGACATATGACCTTGACCTGGCTTGAAATACGAGTTACTTGAAACCCACACCCTGGAGAAGATCCCAAAACATGAGTCGGATGGGGAGTGGGTAAGATAGGATTCATCACTGTGTAGAGCACACCTTTCTCCGCCTCAGTGACCTGGCACAGAGAAACAGATTAGTGAAAGAAATAAACCAAAAAATCCAGGTAGATCTTTTGTTCCATAGAGCACATCTGCGGTGGACGTCAATTCTCTTTCTTGTTATGGATATTGCATCTTTATGTATATAAAAATAGAATTGTCATGAAAACGCGTATTAACAAAAGTCAGATTCTATTGAGCTATGTTGTTTGTACTTTAGTGAAGCGTGAGAGAAGAGCCGTCGGCATGAGCTGACTTGTAATGCCATTGGGCCTCAAAGAGTCCCAGCTGCGTATAGGATAAGCCATAAAAAGCGAGACCTTTTCTCTCTCTTTTTTTTAAAAAATCGTTATAATTAACTTCCTTGTTGATGTAGACATACTCTTGAAGGTGGAATGTGGAGGTAGACCGTGGAAATACATTACAGGTTGTGCCCGAGACCAGTGCACCACGTAGTGCTGTCAGATGGTGATTTCCCGCCAGTAGGGGGTAGTCTACTTCTCTGTGTAGAGTGTTTACAGAAAATTGTTTGCCTAAAAAAATCGAAACATATTTACAAGCACAGAGGGCATATCATTTAACGCTTTCCGTGTGGGTAGCTGCTGGTGATATAGAAGCAGACGGATGTCAGGAAAATATTCGGTCACAAGAATAAAGTGGCGACGACAGCTGAATCTACAGCTGCTGCAGATATTGCGAAACACGTAATGTACATGTTAATACAGTTATATATGTGTGTTTGTGTCTTTGTATATGTGTGTGTGCTTGTGTGTATATTTGTGTGTGTACGTGTGTGTGTGCTTGTGTGCATATTTGTGTGTATGTGTGTGCGCTTGTGTATATATTTGCGTGTGTGATTGTGTGTGTGTGTGCTTGTGTTTATGTGTGTGTGTGTTTGTGTATGTGCTTATGCGTGTATGTGTAGACATAGAGTTTACAGGAGAACAAGGTTTCTGAGACTAGATGTGAATGTATGCGTGTGTGTATGTGTTTGAGGGTGCATGTATGTGATGTATGTATGCGTGTGAGTGCATATGTGTGTATGTATGTGGTGTATGTATATTTGTTAGTGTATGTATGTGTGCATGCATATATGTGGTGAATGTATATGTGAGTGCAGGCCTGTGTGTGATTGTGTATATGGTGCGTGTATGTATGTGAATGCATGTGTGGGTGCATGCCGAAAGTTCGTAGTCTCAACCTTGAACTCGACCCCCCCCCCTCTTTCCCCGCAACACACACACCCACCCACGCACATATGCACGCCCTTGTCCGTCACAAGACTGACCATCCTATAACATTACGAAGTGTATTTCTTTCTCTTTTTTTGTTGTTGTTAACTTGGCTCCAAAGAGAAAACATGACAGTTACATATTTCCTGCCGTATAAGACGCATCGGCCTATAAGACGCGCCGGTCTATAAGACGGCCGGTCTATAAGACTCACCGGCCTATAAGACGCACCGGTCTATAACACGCGCCGGTCTATAAGACGCACATATATTTGGCAGGTAATATTTTGGAACAAAACTAAACACCCATACAAGGTATTTTCCATGAAATTCATGGCCTTCTCTTTAGTAGAGTTCTGGAACAAGATTGAAAGCTTGTGGGTGTTCTCCCGCTGAACTTCTCGACTGGACAGACCGAATATCGTCCACCTGGACCAAAATAAAAAAAAAGGTCATCAGTGTTTACATTTTAGTCCAGCATCGATAACCTCCTCCGTCATGGAGTTCGGAGTACCTAACCGTCCGGATATAGGACGCAGGGCGATATTTGGTAAGTGCGTCTTATAAGGCGAGAAATACGGTTTTTTTTCTAGAGAGATGGTTAGTATGGTTAGGTAGATTTTGAAATCTATGAACTATATTTAAATATGTCTCCCTGATTTAGCTTCTCCTTGTATTGATGTTAGGTACAAACTTTTATAAACTTTTCTTCCTTTCTGCTGAAAACATTCTCAGATGTTATTCTGTCTACCTGCTTTTCGTTACTTTCTTCGAGTTGAGGAGTTTTTGCCGTCAGATTTTCGTACGCGTGGACATTGTCCCTCACAAGGATTTGATTGACAGAGCGGAGAGAGGGGAAGTTACATCATGGACAAGACACTTTCTGTAACCCAACGACTAGGACGAAGGAAGATATACAAACACGTGCTTGCTGCAAAAGGAAATTAACCATGTCTCAGATTACACAGAAGTAGCCTTGCAGTGGCTGCTCTCCCCCTGTGGCACTACAGGAAGTGAAAACGCCCATGCCCTAGCCAAACATGGCTGCTAAATGAAACAACGGTGCCATCTAGTCAGCTACAGGAGAGTGAAGACCATCATACGAAATCTCTACGACCAACTGTGGTCCAAGAGGCTGGTGCAGGCATTGAAGCGGATCCAATCCACCAGATACAAAGGAAGCCAAAGAGGCTGATGGAGGCAGTGAAGCGGGTCCAATCCACCAGATACAAAGGAAGCCCAAGAGGCTAGTGGAGGCAGTGAAGCGGGTCCAGTCCGCCAGATACAAAGGAAGCAATAAACGGTTCTTTTCTGGAACTGGCCACTGCAGATTTCTGAGCCACCTCCACCGACTCTAGATATCACAGACAAACTGTCCGTGTAGGGACGGAGCACAGACTCCAGACCCTGTTCTCAAAAAGTGCGACACTTTTAGAGATCTACGCAACTAGACATGGCCAAACACGGCTCGGACCTAAAGAAGAAGCTGCTAGGATTCCGGAAGGACTTGGGAGAAAACTGTGGACCTAATCATGTCGACTGGGTTTCAGATTTAGCATGACCAGGAATTGGAACGCAGAATAAGAAGAAGAAGAAGAAGAAGATTAAGAAGAAGAAGAAAAAGAAGATTAAGAAGAAGAATAAGAAGAAGAATAAGAAAAAGATTAAGAAGAAGAAGAAGAAGATTAAGAAGAAGAAGATGATTAAGAAGAAGATTAAGAAGAAGAAGATTAAGAAGAAGATTAAGAAGAAGAAGAAGATTAAGAAGAAGATTAAGAAGAAGAAGAAGATGAAGAAGAAGATTAAGAAGAAGATTAAGAAGAAGAAGAAGAATAAGAAGAAGAAGATTAAGAAGAAAAAGAAGATTAAGAAGAAGATTAAGAAGAAGAAGATTAAGAAGAAGAAGAAGATTAAGAAGAAGAAGATTACGAAGAAGAAGAAGAAGATTAAGAAGAAGAAGAAGATTAAGAAGAAGAAGAAGAAGATTAAGAAGAAGAAGAAGATTAAGAAGAAGAAGATTAAGAAGAAGAAGATTAAGAAGAAGAAGAAGAAGATTAAGAAGAAGAAGAAGATTAAGAAGAAGATTAAGAAGAAGAAGAAGATTAAGAAGAAGAAGAAGATTAAGAAGAAGATTAAGAAGAAGAAGAAGATTAAGAAGAAGAAGAAGATTAAGAAGAAGAAGATTAAGAAGAAGAAGAAGAAGAAGAAGAAGAAGAAGAAGAAGAAAAAGAATAAGTATGTTTCAAAACTGTTATGAAAAACGAAAACTGTGCTGTTAAAATAAAATATAATATGTAGACACAAAAGCTGAAGTATTTATTGTTCTTGTATTGATTTGCTGGCCTAGGCATTTCATTATTATTCGTGAAGATCATTCCTGTAAAAGGTTACATGAATGTCCAGAGATGACTGCGACTGATAGACAGCATGCTTTTGGGGAAAAGAGAAATGTAGCGATCGCCTGGGCGATGGGTATAAGATACCAATGTCACTCTTAACTTCACATTCACTGAAGCAGATAACGAGAGTTTTTCGTGCCAGCTCTTTAGAAAATAACATTTTTAAAAAGTTTAAGTCACATAAACAATTATCTTTAAGATCATGCCCGTATAAAGATTATAAACGATTACAGAAAGAGGGGCAACATCTTTGTCGGTCTCTGCGTTTTATTAAGAAATATTTCATATCCAGTTTTAGAGTTAGGTAGAGTATGGAAGTGAAAGCTGGAAATTCACCAAAACCATAGAAAACAGGTTGAATTCTTTCCAGACTAAATGTTTACGAAGAATTAGAAAAATATTTTGGCCAAACACCATAAGAAATAACATCTTGCTGGCAGAAATGCAGATGAAGCCACTGACAGCAATTATTGAGGAAAGACGCTGGCGATGGTTGGGACATGTGCTCCGAGTGACTGATAACTCACTACCAGAAATAGCACTAAGATGGACATCACATGGGAAGAGAAGTAAGGGTAGACCAAAAGAGACATGGAGAAGAACAACAGAAAGGATGTTGAGCAATAGAGGGCTCACCTGGGCAAGAGCAGAAAAAAAGGCAAAGAACAGGCATTTGTGGAAATCATCATCTCATTTCTGTTGTGATCATGTTCCTTTTAGGTTTGGCTGACACAGATGGCACAGAGTGTGGGAAGAAGATCTTGTTGTGCACTGCTCCCTTCTGTTACAGCGCTGATGTATTTGGTTTTCAAGTAAAGGTGTCATTTGTCCAATGACCTGATTTGCTTTACTGTATCTGTTCTCAATTTCTGCATCGATTTTTCTCTTAAGATGGTGCTGCGTTACCTGGTTATTTTGAAATGGTTCACGTGTTTTAAAGGATGATTGCTCACCAAATTAAGTATTTATTTGGACGTATACTTTATTTACCCTTAAATAATTTCTCCCTGGCTTTTCGGATTCTTCCCTGTATAAATGACATAATGTTTAAGAAAAAAAAAGATATAAAAACTACAATCATCCTTACAGTCAGCGTGCTAGACTGAACGTTTTCATCCCACGTTGAAATTGTCCCAATGGTATTGTGCAATTGAACGATCCTTGCAAACGATTCCCATATCGATTTGCGAATCCCCGTGAATTGTTATTAAAAATCCGATCCCATGATTTTCACGTCGATTCTTTATGGTGGATCTATTCACAACCAGAGTGCGTATCGCACTAGCTTTTATATCAATTTATAAAAGAGTATACTCAAGGGAGATAATGCTGGTGTTTCTGTAAATTTTGTTAGCGGGGTGCTTTCATACCCTAGTGGTTACTGCCCCTTGCCATAGCGTTAACACTGTGGCAGATATAATTTTTTTATTTTTAAAGGAAAATTCATACATCACAGTGTCTTAGCTCAGAGCTTCTTCTTCTTCTTCTTCTTCTTCTCAGAATACACTGGTTGCTTCCATGAATTTTATTGACAGCAGAAATTTATCGCCACAGTTATACCCTTCCCAGATTTATGGCCGGGCGCTCCTGTAGGTTATAATCTACGTGGTCAGCCTCGTCCAAGTTGTATATTTGCGGACATATCTAAGTTATATATTTGCGTTCATGTCCAAGTTGTATATTGGCGTACACGTCCAAGTTGTATATTTGCGTACATCTCCAAGTTGTATATCTGCATAGATGTCCAAGCTGTATATTTGCGTACCTGTCCAAGTTGTATATTTGCGTACATGTCCCATTCTTTTAGCTGGGCATTATTGTCAATAGACTGATATGTCCCATCTTGACAGCGTGGGCTACTGAGTCCTGTCTATGTTATCATCCAGAAGAGTGTCTGCAAGATATCGAAAGTTGTGAGTATCCATCTCTGTTTCTGGACTTCTGTTTCTGGACTTCTGTTTCTGGACTTCTGTTTCTGGACTTCTGTTTCTGGACTTCTGTTTGGGTTCTTCCCTGTCTTACTTTATCTGACCAGTGCGAACTGATCTTTCTAGTACAGTTGTTCCAGCGGGTAGTATAACAACTGCTGTGTTAGCTTTTTGCGCGTTCCAGCGTGTAGTGTAACAACTGCTGGCTTAACTTTTTGCGCGTTCCAGCGTGTAGTGTAACAACTTCTGGCTTAGCTCTTTGTGCGTTCCAGCGTGTGGTGTAATAACTGCTGGCTTAGCTCTTTGTGCGTTCCAGCGTGTAGTGTAATAACTGCTGGCTTAGCTCTTTGCACGTTCCAGCGGGTAGTGTAACAACTGCTGGCTTAGCTCTTTGCTCGTTCCAGCGTGTAGTGTAACAACTGCTGGCTTAGCTCTTTGTACGTTCAAGCGGGTAGTATAAATATCCCCGCTGTGTGTTCGAGATGGTAGTATAACTACCGATTGACACAGCCCTTTTCCTGTCTCTGTGGCTAGCACAACTACCGCTGGCATGACTCTTTAGCTGTTTCTGCGGTTAATATGAGAACCGCTGTAATATAGAAAGGATTATTTTAAATAGTTTACGGGGGTTTTCCCGTTGTATTTTTCTGTCCTCATGTCGTCCTTGCAGTTCAGTGGACAGATAAGGTTCCACAACTCCAACTTGTTCTGAGATATTCGCCCCTGGATTCCCGCGTCTTTGCCTGTTGCTTTTTCGCCATTTTTTTTTCTTCTCCAACTCTTTTGGGAGTGCTTTTTTCTACGCGATTTTTTTCCTCGCACAGGAATTCTGTATTAAAAATCAATTTTGAGAATTAGCTTGTCGGTTTTTCCCCCAATCATTTCTTCATTGTAGCCGTCGTTAATTTCTCTTTTCCGGAACATTTACAAGTTCGAGTTTTTTATTACTAGTTTAGCATAAAAGCATCTTCTCAGCTCCTCTACCGCTGAGGACTTCTAGTGCTACGTAAAAGAGTATAAAAAAATAACCAGGTTTATGTGGGTTTAAGTAGGTTCACACTGTACGCTTTCGGTTTTGTTGCAGTTGTAGTCAACCTTCTCTAACATAAATATGCACAGAGGGCATTAAATTTTCACGTTTTAAACATATCTATTGGTTTCTAAATTGTATTTTTCTGTACGTTCTCAAACTGATCTGAAGGCTATCTGGTGACTTTCAAACTTCCCATCTCTATACCTTATCAATTGATCTGAAAGCTATATCTCGGCTTTGAAACGTTCTATCTATAAACTTTCTCTAAAGATATGATAGCTACCGCTGTCAATCACAATCTTTGTTAATTGTTTTATTTTGTATCATGCTGTCCGTGCTTCTGCAGTTTCCATGAATTTAAAATTCTTCCACTTCATCCAGCCGTAGTTTTGAACCTTAACCCACTCCTTATACTTTGTCTTTAATTCATTTAATAGACTGCGTTAGACGCCAGGAAACTGAAACCGTGTCTTCATTCATTACTTAGATCAAGACTCATGAATGTTACAAAAACCAGAGAAATAAAAGATGAAATTTTCAGAGAAGGTGCAAAATATTGACAGTTCATGAACATTCTAATAAAAGACAATAACATTTTTGTGAAAAAGCCGCGAGAGGACAGAATTCATGCATCCTGACCTTACAGTCACTGGAAAACTCAAAGAAAAACGAAAAAGAGGAAGACAGAAAGAAAAATCCTTGAACTGGCTATTCAAGTGGTACATAAAAAGAAGGTAATAAATAGACTTACCATGAACAGTGCGTAACGGAGAAGTATCATTGCTAATGGCTGAAGTATCATTGCCAATGGCTGAAGTATCATTGCTAATTGCTGTTGGAATGTCACCGGATGAATGAATGATATCTTTTCATTTTCTCCCGCTGATTTTTGGAGTCACTGGAGAATAACTAATATGTTGTTCCTATATGAAAACACGACAGAGACACTCGAGAATAACTAATATGTTGTTACTATATGAAAACACGACAGAGACACTCGAGAATAACTAATATGTTGTTCCTATATGAAAACACGACAGAGACACTCGAGAATAACTAATATGTTGTTCCTATATGAAAACATGACAGAGACACTCGAGAATAACTAATATGTTGTTCCTATATGAAAACATGACAGAGACACTCGAGAGTAACTAATATGTTGTTCCTATATGAAAACATGACAGAGACACTGGAGAATAACTAATATGTTGTTCCTATATGAAAACATGACAGAGACACTCGAGAATAACTAATATGTTGTTCCTATATGAAAACATGACAGAGACACTCGAGAGTAACTAATATGTTGCTCCTATATGAAAACATGACAGAGTCTGTTGGGGACTAAGATTTGTTTGGTTCAACTATAAAGTACATTTGATGTCTGTATAACTTGGTATTATTTATGTCGCATTTAGATCCTTCTACGTTATTTTTTTTCATTGGGGGGGGGGGGGAGGAGAAGGTGAAGTCACGACGTATATCATAACAAAGTTACAATGTTATGTACAAGTCATCAGTAACAGTTTTCTTTTCTGTGAGTTGCGAGGGCTGATGGAAACTGGCGAACGATCGAGCTGCATGGAGAGCGTCTCTGTGAAAGGATACAGCGTCATTTGAGGGCTAAAGTTGAATACGAAAGGCGAAAACTAAAACAAAAGGCTGGGCCTTGCAACACAAACGTTATTTGTTACTACAGCGGCCGATTATGCAAATCTTGTATTAGTAGAGTCAGCCATGAGAGAACGTGTTCAGAAGAATTATGCTTGACAAGTTCCGCAACAAACTGCAAATCTCTCTCTTTCTCTCTCTCTCTCTCTCTCTCTCTCTCTCTCTCTTTTCTCTCTCTCTCTCTCTCTCTGAAGGGCAGAATGTAAGACGGGCCTGCGTGCCAAATTCTTTACCCTTGAAAAATAAAGATTATTCATTCATTCAAATAAAGATTATTCATTCATTCATTCATTCATTCATTCATTCTTTCTCACTCTTTTTCTCTCTTTCTCTTTCTTTCTCTCTCTCTCTCTCTCTCTTTTCTCTCGCTCTTTTTCTCTCTCTCTGTGAACCTTTCAGGTACATGGGCTTCCGTAAGGGTTTTCCACAAAAACAACTGTCCTTTGTTGCTAAGCATCCTCTCTTTTATTCTTCTCCGTGTCTCCTTTGGTCTACCCTTCCTTCTGTTCCCCTGTGGTGCCCATCTTAGTGCTGTTTTTTTGGTAGTGAGTCGTCAGTCATCTGGAGCACATGTCCCAACCATCGCCAGCGTCTTTCCTCAATAATTGCTGTCAGTGGCTTCAACTGCAACTACTTGCACCAACAACTGTCTGCTAAGATTAAAAACGTCATTAAAATCGATTTTTGGGTAAGTATTTCCGGTCCTCATTTTGCTTTTGTTCTGTCTCAAAATACAAATACCACAATAAAGTGAATAAAAATGTAGACAGATAATACCACAATGAAGTCAATAAAAATGTAGACAGATAATACCACAATAAAGTCAATAAAAATGTAGACAGATAATACCACAATAAAGTGAATAAAAATGTAGACAGATAATACCACAATAAAGTGAATAAAAATGTAGACAGATAATACCACAATAAAGTCAATAAAAATGTAGACAGATAATACCACAATAAAGTCAATAAAAATGTAGACAGATAATACCACAATAAAGTGAATAAAAATGTAGACAGATAATGTATCTCTCAAAGCAAACGCACTCTTATGTCAAGACATTATGACAAAATCAACGAGATAGGATTTCCTTCAAGATGAGCAAATGAAATCTACAGAGAGTATCTTAACACACATGGTCAGATAAATCGTATTATCTGACCACGAAGCCCACCAACGAAGCCTGTACTAGGAAGTGAAACTGATGATGAAGGTATTATTTCCGGTTCACATGGCGAATGATTTTCTTACTGTCAGCGACTGGCAGAGAGATATTTATTCAGATTTAGTAATTGCATGAAGTGGATGAAGACGATAACACAGAGACGACGGAAGAAAAAGAAAGGGAAAAGAAAGAGAGTAACAGAATAATGACTAGGAAAGGAACGAAAGAAAGATGATAACAATATGAAGAAATTATAACAAACTGACAAACAAAAGAAAGCGAAGGGAAAGAAAAGTGAAAAAAAGCAAGAGAAATGAACCAGTAAAATATAATATAAAATCTGGGGAAAAGAAATGAGAAAAGTAGATTTAAAAAAAAATGTTTGAATAAATTTCTTTTGTTCATTCATTCATTTATTCATTCAATCATTACGTGACGTGCAGATAGTTGCTGGCAATCATACTTCTCTAGGTTGAGAGGTGTCATGTATGTCAACTCATAATGGCTGCCAGAGGCGTACCGATGAATGTCGACGCCCGGGGCCAGACAGACAAAAGACAAAGTTCGCGTATCCCACCCCTACCTACACACACACACACCCACACATACACACACACACACCCACACATACACACACACACACGCGCGCGCGCGTTTAAGTAAAAAAGTAGGGCACGCCTGTTTCTTTAATGTGGATAATTTGTTTTATACAATTTTCCAGGAAGTAACAAGATTTTTAAAAAATGTTCCACTTTGTTCTCCCCCCACCCCACCCACAACCCCTCAACGCGGCGCCCGAGTCAGTCGCCCGCTGCCGTCACCCTCTTGTCACGCCAGTGTCTGTTACCTTCCTCCTCCTACGCCATGTTGGTCAAGATATTCAGGAACACTCTCTCTGTCTCCTCTTCTTCCTTTTCTCCTAAAATTTTCCAGTGACTGTCAGGTTCTCAAACTTCTTGTCTTCTTGTGGCGTGTCAAACAAAATGGCGGTCCTTTCCCCGTTGTTCTAACTAGTTTTAGCTATTTTAACTAGTTCCAGCTTGTTTTAACTAGTGTTTTAACTACTCCCAGCTTGTTTTACCTAGTTTAACTACTTCGAGGTTGTTTTGATTTGTTTTAGCTTGTTTTAAATTTTAAAAACTTATTTTAACTACTTTAAATTATTTAGATTTCCAGATACTGTATATAGAAACATATTTCAGCATGATGAACTTGGCCAACAAATTCAAAGTGAAAGAGAAGAAGTAATTAACCTAGTAAAATAGCACTCACACACATACACGCGCACACAGAGGCACATGCATAAACAAAAATACATTGTCGGTTCAGATCTTCTAACATATGTTTTATTAACAAACATTAAGATAATTTCTAACAATATCTAACAAGTTACTTTTCGAACTATGTCATTAGAAAGAGAGAGAGAAAGAGAGAGAAAGAGAGAGAGAGAGAGAGAGAGAGAGAGAGAGAGAGAGAGAGATGAAGAAAACTTTCCGGCAGAATTATCCGAATAGACAAGAATAATATGAAGGAAGAACCTAACATTATATATAGCAGCAGGAGCAGTGGCTAGTGAAGGTATCACCTATTGTAGTATTACTACATTCGACTGTAACAGCATTCCTAGAAGCAGCCGAAATAGTTGGCAGGCTTTTTTTGTGTGTGGTTATCGTTGTACTCGATATTGTTGTACTCGATATCGTTGTACTCGATATCGTTGTACTCGATATCGTTGTACTCGATATCGTTGTACTCGATATCGTTGTACTGGGAGTAGTAACAGTGCTGTTGTTTCATTCGTAATGATAGTACTAGTAGCCCTGATTACAACAGTAGGATTAGTAATAATAGTAGTAGTACTTGTAGTAGTGGTAGTAGCAGTTTCTGGAGCTACCTGAGACAGGGCCTGCTCGAGACAAGCCGGTAGGAAAAGTCTCCCCCCCCCACCCCCATTCCAGATCTGTTGTGCTCCCCAAGGGCCCTCAAGGTCTCTGGGCCCCCCCTTAAAAGAGGAAAATATTCCGCACTCCGGAGTGATGTACCGACTGGAAACCCCGTTTTATGGGGCCTGGCTACAAATACTGTATACTGGTTGCTATGGAAACAATGTAGTGTAATAATAATTCATGTTGTTTTGATTATAAAAATAGTAGTAAAGTAGTAGTAGAATACATATTAGTAAAAGTAGCAGTTGTGCCAGTAGTAATGATAGTTGTTATGTTATTTTTCATAAACCAATAACATTGGCAGTAACAGAAGCAACAGTAGTAGTATCTGTAGGTGGTGAAGTAATAATATTAGTAGTAGTACTAGCTATTGTAGTAGTACTGGCAGTAGTACAAGTATCAATAGTAGTAGCAGCAGTAACAGCTGTACTAATAACAGTGGTATTGGTAGTAGCAGTGACATTAATAGTAATAGTAGTAGTGATAATTGTAGTAGTAGCAGTAATAATATTAGTATTCGGTGTAACAGTAGTAGTAGTAGTAGTAGTAGTAGTAGTAGTAGTAGTAGTAGTAGTAGTAGTAGTGATAGAAGCAGTAATAATAATGATAATAATAATAATTGTAGTGGTAGTAGTTAGTAGTAGTAGTGATAATAGTAGTAGTAGTAGTAGTAGTAGTAGTAGTAGTAGTAGTAGTAGTAGCAGCAGCAGCAGTAGTAGTAGTTTTTGCACTATGGTTTATGGTGTGGGTTATCATCGTTGCATTACAGATATATCCAAAGGTGCTCATTTCCCTCAATATGTCCATCAGGGTCCTGTGGCTGGCAGTGGCTGTCTTGTGGCTAGCAGTGGCTGTCCTATGGCTGACAGTGCCTGTCATGTAGTTGCCAGTGCCTGTCATATGGCTGTTAGTGTCTGTCATGTTACTGTCCTGTAGCTGACAGTGCCTGTCCTATGAGTGACAGTGCCTGGCATGTTGCTGGCAGTGCCTGTCATGTTGCTGCCAGTGCCTGTCCTGTGGCTGACAGTGCCTGTCGTATGGCTGACAGTCCCTGTCATGTTGCTACCAGTGCCTGTCCTGTGGCTGACAGTGGGTGTCGTATGGCTGCCAGTGCCTGTCATATGGCTGCCAGTGCCTGTCATGTTGCTGCCAGTGCCTGTCATGTGGCTGGCAGTGCCTGTCATGTGGCTGCCAGTGCCTGTCCTGTGTTGGCTGACAAGTCCTCCTCGCTCGTCCAGAATGCCTCTCGTACCTGCCTCAGACTGGCAGTCTGTACTCCCAGCTTTCTCAGTCTGTACTCCCAGCTCTCTCAGTCTGTACTCCTAGCTTTCTCAGTCTGTACTCTCAGCTCTCTCAATCTGTACTCTCAGCTCTCTCAGTCTGTACTCCCAGCTCTCTCAGTCTGTACTCCCAGCTCTCTCAGTCTCTGCTCCTAGCTTTCTCAGTCCCTACTCCCAGCTCTCTCAGTCTCTACTCCCAGCTCTCTCAGTCTCTACTCCCAGCTCTCTCAAGTCTGTACTCCCAGCTCTCTCAGCCTCTACTCCCAGCTCTCTCAATCTCTACTCCCAGCTCTCTCAGTCTCTACTCCCAGCTCTCTCAGTCTCTACTCCCAGCTCTCAGTCTAACCAGGGATGTGGATTCTTTTTTTTTCACAAATATTTCTAGCAAGTGTTTGTAACAACTGAAGAACAATGAAAGTAGCAGAATAACCCCGCCAGTTTAACAACTTACGAAAAATAAAAATGAGCAGTTGCAGCCCTTTAACGAAAGTAGTTTAGGATAACAGCTGTACTTGTGTCTTTGCCACTTACACAGCTGTACTTGTGTCTTTGCCACTTACACAGCTGTACTTGTGTCTTTGCCACTTACACAGCTGTACTTGTGTCTTTGCCACTTACACAGCTGTACTTGTGTCTTTGCCATTTACACAGCTGTACTTGTGTCTTTGCCACTTACACAGCTGTACTTGTGTCTTTGCCACTTACACAGCTGTACTTGTGTCTTTGCCACTTACACAGCTGTACTTGTGTCTTTGCCACTTACACAGCTGTACTTGTGTCTTTGCCATTTACACAGCGGTACTTGTGTCTTTGCCATTTACACAGCGGTACTTGTGTCTTTGCCACTTACACAGCGGTACTTGTGTCTTTGCCACTTACACAGCTGTACTTGTGGTGTCTTTGCCACTTACACAGCGGTACTTGTGTCTTTGCCATTTACACAGCTGTACTTGTGGTGTTTTTGCCACTTACACAGCTGTACTTGTGTCTTTGCCACTTACACAGCGGTACTTGTGTCTTTGCCACTTACACAGCGGTACTTGTGTCTTTGCCACTTACACAGCTGTACTTGTGGTGTCTTTGCCACTTACACAGCTGTACTTGTGGTGTCTTTGCCACTTACACAGCTGCTTCACCGTCGATACAAAACTCGCAGTGTCCCAGTACGAACATCAGGTGCGAAATTCAAAGCTGAATATTCACCATCATAAAGTGGTTACGCTAGAATCGATACCCTGCTTCTGAAGATCGCATAAAGGAACTATTCCCTGCCACACCCATCATTAGAATCGATTTTTTTCGCAGGCGTGTAGGTCGAATACACAAAGGGCCACATAAAAAGTGTAATGGGAAAGACACTGAGTGCGAAACACAAAGAACACAAAGGACAATGAAACGAAACAAACCAAATAATAATGTTAAACGTCCGGATATAGGGAGCTATTTTTATGGAAGAACGTATAGAAAATAAAAGAATAACTTCATAACAGATAGTTCCTTAGAGCTGAAAAAGAATCTATACGTTCCAGACATACAAAGAGGCTAGTTATGTGTCTAAAAGAGGTCAACCTCTCTGTTTCATTTTTTTAAGAAAAATATAGACAGGGTTAGTATAGCTTTCGGTTATCATATTTACATCATCATCCTGTTCCGTTTTCACAGGAAAGATGGCTGCAACTTTTCACATTGCACTTATACTACAAGTGAAACGGAACAAAGTGAGATTTTAGTGAGGCAAGGACAAGGATAGTCTCACTTTACTTCCTGTCCTTGTGCCGGCAGCTTTACTCTGAAGTACCCAGCGGGCCAGGCAATTTATTGGAAAAGAGTGATGGACAAGCGGAAAACGGGTTGGGATACCTGTTGCTTGCAATTAGGTCGCGTGTTTGGACATCTGTGATATTTGGTAGAATTAATGGTCCCACACGGAAAACTCACCTTCGTCTGTCTGTCTCTTTGTCTTTCTCTGTCTGCCTCTGTCTGTCTCTTTGTCTTTCTCTGTCTGCCTCTCTGTCTTTCTCTGTCTGCCTCTGTCTGTCTCTTTGTCTTTCTCTGTCTGCCTCTGTCTGTCTCTTTGTCTTTCTCTGTCTGCCTCTGTCTGTCTCTTTGTCTTTCTCTGTCTGCCTTTCTGTCTTTCTCTGTCTGCCTCTGTCTGTCTCTTTGTCTTTCTCGATCTGCCTCTCTGTCTGCCTCTCTGTCTGTCTCTTTGTCTTTCTCTGTCTGTCTCTCTGTCTTTCTCTGTCTATCCCTGTCTTCTCTTTTTGTCTCTCTGTCATCTTTGTCTGTCTCTCTGTCTTTCTCTGTTTGTCTCTCTGTCTTTCTCTGTCTGTCTCTCTGTCTTCTCTGTCTGCCTCTGTCTGTCTCTTTGTCTTTCTCTGTCTGCCTCTGTCTGTCTCTTTGTCTTTCTCTGTCTGCCTCTGTCTGTCTCTTTGTCTTTCTCTGTCTGCCTTTCTGTCTTTCTCTGTCTGCCTCTGTCTGTCTCTTTGTCTTTCTCGATCTGCCTCTCTGTCTGCCTCTCTGTCTGTCTCTTTGTCTTTCTCTGTCTGTCTCTCTGTCTTTCTCTGTCTATCCCTGTCTTCTCTTTTTGTCTCTCTGTCATCTTTGTCTGTCTCTCTGTCTTTCTCTGTTTGTCTCTCTGTCTTTCTCTGTCTGTCTCTCTGTCTTTCTCTGTCTGTCTCTTTGTCTTTCTCTGTCTGCCTCTCTGTCTATCCCTCTGTCTTCTCTGTCTGTCTCTCTGTCATCTTTGTCTCTCTGTCTTTCTCTGTTTGTCTCTCTGTCTTTCTCTGTCTATCTCTCTGTTTTCTCTGTTTGTCTCTCTGTTTTTTCTGTCTGTCTCTCTGTTGTCAATTTTGGCCCTTGGCCGTGAATTTCATCTTAAGATCATTCCAGTAATTGAACTACGACTTAGGACATGACTTAGGACATGACTCAGAACACGACTTAGGACATGACTCAAGACACGACTTAGGACACAACTTAGGACACAACTTAGGACATGACTTAGGCCACGACTTAGGCCACGACTTAGGACACGACTCAGGCCACGACTCAGCACAACCCATACGTTCTGAGCATTTCTTATCCCTTATCCCTCATCTTCGGATATGAAATGTTTTGAATTTAGGGATTTTTTGTTCGAGTTTTGAAATATTTTCATTTGCTCAGTGTTTCCTATAGCTATGGTGGCCTGGTTAGCTGAGTGGTCAGGCGCTGGTTCACTAATCCAGTGCTAAGGGGTTCAAGCCCCATCAGTGGAATTTTTTTTCTAATACACATAAAAAAGGCCCCCGGGCCCACCTAGCCTCTAAAAACGGGTACCAGAGAAATCTAGGACAGCAAATGTGACCTGGCGTGATACTAACCACATCAGACTTTCATGTGCCAAAGGTCATGGAAATACAGGCCTAACATCGTATCCTCAATATGCCTTAATGGCATGGAAACGGGGATTTTAACTTTTACCTTTATACTTCTTATACACATAGTATGAAGGTAATAATACACAATATTTTAAAATAATTTTGTAAAAGAAACAAGCTTCATTCATACTTACACCTCCATCTTGTTTCTCCTACGGCAAGACTTTCTATGCTACAGATAGACATAACAAAGCTAGACGGAAGCGTTTGTTCCGTTTTACAAAACGACAGATATCTTTTATAGATAAACATACATTTTCTCTCTTTTTCTCATGAACTAGGGGTATCTTTTTTAACATTTTAAACAATCATCTTTGCACCACAGGACAGAAAATGAGCAAACACCCCCCCCCCCCTTCCACACACACAGTGAGTAATGCATGTAGGTCTTGACCTGATGTAGGTCACCGCTGAGACTCTGCCGGTTGGTGTGTCCGGCCTCCACAGCTTACTCTGTGAGCGTGCTTGCGTGGTGGAGTCTGAGCATATGTACAAAAAAAGATGGACGAGTACTTCACCTAAATGTGACTGGGAAAGTGTCTTTTCGTAAGAGGACGCTGAATGTGACTGGGAAGGTGTCTTTTCGTAAGAGGACGCTGAACGTGACTGGGAAGGTAACTTTTCGTAAGAGGACGCTGAATGTGACTGGGAAGGTATCTTTTCGTAAGAGGACGCTGAATGTGACTGCAAAGGTGTTTTATCGTAAGAGGACGTTGGATGTGATCGGAAAGGTGTTTTATCGTAAGAGGACGCTGAATGTGACTGGAAAGGAGTCTTATCGTAAGAGGACGCTGAATGTGACTGGAAAGGTGTTTTATCATAAGAGGACGCTGAATGTGACTGGAAAGATGTTTTATCGTAAGAGGACGCTGAATGTGACTGGAAAGGTGTCTTATCGTAAGAGGACGCTGAATGTGACTGGAAAGGTGTATTATCGTAAGAGGACGCTGAATGTGACTGGAAAGGTGGTTTTTCGTATGGGGACGCTGAATGTGACTGGAAAGGTGGTTTTTCGTATGGGGACGCTGAATAAGCTGTTTGTTGTGCGCCTTGATTGCAGCCTATCACACGAGGTCAGGTGTGGAATTTTCCACTTGTGGATTCATGTCGGCGCTGATTTTGGAGCGTTTTGGATTAGGATTGCTTAAACTGTAATAAAATTATATTACTTTATGTTCAAACTAGGGGCACATGACTTTGCCACAGATGTATGTATTGACTCTATGTATTGTCTCATATCTTGTCTTCCCGAGCCATCGAAAATGTTTCATTTTAAATTAATGTTCATTGGAAGGGGATTTCTCTGTAGCTTAAACATTTGTTCTCTGGTGTTTGGTGATTTTATGATTTTGAAGGCTATACGCTGTGTCCTATGACGAGTGGGGTGGAGTTGAAGACCGTCCAGGGTGTCCCGTGAGGAGAGGATAGAGCTGAAGATCGTCCAGGGTGTCCCATCAGGAGGGGATAGAGCTGAAGACCATCCAGGGCGTCCCATGAGGAGAGGATAGAGCTGAAGACCATCCAGGGCGTCCCATCAGAAGAGGATAGAGCTGAAGATCGTCCAGGGTGTCCCATCAGGAGAGGATAGAGCTGAAGACCATCCAGGTGTCCCATCAGGAGAGGATAGAGCTGAAGACCGTCCAGGGTGTCCCATGAGGAGAGGATAGAGCTGAAGATCGTCCAGGGTGTCCATCAGGAGGGGATAGAGCTGAAGACCATCCAGGGCGTCCCATGAGGAGAGGATAGAGCTGAAGACCATCCAGGGCGTCCCATCAGAAGAGGATAGAGCTGAAGATCGTCCAGGGTGTCCCATCAGGAGAGGATAGAGCTGAAGACCATCCAGGGTGTCCCATCAGGAGAGGATAGAGCTGAAGACCGTCCAGGGTGTCCCATGAGGAGAGGATAGAGCTGAAGATCGTCCAGGGTGTCCCATCAGGAGAGGATAGAGCTGAAGACCATCCAGGGTGTCCCATCAGGAGAGGATAGAGCTGAAGACCATCCATTGTGTCCCATCAGGAGAGGACAGAGTGAAGATCAGTCATGGTGTTTCATAAGAAGCAGGTTAATGGTTTCCTGAAGCTCTAGAACTGGGTCAAAAAGCATAATCCTGGGTAGACTCAAACATCATGTGACCAGGCTCATTTGTCAGTAAACTCTGTTATAGTGAGCATCAGAGAGTTGAGAGGGGGAGTGGAAGGAGGGAGGAATGTCTACACCGTCACTAGACCACAGTCATCTCTCTACATCGTCACTAGACCACAGTCATCTCTCTACATCGTCACTAGACCACATTCATCTGTCTACATCGTTACTAGACCTCAGTCATCTGTCTACATCGTCACTAGACCTCAGTCATCTCTCTACATCGTCACTAGACCACAGTCATCTCTCTACATCGTCACTAGACCTCAATAACCTCTCTACATCGTCACTAGACCTCAATCACCTCTCTCTACAGAGTCACTAGATCTCAGTCATCTCTTTACATCGTTACTAGACCTCAGTCATCTCTCTACATCGTCACTAGACCTCAATCACCTCTCTCTACAGAGTCACTAGATCTCAGTCATCTCTTTACATCGTTACTAGACCTCAATCATCTCTCTACATCGTCAGTAGACCTCAATCACCTCTCTCTACACAGTCACTAGACCACAGTCATCTCTCTACATCGTTACTAGACCTCAGTCATCTCTCTACAGCGTTACTAGACCTCAGTCATCTCTCTACATCGTCACTAGACAACAGTCATCTCTCTACATCGTCACTAAACCACAGTCATCTCTGAACATCGTCACTAGACCGCAGTCATCTCTCTACATCGTCACTAGACCTCAATGATCTCTCTACATCGTCACTAGACCACAGTCATCTATTTACATCGTCACTAGACCACAGTCATCTCTCTACGTCATCACCAGACTACAGTCATCTCTTTACGCTGTCATCAGACCAACGTCATCCTTACTCTCTATGTGACCTGAACAAAGCCCTGATGTGTCTAGTTTTGAAAATAAACCACTACGCGCAGTAACTGCCTGCAGATTCAATCTAATCCTAAGATCATTGATCTGCTTTCATCAATAATCCTTTACAAATAATTCTATTTTAATCCTAAGCCGTGCCGGTGAGTTACGTCTTGCATAAAATATGGCAGTTGGGTTTCTGTCTTTTGAAACTCTAAAAGTGTTGACTTCATCTGAATTTTATGAATACCAAATATCACTTTAAAAATGGACGGATTTCCCTTAGAGTATTTGCTTTTCGTGTCCACTGAAAGGTCTGTTCTCTGTGATTTATTTTCTGTCAAATCATTTTCAAGTCTGATGTGGAAAAAATGTCTGTGTTTTGAGATCATTAAACGTGAGGAAAGTACAGTTGAAACAGCTGCCTATACGAATGTTTTCACAGAGGTTAGAGAGGGAAAGGTAGATAATATTAATGTTCCTTAAATTAATATACTTTTATATACCACTATTTAAGAATTGTATGATTGTTATTCCGATCACCTGCAACTGTTGAATCTTGTACTAAGTGGACGGCGTCATAAATCTGGAAGTGCTAAATCTTGTACTGAGTGGACGGCGTCATAAATCTGGAAGTGCTAAATCTTGTACTATCTGGACGCCGTCATAAACCCGGAAGTGCTAAATCTTGTACTAAGTGGACGCTGTCATAAATCTGGAAGTGCTAAATCTTGTACCGTACCGAGTGGACGGCGTCATAAATCTGGAAGTGCTAAATCTTGTACCGTACCGAGTGGACGGCGTCATAAATCTGGAAGTGCTAAATCTTATACTACTAGGACGCTGTCATAAATCTGAAAGTGCTGAATTTTGTACTAAGTGGACGGCGTCATAAATCTGGAAGTACTAAATCTTGTGCCGAGTGGGCGGTGCCGTAATAATGGTGAGTGACTTGTTTGAAAACGTAGGTCCACGAGATGAGCTGCTCGTACAGCTCGGTCCCCGACAGAATCATGTCGGGGCTGAGGCAGATGAAGAAGCACATCAGACCGCTGCTTGCAGCATCACGTCCAGATGAGACTATATCGTGTCCAGCCTTGGTTCACCAACCCGAACTTGGCCAGCCCCGCCAACCTGAACTTGACCAGCCCGAATAATCGCAAATCCCTGTCCCATGGTTACTTTTGCTGGGAGCCATTATATCACTTTTTGTTGGGAGCCATTATATCAATTACTTTTGCTGGGAGCCATTATATC